>CM075350.1:34304375-35508437 GCA_037693485.1 Kitagawia praeruptora
AGTCTTCAAGTCCTCCTAAAGCTAGGAAGGTACCTCTGTCACCTAAGTCTGAAACTTCAGGATCTAAGACTTCCAACAGTGACAAGAAGACTAGCACTAAGAAAGTTGACAAGCATGTTGTTTATGATAAAACTGTCTCTAAGTCACATGGACCCAAACTTGTTTGGGTACCAAAGGAAAAGTAATACCTTTGTGTTTGCAGGGCAAAGAAAGTGAAAAGAAGGTCATGTGGATTTTGGACAGTGGATGCTCAAATCATATGACTGGTGATATGGCCCTGCTATCACAGTATGAGGAAAAGGCTGGCCCAATGGTTGCTTTTGGAGATGACAGCATGGGTAACACATTGGGATATGGCAAGCTGAAAGTTGGTAATGTCATCATTGAAGATGTAGCACTAGTCAAGGGGCTCAAGCATAATCTGTTAAGTGTTGGTCAGTTTACTGATAGAGGTTTCAAAGTGAATTTTGACAAAGATGAATGTTTGATCACCCACAAGAAGACTGGTGATTTTGCTCTTTCTGGAGTAAGGAAGGGAAGCCTGTTTGTAGCCAATATGGACTCTGCAAACAAGGACAAAATTTGTTGCTTTTACTCAAAAGCATCAAATGAAGATTGTTGGCTGTGGCACAAGAAACTATCACACCTGAACTTCAAGGCCATTAATTCCTTAGTCAAAAGAGAGTTAGTGAGAGGCATGCCCACACTTGAATTCTGTCAAGAAGGAGTGTGTGAGGCTTGTCAAAAAGGAAAAATGAAAAGATCAAGCCACAAGTCAAAGACAGTGACATCAGTAACCAAGCCATTACAACTCATCCATATGGATTTGTTTGGGCCTGTCAACATAGTGTCACTTGGAAGAAAGAAGTATGCCCTGGTAATGGTTGATGATTTTTCAAGGTATACATGGGTGGAATTTCTGGCATCAAAAGATGAGGCTCCACAAGTAATTATTGAGCACATAAAGAAAGTTGACAAGGAAGCAAAGGCAAACGATGCAAGTGTGATTGCACTGAGGAGTGATAATGGAACAGAGTTCAGAAATGCCACACTTGAAGCATTCTGCAAAGAGAATGGCATTTCTCAGCAATTCTCAGCTCCAAGGACTCCACAACAAAATGGAGTTGTTGAGAGAAAGAATAGAACTCTAATTGAGGCTGCTAGAACAATGTTACTTGATGCAAAAATGCCTACATGTTTTTGGGCTGAGGCTGTGAGCACTGCATGCTATATTCAGAATAGGACCCTCATCAACAAAAACACTGGAAAGACACCTTACAACTTGATGACTGGAAAGAAGCCTACTCTAAAGTATGTTCATACTTTTGGAAGCAAATGCTTTGTACTAAAGGATAATTCTGAATATGTTGGAAAGTTTGATGCAAAAGCATTTGAAGGAATTTTTCTTGGCTATTCTATGGAAAGAATTGCATACAAGGTTTATGTCATCAGTCAAAAGAAAGTTATGGAAAGCACAGATGTAACATTTGATGACAGCAAACTACCTGGACTAGAAGAAGCCAATGATGAAGACAAAGATCCATTGAAGTTTGATAATCTAGATGATTCTGATGAAGAGATTGAAACTGGAGTTGAAACTCAAGTTCAACAAACTCAAGTGATTGATGATACAAGAGAAGAATTTGTGCCAATCGATTGTGGAGAAACAAGCATCCAAGACACACCTGTGAGTAATGGCAACTTCACAGGGGGAGGAAATGAGGATGACTATGATATGGATGATGAAGCAACATCAAGGTTGAGAAGTCAGGCGGAACACTCGAGGAAATGGGATAGATCACACACTGCAGAGCAAATCATTGGAGATCCTAATGCAGGAGTAAGGACTAGGAGAGCAACTCAAAATGAGTGCCTCTATGGATGTTTTCTATCACAAGTTGAGCCTAAGAAACTTGATGATGCACTGTTGGATCCAGATTGGATTATTGCCATGCAAGAGGAGCTGAATCAATTTGAAAGGAACAAAGTATGGGAACTTGTGCCTGCACCAAAGAATAGAACCATTGTTGGAACAAAATGGGTTCTGAAGAATAAGATGGATGAAGATGGTGTAATAATAAGAAACAAAGCAAGGCTGGTTGCAAAAGGATACTCTCAACAGGAAGGCATTGATTATGATGAGACATTTGCCCCTGTTGCTAGATTGGAAGCCATTAGAATATTCTTGGCATTTGCTGCTCATTCAAACTTTAAAGTTTATCAAATGGATGTCAAGAGTGCATTTCTAAATGGAGAGTTGGAAGAAGAGGTTTATGTGCAACAACCACCTGGCTTTGAGGATCCACATTTCCCAGAATTTGTCTACAGATTGCTTAAGACACTGTATAGACTTAAGCAAGCTCCAAGAGCATGGTATGATACTTTATCACAATTTCTTCTTGAGAATCAATTCACTAGAGGCACATTGGACAAGACACTGTTTTACAAGAAGCATGGTAATGATATTATCCTAGTACAAATTTATGTGGATGATATCATTTTTGGTTCTACAAATGAGAAGCTGTGTGAGAAATTCTCTAAACTCATGCAGAGCAGATATGAGATGAGTATGATGGGAGAGTTGACATTCTTTCTAGGGTTGCAAGTCAGTCAAAGGAAGGATGGTATCTTTATCAGTCAAACCAAGTACATCAAGGATTTATTGAAGAAGTTTGACTTAGAAGATTGTTCACCTGCCAAGACACCCATGGCCACTGCCACTAAACTGGATGAAGATGCTAAAGGCAAGAAAGTAGATATCTCAGTCTACAGAGGCATGGTTGGTTCTCTACTCTACCTCACTGCAAGTAGGCCAGACATCATGTTTGCTACATGCTTGTGTGCAAGGTTTCAATCAAATCCAAAGGAATCACATTTGATTGCAATAAAAAGGATCTTTAGATATCTGAAGGGCACACCTAACTTGGGATTATGGTATCCTAAGGACACAGGGTTCAATCTGGTTGGTTATTCTGATGCTGATTATGCTGGATGCAGAGTGGATAGGAAAAGCACCTCAGGAAGCTGCCAGTTTCTTGGACAAAGGTTAGTTTCTTGGTATAGCAAGAAGCAACAATCTGTGTCAACTTCTACAGCTGAGGCTGAATACATAGCTGCTGGAAGTTGCTGTGCTCAAGTGCTTTGGATTAGAAATCAACTTAGAGATTATGGACTTGTGTTGGAAAGAATTCCAATCATGTGTGACAACACAAGTGCAATCTCTATAGTTGCCAATCCTGTCAATCATTCTAGAACAAAGCACATTGACATCAGATATCATTTCATAAGAGAACATGCAACTAATGGAACCATTGAGTTGCATTATGTCTCTACAGATAAACAACTAGCTGATATATTCACTAAGCCATTAGATGAAGCCACCTTCACAAGGTTGGTAAGTGAGATTGGAATGCTGAATTCTTCAGATTCTGGCTTAGTGAATACACCATCTAGATTGTTGCAGCAGTAAACACTTACTTTATCTAAATTCTCAATATTTTTGGAGTAAGTGTTGGCTGAAATATGATTTATAAATATTTCAAATCTGTTGCACATGTTGAAAATCATATTTCTATTAACTTAAAATTTCTATGAAATTTTGAGAAAATCACTATTTAATTTGCTAGGATATTTTTCAATGAATATGTCTGGTAAATTTTAAAAGATAGTGAAAATCAAATTTCTATGAGTGATGGGTATAGTTCGATAAGTCAGACTTCTCGAATGATTCACTATTCGACATCTCTAACAAGTCTCATTAGAGTACTCTTGAGTTCTCGAATAGAGTCTTTCTGAGATATCGAATAGAGGTATTCTTGACTTCTCGAATATAGTAACTGAGTTCTCGAATGATTGAGTTCTCGAACACTATATTTGAGTTCTCGAATCATTTGAAAAGGCTGAATTCTCGCTGAATTTTAACCGACTTTGGACTTTTGTCTAAAAGTTTAATTCACTCATAAAAACACATTTTATTTAATTTAGAATTATTTCTAAGTTAGATAACTGCCAACTGTGAGTTTCTATCTGCTTGAGTTATCGATTAAGCCTTTCTTGACTTCTCGAATAGTTGTTTTCTACTTCTCGAATGCCTGACTTGTCGATACAAAACTTTCATCTAATCGACAATTCAAGTACTTCATACTTATACAATTTCACATCTATTCGATTCATTTCATTCGATTTCTCAAGCATCTACACTCTCTAAACCCCTGAAACCCTAGCTACGAAGAGCCAGATTTCTTCTTCAACCTTCAATTTCTTTTCTCTCTTCTACACAAATGGCAACAGTAAAGTTCAACACCAACTTCATCGCTCTCACTAGTGATGTTGAAGCACCCAATGCCAATTTCAAGTGCTTTGTGAAATGGATGGCGGAGTCATATATCAAGGATGCACTCTCTGCCAACCCAACTCTGTATCTAGATATCCTGGAACAGTTTTGGGGTTCTGCTATTGTGGAGGTTGTAGCCCTGGAAAACGCAATCACTTCATATATCATCTACTGCAAGATTCAAGATAAGGAAATCACTATCACTACTGCAGACATGAACCAAGCACTGGGCCTACAACAAGAGTCATTTGACAGAATGGCCACTAATGCAGAGTTAGAGGAATTCTTTGAGTTCATCAACTACTCAGATGGGATCAATCTTGGAAAGCTAAACAGGAAGAATCTGAGAAAGGAGTGGAGCTATGTGTTTGCAACTCTTCTCCAAGTCTTCACTGCCAGGAAATCAAGCTTTGATCAAATCAGTGCACCTGTGCAGCAAATTGGATATGCTTTGGCCTATGGAAAGAAGATTGATGTTGGCCAAATCATCCTCCAAGAACTATATGGGAGACTTGGTAAGAACACAACCAAGAGAGGTACTGAAATTTTCTTCCCTCGCTTTATTCAATCTGTACTTAATTATAAAAATGCTTCATTGATTGAATTGCCTGGGATTGATAAAAATAAAATAGGCTATCCTAAGTCCATGACCAAACTCATTTTTGGTAATTTGGAGACTAGGAATGATGTGGATGTAAGACTGAACATAACTCCCCATATGGAGAGTTTGTTTAGGACTTATCCCCACAACATGCCAACATTTGATGTAAAATCTAAGTTAGCACTGCCCAAGCAAGTAGAACAAAATGCTAACCCAGGGCTTGCTAACCAACCCTCTCAACCAAACACTCTACCACATACTGAGCCAACTGCATCATCCTCTCAAAAGGGTGATGTTAGTAAAAAGAAGAGAAAAGAAGTAATGTCTGCACCATTAAATATCTTATCTGAAGCAGCATTAGCTGTTGAATTAGGTCTAGGAAGTGAGGAACCTGAGTCACCCTTACACAGGACAAAGAAGAAGAAAACTAAGACCACCTCTTCAGTCACACAAATGACTGAAGTTGTAAAATCAGGGGCACACAGCTCACTAGGTGTATCCTCTCAACAGGGTGCACCTATAGAATCAAGCATCCTCCCCAATGCACCTTCTTGTATAGAGTCAGCACATGGGAGTGATAAGGCTGGCACAACACTGAGTGGAGAGCACATCACATTTGAAACTCCCTCTGTCTCTCAGGGGGAGTTGCCAAAATCTACTCTTAAACACACTTCTCTTCCAGAATCTAACTCTGAAATTTCTTTGGAACCTGCAACTCAGGCAACTGAGATGCAAGGCATTGATCATCAAGAATTCTTTTCTCTTGATGAGCCAATAATTTCAAGTGACTTAGTGCATGACACTTTGCTCACCACTCAGAACCCACATTTAGATGGTGAGGGAATGCATGCTGAGGCATCTCCTGATGACACCATCACAAACACAGAGGTTCCACTAGTTTTTACTAGAGACTATGTGCCTGTGTCAACTGCTGGTGTAATTCATCCCACTTCTGTGGTGACACCAGTAGTAGAGTCAATCCATCCGGTTACAGAAGTTGCATCTGTAACTGAGGAGTCTAGCTTGCCTAGCTCTAGCTCTGACTTTAGGTCACAATGGCTGAAGCCTGTGCAACATGACAGTGCTTCAGGATCAGGGTCTGTTCCACAACAATTGACGGTTGAAGCACTTCAAAGCTTAATTGTGGATCAGATTCCTGAGTTCACAAAGATTGCTCAGAACCTTCTCACTGCAGACATGCCTAATCCAGACTATGAGGCCATACTGTTATGCCATAGGGATGATGTGGAGTTGCAGAAGACAAAGATCATTGATGATGCTGAGAGAGATGGCAACATAGATGCCTGGTTGCAAGGAAAATATGATATTACTCTCGATGAAGCACTTCAGTATCTCAGGGAGGAATACCTCACTTCACTGGGCTCCAATGCCAAATCTCTGACCCCTGGTGAAGTGTATGAGGCTATGAATGATTCACACAAGGGATTCCTCAAGGCTGTACACTATCTGGGAAAAGGTGTCAAAACTGAGGTCAATAGAGTGTGTGATAAGACCACCACCACAGTAGAAGCAATCAAGAGGACATTTGATGCCAAATTCCCTCAGCTAGACAGTGTGTTCAAAGACATCAAACACTGCAACACCACCTGCACCAAGATGGATAATGGGCTAGCTCTGCTAAAGGATACTGTCACAGGTCTGGGGCATCAATTTCAAATTCTATCTGATCAGACCACAGATGCCAATGCCATGCTGAGGACCATGTTCAAAAATCTATATGGAGACAGACTGATTACTGAAGTCCCAGTACATGACATGACTAGATTTGAAGTGCAGAGACTCAAAGAACAATCCCTGTCTGGCTTCAAGCCTACTGAGTTATTCAACAAAGTGGATGCACTTGAGAAGGAGGTGGCTACTCTCACCAAGTCCAATGCTCATCTTACAGAAAAGGTTGCACTTCTAAATGATCAGTTGGACACTCAAGCATCCACCACAGCTGATGTCCTTCTGCATCAACAATCCATGTTAGCTGCTATGATGAAGCATATGGGTCTCCCTCTCCCTGATGAATCTTCAATCCCAAAGGACATTTCTACAGCCTCAGTGCCTGACAACAAGCCTAAGGGGGGAAGAAGACAAGGAACTCAAATTCAAAGGGGGAGAAAGGAAACTCAAATACAAAGGGGGAGAAAGGCATAATAATAAAAGAGGGTGGTCAACAAAGAGCTTCAAAATCTCTTCCAAATGTGCCTGGCAAAGGAAAATCCAAAGTGGATGAGCCTCCATCTACCTTGCCAGTTGTCACTCTACCAACTGTGCACATCACTACTCCTGGAGGACAAAAGCAATCCATAACTACTACGGTGGTTGCAGGGAGTATGCCATCTGACAAATCTCCAACCTCCCTACCTGAGAGTGCCAAGCCTGTAGAAGTTAAAGTTGTTACTGAGGCCAAGCTACAAGAAGTTGCTAACTCCAATGTTTACCATGATAAAGCCTTCTTGGAGTTTCTGAAAGCCACAAGGGAACAGGTTGGTGACACTCAGTTCTATCTGAGGGAGCTGAAGAAGCAGATTGATTGCATCACTGTCATTCCTAAGAAAGTCAATAATCTATGGATTAAGGAGATAGTGATGATATCCAAATTGAAGATATGGCATCTAACATACAAGACTCTACAAGAACTGAAACACTCAGAGATAGATGCCATACTTGAGCTTATTGAGAAGAAGAATGAGAACAACAAAAGTCTGTTTGATGACTTGAGGAATGACCAACCTTCAAGGCTACCAGAAGTGATCAAGAAGCCATGGACAATCATTTATCAGTCTGGCACCAGAATTGAAGATATCAAGCAATTGGTCATTCCCCATGATCTCACCACTAGAAATCACAGACTGATCATTGCCATCATTGATCAATTACAGAAGAAGGTTGGAGCCAGAAATGCTGAAGAAACTGAGGCACTGCACATCCTCAGAACTTATATTGCAACTGGTGAAATTCCAGAGATGGCTCAACCTAGGAGAAATAAGGATGATGATTCTGAAGACAAAGGTGATGGGAGGAGAAGACATCACAGGAGAGATAAGGGTGATGAAGACAAGAAGAAGAAGGGGGACAAAGATAAGAAGAATGATGATGACTAAGGAAGAGTCTATGAGAGGAAGATTGGAAAATAGCAAGCCTTAGGCATTGCTAGCAGTAACCTCACCACATCACAAGACTCTAAGTCTAGGGTGAATACTGTTAGTGGTGACCTAGCAAAATCTACATCTATGGCTTCTGCAACTGTTTTGCCACCTCAAGAAGAGAAGAAGATTCAAGTCAAGAAACCATGTGTATGTTTCAGAAAGCAAACTTCTAATGGAATACTACTATGGTCTACCAACAAAGGTCAAAGATTTCTACCAAGCAACCATGTCAAGAGAATGAAATTTAAACATGTTGCAAGAAAGGTGAAGCTATCCAAATCTAAGGCACTGACAATTATCCCAGGATTAAACCTACCACCTCTGGATGAAAGCTATGATGAAGACCAACTGCAGTTTCTATGGGCTCAAAGAATCTATCATGTTGCTATTGTTGATGATTTTCTTGAAGTTAAGTATTCTGATGGAAGACAGAAGAAATTCAGACAAGGAACATGCCAACACTGGGGTAGGCTGTATGACATAGAAAGGATAATTGCAATGTTGGATTCTGAAGACAGAGTGGAAAGGGTGTGGAAGCTGGAGTTAATTGACTTTGTCAAGATGAAAAGAGATCACCAGGCAGAAATGAGAAAGAACAGTGAAAAGCTACTAAAGAAAAGGGAGGAGAAGTTTGCAGCAATGGAAGCTAAGGCTGATGAGTTGAGAGCTATGGGTCTGTGCAGAGTCAAGTTTAATCCTTACATCATTGAGTACAAGAAATATGGTAGAAATGTGAAGATTAGAATGGACTACATCAGTTCCTACTCTGAGAAACAGCTAAATGAAGTGCTCAAGGATTTATCAGGCTCTCCTCTAATTGAAGAACTCACTGCAATGGAAGATATCATTCTTGCCATGGAAGAAATTGCAAAGAAGAAAGCCAAAGAAGCTGAAGATAGGATGAAAAATGAGAATCTGCAAGCCAAAGCTCAAAAGATGAATCCAAAAGGAGATGGCTAAGTAGTTCCTCATAACTTGTAAGAATACTTCTATGTAATTTCTTCAATCAAATTCATACCTGTACTTTTAAAAGCTTTATCTTTATGTATGTTAGGCTTGTTATCAGACATGAAATTGTGACTAAGGGTCTCACTCACAATTTGGGGGAGATTGTTAGTTACAGAGGCATGCCTGTACACATCTAATAACAAGCCTAATTGTTTGTAATGCTTTGCATTACTTACATGACCTCTTAACTGAGGGAACCTCTAGTTGTAGAGTTTCTGTTTGTATTGTACTTGTAGTAGGCATCAAATCCTAGTTGTGTAATTGTACAAATAGAGTCTAGAATAATGCTTGAAAGAAGTTCCAAGGTTCATGCCTCAAGCAAGGAGTTAAAGACTGTCAAATAATCACAGTTGGGATTTGAAGAAATGAAGAATTTGCCTAAGTACCAATTCGAGAAGTATATTTGTCTATTCGAGAAGTCCAGCATTCGAGAAGTCAGGGATTCGACATCTCAAGACACTATTCGATATCTCTGAAATACACTGTTCGATATCTCATTCGATATCTCAGGGATTCGATATGTCTACTACTCTATTCGAGAACTCAAGAAGTCAACAAGTCAAGATGGTATTTGAGTTCTCAAAGAGTCAACAAGTCAAAGTTTCATTCGATATCTCAAGGACTCAGAAAGCTATTCGATATCTCGAGGATTCGATAAGTCAAATGTTCTATTCGACAACTCAAGGAATCCTGATGGAAAAGAGCTATTCGAGAAGTGGTTCGATATGTCAATATAACAGTATTCGAGAACTCAGAGTTATCGATCAAGTCAATTCTAGTTCTCGAATCACTTACTTAGTCACTTCTCGAATACATTCTTGGAGACAAAATACTCAAGAAATTGTACAAGTCAGAAACCTGCAACAAGCCAATGCACTTTATGGACTACAATCTGTAACGTGCTCTGGAAAGCCTACAAGGAAGCTTGGAGAGATATAGAAGAGATAAGGAGCTAAAGAAGTGGATCTAAACAGGCTTTGCAAAGTCAAATCTGTAACCGTTTGGACACTTACTCAAAAAGGATAGACAGACTAGAAAGTAATTTGTTTAGCTACCTTATTTGTAGTAAGTAGGCTGTATACATGTTCTATAAGGACACAGCCTCACTTCATAACTTAGCAACTTTTGTGAGTCAAGTTTTTCATACACTAAGCTGTATCTCTCTGAGAAAAACGAAGCTGAGAATACTATCATTTGTATTCACAGATTGTAGCAACCTTTATCTAATAATACATTAGATTAAAGTGATATTGTGTCTTGTGTTGTTTCTTTATCCGCACCTTCTCTTCTACACACAGGCACTTATCTGCTACATAGACTCAATCCAAGAAAAGTTCGAGAATCCATTCACCCCCCCTCTGTATTCTCTTATCGTATTCAATACTCAACAACCCTCAACCTAGTATTATCCGCAAGCCACCTCACCGGAAACCTCGTACCACCGCCGCCGGAATCCGATTAAAGAAGGACGGAGCTCCGGTTGGTAAACGGAGCAGACCCGAGGCGCCTCTGTGAAAGTGGAAAGTCAATGAGGTGGTTAAAGACGTGCCTGTTGAAGATGACTCGGTCACTGAGTTAACTCGGAAGAATGGATACATTGCTTTCACAAATAATCAAGTATACAGACTCATAGAAGAAGCTGCCAAGAAGAAGCAACTGAACAAACTTGGTTGATTTTACTTCCATCAACTATACTCGCCGGAGATGTCCTACACTCGCCCACTTAACAGATCGAGCTTGAAATTGGTATGGGTTGAGAGAGAAGAGTGAGAGGAACAAGGTTTTGAAGAGCGTTTAGTGCGTGGCTTGAAGGAAAATGGTGAAAAGGGTGGTCAACGGAGGTGTTCTTAGGAGATGTACCTCCACTCTTTCACTCTGCTGATTCGTTAAAAGCTTACTCACCCAACTTGCCTTTAAATAGTTGATATTGATCATGCTAGCAGCTATGGCATCCATCGAGGCAGGCTTTATATGTAATGGACCCGAGAACCAGCAAGCATCAGCCAAGTGCAAGACATTTACCAGAACTGGTGAAGATAAAGAGCCTTCTGCCGATTGTTGCATTGCCTACAAAGCATATGTTGGATCGGCCAAAACTGCCTTGAAGTTGATCAGCGATGGCGGTGATCAAGTCTTTCGCAACAACCAAAGCATCGTCTACTTGAAATTCAGTGCTCGGAAAAGACTCGCCGAAGTTGAGACGCTGGAGAGCTAACGACTTGAGATTTTCCAGCAAAGTGAGACCGGAAAGTGAAGTGGAAATGGCGGATTGAACTAGTTGGATAAGGTGATCGCCGGTGATGGTAGTAGTGAGGTCCGGTAGAGTGAGATCGATGGATCGGAGCGATGCTCCGTCTATAACTTTGAGTCCTCGCTCCGCCATTTTTGTGAGTTTCGAGGACTTGTTATGTGTGTGTATATGTGTGTGTGTAATGTGTATAGGAGACAATTTTTGAAATCAAACAAATACAATATGACTATGTATATAGCCACTAAGACTTACCATACTTGTTATACAAGCCTTCCAATTCTTGGTACTTAATTTCCTAACTTAGTGATCAAGACATACCATATATAATAATTGTCTACACATACAATTATTATCTTCCCCATATATATCTTGGACCACCCAAACCCATAACATCATATTGGGTTGAAACCCAACACATGTCACTTTGTAAAGTGAGCTTTTCTGTTTGTTAACAGATGGAACAACACCACATAATATCTCGTTAGTCAAAATTAGAATGTAAATTACCAAGAGCCCTAATGCTATAATGCAATAAATTCAAGGGTTATATATCTTGTTGGTCACTGAAGTCAGTCTAATGTATCAAGATGGTCACTGAACTGAAATTCGACTCAAGTTGGTCACTAACTTGTACTAAATGTACAATCCGTTAAATTTTCTCAATTTTTTATTCAGATTTTATCGATTTTAAAAGAGAATTTAGTTGAACTTAGAGTTAAGTAACGATAGTTACACAAATAGACGTTAGCCACATAGATAGAATGTGTACCAGGTCAGTAAATTCGTCTAAAAAATTGAGACAAATTAACGAAATGTACAATTAATACAAGTTAGTGACCAACTTGAGTCGAATTTCAATTCAGTGACCATCTTGATACATTAGGCTGACTTCAGTGACCATCAAGATAATTAACCCATAAATTCAATACCTCAATAGAAAATTCAAATTCGTAGGACTGAGAATCAGGTACGCACAATATCACCTAAAGGGCTTATGCACTGTATTAAAAAAGAAACCTTAATAATGTAAAACAACACCAACAGACTAAGCCTTACTACACACATATATCACCTGTTTTAGTAAATAAAGATTTCATTCGTAAAAAATGAATTCTAATATACTCTGTTAAATGCAGTTCCTGCACATAAGAATATAGATATACACGAAATCAAACTCTAATATTGTCAATAAACAGTCCTCCATCAATAAATTAAATATGGAGATATGAGACTAACCTTGCTCCAATGACCAACGCCTTGTTGCTTGGCTTGCTCTTCCAGTCGTAAAAGTTCAGATATCATTTTGGAACCAAAAGAACCATCTTGAATGAAAGAAGTCACTAGAAATCTGAATAAATAATTACTTGTCCAATTAAAATACAAACCCCAAAAATGCAGAATCACCTTGCGGGGAATAAAATAAGTAATTAATGATGATGAAGGTTAAGGCTTACTCAGAAACCAAAATTTATCATATGTTAGCAAATATCTTTGTATATTTGATTTGGGTTACTTATCAGCATTACACAGTCAAATGAATGATCTTAATAATTCATCGATAAAAGATAGAGTGCAAATAATGTCAACAAACATAAGACTATCACACTTCACATGCCAATTTTTAGATTAAAACTATAAGAATTGTTAATCTCACTTAATGTACATCACACATAAACCAGTGAATCCTAATGAGCAGCATTACCAAAATCTTGATACCAAGAATTTAAAACAACTATCCCACTCCAAACTCAGATAATAGGCCAAACAAAACTGCATAAAATATAAAGTGTAAACTAATATCAAAGGATATGTACTGATTCTTACCCTGCCACAGTAGAGAGCAAAATGGAAACAATAACACACCAAGCAGTGGCAGTGGAAGCGGTAACAGTTGCATAATCAAAGAAATAAACTAGACTCATTAGAGAAACCCGAGTCCCAACAAAAATTGTCAAGAAATTAAAATTACAGAGACAAGAGGAGAGTAATTTGTCACTGTTCATTGACTAAAAAATTACTACCTACATATATCTATAAATATGAGGCATATAAAACTAGCAAAGGATGCAAAATACACACTATTTCACAAATTTAACACAATCAAAGATTACTACCTACATATATCTATAAATATTACTACCTAATTTAACACAAAGTTATATTTAACATAATTTAAAAAATTACTACCTACATATATCTATAAATATGAGCATATATAATGCGTGTCACTAATTTATTCTTTACACAACTAAAGTAAATGCCAAACAATACCTGCTGCTTTAAATAGTCAATGTTGACATCAGAAACAACACGAAAGAACTGCTCTATATGCCTCCAAAATGACTTGAAAAGCTATAAGCTACAGTGACAATGATGTGTATCAGAATGTCAAACATATATTAATAATATAAAGTAAAGGAATACAATATCAGAAAGAACGGTACCAGAATCAGCAACGCATTTACAGCAGCTAATAGTTCTTCGTGGCCATCACCAGAGCCAACTAAGAAAAATTACAGCAGAAGTGATTAAGAATTATAAAGTCTAGTTTTCGCAATCATAAGTTAGCAGCTCAGAGGGGGGAGTACCAAGAAAATCCGCAGCAACATATATTGCAGATTGAAGCTATATTAAAAACATTCGATTGAAGCTACTTTAGTTTCAAACTATATGACCTATTCTAGCAAACAGAATGCACTACACTATACATCATGAGCACATAAACAAGCAAATATATATTCAGCAAAACTAATTCTAAAAGAAGAGCATCAGTGAATTACCAGTCTCTCTACTTTTTCAATAAATACCCAGAAATAGCCAACCTGAATGCAAATGGGTAATCTTCCGAGCTCAACTTCTCGAAATACTCATTCAAATCCATAAGAAACTGCAACAGTCAAATCTTTGTCTCCATCTTCAAGATATGTCTTAAGTGGTACTGAACCATACGGGAAAGCCTGTAAAAACAAAAACTTACAACAGCATTAACACAAAATTCCCAAAAGTTTAACACAGCAATCCTACTAATTAACACAAAAATCCTACTAATTGAAGAGTTCATACCAGTTTTAATCCAACATATAATCGAAAAATTACACAAGCATACATATTTATACATGTATAATCCAATATAATTAATTGTTAACAAAATTAAAACAATATTAACACATATATCCAACTAGTTAACACAAAAATCCAATAAATTGACAAATACAAGCTTTAATCCAACATACAATCGAAAAAATTCAAATACATACATATATATACATGTATAATTCATTATAATCGGAAAAAGATGAGTATTTTACCTGTAATTGAAGCTTTACTCAAATCTTTGCTCAATTAGGTTTGGGATTTTGGGCTTTTGCTGAATCGTTTATATTTGAAATGAAAGATGTGTATTTGTGAGAGAGAGAGAGTGTTAACTCGAATAACTTGTAGAAGGGGGGGGGGTTGAATACAAGTTATATAATCGTGTCTGATTTTTGCTTGGTTATATGAACAAGATTAAACGAATGAATCAAACTTTGTTTGTATTAATAAGATCAAATACAAACTCTACCAAAGGTGTACAAATACCTTTAGCATCTGCTGACAATACAAATCTCTCTCTGTTTGTACTCTCGTATTCTTACGATTACAAACCTCACGAACACCTTTTACAATGATATAGAGAGAATATTTATAATGCTACCTATCAACTAATTACAGAAAGATAATCTATACATGACAATGTTCTGCCGTCCAGTTGATAGTTTCCATCAATAGAAAATTCTTTCCTTCATAAAATCTTCTTGCTTGTTCCTCAAACAAAGATCCTGTTTTATAGCACTTGCCAGTTTCTGTAGCATCCATAATGACATCATCAGTAACACAACTGATATCAGGATTTCATCTTGCATCAGTATCTGACCATCATATCAGTACTTGATCAGTATTTGACTTGCCGCATCAGGATTCAATCACAATTCCTGACATGTAGTCCTTGATGCACTGTTCCTGACTTAATTCTGCAGATTACTGTCTAATACATATATCCTATATACAGAGTGCTAAATCCTTTATAAATCAGGATATACAAGAAGTATAAGTAAAATTCTATTCTCACCATCACAACTCATGAATTATTCCTAACAATCTCCCCCTATTTATGCTTTAAAATCTGAAGCATAAATCTGAGTTGTTGATGTCAAAACATATAACAATACAACCAGAATAGAATTTATGAATTCAAAAATCATGAAGTTAAGTACCTCTCCTTCCTCAGATGTAGACAAAGTATCCAGTACTTAGACGAAAGAATTCAACTATTTGATGCTTCTTTTCCTTTACCAATTCCATGATGAGATTCACCACTGTCACTCCTAGTTCTTCTTTTTATTTCCCTTTGTCTGTTCTTTATCTCCCCCAGTTCCCCCAGTCTGGTGTTGTTGTTGTCTTTGTCTTTGAATCGTCTTTATCTCCCCCTTTTTGACATCATCAACATTAATTCCAAGAGATTCAGAAACAGAACAAATGAGATTCATCAGAACTGCTTGATTTTCCATAATTGTGACTTGGTTATCTTCAAGTGTTTGAAGTCTTGATTGAATTTCAACTTGTGATTTCTGAATGTCTTGTAAAACTTCAGAATTGACTTCAATGTTGGAAGTGTTCGGAATATCTTCAGATGCAAGTCTTGTAGAAGAAGTTGCCTGTGTAGAATGATATTCAAGTAATAAAACTCGATTGGAGTTAAAAACATCTTCATCTTTCTGATCTGAAGCTGCAATATGATCATCTTGTCCTTCACCAGTATTCGGTGTACTAACATCTTCAAATCCTGACTCCTCTTTAGAGTGATCAGAGACTATTGATGTCTCAATTCTTGCTGATATTGGAAGTACATACAAAGGAACACTAGGATCATTAGGAGTTTCATCTGGTACATATGTATCAAGAGATTGTTTTATCTTGGCACCTCTTCTGTTAATGATTCCAGCAAGCCTCTCTTTTTGCTTCTGAACTTTAACTTCTGGCTTTGTATTATGATGTGCTAGGTCATTCTTCTGATACATCTTGATAAATGAATAAGTACCAGCATCCATACCAAGATTGTCAGACCAAGATTCAGGAAAAACCTGATCCCAGAAATCAAACGATGGTTTCCTAATTTTCTCTCCCTCATTATGGAGTTGATCATCCATACCCTCATTCTCACTTTGACTATCTAAAGTCAACACTCTTTCTACCTCACCTTTTGCCTGGTAAGGAGCCAGCCGCTCTGATTGTGGATCAATATCCATCTTTTCAAGTGTATCACTCAAATTTGGATAAGTGCTCTCATGACCTACAGAAAAATAGAGGTTATAAGAAGTTTTTATACCTGAACTCACATGGAGAGAGGGTTCCTCATTTGGCATGGGGCTTGAGGTTTTCTCCAAGGAGTGAGCTGCTATAATCTTTGAACCCTTAAAATCATCTGAAAGTATGCACCTAGAGGGGGGGTGAATAGGTGTATTAAGTTAACTATAGTCTATTTTTGTTTTTACAAAATTCTTCCAGAAAAATATCAGCTTGCTGAAATAATTATACCAGAATGTTTCAGCTTGCTGATATTAACTAATGCAATGCAGAAATAAACTGAACAGAATAGAAAAACTTGACACACAAGATTTTAGCTAGGTTCGACCCCTAATCTCTATGGTCTACGTCCTAGTCCCTTACCAAACACGGTAAGAGAATATATTATTAATCACTATAAACCCGATTACAAGATTCAATAATATATCTCCCTTTTTCCCTAGCTACTGTCAAAATGGCTTGCTGAAATCCCCGTTTCTAAACCTGCTCTCTAAGAACTATACCACTCCCCGTAGTACAATCTTTTCTAGCTTCGTGTTTACCAAACCCTTGTTCCACAAGCCACTGCCCAGCAACTATGCTTTTACAATAAGAACAATACAAATGAGAAGGATTGAAATTACAACTCAAAGATATAGACTCTTATATATATATATAACGTGTAATATATCTTAGAGCTTGTGTGTGTGTTGTTTGTGAATATGGCAATGTTTAAACAACTGTTTTGAGGTGATTGGAAGTATAAAACGATTTGATGAATATTCAAGAGAGTGTGTATACGTTTTTTTTTTCTGTGTGTATCTTGTTTATACAGGAGATGTGTATATATATATCAAGGTCCAACGTTAGGATATTCAAAGAAGGAGCCGTTGGTTGATTTTCAACTGTGAAGAAATTCTCATTCAAAGAAATCTGAGTAGGTGAGCTGAAATCGTGGGATTGTGTTTCAAGAATGATTCCCATGCAGAGAAGTCTAAGTTGGGTGCTGAGAAACGTGGGGTGGGTTTTGTGAAGTCAATGTGATGGAGACATGTCAAATTACAATGTTTAGTGTATCTCCATGCATGAGTGTTTTGAGATGTATCTGAGCTCTTTAGTATATATTAGACACGTAATATATATGTAAGATTCCTTACATTTTAATCTATCTAGCAGCTCACGAGAATATCTGGACTGTTCTTGATAGTTTCTGCATTCCCAGAAACGGCTTGCTGAAAGTTGAAATCAGCTTGCTGATTTCGTATAACTCCTGTGTTGATACTTTCCTGAAACGTCTTGCTGAATGTCAAATAAACATAATTAACAGCTCTTTGTATTTCTGGACTTTTCTTGACAGTTTCTGTATTCCCAGAAACAGCTTGCTGAATGTCAAATCAGCTTGCTGATTTCGTACACTATTTCCATAAACAGCTTGCTGAATGTCCTGTTACAGCATGTTAGTATAGCAAAATATATGTAAACAATTAACCATCAAAATCAAATGGGCTTTCAATCTCCCCCTTTTTGATGATTAACAACATATATTTTTGGGAGGGAATTTCTCCCCCTCGACATATGCTTCCCTGTATAGACATTATAAATAAGAGAAAATAGTTTTCTCCCCCTAAGTTCATGCATCTAAAACATTCATATAGACATGGCATATTTGAGCAATCCAATAACACTTAACTTAATCAACAACATTTTAACCCAAAAATTAACTTAACCCCAAAAGTTCCCAAAAGTTTTCTCCCCCTTAATCATTAAAAAGGAGTAAATAATGGCATAAGTGCAATAAAAACAAAGTGGTGAACACATAATCACATTGGTAGAATACAGCAAATAAACAAATAGGTTGCATTTAGCTGGAAGGCACGAAACATATTAGAGCAACAAAAATCGATGTTACCCATTTCAGCTTGCCGTTTTCCAATTCAGCTTGTTGTTTCCACTTCACACATGCCTAATTCTCTTCTTAGAACAATAAATCTTTCTTCTGCAAGAGGCTTAGTGAATATATCAGCGAGCTGATATTCGGTTGGCACGAAGATAAGTTCAACATTTCCCTTAGAAACATTATCTCTTAAAAAATGATGACGGACATCGATGTGCTTTGTTCTCGAGTGATTTACTGGATTCTTTGATATGTTGATGGCACTTGTACTATCACAACGAATTGGAGTTTTGCCACATTTGATTCCATAATCTCTTAATGTTTGCCTCATCCAAAGTAGTTGAGTGCAACAACTACCCGCAACCAAATATTCTCCTTCTGCAGTAGAGAGAGCAACAGAGGTTTGCTTCTTGCTTTGCCAAGAGACTAAGCTTTGTCCTAAAAATGTTCCGACACCACTTGTGCTTTTACGATCAGTTTGACTACCTGCATAATCTGCATCACTATATCCCACAAGATCAAATGTATTTGTAATAGGATAAAATAATCCAAGATTTTGAGTACCACTTAAATATTTGAATATTCGTTTAATAGCATTTAAGTGAGATTCTTTGGGATTAGCTTGAAAACGAGCACAAACACATACACTATACATGATATCAGGTCTAGATGCAGTAAGATATAGTAAACTACCAATCATACCTCTGTATTTTCGAATATCAACACTAATACCTGTTTCATCAGAATTCAGCTTGCTGATTGGAGTCATTGGTGTTGTTTTTGCCTTTAAGTTCTCAAAACCAAATTTAGTGAGTAGATTCTTGACATATTTGGTCTGATGAACATATATTCCAGCAGAGGTTTGTTTGATTTGAAGACCCAAGAAGTAATTTAGCTCACCCATCATGCTCATGTCAAATTCATTATGCATGCATTTCGAAAACCACTTGCACATAGAATTATTAGTTGATCCAAAGATAATATCATCTACATAGACTTGAATAACTAATAAATCTTTACCTTTATGCATGGTAAACAAAGTAGGATCAATATTACCTCGAGTGAAGCCATGTTCGATTAAGAATTCACTTAATCTTTCATACCATGATCTAGGAGCTTGCCGTAGACCATACAAGGCCTTTTTCAGCTTGTAAACATGGTTTGGAAACTCCTGACTTTCGAATCCAGGAGGTTGTTTGACGTATACTTCTTCTTTTAGCACCCCATTTAGGAATGCGCTCTTGACGTCCATTTGATAAAGCTTTATTTTCTTGAAGCATGCAAATGATAACAACATTCTAATTGATTCCAACCTTGCTACAGGAGCATAGGTTTCATCGAAGTCAATCCCTTCTTGTTGGTTGTAACCTTGAGCTACAAGTCTTGCCTTATTTCGAATGATTGTACCAAATTCATCAACTTTGTTCTTGAAGACCCATTTAGTGCCAATGATTGATACATCCTTTGGTGGTTCTACAAGTTCCCACACATCACATCTTTCAAATTGGTTGAGTTCTTCTTGCATTTCCACAATCCAATTTTCATCTTGAAGTGCTTCGGTTATGTTCTTTGGTTCTTCTTGAGCTACGAAAGCCGCATATCCACATATATTTGCTTGAGCCCTTCTTGTCTTGATTCCATCAGTTTTGTTGCCAATGATTAGCTCTGGAGGATGATCCTTGACTGTCCTTGGTGCTGTAGGCAATGAATGTGGTATTATCTCTTCATATTCCTGCATTTCTTTAACTGCAGTAGAGGTTTCAGCTTGCTGTTTTGAAGGTTCAGCTTGCTGATTTGCAGTCTGTTGAGTTTCTGGAGATATCAGCTCGTCATTATCTCTTGTTCCTGCAAAATCTTCCTCATTTTCTGGTAGATCAAGCTTAGATTCTCGAAATGAAACATCAATAGATTCTTCAACAGTTAATTTAGATAAATTATAAACTCTATAAGCTCTACTAGTTAATGAATAACCAAGAAATATTGCCTCGTAGGATTTAGCATCGAATTTACCATCCTTGTCGATTGTTTTAAGTACAAAACACCTTGATCCAAAGACCTTGAAGTAGCCAATGTTTGGAGTTTTATTCCTTAACAGTTCGTATGGAGTCTTGTTGAGAATAGGCCTTATCAAGACTCTATTGAGAATATAGCTTGCTGAATTTACTGCTTCTGCCCAGAAACTTCTTGGTAGCTTGCTCTCTTGCAATAAAGTTCTTGCTGTTTCTTGCAGAGATCGATTCTTTCTTTCAACTACTCCATTTTGTTGAGGAGTTCTTGGAGCTGAGAATTCATGAGTGATACCTCTTTCTTCACAATACGAAACAAACTCCTTTTGGAATTCTCCACCTCGATCACTTCTTATTCTTATAAGATTTGTATTGAGCTTTTTCTCAAGACGTTTTATCAAAGACTCAAATTCTCTGAAAGCACAATCTTTAGTTTGCAGAAATAAAGTCCATGTATATCTAGAATAATCATCTACTATAACAAAACAATATTGTTTACCTCCCAAACTTTTGTATGCTTCCGGACCAAATAAATCTAAATGCAAAAGTTCTAGGGGTTTAGAAGTTGATACCATAGTTTTTGACTTATGTGGAGTTCTAATTTGCTTGCCTAGTTGACATGCTCCACAAGTTTCCATCTTGATATACTTGAGTTTCGGCAATCCTCTAACAAGCTTTTGCGAAGACAGCTTGCTGATTTGTTCCATGTTAACGTGACCAAGCCTTCTATGCCAAATCTCGGGGGTTGAGTCCATAACAGCTAAACAGCATGCTGTTTTCTTATCAATTGATATAAAATCGTTACCAATTGAGCCTTTGCCAAGAATCTGAAGGGTTTTGCTATTTCCAATTGTTACTCTCCCACCCTTTTTCAACTTGAGACTTTTGAATAGAGTTTTATCTTCACTCATGTGTCTAGTGCAACCACTATCCAAGATCCATTGTCTAGACTTTAAATTGGCGGTAAGACACATCTACAAAACAAACATAAAAAACAAAACTCAACCTTTTGGTACCCATGTTATGTTGGGTCCAACATGGTTAGCATCAGGAATATATAAAACATTCAAGTCAGTTTTCTTGATCCACATTTGGATCATTTTTGATGCTGTTTTTCTGGTTTCCTTAGTTCTGCCAGAATGATATCGGCAAGCTGATTCTGTTTTGCAGTACTTTGGTAGGTGTCCCTTCTTTCCACATTTTGGGCAGATTTTCCAAGGCATGGCATATTCATATGGAGCTCCATCTTTGCCTTCGTATTTCAACTTATTTTTCTTCTGTGTTGAAATAAATCCAAGTCCTTCTTTACTCAATGATGATCTTGTTTGCTTCATAATTGTTTTTAGGATTTCTTCGCCTTGGACAAATTTTCCCATTCCTTCTTGACAACCCTTTAATTCTTCTTCTAATTTCTGTATCTTGTCAGATTGTTATGTCTGCTTAGCCTCTTCTTCTTTGGAGGTTGAATGCTTTTGTAGTGACTCAATTTGTATATCTTTTGCTGTGAGTTTAGCATTCAGCACGCTGAATTCTTTCAGCATGGTGTCATTTCTCTTCAGCAATACTTTATTGAACTCTTCGACTTGAACAAGCTTAGCTTTGAGATCAGTAACTTCATTATGATTCTTAACGTGATCTCCTTCATCCGTCAAGTCAGAAATGATCTCTCTTAGGTAGCCAATCTTCTTTTTCAGCTTGCTGATTTCTTCTTTTAGTTCCACGGTATCATCCATAGAATTGCTATTTGTATCCTGCATGGTTATGCTATCTACTACATATTCTATAGGGGAATCAAAAGAAGAGTTAGACGAGTTTACCTCACTATTTTCTTCATCAAGACCTACGAGAGAAAGATTCACTATCTCATCGTCGTCATTGGATTCCTCATCATCATCACTCCATGTTAGGAATGCTTTCCCTTTCTTCCTATTTTTGAAGTCATCTTGCTGTTTTGTTTTATTTTTGAGTTTGAAGCAATCTCTTTTAAAGTGGCCTTTCTTTCCGCATTCAAAACAGCCTTCATCATTTGTTTCCTTCTTAGCTTCTGAATACATGCCTCTCTTCTTGAAGTTTCTCTTTTGAATTATCTTCTGGAGTTTTCTTGTGAGGAGTGCAATTTCTTCATCAGAATCTGAATCTTCTTCATCTTTCAGCTTGCTGTTATTTTCCAGCTTGCTGTTATCCGAATGTAAAGCTAGATTCTTCATTTTGGCTGCTGGAACTTGAGTCATCCTTGATGTGTTAGCCCTGATTTTTGACTCAAACTGCTCTAACTCAGAGAATAGAGCCAAGCTATCCATAGTGTCAATTTGGGGATGAGATTCCAACGCCGTGACTTTAGGGGCGAAGCTCCATGGGACGGATCCTAAGATGATCATATTGATTTCTTCTTGGGGTATCTTTTTGCCAAGCACTTGAAGACTGTTTAAAGTTGTTTGAAACCTAGCTTGAGCTTCTTTAATGGTTTCATTCTCATTGATTGTGAAACCGTTTAGTTCTCTTACTAGAATACCAAGCTTCACTTTCTTCACTCCCTTAGAGCCTTCATGATACGATTCCAAGGTGTCCCACATTTCTTTAGCCGTTTTGCATGATGAAACTTTGTCACTTTCAGCTGGACAAAGGCCATTTAAGATAGTATTCTTTGCACGGTTGTTGTAGCTTATTTTCTTTATTTCAGCATCAGTGAGATCATCAATATCCTTTGAAATGCCTTTGTCATCTTTGAAGTCGTATGGTCCTTTGCTTACAACTCTCCATTCCAGTGGTTCTCTGGCCAGATGATTCTCCATTCGACTTTTCCACCAGTTGTAGTTTTCAGTACCTAGAAGAAGAGGTGCCCTAGAGTCTGAGTTTCCGAGCGGATAATGGTCAGCCATTTAGATCGATACTTTTCCTGTTACAGAAATGATTAGTATAGCAAGGCTCTGATACCAAATGAAAGTATGCACCTAGAGGGGGGGTGAATAGGTGTATTAAGTTAACTATAGTCTATTTTTGTTTTTACAAAATTCTTCCAGAAAAATATCAGCTTGCTGAAATAATTATACCAGAATGTTTCAGCTTGCTGATATTAACTAATGCAATGCAGAAATAAACTGAACAGAATAGAAAAACTTGACACACAAGATTTTAGCTAGGTTCGACCCCTAATCTCTATGGTCTACGTCCTAGTCCCTTACCAAACACGGTAAGAGAATATATTATTAATCACTATAAACCCGATTACAAGATTCAATAATATATCTCCCTTTTTCCCTAGCTACTGTCAAAATGGCTTGCTGAAATCCCCGTTTCTAAACCTGCTCTCTAAGAACTATACCACTCCCCGTAGTACAATCTTTTCTAGCTTCGTGTTTACCAAACCCTTGTTCCACAAGCCACTGCCCAGCAACTATGCTTTTACAATAAGAACAATACAAATGAGAAGGATTGAAATTACAACTCAAAGATATAGACTCTTATATATATATATATATAACGTGTAATATATCTTAGAGCTTGTGTGTGTGTTGTTTGTGAATATGGCAATGTTTAAACAACTGTTTTGAGGTGATTGGAAGTATAAAACGATTTGATGAATATTCAAGAGAGTGTGTATACGTTTTTTTTTTCTGTGTGTATCTTGTTTATACAGGAGATGTGTATATATATATCAAGGTCCAACGTTAGGATATTCAAAGAAGGAGCCGTTGGTTGATTTTCAACTGTGAAGAAATTCTCATTCAAAGAAATCTGAGTAGGTGAGCTGAAATCGTGGGATTGTGTTTCAAGAATGATTCCCATGCAGAGAAGTCTAAGTTGGGTGCTGAGAAACGTGGGGTGGGTTTTGTGAAGTCAATGTGATGGAGACATGTCAAATTACAATGTTTAGTGTATCTCCATGCATGAGTGTTTTGAGATGTATCTGAGCTCTTTAGTATATATTAGACACGTAATATATATATGTAAGATTCCTTACATTTTAATCTATCTAGCAGCTCACGAGAATATCTGGACTGTTCTTGATAGTTTCTGCATTCCCAGAAACGGCTTGCTGAAAGTTGAAATCAGCTTGCTGATTTCGTATAACTCCTGTGTTGATACTTTCCTGAAACGTCTTGCTGAATGTCAAATAAACATAATTAACAGCTCTTTGTATTTCTGGACTTTTCTTGACAGTTTCTGTATTCCCAGAAACAGCTTGCTGAATGTCAAATCAGCTTGCTGATTTCGTACACTATTTCCATAAACAGCTTGCTGAATGTCCTGTTACAGCATGTTAGTATAGCAAAATATATGTAAACAATTAACCATCAAAATCAAATGGGCTTTCATCATCTTCTTTCCTTTCAGAGAATACAGGCTCCAGTAAACCACTTTCAGGTTCTCTACTAGACTCTGATGTCTTCAGTAATACTTCATTAGACACCATAGTTAGTATTTCACCATCTTTAAGTGTTATTTGCTGAGACTCACCCTCAAGGTGGATAGACTCTGACTGAATAATATTTGTTTGATCTTCAAGAAAACCAGTCGAAGTTATTCCTCCCATATCATAGGGTTTCTCACTTGCAATTTCAGTCATCACAGAAGACCTTTCAACATCAGCTATCACAGCTCCTGAGTCATCCAACCTCTGACTAGATGGTTCTTGTGTTACAGTGACTGTGATCTGATCTTTCCTACTATCCACCACTGGTGCAATAATATCTTCTGTTGACTGCTTTCCACTATTTACTTCCTCCAGTTGTTCACCTTGAGCTGAAGCATCTTCAATAACAACATCCTTGTCAAATAAATATGCATGAAGTGATTGAAGTGCAACATGCTTTGAGAGTCCAAATTTCTTGACTAATTGTCTTCTGACAGATACATAGAAATACATCTTCATTAAATCAAGTCTTTGATGTAGAAGTCCATATTCATCTGGAAATAAAAGTTTTGGTACTCGTTCAACCAGAAAATCTAGAACATGCCTTGACAACTTCACTTTGAGAGAAATTAGTCCCATAGCCAGTCTGTATGATAATGTAGTTTCCCATGAAGAATCAATATCCAGATCTCTATAGTCATTTGCTGACTTGATTGTAGCTTCATTTGTAGAAACCTGCATGATATTAGTTGGACTAGACTCTGTGTGTGTAGGTGACAATTGAATCTTTCTCCTTGTTCTCCTGATATAGTGAGCAAAAGATTTATCCTGAGAAGACTCAAGAGGTGTAGACACAGAATTGATCTTGGGATGAGATCCTTTTTCAATAGACACAGTCTTTTGAGAGACAGTATCCAGTAACTGTTTTCCCTTGTTAAGAACTACAGCCTTTTGGGAGACTGCAGCCTGGCTGTGACTAGGTGCTTCATCTCTTTGTCCTAGCTTAGAAAGTCGAATTGCAGCCTTCAATTCTTCTCTCTCAGCAAGAGATATATTATCATCATCTTCACTAGAACTACTACTACTTGACACAACAAATCTTCTCTTCCTTACAACTGATGTTTTTTGAGAAACACCAGAGGTTGGTTTCTTTGAAACAATAGGCTGCGAATTAAAATTTGGTTCTTGAGTTGTTTCAGAGACTATAATGTTTTGGGCTACTTGGGTAGACACAGGTGGGTTCTCCTCCAAATGAGATTCCTGAGCCATTTCACCACAAAAGAAAGAAGAATTGTAGAGAGTAGAAAGATGAGTTTTAAGAATTACCTGAAAATGATGTGGATAATGAATTGCAGGTATTTCATCTAGATTCTTTTCATTGTCCTTCTTTATAATGTCAGAGAAAATTCTCTTTTGCTGTTCATAAGAAGAAACACAATGTTCCCTACCAAATCTAGCTTCAACATCAGGAATAAAATGGTTAATAAACATTTGCATAAATATATGATAATAAAACATTTTCCTGTTTTGATCTCTTAACCCAAGTTTAATACTCATCTGACTTAATATAATGTGACCAATGTTAATTATTCTGTCATAAAGCAAACTATAAGCAATATGTGAAGTAACAGAGGTAATTTGCTGAAAAGAACTACATTTACCAGTAAAACATTTAGCAATTTGATCAAAGAAGAAAGACCATTCCTTTCTAAGAAAAGACCTATTCAACTGGCTCATGTTATCTAGAGGTCCACTATAACCTAATTCAGACAACATAGTTCTCACATTATCATCAGATGGTTCACTTGCATAATTATCAATAACAGGTAAGCGAAGTACTGAATTAACAACAGATTCAGTAATATCAAATGAATCTTGTCCTAAGTGTATAACAATCTTACCTGATTGACTCTGAGTAGAATCAATTACCTCAGCATTCTCCCAAGCTTGTGAAACAGCTGCTTGATTAATCTGTGGAGATGCTGTCAATGCATAACCTAATGGTCCATATGCCAGAAAGTCCATGATTGGATGAAAATCAGTTAATACTCCTTCCTTGTTGGTGATAGCTGCTACATGATTGTTCGTCATAAAATCAAAGTCACCAAACTTGAAAGCTACTGATTTAGGTAATCTTCTATGAGCTGCCATTTTTGATCTGAAAAGAACTTTGAAAAATTCTTGAAATGAGTTAGTGATTTTGAAAACTAGATAGTATTTTTGCTTTAAAGAATGTGAAATTAGATAAAGCAATTACACAATTAAGATTTCAAAACAAATATATTTCACAAATCTTTCAGACCACTCTCCCACGTCGACACGTAGATTGACAGCTGTCAGTCCCTGAAAAATGTGGTTACCCACGATTTTTGGAAAATAAAATCCAAAATTGATTTTCATGAAATAAATCAGGGTATAAATAATCAATACTGATCAGCTTCCTTGTCCTGTTGAGACCTTCATCAGAATAATCACAAAAAGCAATGTGAAAAAAAAAAAAAATTCTCAAATCCTGATGGTCACACTTGAAATCCTGATCAATATCATCCTGATTCCAGAGACTTAAACAAAGTTTCCACATGGCATTTTTCATCTGAAAAAGAAATAAACAATTAATCTGAACAATATCAAGTGGTTAGATATATTCGACATTTCTTGAAAATACAAGAAATACAGTCACACGCAATAATTAGCATCTGACTTCATTAAAACTTCTAAGTGAATGTTCAGCTTCTCACGTCTTTCTATAAAAGAAACAGATGCCTTATGTCATTCTCCATAAACCTTTCAATTTCTTTTCATCTAAACAATGCTTCTCAAACCAAAATTCCATTCAAACCCATTCTTTAGATTTTTCACAGTCGATGAACATCCTGTTCTTGATCATCTCTTTGAAAAGACGACTCTTTTCATCGAACTAATCATGGATGGATTGGTTTCCGATAATATCCAGAGGTTTCTCCTAGAACACCCATCTGTTGGATACAATCTTCCCCTAACCTCCTCAAAACTTGAGGATGAAGAATTTGGCCGAGAGTCTGAGGTTGATCTTGATGGGGATGCTATACATTTAAGTTAGCCGCTCTCATTCAAGTCGCCCAGACAAGGAATCCAAGAGTAGACGAGGCTGTTCAATCCCCTGATGGATTTCTTGAGATGCTCCTTGTCCTGTACCTCAGAATTCATATCAATAGACAAGTATAGGATTATCAATAGAAGTTAGACAAAAAGATGTTGTATTTCATTTCCATGTTTGTAATGCTTTCAATTAATGAAAATACAATTTCTTATTATCTACTTGTCTTTTGATTATTGAATGATGTAAAAATTATCAGTATGCAAATATTAAAACTTGCTGGCATAGACTTAATACATCACAGAATTAGATTACTACACAAAGTAAACGTCAGGATCTGAAATAATTTTCATAATCATGATACTGACACAATACGGATGACGTCAGCATCCTGATAACAAATCTAATCCTGATGATTATTAACAAGTCTATCATACTGAAATTTATCAAGGCAAAGTGTTATAGCTAAAGCATTTAACAATCAAATATAGATCCTGACAAGAATATCAAGTCTATAAGCTAAAAACAACATACCTTGCTACTTTTACAGATGTTAACGATCTAGAAATTTAACATTCCTAACTCACTTACTAATCTACTGAATGTAGTCTCATCAAGTGGTTTAGTTAGAATATCTGCAAGCTGTTTGTCAGTAGAAAGAAAATGAAGTTCCACAGTACCATTCTCAATATGTTCTCTAATAAAATGATACCTAACATCAATGTGCTTAGTCCTTGAATGTTGAACTGGATTTTCTGCAATTTTGATAGCACTAGTATTATCACAAAACATAGGAATATTACTAAGTGTCATACCATAATCCATCAACTGATTTCTTATCCAAAGGAGCTGTGCACAACAACTGCCTGCTGCTATGTACTCAGCTTCTGTAGTTGAGGTTGAGACAGATTGTTGCTTCTTGCTTGCCCAAGAAATCAATCTGTTTCCCAAAAATTGACATGTACCTGTAGTGCTTTTCCTGTCTATCTTACATCCTGCATAATCAGAGTCTGAATAGCCAATTAGTAAGAAATCAGATTCTCTAGCATACCACAGACCAAGATTTGGAGTTCCTTTGAGATATCTAAAAATTCTTTTTACTGCAATTAAATGAGATTCCTTAGGATAACTTTGGAATCTAGCACATAAACAGGTAGAAAACATTATATTTGGCCTACTTGCAGTTAGATATAACAATGAGCCTATCATGCCTCTATAACTAGTATTATCCATACTCTTTCCTTTAGGATCAGAGTCTAGTTTAGTAGCTGTTGCCATGGGTGTTTTTGCAACTGCACAGTCTTGAAAGTCAAACCTTCTTAAAAGATCTTTGATATACTTTGACTAATTAATGAAAATACCAGTCTCAGTTTGTTTGACCTGCAAGCCTAAGAAATAAGTTAATTCACCCATCATGCTCATTTGATACTTAGACTGCATAACCTTGCTAAACTTAGCACACAACTTTTCATTAATAGAACCAAAAATAATATCATCAACATAAACTTGAACTAAAAGCAATTCACCTTTTATCTTTCTAAAGAATAGAGTTTTGTCAATTGTACCTCTTGTGAAGCCATTTTCAAGAAGAAATTTAGACAAAGTCTCATACCATGCTCTTGGTGCCTGCTTTAGTCCATAGAGTGCCTTGTCAAGTTTGTAGACATGATTTGGAAATTTTGGATCAACAAATCCAGGTGGCTGTTCCACATACACTTCCTCATCAAGTTTTCCATTTAGAAAAGCACTCTTTACATCCATCTGGTATACCTTGAATTTTGAATGAGCTGCAAATGCAAGAAACATTCTGATTGCTTCCAATCTTGCTACAGGTGCAAAGGTCTCATCATAATCAATGCCTTTGTAACACCCCCAGATCCGGGGTCTGGGATCGGGTCGTTACGGTCTTATTTTCCATGATTGATACTTCACTTAAGTCCACAATAAATAAATCACATACTGTGACCCCACAATAATATCCACTCACACACACACAGTTATAGTCCCAGAGATGAAATTGAAATAAGTCTCACATTACGGTTTGCGAATAAAAGTTATTACAAGCCAAAAGGATAACATCACAAGTTTAAGAGTTTTGCCGTTGATTAATCATTATTGATACATATAATTAAACTGGTAATCAAAGGCTGCTGATCTATGCTACCTCAGCAATGGCAGCGATGATATCAACGGGAAGCCCTGCGGGGCGGGTAACCTGCTTGCGCCGAGTGCGCCTGACGCGGGCCATGTGACCTAGCTGTTGTTGTGACATAATAAATAAGCAAGGGTGAGCAATAGCCCACCAACAATATATAACTGTGCAGTAATATATAAGACAGTTCAAAGATATGTTTTGAAATCATATGTCATGCATTAGAGAAAATATTGCCAGTTTAATATAAAGGATGAAGTTACAAAGTAACTCAATAGGTATATATTTCGTGGAAGCATATGCTATGCCAAAGTGAGCAAGATAGCATCATTTTCATAAAAATAGGAACTTGCAAGAAAGATATTGCAATTCCAGTTTGAAATACTTTTCAACTCTGCCGACTATGATGATGTTGCAGAAAATTTTCAACATTGAGTGATGAACTAATACGGGAGCATTGCCGCGCCAGATGCCCTGACGTTTACGGGGATCAGTCGTATGTCATGCATCTCATCAGTCGTTCTCTACATGTAGAAGGTAGCTCCGACGGATTTACTTGTCTACCGCCCTCTGGAACTCCTAAGCCAACGGTTGGGCTATTGCTGGACCGGCGCCACTCGGCCACTTACGCGTCTCCTAGTTCATTTAACATCCATCATTTTGAAATGTATTGTTCGTTCCCCTTTTCCCCAGGTATGATACCTGTTGATAAGACTCCACAAGGTAGTCGTATCTAATGTGGAAAGGAAAATTTACCAATATTTCCCAAGCTGTTGCTTGTTAATGGATACCAACTTGTTCCAACATTCTACCCCTCGAATGATGAGAGGGTACACACAATTCCATGAATAATAGCAACCAAGTTGCGAGTGAAACGAATTATTTATAACCGGGCAGTCACAAGATAAATAACATTCCTCAAGTAAGGTTCCCTTACAATAGAATCGAAGGGAGAATGGAATCACTGAGAACCTTCCTTGATAATATAATAATAATAGGACTCTAAAATAATTTATATAATATTCGAGGGTTGATGATACTATGTGAATGAAACCAAGTATCTTTGAAACGAGTTAGAAGAATTAAATAAATATTCCAAGAATATTTATTAAGTCATAGATATTGAAAAAGGGTTGCTCGGAATAATCTTTGAATAAATATTCAGAATAATATTCATTGAACAATTAATGAATATTCAAATCAATAACAATGTTTATTGATGGAGTAACCGTCAGATGGACATTGGAGATAATATATATTTATTGAATCAATAGTGAATATTCAACTCAAGAAAGATACATAATGATGGAATAATTATCGACTTAATATTTGGGACAATATTCATTGAATAAATAATGAATATCCAACTTAATAATATTTATCGAAGAAATGATTATCGGATGAATATTTGAAATTATGTTCAATAATTGAATTGACTTTAAATAAAGGTTGAAGATAATATTCCTTATCTCAAGGGAATATTCAAAATAATATTTATCGAATAACTGGAGTTCGAATCAATGTTCAACTGATATTTATAAAATAAATAGAGATTGAATGAATATTCGAATTAATATTCATTTAAATAAATAAGGCTCGAATGAATATTAAGATAATATTCATTAAATAAATAAACTCGAATGAATATTCAAAATAATATTTATCGAGTAAATAAGAATGAATATTCTCTAATTAAATAACTTAACTGAGAGTTCAGAATAATATTCGAATATTTAATCGACTTTAGATGAATATTAAATATATAATATTACTCGAATAAATAAACATCTGATGGATAATCCGAATAATATTTATCAAATAATCTCAAGGGAATATTCCAATAATATTCGCCAGATAATAAATGGAAAATATTTACTTAGTTATTTTCCTCTGAAAATAATATCAGTATATCAAGGAATAACGACTCCCGGTCTATAGTCAAAGAATGAGATTCAGATGCCCTTCGCTTAAGGGTCTTAGTAATTTCCGGCTTATAACTGATATAATAACTATCTAGCTTATAAGCCAACAATAATTCAGGGAACAAGTATATCAATATGACTTTAAAAGTAGGCATGCATGCTATGGCATATGTACTGTAACAGAAACATATATATATATATATATATATATTCACAACAACAGCCTTAAAGGAGGATTTGAAACTTGCCTGGATATCGAGTACGGGTAGGGGTAGTGGTAGCGTGTCCCGGGTCAGCCTGAAGATCTATAAATAGCCAAGGCATTCGGGATTAATCACTTAACTCCTTTCAAAGGTTAAGTATAAACTTAACTTAAATCGAAACACGTTTTCAAGTCGTTTCGTTATACCCCTCTAATTCACTCTTATTATTGCTTTTATTATCTGACACTTGTTCGTTAATAAAGCATGTCATTACCCTTACATATGGTAAGCATTCGATTTGTAAAAGTTTTAAAGTTGAAAGATTATACCTCGAGATTTATCGATCGTTTGCTAAGTGGTTTACCGTAGTTATATCCAAGTATACTCTTTAGGGGTACTTTCGTACTTAACCTTGGTTCGAACATTTTTATAAAATCGAAAAACGATCTTTTTAATACGAGGTCTTCTCTCACACCACCCTTATGATCTCTAATATTTAATTACCAAGATTCGCCACTGTGATACTTATTTTACACGGTTCAATTTCAATTACGAATTCGCATTCTTGGTTTCGAACCACTTTTACGAATTTAATCATAACTCCTAAACCGTAAGTCAGAATGTTTCGATTCTTTTTCCAAAATGATCTATGGCTCGAGATCTATAAGGTTGGGTTAATTATTCATCAAGACCAGAGGTTCAATCTTACTGTCAAAAACGGATTTTAAGTGTTAACGAAATTTCGTCATTATAACGGCTATATATCGAACGTTCCGAAAATCATGTCGTCAATACCAAACCACATCGGGCATCAATACAAGTTATACACATATTATACATCTCCTACTGTCCAAGAACATCATCTTGACCAACATATCACAATCATGTTTAGATCCACTAACAAACTTCATAATCATGCTTATAATCATACTACTACATCACTTACACTAAATCCATCAAGAACTTAACAAATCTCAAAGTAAGACCTAGGGTTTCAAGTGATGATTACCTTCCTTGGAGTGTCCTAGAGCCTCACTAAGCCTTGATCTATCCTTGTGTGGCCTTAGAGTTGCTAGATCCACCATAAGAATTCAAGAAATCAAGATTAGTTCATAAAAGTTACTATTCATCAGCACTTTGATGATTTATTTGAAAATGGAAAAAGATGAATTTGAAGCTGAAATTTCTAGGAGATCATCACCATGATATGTAGTACTTACCATAAAAATTTGAAGAACAAGTGATGGTTGGAAGTTGGACTTCCAATTAGCTAAGAATGGGCAGATTTTTTATGGAATAAATGGAGAGCAAATGTTGTTTTGCTTTGTTGTTTTGGTAAAATGCATAAAGTGAATTGTTGTAGATAATATCTCATCCAAGTGGTGTTAGTGGAGTGTGATGCACTAGATGATGAAAATGGGAGGACAAGTGTTGAAGATTTGATGGTTTAAGGCAAACTTGTAGTTGGATTTGCTAAGTACTTGGTTGATCACTTGATTCTAGTTACCTTTGTAACTATATTGGTTACTAGATATTTTCTAGTGGCTTGCACAAGACTCTTGCTCCCTCTGCTTGTTTCTTTGTCCGTTTATAGCTTAATTCGTTGATCGTTCGAGGGAATAACTCATCCGTTTCTAGTTAGGGTTTTTACCGAAAACCTTCTTAATATTTATAATACTATTCCTCATATTTCTTAATACTTCTCGAATTTAAATTCCTTAAATCCCTTTTATAATTCCTTATGTCTTGCAGTGTCCAGGGAATTCTCGGAGAAAATAAAAGTGCTAATTTTCTGAATCCGACAGCCTTTACATACACTTATTTTCCTCCTGGATCACTAATACGAACTCAGAAATCCGTTCCGAATACCGGATATAGCATTATTATAATAATATTCCAAATTCCACCAAAATCACTATTCATCACTTATTTTTATTTAATTCCTATAATTAGGAAAATGAACCTGGTTCATCCTCGAGTGTTCCTTAACCTTTTTATGGAACCGCTGGACTTATAATAGATATTGATTTGGATGACACAAGAATAATCTTACTTGAAGTAATATACTTATATCCTTAGGAGATAGATCATTCTTATCTATGTTGTCAACCAAAGGTATTCTTCATGACATATAAATATTTGAATCCACATCCATTCTATTTATTTATTAGAACAACCGTTACATCGTAGTCGTAACCACTATTCGTTCTTACATCATTACATAAGAAAAGTTTTAATTCTATCAAAAATCTGGGTTCTTACAGTCTCCCCTCCTTAAAAGGATTCCGTCCCGGAATCAGTTTGAAAACAAATGGGGGTACTTTTCCATCATTGCACTTTCTAGCTCCCAGGTTGATTCTTCAATGTTGTGGTTCTGCCACAAAACTCTGACAAGCTTGATGACCTTGTTTCGGAGCACTTGATCCTTTCTGTCTATGATTTCCACAGGTTGCTCTACATAGGTCAAGTCTGGTTGCATATCCACGTGCTCATATTCCACTATGTGCTTGGCATCTGGGTTATACTTCCTCAGCATTGAGACATGGAACACATTGTGCACTTGCTGCAAGTTCGGGGGCAATGCCAGTTCATAAGCTAGCTCCCCAATTCGTCTTAAAATCTCAAATGGGCCAATATATCTAGGGCTCAGCTTCCCTTTCTTTCCAAACCTCATTAAACCTTTCCAAGGAGACACTTTCAGGAACACTAGGTCTCCTACTTCGTATTCTTTTTCTTTCCGAGCTAAGTCGGCATATTTCTTTTGTCGATCCTGGGCTGCTACCAGCCGTCCTCTGATTAAATCCACTGCATCCTTTGTCCGTTGGACCATCTCAGGCCCGAGCATCTTTCGCTCTCCAACTTCATCCCAATATAGGGGAGATCAGCATTTTCTTCCATAAAGGGCCTCGTAAGGCGGCATTCCTATGCTTGAATGAAAGCTATTGTTGTAGGAAAACTCAATCAAGGGCAAGTGATTATCCCAATTTCCTTTAAAGTCTATAGCACAGACTCTCAACATATCTTCTAGTGTCTGGATGGTCCTTTCACTTTGCCCGTCCGTCTGGGGATGGTAAGCTGTACTCATGTTTAGCCTGGTTCCCACACATTCTTGAAAACTCCTCCAAAACCTGGAGTTAAATCTGGGATCTCTGTCGGATACTATGGCGACTGGAACTCCATGTCGCGCCACTATCTCTTTCAAGTAGATATCTACCAGCCTGTCGACCGTATACCTCTCGTTGATCGGTAGAAAGTGAGCTGACTTTGTTAGTCGATCTATAATCACCCATATGGCGTCATGGTTTGCTTTGGTCCTTGGCAAACCTACTACGAAGTCCATAGCTATATGTTCCCATTTCCATTCGGGAATCTCCAAGGGGTGTAGAAGTCCGCTGGGCCTCTGGTGCTCTGCTTTCACCTTCTGGAAGGTCAAGCATTTACTAACCCACTCTACAACGTCCTTTTTCATGTTGGGCCACCAATAGTACTCTTTCAAATCCCAATACATCTTGGTGCTACCGGGGTGCACTGAGTACCTAGAGCTGTGTGCCTCATATAAAATTTCATCCTTGAGTTCCTGATCATTTGGGATCCATATCCTCCACATGTATCTCATGATCCCTTCTTTATCTTTTTTCACACTTGATTTCTTCACCAGTCATTAACTCCTTAGCTGAGTTCTTTTCTTCTTCCATTACCCTTTCTTGGCATAGCCTAATCTTTTCCAACAATGGAGGCTGGATTCGAATTTCCATCAACTTTTCTTGGCCTTCTTCAGGCATCTTAATCTCAATTTCCAACTTCTCAAAGTCTTTTATCAATTCTTCCTCTGTAGTTATCATCTTGAGCTTCTCTTTCCGACTAAGGGCGTCAGCCACCACATTGGCTTTGCCCGAGTGATAATGAATCTCACAGTCGTAATCCTTGATTAGCTCTAGCCATCTTCTCTGGCGCATGTTATGCTCTTTCTGTGTAAAAATATACTTGAGGCTCTTATGGTCAGTGTAGATCTCGCACTTTTCCCCATACAAGTAGTGCCTCCAAATCTTTAAGGCGAAAATAATTGCTGCCAATTCCAGATCATGGGTGGGGTATCGGATCTCGTAATCCTTCAATTGCCTTGACGCATATGCTATCACCTTACCGTGCTGCATAAGCACGCATCCCAATCCTTTATGCGAAGCATCACTGTAAATAACGAAATCTCCTTTTCCATCAGGCAACGCCAATACTGGGGCCGTTACCAACCTCTTCTTCAGATCTTGAAAACTCTTCTCGCATTTTTCAGTCCATTCAAATTTCTCAGTTTTACGGGTAAGTCGAGTTAACGGGGCTGCAATCTTTGCAAAATCTTGAACAAATCGTCTATAATATCCTACTAACCCTATGAAACTTCTTACCTCTGTTGGAGTGGTTGGTCGTCCCCAGTTTGAAACTGCCTCTAACTTGGAGGGGTCAACTAGCACTCCTTCTCTGTTGATCACGTGCCCTAAAAAATTGCACTACGTTTTTCCAGAACTCACACTTTGAGAATTTGGCATATAATTGCTCCTTTCGGAGCGTCTCTAAGGTTATCCTCAAATGTTCAGCGTGTTCTTCCTCTGTCTTTGAGTAGATCAAAATATCATCAATAAAAACTATAACAAACTTGTCCAAATATTCCTTGAACACTCTATTCATTAAATCCATGAAAGCTGCTGGGGCGTTGGTCAATCCGAATGACATCACCAAGAACTCATAATGTCCATACCTAGTACGGAATGCAGTCTTTGGAATATCTTCAGGGTTAATCTTTAGTTGGTGATATCCGGTTCTCGAGTCAATCTTGGAGAAATACACAGCTCCCCTTAGCTGGTCAAACAAGTCATCAATTCTGGGTAACGGGTACTTGTTCTTTATAGTTAGCTTGTTCAACTCCCGATAGTCGATGCATAACCTCATACTTCCGTCCTTTTTCTTGACGAACAACACTGGTGCGCCCCAAGGCGACACACTGGGTCTTATCATACCCTTATCCAACAATTCCTGCAATTGCTTTGCTAGCTCTTTCATTTCAACTGGCGCTAATCGGTACGGGGCCTTGGAAACTGGCGCCGTCCTCGGGGCTAATTCGATAGCAAACTCAATCACTTTATCTGGTGGTAGTCCGGGAAGATCTTGAGGAAACACGTCTTCAAATTCGTTAACTACCGGAATATCTTGTACCTTGGGCGCCTCTTTCTGAGTGTCTATAACGTAAGCTAAATAAGCTTCGTTCCCTTTTCGTAGCAGCCTCTTGGTCTGTGCCATGGTCAGAATGGTCTGGGTCTGTCGTAGCCCTTTAAACACTATTTCCTTCTTTCCTGGGATTTTCAACTTAACCTTTTTCCCTTTACAATCTATTTGTGCATTATTACGAGACAACCAGTCCATTCCCAGAATAACATCGAATTCCCCTAACTTAAAAGGGATCAAATCAACACAGAAGGATCGTCCTCCTATTTCTATTTTGCAATCGGGGTGGATCTGATTAACTGGGACAACTTCTTGATTAACTATTTCTACTTGCAAAGACTCCCTTAGCGGTTGAGTTTTAAGTTTCAATGAATGCGCAAAATCTCTAGATATAAAAGACTTAGTTGCTCCAGAATCAAACAAAACATTTGCACTGACGGAATTGAGGGAAAATGTACCTGCTATCACATCCGTGTTCCTCACGGCATCTTGTACTGTCATGTTAAAAGTTCTGGCAGTTGGTGGCCTGTTGGAGGCAGCTCTGCTTGCCCCTGATGCTGCTGGCTTGTTCATCGGGCAATCCCTCCTCATGTGACCTGGACGACCACACTGAAAACAAGTAGTGCCTTTGCTGGCAATAGGAGCAATCGCGGTACACTGGTGGGCATAGTGGCCTGCTCGCCCACACTTATAACAGACCGTCTGTTTCTGAGTACACACCCCGGAATGTCTCTTCCCACAAGTGGCACATACTGGTAGTGGAGGTCTGGAATGATGGGAACGGGACACTCCTGCTTGTTGGCCGCCCTGGCTCACAGTTGCACTCCCAGATGGTTTAAACCCAACACTCCTCCCAGGTAGGGAAAATGCTCATCGGTTGAACCTATTCGGGGGCCTTCCCCCTGCGGAACCTCCGCCCATGCTGGCATGCTTTCTCTTTAATCCCCCATTCTCTCTCTCTTTGCATCTGATCGCTCCCTGCTTCCACAATGGTTGCCTTTTGCACCAAGGTGGCATAATCAGTAATCTCTAAAACTGCCACTCTGTTCTGAATCCACTGTTTCAGACTTACTGAAACCTGTTAGCTTTCTTTTCTTCAGTGTCCACAAACTCTGGTACAAATCGTGATAACTCAGTAAACTTGGCTTCATAATCAGCCACTGTCATATTGTTCTCCTTCAGTTCCAAAAACTTAAGTTCCATCTGGGTTTTCATGAACCTCGGAAAGTACTTCTCAAAAAACAATTGTTTAAACCTATCCCAGGTTACTATAGCATCTGTCTCCATATTCTTCTTGGCCTCCCACCAATAATTTGCCTCTCTCTTTAGTAAGTAGGTGGCAAAGACAGTCTTCTGGGCCTCATCAACGCTTAAAATCTCAAAAGATTTCTCCATTTCCTTGATCCATGCCCTTGCCTCAACGGGATCAGCCGATCTGAGAAACTCTGGGGGTTTGAGAGACTTGAAGGCCCTAAAGGAATTGGCCACAGTGGTATTGTTTCCTTGGGGTGGTTGGGGATATTGATTCAAATTCTGCCTTAGCAGATCCATAAAGGGTCCCATGGGGTTTCCGCCCTGGTTCTCCCCATGCTGTTCAACTTCAGTTTCCCCTTCTTCTACCTCCTCTTCGAACTCCGCTGTGTAGAAAGTTTCATCCCCCATCCCATACTGGGAATCTTCTTGTTCATTGTAATCCTGGTCCTGTTCTTCATTATACTCAAGGTTTTCCTCAGGTTGATTGTGACTTTCTTGGTCAGTAGACTCATGGGGGTTAGCCCTAGTACCCATCCTTCTCGGAGGCATTTTACTGAAAATTTGGACAATATACATTAGGTTTATATACCTATTTAAGAGGGTTTCTCCACACAGTATCGATGCATAATTGGATTTAGGACCCCACAATTCTATATATCATGGCAGGTTTTAATCGAACGCAGTATATGCAATTATAATATAACAAGCTAGTGAATTGCGTCGCAGAGATACTGAAATGACTGAAAGGGAAATAAATATATACCAAGTACCAAACGGTACAACATCCGACATACAACAACAGTTTTACAACCATCCGAATAAAAACTAGTCAAAAGTGAAAAAAGCTGTCTATATGTCTAGTCTGCAACATGGAACTACAAGCTGAAACTATCCCTACCAAAAATCGGCGCTACTATGCCGTACAAGACTAGACAACTAGACCAATACATCACTATCCCTGCAGTCAGCCACGACGGTAGGCCAAAGCTCGAACCCTCCTCATAGCAAGGCGGAAAATCTCCTCTGCATCAGCCCTGGGTACCATGTCATGCCCATCAGTGGGTAACTGTCGCACCCTCATACGGGCCCTCAGCTCTATGCGGGTCACCTGCCTATACATCTCCCTAGCTCTGGCACGCCTACCACCCAGGTGCCTCAACCGGGCCTCTCTCTCCGCTGCTAGCTCTCTGCGGGACTCTACCAGCCTGGCCTCAGCCACGGCTACCTCAGTAGTAAGTCTGGCCACAACATAGTGGTGTAAACATGCTGGGACTCCCTCAGTCGGAACATGGGGTGGAGGGGCTGGATCTGCTGGAAGGGCAGCTTCTGTCTGCTGCGGCTCTGGGGTCAACGCCTCAAACTCATCTGATACTGGGCTCACAGGTAGTGGTGGCGGGGTAGGGGCTCTCTCACCAGAGAGGGGTGGCACATAAAGTCCAGAACTCCCTACAACATCATCCGCGGGCTCATCAACATCTCCCTCTGCACCCTCATCTACTGTCATCATCTGCTCCGTGGTCATGTCAGTATCCTCTCCCAAAGTCCTAATCTGAGTCATAACCCAAAAGTCATCCTCCATCCCTCTACCATCAGATGCTAGCTGGTCCTCCTCAGGGTCCTCCTCATCAACATCCTCAACAACTAACTCAGCGTCCTGTCCTGCCTGGACCTCCTCCGGGTCCTCCTCCTCCTAGGCCTGGCAATCTGACACGTGACACGTTAACACGACACGAAACGACACGAAAATTACGGGTTTGGGTTTTGATTTTTAGTACACGAAACACGAAAGTACACGAACACGAAAACACGAAATGATTTAGTGTCGGTTTTGGATTTTTATTTTGGGTACACGAAAGTACACGAAAGTACACGAAATATTATATATGTAATTTTTTATTTTTTATATATCCTATATATATATATATATATATATATATGTAATAGATATATTTTTAAACACATATTTTAACAATTTTAAGGAATGGGCTCACTAAGTCACTATGATACCGGCCCAAGTGGGGAAGTCCATACCTAATGCCAATACAATAATACTAATACCAAATAGATTAGGGTTTCTAACCTTTTATTACTCATAGTCTCATACGCCTCTTCTCACTTCTCAGACTCTCACTCTCTCAGTTCTCTCCTCACTCCTCAGCCCCCCGCCTCTCTCTTTTCAAAACCCCTAATTTCTTCATATCCAATTAATCAAAATGACTGATAATCTGCTAGCTAAGGTAATTTCAACTTCCTTTTTTGTTTTGATGTACTAAATACTAAATAGTTTAGTATCCGACTTGATTGTTTGATTTGTAATAGTTTAGTATACGATTTGATTGTTTATGTTTGATTTATAATAGTTTAGTATCCGATTTGATTGTTTATGTTTAATAGTATCCGATTTTTGGGCATGGTGTTGAGAAAATGTATGCTTTTAAGATTGATTCTTATGTATCAGGACACTATCGTATCAATGCTATCTACTTGGCTCATATAGGTTTGTAACTGGTAGAATTATTTAGACATTATGTTAAGAAATTTTAAGAACTTAACATATTATACTGCTTTGTTTGCTTGTATTGTGACATAGGTTTCTCAGCTCAGCTGATTATTTGCAAGTTTTATTTCCAAATATAAGTTTTACTGGTCCAGTTGTGTTAATTTTGTAGAGATGTTCAAAATGCTACTTTGTCAAAACTCTACATTTAGCAACAACTACATTGTCATTTATCCGATTTGTTTGTTTATGTTTGATCTGATTGTTTATGTTGGTTTGCACTTTGCAGGATTATGAATCCTTAAGCGATGATGAAGCTGATATCTTAGAAAATGCTAGTACTGACCAGCCTACTAATGAACTACCAACTGAAGGTTCTTCAAAGAAGTTTGAAAAGCTACCTGGACCTCCTGGTATCAAAAGAAAGAGATCGAAGGTGTGGAAAACTTTTACACTAATCACCGGAGCTGATAAAATCCCGAGATCAGTATGCTCAAAGTGTGGTTACTCATGTATCTATGAATCAAAGAATGGAACTGGAAACATGTTGAAGCACCAAAAGCAATGCGAAGATTCCAAAGACATTAAGCAAATGGTACTGTCTACCAACGAGGGATCTATGTCAATGCGCAGCATATTATTTGACCCTCAGGTATTTCGAGATTTAGTTACGAATGCTGTCATCAAACATAATTTGCCACTTCAATTTGTTGAATATGAAGGTATTAGAGAAGCCTATGTGTATGCACACCCAAAAGCTACTTTGGTTAGTAGGAACACCTTGAAAAAAGATGTTTTATCTTGTTATCAATTTGAAAAGAAAAAGTTGTTTAACACGCTGCAACAATTTGATGGTAGAGTATGCCTAACCTCCGATTTATGGACTTCAGTTGCTACTGATGGTTACATTTCTCTTACTGCCCACTTTATCACATCTGATTGGGTTTTACATAAGAAGCTTCTTAATTTCTCGTATCTTCCATCACCACATACTGGGATTACAATATCTGAGAAAATGTATAAGATGGTATGTGAGTGGAGTCTTGAGTCAAAACTGTTTAGTATTACTTTAGATAATGCTTCAAGTAACGATTCATTTGTTGGTATCTTGAGAACACAACTGAATTTAGGCAGTAGAAGATAAGAATTGTGTAGCAAATTCCCTGGCTGAGAGAATGAAACCCAAGTTCAACAAGTATTGGAAAGAATATAGCTTGATTCTTGCTATTGCTGTTGTCTTTGATCCACGATACAAAGCGCAATTTGTTGAATTCAGCTACAAAATGTTGTATGGAAATGCATCTGATAAGATTGAAAAACTGCATAGAACCTTGAAGGCATTGTTTGAATTGTACAAAGATATGATTCCTTCGCATGTTGTGAGTGAAGATGTTCTTGGTTCTCTAGTTCAAACTGAAGGAAATGAGGTGTTGAAGGTATTAATTAATTAATTCTGACTTGTTTTATTATTTTTATGATTTATGGAAACATGTCTGACTTACATTCTCATTTTTTTGCAAGGAATTCGATGCCATGGATGAGGAGAATGGTGCTGCTGTTGAAAAAACTGAACTAGACAAGTACTTGGAAGAGAAAAAACTTAACAGGAACCTTGAGATCGACATACTAGAATATTGGAGAACAAACCAGTACAGGTTTCCTAATCTTTCTTTAATGGTAAGAGATATATTATCCATTCCAATTTCAACTGTTGCCTCTGAGTCTGCATTCAGTATCGGTGGAAGAATATTAGATCAGTACCGTAGTTCATTGGCGAATAATGTTGTTGAAGGCTTGATATGCACTCGTGATTGGAAGTTTAATGCAGAAGGTAGTATTTGACTGTACTATAATTGCCTCTGCATTATTGTTTCTCTCTCAGCAAATTACTAAATGCATATTTAATTTATAGCTGCTCCAGTTTATACTTTGGAAGAATTAACCGAAGATGTGATGAATATGGCACTTAATGATGATTGTGAGTTTGGCGATGAAACCTCTGCTCGGGTACAAGGTAATCTACTAGTCTACTAAATGTTTCTTGCATATTTCTTGCCAAACTGAATGTTTCTTGATAATGTCCTTGGTCATATGATATTGCAGGAGCAGGAGGGGTATGAGAATTGAGATCAAGTCAAACTAAATATTATCAAGAATCAAGATGAATGGCTGAAGTGCAAGGAGAAGATTTTTGTTTTCATCTTGAATTTTATTCTACTGTGCAACACTTTAGTTTATCTCCATTTTGTTAAGGACTTGAACTTTGTTTTGATCTGGTTGTACTCTTAAGTCTGAATATTTGTGTAAGCTGATCTGCATAACTTCTTAAAACTTGAGACCTCCTATTATTTTGAAGTTGTATTTTAATTATTCAGTATTTCGTGTAGTATTTCGTGTTTTCGGGTACACTCATTTCATATTATTCGGGTCGTTTCGGGTACACGAAAAGTACACGAAATATTTCGTGTACTTTCGTTTCGTTTCGTGTAAACACGAAATATTTCGTTTCGGGTTCGGGTTGGGTAATCAGTACACGAAATGATTTAGTGTCGGTTTTGGTTTTAGCTCCGAGTACACGAAAACACGAAAGTACACGACACGAAAGTACACGACACGACACGATTGCCAGGCCTACCTCCTCCTCAGACTCAATGATATCAGTATCGGCATCAGCCTGGACCTCAGGGTCCTCCTCCTCTGCCTCATCAGCAGGCAAGTGCTCATAGTATGGGTCTCTGGTCCGAAACATGTCCTCATCATGCTGTCTAGCAGATGCCTCCTGGGCAGCCATGTCGCTCGCCTACACAAGACGAACTATATTACTATCATGATACTTAAAAGTTCCCATAAGGGTTTTAGGTGAACTTGGCAAGAGTTCTTATTATATTAGTGAATTTATTATTATATAACGTCGCATCATCTCTTGGGATATATAACTCTCTCTCTGATACCATTTCTGTAACACCCCCAGATCCGGGGTCTGGGATCGGGTCGTTACGGTCTTATTTTCCATGATTGATACTTCACTTAAGTCCACAATAAATAAATCACATACTGTGACCCCACAATAATATCCACTCACACACACACAGTTATAGTCCCAGAGATGAAATTGAAATAAGTCTCACATTACGGTTTGCGAATAAAAGTTATTACAAGCCAAAAGGATAACATCACAAGTTTAAGAGTTTTGCCGTTGATTAATCATTATTGATACATATAATTAAACTGGTAATCAAAGGCTGCTGATCTATGCTACCTCAGCAATGGCAGCGATGATATCAACGGGAAGCCCTGCGGGGCGGGTAACCTGCTTGCGCCGAGTGCGCCTGACACGGGCCATGTGACCTAGCTGTTGTTGTGACATAATAAATAAGCAAGGGTGAGCAATAGCCCACCAACAATATATAACTGTGCAGTAATATATAAGACAGTTCAAAGATATGTTTTGAAATCATATGCCATGCATTAGAGAAAATATTGTCAGTTTAATATAAAGGATGAAGTTACAAAGTAACTCAATAGGTATATATTTCGTGGAAGCATATGCTATGCCAAAGTGAGCAAGATAGCATCATTTTCATAAAAATAGGAACTTGCAAGAAAGATATTGCAATTCCAGTTTGAAATACTTTTCAACTCTGCCGACTATGATGATGTTGCAAAAAATTTTCAACATTGAGTGATGAACTAATACGGGAGCATTGCCGCGCCAGATGCCCTGACGTTTACGGGGATCAGTCGTATGTCATGCATCTCATCAGTCGTTCTCTACATGTAGAAGGTAGCTCCGACGGATTTACTTGTCTACCGCCCTCTGGAACTCCTAAGCCAACGGTTGGGCTATTGCTGGACCGGCGCCACTCGGCCACTTACGCGTCTCCTAGTTCATTTAACATCCATCATTTTGAAATGTATTGTTCGTTCCCCTTTTCCCCAGGTATGATACCTGTTGATAAGACTCCACAAGGTAGTCGTATCTAATGTGGAAAGGAAAATTTACCAATATTTCCCAAGCTGTTGCTTGTTAATGGATACCAACTTGTTCCAACATTCTACCCCTCGAATGATGAGAGGGTACACACAATTCCATGAATAATAGCAACCAAGTTGCGAGTGAAACGAATTATTTATAACCGGGCAGTCACAAGATAAATAACATTCCTCAAGTAAGGTTCCCTTACAATAGAATCGAAGGGAGAATGGAATCACTGAGAACCTTCCTTGATAATATAATAATAATAATAGGACTCTAAAATAATTTATATAATATTCGAGGGTTGATGATACTATGTGAATGAAACCAAGTATCTTTGAAACGAGTTAGAAGAATTAAATAAATATTCCAAGAATATTTATTAAGTCATAGATATTGAAAAAGGGTTGCTCGGAATAATCTTTGAATAAATATTCAGAATAATATTCATTGAACAATTAATGAATATTCAAATCAATAACAATGTTTATTGATGGAGTAACCGTCAGATGGACATTGGAGATAATATATATTTATTGAATCAATAGTGAATATTCAACTCAAGAAAGATACATAATGATGGAATAATTATCGACTTAATATTTGGGACAATATTCATTGAATAAATAATGAATATCCAACTTAATAATATTTATCGAAGAAATGATTATCGGATGAATATTTGAAATTATGTTCAATATTTGAATTGACTTTAAATAAAGGTTGAAGATAATATTCCTTATCTCAAGGGAATATTCAAAATAATATTTATCGAATAACTGGAGTTCGAATCAATGTTCAACTGATATTTATAAAATAAATAGAGATTGAATGAATATTCGAATTAATATTCATTTAAATAAATAAGGCTCGAATGAATATTAAGATAATATTCATTAAATAAATAAACTCGAATGAATATTCAAAATAATATTTATCGAGTAAATAAGAATGAATATTCTCTAATTAAATAACTTAACTGAGAGTTCGGAATAATATTCGAATATTTAATCGACTTTAGATGAATATTAAATATATAATATTACTCGAATAAATAAACATCTGATGGATAATCCGAATAATATTTATCAAATAATCTCAAGGGAATATTCCAATAATATTCGCCAGATAATAAATGGAAAATATTTACTTAGTTATTTTCCTCTGAAAATAATATCAGTATATCAAGGAATAACGACTCCCGGTCTATAGTCAAAGAATGAGATTCAGATGCCCTTCGCTTAAGGGTCTTAGTAATTTCCGGCTTATAACTGATATAATAACTATCTAGCTTATAAGCCAACAATAATTCAGGGAACAAGTATATCAATATGACTTTAAAAGTAGGCATGCATGCTATGGCATATGTACTGTAACAGAAACATATATATATATATATTCACAACAACAGCCTTAAAGGAGGATTTGAAACTTGCCTGGATATCGAGTACGGGTAGGGGTAGTGGTAGCGTGTCCCGGGTCAGCCTGAAGATCTATAAATAGCCAAGGCATTCGGGATTAATCACTTAACTCCTTTCAAAGGTTAAGTATAAACTTAACTTAAATCGAAACACGTTTTCAAGTCGTTTCGTTATACCCCTCTAATTCACTCTTATTATTGCTTTTATTATCTGACACTTGTTCGTTAATAAAGCATGTCATTACCCTTACATATGGTAAGCATTCGATTTGTAAAAGTTTTAAAGTTGAAAGATTATACCTCGAGATTTATCGATCGTTTGCTAAGTGGTTTACCGTAGTTATATCCAAGTATACTCTTTAGGGGTACTTTCGTACTTAACCTTGGTTCGAACATTTTTATAAAATCGAAAAACGATCTTTTTAATACGAGGTCTTCTCTCACACCACCCTTATGATCTCTAATATTTAATTACCAAGATTCGCCACTGTGATACTTATTTTACACGGTTCAATTTCAATTACGAATTCGCATTCTTGGTTTCGAACCACTTTTACGAATTTAATCATAACTCCTAAACCGTAAGTCAGAATGTTTCGATTCTTTTTCCAAAATGATCTATGGCTCGAGATCTATAAGGTTGGGTTAATTATTCATCAAGATCAGAGGTTCAATCTTACTGTCAAAAACGGATTTTAAGTGTTAACGAAATTTCGTCATTATAACGGCTATATATCGAACGTTCCGAAAATCATGTCGTCAATACCAAACCACATCGGGCATCAATACAAGTTATACACATATTATACATCTCCTACTGTCCAAGAACATCATCTTGACCAACATATCACAATCATGTTTAGATCCACTAACAAACTTCATAATCATGCTTATAATCATACTACTACATCACTTACACTAAATCCATCAAGAACTTAACAAATCTCAAAGTAAGACCTAGGGTTTCAAGTGATGATTACCTTCCTTGGAGTGTCCTAGAGCCTCACTAAGCCTTGATCTATCCTTGTGTGGCCTTAGAGTTGCTAGATCCACCATAAGAATTCAAGAAATCAAGATTAGTTCATAAAAGTTACTATTCATCAGCACTTTGATGATTTATTTGAAAATGGAAAAAGATGAATTTGAAGCTGAAATTTCTAGGAGATCATCACCATGATATGTAGTACTTACCATAAAAATTTGAAGAACAAGTGATGGTTGGAAGTTGGACTTCCAATTAGCTAAGAATGGGTAGATTTTTTATGGAATAAATGGAGAGCAAATGTTGTTTTGCTTTGTTGTTTTGGTAAAATGCATAAAGTGAATTGTTGTAGATAATATCTCATCCAAGTGGTGTTAGTGGAGTGTGATGCACTAGATGATGAAAATGGGAGGACAAGTGTTGAAGATTTGATGGTTTAAGGCAAACTTGTAGTTGGATTTGCTAAGTACTTGGTTGATCACTTGATTCTAGTTACCTTTGTAACTATATTGGTTACTAGATATTTTCTAGTGGCTTGCACAAGACTCTTGCTCCCTCTGCTTGTTTCTTTGTCCGTTTATAGCTTAATTCGTTGATCGTTCGAGGGAATAACTCATCCGTTTCTAGTTAGGGTTTTTACCGAAAACCTTCTTAATATTTATAATACTATTCCTCATATTTCTTAATACTTCTCGAATTTAAATTCCTTAAATCCCTTTTATAATTCCTTATGTCTTGCAGTGTCCAGGGAATTCTCGGAGAAAATAAAAGTGCTAATTTTCTGAATCCGACAGCCTTTACATACACTTATTTTCCTCCTGGATCACTAATACGAACTCAGAAATCCGTTCCGAATACCGGATATAGCATTATTATAATAATATTCCAAATTCCACCAAAATCACTATTCATCACTTATTTTTATTTAATTCCTATAATTAGGAAAATGAACCTGGTTCATCCTCGAGTGTTCCTTAACCTTTTTATGGAACCGCTGGACTTATAATAGATATTGATTTGGATGACACAAGAATAATCTTACTTGAAGTAATATACTTATATCCTTAGGAGATAGATCATTCTTATCTATGTTGTCAACCAAAGGTATTCTTCATGACATATAAATATTTGAATCCACATCCATTCTATTTATTTATTAGAACAACCGTTACATCGTAGTCGTAACCACTATTCGTTCTTACATCATTACATAAGAAAAGTTTTAATTCTATCAAAAATCTGGGTTCTTACAGCCTTCTTCCTGAGAATAACCCTTGGCCACCAGTCTAGCTTTGTATCTTACAATCATACCAGATTCATCAAGCTTGTTTCTGAAAACCCATTTTGCACCAACAATAGATCTATCTTTAGGTCTTGGTACCAGTTTCCAGACTTTGTTTCTCTCAAACTCATTTAACTCTTCCTGCATTGCAATTACCTAATCAGTATCCTGTAAGGCTTCTTCAACCTTCTTAGGTTCATTCTTTGAGAGAAAGCAACTATACAAGCATTCATTTTGAATTGATCTTCTAGTGCGAACACCACTATTTGGATCACCAATTATCAAATCTTCAGTATGATCCTTTTTCCATTTTCTAACAGGTGGTAGATTAACTCTGCTAGTCTCTCCCCCTAAGTTAGTGGTATCTCTTGTAGAAGAATTCTCTCTACCTTCAAAAACTCTCCTTTGATCAATAGAATCAGTAGATTCCATATTGCTGCTTGTTACTGATCTTTCCTCAGTAGACTCTGAAGGATCAGTTCTTGATGGAGTAGACTCTGAATAGCTAGTCTGCTCCTGATGATCACTGTGTTCTTCTTGATTCATTTTCTCCCCCTCAACAGTAGCATTCCTTTGAGAAGCAATAGAAATTTCCTCTGAAGAACCTTCATCATCACTGGAGAGTATCTCAGAATTCTTCAGATTTTCAAATTCCAATTTGTCATGGCTTTCATCAGTTTGCAGTATTCCAAATTTCTTGTCATCAAATGCAACATGAATTGATTCTATAACAATGTGAGTTCTGAGATTATAAACTTTGAAGGCCTTTGATGCTGAATATCCTAGAAAGCTTGCTTCATCCGATTTGGCTTCAAATTTTCCAAGTTGTTCTGGATGAACTTTTAGGACATAGCATTTGCATCCAAAGATGTGAAAGTATTTCACACTTGGTTTCTTTCCTTTGATCATCTCATAGGGAGTTTTTCCATGACCATTTACCAAGGTACAGTTTTGAGTGAAACATGCAGTGTTAATAGCTTCTGCCCAAAAGTAGGTTGGAAGTTTTGCATCTGCAAGCATGGTTCTTGCTGCCTCTATGAGAGTCCTGTTCTTTCTTTCCACTACACCATTCTGCTGAGGTGTACCAGGTGCAGAAAACTGTTGAGTGATTCCATTGTCTGTACAATACTCCTCCATTGTAGAATTCTTGAATTCAGTACCATTGTCACTCCTAAGTACTTTAACTTTGTACTCAGAGTTATTCTGAATATTCTTTACAAGTTCAATGATTTGCTGAGGAGCTTCATCCTTCTTGTGTAGAAAGAACACCCATGCAAACCTTGTGAAATCATCCACTATATCTAGAGCATATCTTTTCTTGCCGATAGACATAATGTTTACTGGACCAAACAGATCAAGATGTAGCATGTGAAATGGTTCAGTAATTGAATTTTCAGTCTTGCTCTTGAAAGTGGTTCTTCTTTGCTTTCCAAGCTGACATGCATCACAAAGTCCATCTTGCACATAATTTGCCTGAGGTAGGCCTCTCACCAAATTGTGCTTAACAAGTTGATTAAGTTTCTTGAAGTTGAGATGTGAGAGCTTCTTGTGCCATTTCCAGCTTTCATCATTTGTTGCTTTACTGTAGAGACATCTAACAATTCCTTTAGACGTATCACTTAAGCTGGCTTCATATATGTTACCATGTCTTTGACCAGTTAGAACAATGTCTCCATTCTGCATATTCAAGATTTTGCATCCTTCTTTGTCAAAGATTGATTTGTAACCTTTATCACCCAGTTGACTTATGCTTAAAAGAGTATGTTTCAAGCCTTCAACCAGTGCTACATTTTCTATGATGACATTCCCAAAAACAATTGAGCCATATCCCAGAGTTTCTCCTTTGTTGCCATCTCCAAAGGATATTACTGGGCCAGCTTTCCTTTCAAACTTTGTAAGTAGGGACTTCTTTCCAGTCATATGTCCAGAGCATCCACTGTCCAAGATAATTGAATGCTTCTTTCCTGTGCCCTGCAAACAAAAAGTAACTAGTTAGAATTTTTTAGGACCCAACTTTGATTGGATCCTTTCTTACTAGATTTAGAAACAACAGGCTTTGAAGATTTTGCTTTTACTTTACCTGTTGTAGAGTCAACCTTAGACTCTGATTTCACAAACTGTTTATGACTAGGAGTTTCAGATTTCAGAGAATAATAGTCATAATACAGTTCATGATATTCTCTACACATGTAAATGGAATGAAGTAAACTACCACAATGATAACAAGCTTTTTGTGGTTGGTATTGAATTCTCTGAGTCTTGGGAAATCTGGACTCAGTTTTCCAAGAAGGTTTTTGATTGCAGTCTAGGGCCAAATGATTATTATTTCCACACTTATAGCATTTTTTCCTAGGTGCATCAGGTACATTCTTGTAATTATTCTCTTTGTTAATACCTTCTTTTCCATTCCTATTTCTTTTAATCTTGCTAGACTCTGAAAGACCATCTAGTCTCTGTTTCAACTGAGACTTAGACAGAAACCCTATGTTAACATTCTTAGGTTTCTCTAACACTTTCTCTTCTGAATTACTATTGTTAATCCTTTTGTGTACAACAGGGGTACCTTTTGAATCAACAAATTTAACATGATTAGGCTCAGAAACAATTTTCTTACCTTCAGATTTAGATGTGCTAGCTTCTATTTTACTATCACCATTTGCAATAGCTACTTTTTCTTCCAGTCTAGCCTTATCAAAACCTAAACCATTAACCTTACCACGAATTCCACTTTCAAAGATTTCTATAGTCTTTTTACTAGAATTGTTAATGGTCTTAATCACATCTCTCTCTTCCTCTAGTTCTTTTCTGACATAGTCATAAGCCTCAAGAATAACACTATAATCATGCTTAGCTTTATCAGAACTTAACTTGTATTCTTCCATTTGAATTAACTCAGATTCAAGAAAATTATTTCTATCAACTAATTTATCATTCTTAACCTTAAGTTCATCTCTTTCACTAGTAAGAATTCTAAAATTAGTCATAAGATTCTTAAACTCAGCATGGATAGTTCTAATTTCATCAGAATTTAAGCTATCAAATGAATCAAGAGAGTGAAGTGATACCTTAACAGAGGATGGAGAAGTTTTCTTTGGAGATCCAGGTTTGTCTGAACCATTTGCCATCAGTGCAATGTTGTCATAATCCAATTCATCTTCAGAATCACTGGAATCAGCCCAATCCTTCTGTGTGACCATAAGTGCATTACCCTTTCCTGAATTCCTAGGCTTCTTATACTCACTAGCAAAGTGTCCAAGCTCGCTGCAGTTAAAGCACTTGATCTTGGCCTTATCAAGCTTGACAATTGTACTTTTGCCTTTGTCACTCTTCTTCTCCTCCTTCTTTTGAAAAGGTCCTTTGCTAAATCTTCTCCTGTTGAATCTTCCTTTCTTGAAAGCTTTAGCAAACATAGCAAAGAGTTCCTGCATCTCAGATTCAGAATCATTGTTGTCAGAGTCCATATCAGTAGTTTCTGACTCAGAACTTTCTTTGCTTTTCTTTTTCCTTGAGTTCTTTACAGCAAGCTCATCATGCTATTCCTCCAGAAGCTTCTTTAATTCAGATTGAGCAGTAAGTGCAACAGTCTTCATCTTTCCTTCACTCCTGCTCTTCTTCTGCTGCTTGTCAAGTTCATAAGCTCTTAGTTTTCCATATATTGCCTCTAATGATATTTCATCAAGATCATTAGCTTCCTCAATCGCAGATATCTTTTCATTGTAGAAATCAGGCAAAGCTTTCATGAACTTTGTATTCATATCCTCCAAGTCATAATATTTACCATGCATGGCCATCTCATTAATGAGTTTTGTAAACCTATCAAAGGTATCAGTAAGTGACTCACCAGACTTGGATTCAAAGTACTCATACTGTTGTATAAGTAGTGTCCTCATATTCTTCCTGACAGGCTTAGTTCCTTCACAGTGAACCTTTAGATTGTCATATATATCCTTAGCAGTTTTACAAGAGAGAACATAGTTAGTGAGAACAGAATCAAGACTGTTGAATAATATGTTTTTCACTTTAGCATCTTTAAGAACATTCTCCTTGTCCTTGTCTGACCACTCAGATTTAGGCTTCTCTGCTGTATGTTCTGGAACAACCACACCATCAACAGTTGCTTGTCCAACGACCTTTGTTGGAACAAAAGGTCCATCTCTGATTCTGTCAAGATAGTCAGGATCTGTTGCTTCCAGATGATGCAACATCTTTACTTCCCATAGAGTATATTCGTTTCTCTTGAGCATATGAATCTTAGTATTCCCATCCTTGTAACCAGAAATGATTGTAGAACTTTATGATTATTCGAAATCAACCTGCTCTGATACCAATTGTTAACTCGAATAACTTGTAGAAGGGGGGGTTGAATACAAGTTATATAATCGTGTCTGATTTTTGCTTGGTTATATGAACAAGAATAAACGAATGAATCAAACTTTGTTTGTATTAATAAGATCAAATACAAACTCTACCAAAGGTGTACAAATACCTTTAGCAGCTGCTGACAATACAAATCTCTCTCTCTGTTTGTACTCTCGTATTCTTACGATTACAAACTGAAGGGTTTCGGGGCATAAACGCAGCGAAAACAGTCGTAAAACAATAAAAAATCCGAAACCCTAATCATAGGATCCATGTATAAGACATGCTGATTATGGTGAATAGAATCAGTACCTTTACGAAGCTTTACGAATTCGGTTGACAGATGGAGGTCCTAGATTGTGATCACCACGCAACCCTTGATGCAAGATCCGCGTCTCTAAATCGTCCACACGAACGTTCGATCGTCCAACGATCCAAGGAGCAGGTACTAGCCAAAATCAGCCTCTCTCTCTCTCTCTAGCCTCTCAAAGAATAGAGCAGCTAGGGTTTTTAAGAAAAATGATTTTGCAAAAGTCTTACCCTAATCAATACATCTTTATGTATTTATAGGGAGAAAGATGGGCCTAACCCTAATCAGCTTGGGCTTCCATTAAAATAAACTGATTTGGATTTTTAATGAATTAAATTCGAAATAACATTTAATTAACTAAGTCCAACTCAATTAATTATTTAACCAATTTCGAATTTATAATCATTTAATTAAAAACGAAATCTGATTCCATAATCAATTTCGAATTTTAATTATTTAATTTAAATCTAATATTTAAATTAAAACTCCTTTTAAAACGTTCTTATTGTGTAACCCTTTAGGTTATTATTACGTTGGCAATAATTTTAATATCCAATAATAAAATTATAAACAATGAGTGGCATCTAGTAATACATCATTGCTACCCAAGTAATAATAATAATTGGTGATCCAATTAAACCTTTCGTGATATAATGTTTCCGTGTAATATAATCCCTTTAGCCAAATATTATAGATTAAACTCGAGGCATGTATTTAGTCATCCTCTTCATAATTTAATCCGGGTTTACTTGATACATGAGTAGACTATTAAGTCAAATCATTATTTGAGCACGGCCATGCATTTTATAGTCTCACTCAATCAAGAGGCCAATAATATCTCTCCTATCTGATAGGAGGGTTAAATCCTTTATCTATCATTCATATTTCTCATACGATTCACAATATACCCGATGTCCACTTTTATCATCACCCGGTCAAAGGTAACTTTTAATGTAGTCAAAGTATATTATCCTCGTATAGAAATATAATGATCTCAAGTCAAAGGATCATTACACCATTATCACTGTGAGTCTTTCTTATGACTTAATTAACATGAAGAATCTCACGGTGGGTCTGTCCAGTACCATGTACCCTACATGTACCTATGTATTGACTTTAGTATCTCCATACCTATAACCAATGAGATGTGGTTATCAGTCAAAAACATACTAGTCTATTTATGTATTATTATTGTCCTTTATAATAATACTCGACTAGGGACCTTTAAGAATATGATATATTATATAATCTCAAATTCAAGTTGTAAACTTAAACTATATAATGTGTATCATTTTTCTAGGACATTTATTATGCTAACAAATATCGCAGTAAATAGAGTCATAATAAATACATTTATTTAATAATCAAATGACATAAGGTTTATTCGAGAAATAATGTATTGCCTCTAGGGCACCTACACTAACAATCTCCCACTTGCACTAGAGCCAATCGCCTATGTATCTAATACCCATGGAACTAGTGTGACCTTCGTGCTTCTGCTGCGACAAAGCTTTGGTCAGTGGGTCTGCAACATTATCATTAGTATGCACTTTACATATATGTATATCTCCTCTCTCGTTTATCTCTCGAAGAAGGTGATATCTCCTAAGTATATGCTTTGCTTTGGAATGGGACCTCGGTTCCTTTGCCTGCGCAATAGCTCCATTGTTATCGCAATACAGATCAACTGGATCTGCGATCGACGGAACCACACCAAGTCCCGAAATAAATTTTCGAATCCAAACAGCCTCTTTGGCTGCTTCACTGGCAGCAATATACTCAGCTTCCATTGTAGAATCAGCTACTGTCTCTTGCTTCGAACTTTTCCAGCTTACAGCACCTCCATTTAGACAAAACACGAATCCAGACTGGGACACAGAATCATCCCTATCTGTCTGGAAACTAGCATCAGTGTAACCTTTTACAACCAGCTTCTCATCTCCTCCGTATATCAAGAACGAATCTTTAGTCCGTTTAAGGTACTTAAGAATATTCTTGACAGCTGTCCAGTGACCCTCACCAGGATTTGACTGGTACCTGCTCGTCATGCTTAAAGCATACGAGACATCAGGACGAGTACATATCATCGCATACATTATAGAACCAATTGCCGAAGCATATGGTACTTTACTCATACGGTCCTTATCATCTGATGATTTAGGACAGTTTTCCTTTGAGATCACTATCCCATGAGACACCGGGACAAAGCCCCTCTTTGCCTCTTGCATTCCAAAACGATGCAATACTTTGTCAATGTATGTACTCTGACTTAGGCCGATTAATCTTTTAGATCTATCTCTATAGATCCTGATCCCTAAGATATAGGTAGCATCGCCTTAGTCTTTCATCGAGAAACTTTTTCCCAACCAAGTCTTCACAGCCTGTAGAGAAGGAATGTCATTCCCTATTAGTAATATGTCATCCACATATAATACTAGGAATGCCACATGGCTCCCACTAACCTTCTTGTAAACACACGGCTCATCCTCATTTTGTTTGAAACCAAACTCTTTGACTGTTTCATCAAAACGGATGTTCCACCTCCTTGAGGCCTGCTTCAATCCATAAATAGATCGTAGCAACTTACAAACCATTCTAGCAAACTTTGGATCGACAAAACCCTCAGGTTGTGTCATGTACACATCCTCTTCTAAGCTTCCATTTAAGAAAGCAGTCTTGACATCCATTTGCCAGATTTCATAGTCATAATAAGCCGCTATTGCAAGCAAAATCCTGATGGACTTGACCATAGCTACCGGTGAGAAAGTTTCATCATAGTCAATACCATGAATTTGCTTGAAACCTTTCGCCACCAGTCTTGCTTTGTAGGTCTGTAAATTTCCATCCATGTCAGTTTTCTTCTTGAAAACCCACTTGCACTCTATGGGTTTAACCCCATCAGGTGGTGCAACCAAAGTCCATACTTTGTTTTCATACATGGAATCCATCTCAGATTTCATGGCTTCCAGCCATCTCTCAGAATCTGGACTATTCATAGCATCCTTATAGGTGAGAGGCTCATCATTATCTACAAGCATCACATCGCCACTTTGAGTCAGGAGAAATCCATAATATCTCTCTGGCTCATGGCGAATCCTACTTGATCTACGAACGACCTGTGTTTCTTGAGCAGTATTGTTCTCAACATCTTGAGTCTCATTCTGCTCATGTTCCAACTCTGGTTCAACAACATCTTGTAGTTCTCGATCCTCATCGAGATCTATTGTCCTCCCACTGTTTTTCTTAGAAAGCAGTTCTCTCTCTAGAAATACAACCGTTCGAGCAACAAACACTTTGTTCTCAGAAGGTTTATAGAAATAATACCCTTTAGTTTCCAATGGGTATCCTACAAAATTACATTTGTCTGATTTCGGTCCTAGCTTATCAGAGATCAAACGTTTCACAAACGCTTCACATCCCCAAACTTTCATAAATGAAACGCTATTACGTTTTTCAGTCCATAACTCATATGGTGTCTTTTGAACCGATTTTGAAGGAACACGGTTTAGTGTTTGTGCAGCCGTCTCTAGGGCATAACCCCAGAAACTAATTGGAAGATCCGCATGACTCATCATCGATCGCACCATGTCCAACAAGGTACGATTTCTTCTTTCAGACACCCCATTCCATTGTGGTGTTCCAGGAGGAGTGAGTTGTGATACGATACCACACTCCTTTAAGAAATTCTTAAATTCTAAGCTTAAGTATTCTCCCCCACGATCAGATCGTAGAGTTTTAATACTTTCGCTCTTTTGCTTCTCTACTTCAGCCTTATACTCTTTGAATTTTTCAAACGATTCGGATTTGTTCTTCAAAAGATACACATATCCGTATCTACTAAAATCATCAGTAAAGGTTATGAAATAGTAATAGCCACCTCTTGCCATCGTACGCATTGGACCACATACATCACTATGTATCAGTTCCAATCGTTTGGTGGCCCTCTCACCTTGACTGGTAAAAGGAGCTTTAGTCATTTTGCCAATGAGACATGGTTCACATTCCTCGTATGATTCGAAATCAAACTTGTCCAAGTATCCATCCTTATGTAACTTGGAAATGCGATTCTCATTTATATGGCCTAAACGACAGTGCCAGAGGTATGTATGATTTGAGTCATTTGTTTTAAGACGTTTGTTATTTATGTTATAGACAGAAGTATCAAGATCAAGAACATATAAACCATTAAACAAACGTGCAACCCCATAGGTAACATTATTCAATGAAAAGGAACAACTATTGTTCTGAATTAAGAAAGAAAAACCAATCTTGTCCAAACAAGAAACGGAAATAATGTTTCTGCAAATCGCAGGCACGTAAAAACAGTTCTCAAGTTCTAAAATGAGCCCTGTGGGCAACGATAAATGATAAGTCCCTACAGCTAAAGCAGCAACCTTTGCTCCATTGCCAACGCGTAGGTCAACTTCTCCCTTAGCCAAAGTCCTACTTCTCTGCAGTTCCTGCACATTTATACAAATGTGAGAAGCACATCCAGTATCCAATACCCAAGATGTAGAAATAGACAGATTGACTTCTATAACATAAATACCTGAAGTAGAAGCTTGCGCAGCCTTCTTCTTCTTCAGATCCTCCAAGTAAACAGGACAGTTTCTCTTCCAGTGACCAGGCTTCTTGCAGTAGTGACATTCACCTTTGTCAGCCTGTACGACATCTCCCTTCGGCTTTTTAGCCTTTTTGAAAGAGGGCTTAGAAGGACCAAGATCTTTTGATGCTACCTTTTTCTTGCCCTTCCATTTCCCTTTTCCCTTAGCACCTTTCTTGCCCACCATCATTATGGGAGCTTTCTCAGGTGCCTTGACCATATTTGCTTCAGTGGTCCTCAGCATGGCCAACAATTCCATAGGAGTCTTATCTTGCTCAGTCATATTAAAAGTCATAATGAACTGAGTATAGTCGCTGTTCAAAGATTGCAAGATTATATCGACTTGAGCCTCTCGCTGAAGCGGGAAACCCAAACGAGAAAGGTAATCACAATACCCGATCATCTTTAGAACATGTGGTCCGACTGGTCCGTTGCCCTGCTTGCACGAGAAGAGTGCTTTGCTTGTGTTGAACTTTTCCACACGAGCCTGTGATTGAAACATCGTCGAAAGATGTTCAAACATAGTATAAGCATTCATATCAAAATGCTGCTTCTGAAGCTCAGCATCCATAGTAGCAAGCATAAGACAAGCCACATCAGTAGCATCATCAATATGCTTCTGATAAGCATTTCGTTGATCTTGAGTGGCATTAGCAGCAGGGGCTGCCGGTGGAGGAATATCAATCACATAAGATTTCTTTTCCTGCATGAGAACAATTCTCAAATTCCTAGACCAGTCAAGGAAGTTTGATCCTGTAAGCTTGTCCTTCTCAAGGACTGATCGCACAGAGAAAGTGTTGTTTGTGTTGTTTGCCATTTCGAATATCTACAATGTTAAAATGCATAAAATAATTAGTCTACGGAATTGTTAAATTATGTTCAAGTGATTATTCATATATATTCATAATATATATCTCCCACTATTTTATCAAATTAATAGCCCTACCTATCAATTCGGAAAAGTTTCTCTAAACCTTTCTAGTGAGCCAAGATCCATATTTCATCCCTTTTAAGGTCAGCTTTGGCTTTTCTCCTTAAAATGATTATTTAGGTAGACAACATTTGTCAATTATATCATATATAACTCTTGGATAGTTTGGTAGAACAACATTTGTTCCTATTCATCCAGTAAATCTTACCAAACTCTATGCCTCTAAGTTCACAATCCTATTGTGGTCACTTAGTTAAGTCAAACCCAAAGGTCTAACATTTGAGTATCACTAACTTACTCGATCGCGCCTTACCACGATAAACGAGGGTACTCCGCTTTGGCGCACCTACCCTTTGTCGATCTAGGTCTTGACGAGTGTTTCCCATTTGGAAGGCATCTTAAACTTAATATTCTGTTAGGGGTTTATTTAAAACGACCATGATCCCATCATAAAAAGATTCCCAATTTTTCCTTGAATTAAATACTTCAAATCAATATTCACCAATGGTTTGATTTCCAGGTTGTTGGAGGAGTCACATGCGGCCTCACTTAATATCCAACTTCCTTACAGGTATGACCCGTTTTTGACAAAATCTCCCCATGTCGAAATAATTGAAAATTCGTATTTAATTCCGTATTTCATTAAATACAGAAATCTCATAGTCGTTATTGTAAATTTTAAAATCTCGAGTCGTTACAGATTTTATCTTATTTAAGCAGGCATGGCATGGGTGATGTATCTAATACATACATACATTCTACTTAATCTAATTAAGCATGCATATCTATCATTACGCATACATATCATCATATGTAAAGTGCATGAATGTAAAATCGTGCTTGGTTATGGCCCAATCCTATATGATCTTTCCAAGCTAATGGAAAAATCTAGGTCAATCTATGGTGGTTAATAAAACTAAATTATTACATAGTTGGTCTTCATAAATACATGTCTTCTTTGTGTCATCAACCTTCATCTCCATTGATCATTCATTGCATGCTTCCAATGATCTTCTTATTACATAGAATATAAAACATAACTATACTAATGTACTTACATAAGAACTCGAGTTACATTCGAGATGAACAATTACAAAGCACCAAGAAAACGACATGCAAGTCGTATTTATAAAACCAAACCACAATAATTAAAACCACTAACCTATGGGTCTCAAGGCCATAACCAATCACCATGCTCAATTAACACTTAAGAACATCATATCAAAATATATCACATGAATAAAGCATATGTCACAAGCCCAAATTTGTCACAAGCCCTAAGCACGCGGATCGACCTTAATTTTGCAATATTACGTATCAAAATACAAGCAAATCCTTACCAGAATTCGATTTCAGAAGCATATATCAGTATACATGCGACCTTAATTCCAGTTACCATAAAACATGTATCAGCATACACATAACCCTAATCCCTGTATACGGATCATATCCAATAACATCCATCCGACAGTTTATATCATCATACAAACCAAGCAGCATACATATCATTAACAGATCACATACATATGAGTCATGGCAGATTCTAAACATGCTAGCATCATCATATCAGAATATACAGATTCATTATATCACACATATAACATGACTGTATCATGGCAGATTCATCAAACATGCATACTCGTAATAATACAGTAAACACGTAACCAAACCAACCTCTTATACACGTAGCTCTGATACCATTGAAGGGTTTCGGGGCATAAACGCAGCGAAAACAGTCGTAAAACAATAAAAAATCCGAAACCCTAATCATAGGATCCATGTATAAGACATGCTGATTATGGTGAATAGAATCAGTACCTTTACGAAGCTTTACGAATTCGGTTGACAGATGGAGGTCCTAGATTGTGATCACCACGCAACCCTTGATGCAAGATCCGCGTCTCTAAATCGTCCACACGAACGTTCGATCGTCCAACGATCCAAGGAGCAGGTACTAGCCAAAATCAGCCTCTCTCTCTCTCTAGCCTCTCAAAGAATAGAGCAGCTAGGGTTTTTAAGAAAAACGATTTTGCAAAAGTCTTACCCTAACCAATACATCTTTATGTATTTATAGGGAGAAAGATGGGCCTAACCCTAATCAGCTTGGGCTTCCATTAAAATAAACTGATTTGGATTTTTAATGAATTAAATTCGAAATAACATTTAATTAACTAAGTCCAACTCAATTAATTATTTATCCAATTTCGAATTTATAATCATTTAATTAAAAACGAAATCTGATTCCATAATCAATTTCGAATTTTAATTATTTAATTTAAATCTAATATTTAAATTAAAACTCCTTTTAAAACGTTCTTATTGTGTAACCCTTTAGGTTATTATTACGTTGGCAATAATTTTAATATCCAATAATAAAATTATAAACAATGAGTGGCATCTAGTAATACATCATTGCTACCCAAGTAATAATAATAATTGGTGATCCAATTAAACCTTTCGTGATATAATGTTTTCGTGTAATATAATCCCTTTAGCCAAATATTATAGATTAAACTCGAGGCATGTATTTAGTCATCCTCTTCATAATTTAATCCGGGTTTACTTGATACATGAGTAGACTATTAAGTCAAATCATTATTTGAGCACGGCCATGCATTTTATAGTCTCACTCAATCAAGAGGCCAATAATATCTCTCCTATCTGATAGGAGGGTTAAATCCTTTATCTATCATTCATATTTCTCATACGATTCACAATATACCCGATGTCCACTTTTATCATCACCCGGTCAAAGGTAACTTTTAATGTAGTCAAAGTATATTATCCTCGTATAGAAATATAATGATCTCAAGTCAAAGGATCATTACACCATTATCACTGTGAGTCTTTCTTATGACTTAATTAACATGAAGAATCTCACGGTGGGTCTGTCCAGTACCATGTACCCTACATGTACCTATGTATTGACTTTAGTATCTCCATACCTATAACCAATGAGATGTGGTTATCAGTCAAAAACATACTAGTCTATTTATGTATTATTATTGTCCTTTATAATAATACTCGACTAGGGACCTTTAAGAATATGATATATTATATAATCTCAAATTCAAGTTGTAAACTTAAACTATATAATGTGTATCATTTTTCTAGGACATTTATGATGCTAACAAATATCGCAGTAAATAGAGTCATAATAAATACATTTATTTAATAATCAAATGACATAAGGTTTATTCGAGAAATAATGTATTGCCTCTAGGGCACCTACACTAACACAAACCTCATGAACACCTTTTACAATGATATAGAGAGAATATTTATAATGCTACCTATCAACTAATTACAGAAAGATAATCTATACATGACATTGTTCTGCCGTCCAGTTGATAGTTTCCATCAATAGAAAATTCTTTCCTTCATAAAATCTTCTTGCTTGTTCCTCAAACAAAGATCCTGTTTTATAGCACTTGCCAGTTTCTGTAGCATCCATAATGACATCATCAGTAACACAACTGATATCAGGATTTCATCTTGCATCAGGATCTGACCATCTCATTAGTACTTGATCAGTATTTGACTTGCCGTATCAGGATTCAATCACAATTCCCGACATGTAGTCCTTGATGCACTGTTCCTGACTTAATTCTACAGATTACTGTCTAATACATATATCCTATATACAGAGTGCTAAATCCTTTATAAATCAGGATATACAAGAAGTATAAGTAAAATTCTATTCTCAACATCACAACTCATGAATTATTCCTAACAGAGAGAGAGGAGGGAGGCAGAGAGTGGTGAGGTGGAGAGAGAGGAACGGTAGAGAGAGTGGTGAGTCGAGAGAGACATCAGTGAGATGAGATAGACAGTGGTGGAGAGAGACAGTAGTGAGATGTGTTTTTGGGGATTGTTTTTTTGTTTTAATTGTGTATGAAATATTTTGGTACACTTTTTTATCCCGCTCATCCCGCCCAGCCAAAAAACCAAGTTCCCGCCTATAATTTTGGGCAAAGTATAACGTCTATTGTAACGCTTTTGCTAAGATATTGCAATTGTTCTAAAATTTCAAAATGATCCTTTTGCTTGCAACACTTTTCGTATTTCTTGCAACATTTTTAAAAATATTGCAAAAGACTACCAAGTTTTGTGTCTATTGTTGACGGAGGAATTTGGTAACAACAAAATTCGAGGTACTTCGCCGGAAACAAGATCTACAGCGGTAGTTCTTTGCCGAAAAGAGTGGTGGCGTGTGGTGGCTGTTTGTGATTGGTGGCTGAGATTGATAGGGTTAGTGGCGGCTATTCAGAGCTCTCGACTTCCAACCCCCCAATTTGCCTACGTACCTCTATATTTATAGAGGATCAAGCCAAACGTAGTTCTTAGATAGCAAGAAACCCAAATGGGCTTGGATAACGGACCAGCTTCCGGAATGTTCTACTATGAGGCCTAACCACAAAAGGCCCAAGGCTCACCCAAGATCTCAAGACTTCACGGATAAGGAAACTTCCCCCATCGAGGACTAGTCCTATCCGCTACCAGCTATTTCTTGATTTCAAGGATGCAGGTATAGCCGTGGTTTACCCCAAGTGCAGAACGCATCCCTGTCCCCCGAATGAGAAGCACCCACCAGATAGCAGGACAGGTGATCCAGAGCTTTTGGGTGCAAAGTGCAGGATTACTCCAAAGTTTCCCAATGAGGGCGCGCCCATTGGCTACAGGAACAGAGCTCCCAAAGCACACACCAGAAAGTCCCCATCTTTCCACCTTAGGGCGCACGGATGCCTCCCTTAGCGTCTAAGAAGGGTCCTTATATCCAGGCAAACCCCTGGAGGCCTTCTGCGATGGACATCCCCCTCCTGAGATACGACAGGAGGGAATTCTTCAATAATTGAACATGAAATCGATATTATTATCATATTGGAATTTCAGAATAACCCAGGGCGCGGCCTAAACCCCCAGGGCGCGCCCTAACGTCTATAAAACCCTAATTTGTTCTCCGAAATCCCAAATTGAATTTGTTATTGACCCGAATCCATCTTGAAAATTCCCGAACCGAATTTTGGCTATAACAACTACCCCCCAATTTCATACGAAATCAAAGATGATGTATGGAATTTCTTCTGAAAATCCCAAAATTTTTCACAAATCTTCATCAGGGCGCGCCTTGTAAGAGGGCGCGTTCTCAGAATTTCAATCGATTTAACAGCTGTCATCCACTATCTTTCCAAACCCCTATAAATACCCCCTTCTCACTTACTTTACTCTTTTTTCATTCTCTCTCTACAGAAAACATACTCCGGCTATTTCCAATTTTCCGAGCAAAAATCCGGCTAAACACAGCGTTTTTCGTCGATTCTCTTCCACAAATCCTGTTCCAGAACTTCCAAGGTATGTTTTTATGCCCGCAATCTGTATTTTCACCGTGTATTTTGTCCGATTTTGTGATTCAACTGTTGGTTTTTCTTCATATTCTTCATGTTCTTTGTATATATATGTGTATGTATGCATGTTTGATCCATTTTTGCTGTTATAACTCTTTCAAAATATGTTTCTGATAAATTGGTATAGTTAATCAATTCTCAGGGCGCGCCTTGGATTCCTCTGATACCACGACGTACTTTTATAAATTTGATTCTTCATGACATTTCTAGAATACCTTAGAAAATCTTTTAGGTGCATCCTTATGCTGTTAATCATTATACTCTAGGGCGCGCCTTGTACCCAGAACACGCCTTAGACATCTAGATCTCAATTTTTGCAAAGAATTCTTCTATTTATTTAATTCTTGGACGCGCCCTAAGTCCCTTCTTTCATTTAATTTTGCAGCTGGAGGGCGCGTCTCCGCCTTTTCACCCATTTAGGGAATTCAACGAAAGTTTAGGGATCCATTCTCCATTGCCACCCCCCTTATCTCCTGAACCTTATAGGAGCCCTTTTTCGTTTATTTCTCCTGAAGACAAGGCGCGCCTTATTGAAGATCTCAACGAAGGTAGAATGAATTTCTCTGATGAAGACTCCTTTGATGGTATTCCCCTTAATACTCAAATACCTGAAAGAATTCCAACACCAATACCTGAAAAAACCCCAAACCCCCTACACACAGATCCTTCTGACTACGATTTCACTCCAGACTCTAACTCTTCTAGTGATACGCATCCTTCTGACACTTATTCTTCAGAGGACGCGCCCTCGGCATCGTCCATCTCACCCATGGCTGATTCCGAACCAACATCTCCACTACCTTCTCCTATCCCATTTGAACATTGTGAAATCCTTGAGGAATAAATTGATATCGACTGGGGAAGATATGATGACCTACCCGAAAAAGAGAAAAATCAACTCAGAAAGAAGCGAGGCAAACTTGCCTGTGTAAACATGTCTTCCATTGCTACAAGTGATGAAGTAGGATGGGCCATTCAATATTATGGTCAAGAAGGAATTTGGGCCATCCCACATGCTCATCACCGTCCTCACATCTTCAATTATGGTAGAAATTTTAAAATTCCAAGGATGGTCTTAACCCCAAAGCTGGTGGCTCTTGGTGTGGGCGCGCCCTTACATCCCTACCTTCAACAAATACTTAGATGGTATGACATAGCACCTATCCAACTCTCCCCCAACAGCTACAAACTTGTGTTGGCTTTATTTATCCTTTATCACGACCTTGAGTTAGGAACCCCCTCTATGCCTGAAGTTAGCTATTTCTTCAGCCTTCGACAATCCAGCATTGGCTATTATTATCTTGTCATCAATAAACCTCACAACAACAAGGGTTTTTCTGAAGGAAGAATTAGTCATCTAAAATTCTGGAAAGAACCCTTTTACTACGTCTGGGACGTTCCTCGAGTCCGGATACAATTCAACACGAATCCTAGTAAGTGAGGGCGCGCCTTGTACTTTTCTTATCTTTTTTTAATTTTCAAATATTTATTGATTCCTTTTAATTCCAACAGATAAGAGAACACAAAAAACACTTGAAGGCGCGGCCTCAATCCGGGCAAAAGCCGTTCTGAAAGTTGCCTCCGAAAAATTTAACCTCCAATCCTTGATTACAGAGGAAAACTTAAAGAGAGTCGGAATTTTATCTGATAAAGTTGGTCACATTTGCAAATTTAAAAAATTTAAGAAGGGAATTCCTGTTCCCACACTTTCATCTAGTGATAGTGAGCATTCCGATTCTGATGAAGGTAATAGTTATAGCGTAGGTCAGGGTGCGCCTTAACCATTTCTTTTTCATTTCTTATGTTTTTGTTTTATATTTTGCTTTCTTTACACAGGGCGCGGCCTAACCTTTCTTCTCTTTTATCTTGTACAGGTATGGCCCCTAAGATTCCTCGCGGATTTGGCGCTGCCAAAAAGAAGAATGATAAAGAAAAGAAACATGACCAAACGGATACCTCTGACTCCAGGGCGCGCCCTGTGCAGGAAAAGAATTCCAGCGACATAGTCACTCCATCCACAGAATCTTTAAAAAGGAGTGCTGATATCCAAGAGCCCATCACTAACAGGGGCAAGAAGCCAAGATATGAGGGCGCGCCCTCATATGTTGAAACCTTAATTGGCCCTGCTGCTGCCTCCCTTGTTGAAGAAAAGGAGGTTGACATTTGGCAAAATATGAATGCGGATGAGGAATCTCAGTCCATGATCCGGGCATCTGCTCAACTGCTTATTCAATCTCTAGGGCGCGCCCAGAGGGTTCATAAGGAAAAACTCCACCTCAACAGACTTGAAGCTGAGAATAGAAAGTATTCGAAGATGATTGTCGACAATGATAATAAATGGAAGAAAGATCTGGATGCCAAAAATGACAGAATTGCTGATTTGAAGCATGAACTGGATGAATCCATTGAACATCGCACTCTTCTGAATACAAAAAATGATGAATTAGAGAAAGAGGTGGAGGAACTCCGAGCTCAGCAAGGTTCCCTAGAAATCGAAAAGGCCAAGTTAAAAGAACAGAGAGAAGCCATTGAAGATGAAAACTTTGAAAAGGGTTTTAACTTCTATCTTCTTGGCTTTCTTGCCAACGATCCTGACTATAACTGGGAGAAATTTGGACCTGCTGCTGCTGAGGATATAGCAAAGTTTAAAGTTGACAATGCCTTAGCCATTAAGGCAAAAAAAATAGAGCTAGGGTTAGAGGAGGCTTCTGAGGGCGCGCCCTCTATTGACAATGTTCAACCCTCTCCTGCAGCTATCCCTACTCAAAGCTCTCCTCCTGCCAATGTAGCTCAGGATGCACTTCCTTCACCTTCCAAGGTTATCCCTTCTTCTCCCCCTAAGGACGCGCCTTAGGATTTCAGTCTTTTAAACCTGTTTCGTATATACTTTAACTTTTAAGGTGCGGGTCCTTTGTAAAACCCTGCAATTTGTAACTCCTAACTTTTTAGTGCCTTTTAAACTTTTGCTATGCTCATTATTTATCTTCATGCTTTTATTTGTTAAACTCTTCAAATTAGGGCGCGCCCTTGATATCTTTAACCTTGACCAAAATTAAAGATTCTTCAAACTCTTCAAATTTGTTACACAGATTCTTCATTCATGTTGAGGGCGCGCCTTAAGGCACTACAACTTGTCAATTACTACATAGCAAATCTTCATACATGCCGAGGGCGCGCCCTAAGAAATGGGCACGACCTATTATACTTCAATCAAAAAGTCTTCAAAATTCTTGAAAAAATGTCTTGATATACTTTATTAATCTTCAAATGATCTCAAATCTCAGCAGAACAAGGGAAGGTATACATGTTCTACCCCCCGAGCTAAGGAGAATAAACTTCTAAAAAATGTGGAATAAAAACAGCAAGTCTCAACTAGATCTAAAGAAGGCGTATATGTACTACCCCCCTAGACTAGGAGAAAATTTATTTATACTAGTCTATAACTTAAATATAAGCCTTCATACAATAGGAGGTCACAGCCGCATCCTACTGATAATACTTTCTCAAATGCTCTGCATTCCATGCTCTTGGGATTATGTTGCCATCCAAGTCTTCTAGATGATAAGTTCCTTCCCAGATAATAGACTTGATCTTGTAAGGTCCTTCCCAGTTGGGACCAAAAACTCCATGTGCTGCTACTCTTGTATTAGGCATAACTTTCCGCAGAACTAAATCACCCACCTTGAAAGGCTGAATCTTCACCTTCTTGTTATAGTACCTTGCAGCCCTCTGCTGATAAGTTGCCAACCTCAACTGCGAGTTAGTCCTTGTCTCTTCCAGAAAATCGAGATTTATCCTTTGATTCACCATATTCGATTCTTCCTCATAGAAATCTCTTCGGAATGACCCTGCTCCAATTTCCACTGGAACCATTGCCTCACACCCATAAGATAACATGAAAGGAGACTCTCCAGTTGTGGTTCTCGGAGTTGTGTTATACAACCATAAGACCATAGGAAGTTCCTCGGGCCAATTCCCTTTGCTTTCTTCTAATTTGGTCTTCAAAGTGTGCTTGATTATCTTGTTAATAGCTTCAGTCTGCCCATTACTCTGAGGGTGATATACAGCTGCAAATTCTTTCTTGATTCCTAAATCTTCACATAGCTTTCGCAACTCTTTGCTATCAAACTGCTTTCCATTATCTGAAACAAGCTTGTAAGGAATCCCGAATCTGCATACAATAGAGTTGAACACAAAATCCTTGATTTTCTTCGCTGTTATCTTGGCCAAGGGCATTGCTTCCGCCCACTTGGTGAAATAATCTACAGCCACAACAGCGTACTTGACTCCTCCCTTAGATTTAGGGAGTTCTCCAATAAGATCAATTCCCCACATAGCAAATGGCCATGGACTCATCATAGAAGTCAATGTAGTTACGGGAATCGTTGAATAATTGGCAAACCTCTGGCATCTATCGCATGCCTTAACAAACTCATAGGCATCCTTCTTCATAGTAGGCCAATAATAACCTTGCCTTAACACCTTCATTCCCAACGAACCACCCCCCGAGTGATTGCCACAAATTCCTTCATGTACCTCCCTTAGGATATAATTGCAGTCATCCCCATCTATGCACTTCAGAAGTGGTTGATTGAAACCCCTCTTGTACAGAATCCCATCATACTCCACAAACCTGGCAGCATGATACCGAAAACGCCTTGCTTCAATTTTATCGCTTGGGAGAATCCCCTTACGGAGATATTCTAGAATTGGAGTCATCCAGGTAACTGACGGAGTACTCTCCACTTCCATAACTTCCACCTCTGGAATACTTGGCACTTCTTGAATTTGTAGAGGAACTGTGCCTAACAATATAGCATCCTTTTGGGATCCTAGTTTAGCCAAAACATCTGTAGAGCAATTTTCATCTCGAGGAATGCATTCCAACCTTACTTCACGAAACTTCTGAATTAATCGTTGGGCACACTTCATGTATAGCTCTGTTCTCGGACCTCTACACTGAAAACCTCCTTTGATCTGCCTGACCACTAACTCTGAATCACTTGACACAACGAGATTTACTACTTTCATTTCCAAGGCCATTTTCAATCCACTAATCAAAGCTTCATATTCCGCATCATTATTAGTTGCCTCGAATTTGAAATGAATAGCACTCATTAGTCGATTTCCTTCAGGTGTCACTAGAATTACACCTGCACCAGCTCCTCCATTGTTTACAGCTCCATCTACATGCAACCTCCACCAAGGTTGGGGAATTTCCTCAAGAAGGCGCGCCCTCTTAAGAGGAATTCTAGGTTCCACTAATACAATTGACTTTTCCTCGGTCTCTGAATCAAACTCCAGGATGAAATCTGCTAAAGCCTGACCTTTAATTGCTGTTCTTGGTGTATATTCCAAATCAAACTGTCCTAATTCGATGGCCCATTTTAACATTCTTCCTGAAGCTTTCGGTTTGTGAAGAATACTTCTCAATGGATAAGCAGTACGAACCTCGATCCTATGAGCTTGAAAGTAAGGACGAAGTTTCCTTGCCGCCAAGATTAAAGCAAAAACCAACTTTTCCATACTGGTGTATCGAGTCTCTGCATCATGCAAACGCTTGCTCACATAGGAAAACCGGGGACTGATGATCAATCTCTTCTCTCACTAATACTGCACTAATGGAGTATTCTGATACTGCCAAGTATAATACCAAGGTTTCTCCCTCCACGGGCTTAGCTAAGAGCGGAGGATTCCCCAACTATTCTTTAATTTTCTGAAAAGCATCTTCACACTCAGGAGTCCACACAAAATCTTTGGATGCCCCTTTGATTGCCTTGAAGAACTCTCTGCATCTATCCGAAGATTTTGACACAAAGCGATTTAGCGCTGCAATTCTCCCAGCTAAACTCTGAACCTGCTTCACACTGGATGGAGATTTCATGTCAAGTAAGGCTTTAATCTTAGCTGGATTCGCCTCGATCCCACGATGGTTAACCATGAATCCCAAGAATTTTCCGGATTCCACTCCAAATACACATTTTTTAGGATTCAACTTCATTCTGAACTTCCTCAATACTCCGAACATCTGCTCCAAATGCTTTACATGGTCCTCTGCCCTCAAAGATTTGACAAGCATGTCATCCACATACACTTCCATGGTTTTCCCTATCAGATCTTTAAACATCATGTTCACCAACCTCTGATAAGTAGCTCCAGCGTTGATCAAACCAAATGGCATTCCAATATAACAGTACAAACCCCTATCCGTGATGAAAGAGGTGTGTTCTTGATCAGGTTCGTACATGGGAATTTGATTGTATCCCGAATAAGCATCCATGAAACTCAAAAGAGCGTGGCCAGCGGTAGCATCCACCAACTGATCAATTCGAGGGAGAGGAAAACTATCTTTAGGGCAAGCCTTATTCAAGTCCGTGAAATCCACACAAGTTCTCCACTTTCCATTAGGCTTCTTGACAAGAACAGGATTAGCCAACCAATCTGGATAGTATGATTCCTTGATCAAACCAACATCTAAAAGTCTATCAACTTCTTCTTTTAATGCTATAGCTCTTTCTCCACTCACAGGTCGACGTTTCTGGCGAATTCCCTTCCTGGTGGGATCTATGTTCAGATGATGACACATAACCTCTGGATCAATTCCCACCATATCAGCATGACTCCAAGCAAATACATCCAGATTATTCAAGAGAAAATTAGTGAGCATTCCTCTCAACTTGGAATTCAATTGAGATCCGACTTTCAAAACCTTACTCGAATCCTTTTCATCCACCAAAATTGAAATAGTATCCTCTGCAGGACCAGTCTTTTCCACAGGTTGTGGTGTTCTTGGATCAAGATCAAAATCAAAGTTTCGGGGATCCTCGATTGGTGCTGCATCCTTAGAGGGCGCGTCCTCTTTAAGAGGGAAGTCTTCCTCAACAAGGGTATGCACCAAGCCTTCAAGTAACATTCGCCTCCCTTCAACCTGTTCACCTCTGATATTAACTGAAATCACCTCCTCTGAGTCTTCTTCAATTTCCTCCAGAATCCCATCCTGAAGATCATCCAACACTGGAATTCTTTCCTCAGGGCGCGCCTTGTAACAAGGCGTTTCTTCTTCTGGCTCTTGAACAAGATAGTGGACTTTCACTTCTCCAAGAGCAATACTCATAACTCCAGAACTACTTTCACTGAGGGCGCGCCCTCCATCCTGCTGTCTCCTGAACCCTTTAATTGCCTTATGATAACAGTCTCTCGAGTCATGCTGAGATCCTCGAATTGTTCCCACACCATTTGGCGTAGGAAACTTCATTGCAAGACGATAGATGGAGGTCACCACCTTCATTTCCTTCAACAAGGGACGTCCTACCAAAGCATTGTGTGATGATTCCACATTCAAAATCATGAAATCCATCATTTGTATCACAGAAAGAGTTCCTTCCCCGAGAGTTACTGGTAACTTGATGGCTCCCATGACCTTTACAGATTCGCCCGAAAAACCATAGATCCATCCGTTATCTTGAATCATATCCTTATCTAGGAGTCCCAGCTTTTGGTAAGTGCTGTAATATAGAATATTCACCGAACTTCCATTATCAACAAAAACTCGATGCACATTCTTGGAACCAATCTGAATTGCCACCACCAAAGCATCATTGTGAGGATGGTGTACCCACCTTGCTTCTTCTTCAGTGAAAGTGATATCAACACATTCTCCTTTGAACAATTTAGACGGCCTTAATTCCAAACTATTCACATTTGTAAGAGGTCGGTATCTTGCTTCCCTAGTATACCTCTCCATAGCATGATTGCTGTCACCTCCCAGGTGGTGTCCACCAAAGATGGTGTGAATACTTCCTTCCTTGACAAACTTCTTCTCTTCAGGCTTACCATCAGCATGGGGGGCGCGCCCTCCATCTCTTTTATCAGGATTCTCCCTATGTTTTTTCACTTCTCTGAAAATCCATTCTGTTAGATATCCTTCCTTGATTAAATCCTCAATTTCATCCTTCAATTGACGGCACTCATGAGTATTGTGCCCAGAAGACTCATGGAATTCACAATACTTTCTCTTATCTTTACTTTGCCAAGAAGAGAGAGGCTCTGGCTTTCTGAAGAATCCTTTATTTTTGTTCACTTCAAAAATATGTTCAATGGAAGCTGCAAGAGGTGTATAACTACCCGGCCTTTGATCATAAGTGTAAGTATCTGGGGGACCCCAATTTCTGCCAGATTTAGTTAAGTTCACCCGATTAGCACCTGTTGCTATCCGGCGAGTTGGACTAGGAGACCTATCCTTCCTCTTTCCCATCTTTACCTTAGCACTGTTTTGATTATCGGTCTTTCGATTATCTGCCAAAGACTGCTCCACAATTTTGAAAGATTCAGCTTGTGCAAACACATCAGCCAATGTCGGTGGATCTCGTCCTTGAAGATGTTTCCAGAAGTCGGTTCCCACTGATAATCCAGCTATTAGAAAACTCTTGAGCGTTTCATCAATCGCTCCTCTTACCAAAGTTGATTCCGAGTTAAACCTCTTGAAGTAAGATTGCAGACTTTCTCCTTCCCTCTGCTTGATATTGGCCAAAGTTGTGACGGGAGGAGCATATTTCACTGCCGCCTGGAATTTAGTCAAAAACAAATTCCTCATCACCTGCCAAGATGTAATAACTCCCGGGCCAAGTTTCTGAAACCATTGCTGAGCACTCTCCCTGAAAGTTGCTGCCAACAATCGACACCTAACCAGCTCTGTCACTTGATAGACATCCATCTCGATATCAAAGCGTCCGAGGAATTCAACAGGATCTGCATTTCCATGAAAGCGCAAATCATTTGTCATAGATCTATACCCAGTAGGAAGTTGTGCCTCTCTTACTTCGGTTGAGAATGAAGAGGAAGTTTGTGCAGTAGCAGATATTCTTCCTCCATCCAAGTGAGCAAGGAGCTTCTTCAAATCATCCACATTGAAAGTTCCAACCCCGGGAACGTTCTGAATATTTGGTTGCGCCACAGTTTGAGTACCCCCTGGAGGTGGAGGTAGAGGTGGAGCCGTTGTCTCCACACCTCCTTGATTCCCTGCTTGTGGCTGAATCACAACCTCCTGAGTTTGAGTTTGTGTTTGCTGACCTTCTGGATTTCCATGAGGTTGCGGGTTCCCTTGAGAATTTCTCTGATATTGTTCTCCTGAGTGAGGGTGCGTCCTCGACCTAGACTCATCAGAAGTACTTGGAATTTGATGAATATGGGAAGATCTTCTTCCTGAGGGCGCGCCCTGATGATGGGGACGCTTATCTCCTTGATACCAATCCCTTCTTTTATCACCGTTATCACGGTTTCCTCTTGCTCCAGTGTTGTCTTGATGAAGAGTTTGTTTAGATCCAAGGGGGCGCGACCTGTTGTGAACAGGGGGCGCGCGCTGTGGATTATTATTGCGAGCAAGAGATCGCTCATGTCCAAGGGGCCTCGACCTGTTGTCAGGGGGCGCACGCTGTGGCTCATGACTCCGTGTAAGGGCTCGCTCATGTCCAAGGGGCCTCGACCTGTTGTCAGGGGGCGCGCGCTGTGGATCATGGGGCCGTGATTCCAAATATTCGTTTTTCTTTTGTTGCTCAAGAAGTACCATCCTTAAATCGTCGTCATTAAGCCTTATTCCAAGGCGCTCTTTCAAGCTGGCATAGTCTTTCCTTTCCCTAGCTAGCTGCTCCTCATCCCTTTGAATCTCACCAGGAGTGCGTCCCGAACGATGAGGATGAGGGCGCACCCTCTCTTGGGGATTTGACAACCTGCGCTCAGAATTATCTTCATTAGGATACTCAACAATAGGATCAGAATAATCTAACCTTCTAGGAGTGACCAGCTGAAATCTCCTTTCCTGATTTTCCTCCCTCCGGGAATCTTCTTCAATCTGAGGGGATTTGCCCAACCGGCGATGATTTCGTGGGATACTCCGAGATTTCCTCCTAGATTCTTGCACTTCCTCCACAGAACTCAACCTGGCTCCGAAATTATTTATGGCATCTCCCATACGATACAACTGTTCCATTAATGCCGCGTTACTGATAAGAACGGGTGGCTGGCCACCGCCGGTGGCTGGAGTTCCATGGTGGTGTGGGGGAACAGGGATTTCCTCCGGAACATAAGCTTCGTGACGAACTTGGTTACCCCCCAAGCTATCTTCAGAATCGTAATAATCCTCTTCGTGAGAACCTCTGCGTTGATTGTGAGACATCTTTTCCTCCTAAGATGAAGATCTTGATTGGCTCCCCTCCTTCTAGCGCCAATTTGTTGACGGAGGAATTTGGTAACAACAAAATTCGAGGTACTTCGCCGGAAACAAGATCTACAGCGATAGTTCTTTGCCGAAAAGAGTGGTGGCGTGTGGTGGCTGTTTGTGATTGGTGGCTGAGATTGATAGGGTTAGTGGCGGCTATTCAGAGCTCTCGACTTCCAACCCCCCAATTTGCCTACGTACCTCTATATTTATAGAGGATCAAGCCAAACGTAGTTCTTAGAGAGCAAGAAACCCAAATGGGCTTGGATAACGGACCAGCTTCCGGAATGTTCTACTATGAGGCCTAACCACAAAAGGCCCAAGGCTCACCCAAAATCTCAAGACTTCACGGATAAGGAAACTTCCCCCGTCGAGGACTAGTCCTATCCGCTACCAGCTATTTCTTGATTTCAAGGATGCAGGTATAGCCGTGGTTTACCCCAAGTGCAGAACGCATCCCTGTCCCCCGAATGAGAAGCACCCACCAGATAGCAGGACAGGTGATCCAGAGCTTTTGGGTGCAAAGTGCAGGATTACTCCAAAGTTCCCCAATGAAGGCGCGCCCATTGGCTACAGGAACAGAGCTCCCAAAGCACACACCAGAAAGTCCCCATATTTCCACCTTAGGGCGCACGGATGCCTCCCTTAGCGTCTAAGAAGGGTCCTTATATCCAGGCAAACCCCTGGAGGCCTTCTGCAACGGACATCCCCCTCCTGAGATACGACAGGAGGGAATTCTTCAATAATTGAACATGAAATCGATATTATTATCATATTGGAATTTCAGAATAACCCAGGGCGCGGCCTAAACCCCCAGGGCGCGCCCTAACGTCTAGAAAACCCTAATTTGTTCTCTGAAATCCCAAATTGAATTTGTTATTGACCCGAATCCATCTTGAAAATTCCCGAACCGAATTTTGGCTATAACATCTATTGTAACACTTTTTGTAACACAAATATATATTGGTGTTGTAATAGGTCATATTTGGTGTAATGTGTTATTGAGAATTTCAGTAGCCAACGTTCATGCATCTTAAATTTTTTTTTTTTTGATAAATCGGTGTCCGGGTCAATTTTTGGGCACTTCAACTAATTCAAAGAATTGCTAGCATACTCGTATCCACCGAACATGGCAGTCCATTTATTTACGTCGATCTTAAGTCGTTATGCGGGAAACAAAATCGTTATGTGTTTTTTTGTACACAAAGCTAGTCGCCATCTTAAGTCGTTATGCGGAAAACAAAACCGCTATGTATTTTTTTGTACACAAAGCTAGTCGCTAAATATACATTTACTGTAACTCAAAAATAATTTAAAAGGTTCTAATTTTCGGTTAAACTTGCCAAAATGTTTCAAACTAGCCCTGTAAAAATGGCGGGAACTAAAATAACTAGTATGTTGTATGTTGTCTACCTCCCGAATAAATAGAATAGCTGCATGCTAAAAAGAGAAAATGAAGCACCTAAATAAACGTATTGTATATTTGTATGACAAATGATGGAAAAAATTTAGTCAAATGTTATCTTTTTCTTCTTTTTAAACTTTTTAGTCGTTGAAAATCTTATATTGCTTGCTACTAAATACAGAGTACCTTGATTTGATGTCCGCGAAACAATATTGACATCCGGGTTAATGAGGCATATGCTTACGTCACACGAGTACCCTATCAAAGAATGTGATAAAAGCTTCTTGTCCCGGTAATTATTCTTGTTGGAGCCTCCAATATATGATTAGTCTACTTACTGATATTAATCCAATCTTGAGTAATATAATATAAGATTCATATTTATAATGATATTTATAATGATCACGAGACAAATTATGTCCCAAATATGACATTCGTGATCCATCTTCGATTAAAAAATGGATGAATAAAGTAATATATTATATGATCCATATAAAACCTCACTCTAACACGATTTTAGGTTAATTGATTACTTAACATTCTCGACACAACAGATAATCATATTTCTCCTTTTATAAACGAAAAATTAAATTCCAACAAATTGTTTACCACTACTGAAGATTATAAAAATCAGAAATATATTCAACTCAATTTCATCTTCAAAATTCGAGTATTTAACCAAATTTTCAAGTATTCGTTTTAGCATCTGAATACTTGAATACTCGCTTAATTAAATTGCATCCAAATCGATTGAATCCGATTTCTGAATATTCATCCAAATTTTTGGTCGAATCACGCAATCAATTTTTACAATACTACCTGTACTTTTAGTAGCTGCTCACAATGATAAATATTTTTTGGAAAATGCTATAGTTCTCAAATTCGTTTCCAAATTTATTCTCAAATACCACATATTAAAATATTATTAGTATTAATTAAATTATAATGATGGATCCCCTGCATTTACATAAATTTCATCAATTAAAATCTTTCAAAATGTCATATCAATGTACATGTCATTCGAGAATTTAATTTAGAAATATTTTTGAAATATGTAGCATTACTCATATTTTTTAATGCATGGATGCGTGGTGTTTGTTGATGAATGAGGGTCGATGTCTGTCTCACTAAAGAATGATATTAATGATGAAATAAAGAAAATTTACGATTAATTATTTTCAAAGACTAGAAAATTTTCGTATCTTTACCTAACCTAATTATTACTGTACAGGTCTATTACTCGTAATTCGGTTAACTCTTAGCCTGCTACAACGTGCGCTAATGTTAAATGTTCTGGGCCAGGTCAACGCAACACACTGTATCTGTATGTTATGCGTACAAATGCAAGTCAAAGAAGCTTTCTTCTTTGACCAACAGCAATGGAAACTACAGAACAAATGCGAAAGTACGAAACCAACCAGCTTACCTCAAATCTTATAAATACATTCATACATATTACTCTTTCTGCACAACCTACTCAGTTAATCATCAATCTTTCTCTCTCGACCCATACCAAAATCAAGAGATCCTTTGACGTATTTAAATTACTGTAATGGAAATTTTTTCATCAAGCCCGTTCGGTGGAAGTTCAAAAAGTTATCACCGGAAGAGATCACCAGCAGGATACAATGGAAGGCGTAAAAGTGCAAAGACAGTAACGCTCGGAGGTAGTCCAAAGCGGAGTTGGAGGATGAAAACTGTGCCGAAATTGAAGTTTAAATTAATATTGTCATCGCCTATGAGGCTTTGGAGGAAATTAAAGAATGGGTACATGAACATGATGCTTAATTTGGGTGGTTCAAGTTCAGCTAAAGGTTTTGGTGAGAAAAGAATACCCAAGGCTCGTCAAGCTTCTTCTACTACTTATACCACAACTGAATTCGATAACAGACTGGTTTTCGAAATTTACAAGTCCTTGATGACTTCTCATGAAATGGCTACCCATTGATTATGTCTTGTACATATACCTAGTTACTGTCCATTTTTTAATTCGTGAACCCTTTTTTGTATTCTTGAACATAGTGTTATCTCCGACGTAGAGATGGCTAATTGAGCCGTTTTATATGTCACTTTATGTAATCTCTGGACTTAGAGATGGCTAAGGGAAGCCACTGATCGATCAATGAAATTTAAACAAGATTTTGGAATTTTATTTTTTGCTTTCATCCTATAATGAAATTACTTGTTTTGCTTTCAATGCTATTCACATGCAGAAAGAAAAAGATAAGATTTTAGATCATATATCTCTCGCATATGTAGCAAAGAACATATCAGTGATGGAGTGAGGTCCTTCTGGCACATAATATCCTACACTTCAGGAATATATTGCATATTCAAGTTGCCAAAATACTGACAAGGGACCTGGTTGGGACTGTCTCGATCAGGGTATTCTGTTAGCTTTCAATTCCCTATCTCAACTCAAATCATAATTTGATAATGACATGGGTCGATCAACGCTGATCTATCGAAACAGAACTGGCTGTTGCGTTGTCCGTGGCAACTCCAGTTGCGGATTCATAACTAATCGGGTTAAATATCAAAGAGCCCATTCAAGTGAAACTCATATATCATTTTAATCATCGATCTGAACGGGATATCATTTGAATCATTAAAGTCATAATAAATAGTATCAAACAGATAACTTTAAATATGTGTTCGAAAACTAAAAATAATTTTTTGATGATTCTGCACATTTTTCTTGAATACTACCGCAACCAAATGAAAAGTTGTTAAAATCTAGTATTTCAGATAATATATTTAGATTTTTAAAAATTCATTGACTATTTATTTTTAATTTTATAGTTATTTTTCTTGTTTTAATTATAAATAAATAGTAAAAAAATTTAAAATTCTAAATATATCATTTGAAATAATAGAATTCTATAACTTTTCATTTGATTGGGGTAAGATTCAAAAAAAATATGCAGAATCAACAAAAAATTACTTTTATTTTTCGAACATATATCTAGAGTAATCTATTTGATATTTATTATGAATTCAGTGATTCAAATTATATCTTGTTGAAATTAATTAGTGAGTGTTGAATATATGATATGATCCTGGTAAGCCCGCTTCCCTAACACCTTGAGGTTTCAGAGGAATGGTAACTTAACATGGTATTAAAACTCTGGTTGCGGGAGGTCTCAGGTCCGAGTCCCTCCTACCCCCAATATTCTCATTAATTGAAATATTGAAATTGTGTGTTATGGTGGGCCCAAAAAGGGACGAGATCCCCACCTAGTATTGGAAAACGGCGAACCAGATACTAGGGCAAAAAAAGGCACGAATAACATTAATGGGCTTTCGAGTGAGGGAGGATGTTGAATATATGATATGATCCTGGTAAGCCGGCTTCCCTAATACCTTGAGGTTTCAGAGGAACTGGTAACTGTAAAATGATATATGGACTTCACTCCAATGACCACTTTGATATTTAAGCCATAACTAATCTATCAGTGCATGGCTTATAATTTTTATTATCAATAATTTGATGTCAGTCTGCCCTTAAAATTTCTCAGAATTTTGAAAATGGGTTGAGATTTGTTTTAATTATATTGTAGATTATATGAGAAGGAACTTGATGTTGCACCTATTTGATGAAATATTGTAGAAATGTTGCTATTTGCTTCACTTGTGATGTCACATTGTTATCTATTTAATAAAAAGTCCTGGTCTAGTATTTCCATATGATTCGTGGTATAATATATATTCCATCTGATCGTTGAAGAGTGATTATTAATCATGTTGCATTAGCATTTACAATTGATTAGGTGTTGCACCGTAGCCTGATTTAAATACTGTTTTAGAGACCAATTCAAGAAAGCCTAAGGCAAAACTTTTGAATTTTTTACATTTACACAGTTCATAATTAAAATTATTTAGTACTAATCGAATTTTCGTCTAATAAAGTAATAAGTTATTTGAATAGGAACGAAATAAGTAGTATATTCACGTTTAATTATTTAATTTGAGGAAATAGAGATGCTCTTTTTATTATTTTTAGAGTAGACCCGACAATTTCCAACACGACATGAAAAAACGATACGAAAATTTAGTGTTTGGGTTTGCATTCTTAGTATACGACCGAGATTTAGTGTCGGGTTTGGGTTTACCCTTCAAGTACACGACACGACACGAAGTACACGAAATAAATAAATAAATAAATATATATATATATATATTTATAATTTTTTTAACAATAATATACAAGTAAGTCAAATTATCAGGTTCTCCCTCAAACATCTCTCTCAATCTCTCGTCCCTCCCATATCTCTCTCCCTCCTTATCTCAATCTCAATCTCTCTCGTCTCTCAATTAACTGTCTTGTTTTGTTAGTATTAGAAATTTTAATATTTTTATTAGACATTTAACATTTATATTTGTGATTATACATAATTTTATAATACTATTTATAAATACTATGTAAAAATACATTTTTAATATATATTTGTAAAAATATTATCGAAAATTGTAATATTTTAATATATTTATTTTTATTCTTATTATTAATTAAAATAACACGAAACACGACACAAAACGTACACGAAACGAAAGTACACGAACACGAAATGACACGAATCACTTATAAATGGATGGTTTTGAATTTAGCATTTAGGTACACGAAACACGAAAATACACGAGACGAACGAATTGCCAGACTAGTTTAGAGTAACCTAATTTCCATTGCAAGTACAAGTCTATTTCTGTCCACTCTTTAAAGTACTGCTGCCACAAACGTGCGGGGTAATATTTAATGCAAGTCAAAGAAGCTTTATTCTTTGACTAAGACCAAAGGAAACAACGCAGGAAACACCAAGGGAGGAAACCAACCAGCTTAGCTCAAAGGTTATAAATACAATCATACAGATTACTCTTTCGACACAACCAACGCACTTAATCATACAGATCATCTTTACCTTCAAGTAATCAATCTAATCAAATGGAAAATTTTCAATCAAATTTGTTCGGTGGAAGCTCGAAAAGTTATAACCGGAATAGGCCAGCGGGATACAATGGAACATTCAATGCAAGGCGTAAGAGCGTAAAGACAGTAACGCTAGGAGGAAGTCCAAAGCGGAGCTGGAGAATGAAAACTGTACCAAAACTCAAGTTCAAGTTGATATTATCGTCGCCTATGAGGCTTTGGAAGAAATTGAAGAACGGGTACATGAACATGATGCTCAACTTAGGAGGTTCAAGTTCTGCCAATGGTTTTGGTGACAAGAGAATACCAAAGGCTCGTCAAGCTTCGACGGCTACTACTTACACAACTACTGAATTCGATAACAGACTAGTTTTCGAAATTTACAAGTCCTTGATGACTTCTCATGAATTGGCTACACATTGATTGTGTCATGTATACAAACTTAGGCAGTACTGTCTATTCTTTTATTTGTCAACCATTCTTTGTATATTCGTGAACGTATGTAATCTCGGACTTTGAGATGGCTAACTGAAGCCGCATATATATGTCTATATCTTAATTACTACGATCAATCAGTGAAATTTTAACAAGATTTTGCATTTTTATTTTGTATTAATAATTATTTGATATCATCAGTCGCACCTTGAATTTTTTTTAAAATTTTTGAAGATGAGTCGAAAATTTTAAATATTTGGTTGATTAGTCCCCACCAGCCTAATCACCTATATAATTGAAAGAGTACATGGGAAGCAATTTGACGTTGCACCAGTCTAATGAAGTTGAGTACACAGAAATATTCGTTCCACCTCTTTTTTTTTTTTTTTTTGAAACAAAGGATTTAATTCATTAATAAAAAGCCATACGGCATCTACAAGAATAATCGAATCGAACAAACCGTAAAAAGATACAATCGCAAATTAATCCAGTCTTCTTAGACCTTTTGGATATAATATCAAGCGATTTGTTGAAACTGATATATGTACATGTACCCGCTTCGACACATCTGGTTTGAAATATCGACCATAAATGCAATATCATAAAAACTTTCATCGCCAAATCAAAACCTTGAAATTCCTGCAGATCTAACATCCCTGACATTAGATCACTGTAAAACAAACCAAAACCACACAAAGCTCTCACAAGAAGGAGAGAAAATCAAAACCCAAATAAATTGGGACCAAAGCAACACCGAACAGATCTAAATCAAACAAAAGCCTAGCATAAAGGCTCGATTTTATTGAATCTGGAAAAAAACAAGTTACCGGAAAGAAGGAAGTAGATCGGAAGAAGAGAGGGAGAAGGAAGGAGTGAGGCGGAGGGAGGAGAGAGGCGGAAGCGGGAGCGGGATGGTGAGGAGAGGGGGATGAGAGGGGGGAGGCGGCTGAGAGTTTTAGACGACTCTCATTGAGAGGATATTTTTTATCAACTTTAATCAAGAATCCTAATCCAAATAGTATTATCTTTAATCTGCTGTGTTGAAGAGTGATTAGGTGTTGCATATAAAAAGCCTTCTATATACTGTGAAAATGAACTTTCACTAGTATATCAGAGACCAGTTCAATCAGAAAGAATAAATAAAAACAGCTTGAATTTTTTCCACTGTAAGTGCAAGTGTTAGTGTTACTCTCTTCGTTCCAAAATACATGTTCTTTTTGAAAAATAAATTTGTCCTATTTTATATCCTTTTCTTTTTTCAATACAAATTTAAGATGATTTTTCAAAACTATCCCTACATTTATTGTATATAAAATTTGACTTTTTTCAAACTTAACATTATTAAAATAGAGAATAATGTTCCTGAGATTACCTCAGGAACTTACCTAATAACTTACCTTACTTCTTTATAAAATTTTATAAAATAAATTGCCCCGCATGGGCATTTTTGTGAAAACTAGATTACCCATAAAAATTTTCTTGATTTTATGGAAACATCTCATGAAAAATACCTGAGGTAATCTCAGGTACAACATTCTCTTAAGGATATTAGTTGGAAAATATTACTCTATCCGTCCCTAATTAGTAGTCCATTTTGAAAAAACACATATCTTAAGAAATATTTAATGTCATATTTTGTTTCCATAGTTGCCCCTACTTATTGCATTAAATAATAACTTTTGAATGTATAATTAATTATAAAGTCAAACATTGGAAATAAAAGTGTAGGGGTAATTTTGGAAAAACATGAAAAACATGCATTGAAATATGAAAAGAGACAACTATTTAGGGATAAATTTTTTTCTCAAAATGGACTACTAAATAGAGACGGAAAGAATATTCAATTAACCTTTTCCTTAATATGTGTGTTTTTTATAAATTGAACATGTATTTTGGGACTACCAAATTTTATTCTAATAATTGCAGACATCATGGTACAAGTTTCATATCAAAGTTATATTTCAATAATAACTAAAATATGGGAGCCATACTGAGCCCACTTTCTATCAAGAGGGGTTGTATTTTAAATATGGCCTAGAGCTAAGGTTAAAATGGTAATATAACTAGCTAGATTTTCACACACTTGCACGGGCATTATCCAAGGCAGCTGTGTATTGAGTATTGATTGAGAAAGAATGATATAAATACCAGTAATAGTGACCTCCACTTACCAAAATAACGTTTTTTGAGATTGATGGCCAAAAGTACCCACCAGTTACGCATTTATGAAATGCATAATATGAAAAAGTAAGCTGGTACGCATTTGGCAAGAGCTTAACAAAAAAAAGGCTATTACGCATTTGTAAGTGAGTAACTAATATAAATTTTTTTCTGTTACCCCTTTGGAGAATGCGTAATACCTATTACTCATTCTCCAAATGCGTAATAGGAAGTACTGTTTCACCTATTACCCATTTTTCAAATGCGTAACTAATATAAAACCTATTACCCTCACCTTAAATGCGTAATAAAGTGGTATTTTTGACCACTTTTTCAAAAAGTGGTATTCTCGTCAGATTTGTGGGGGAAAATGGTATTCTTGGCCAAAACCCATTGATTGACCAAATAGATTAGGAAAAATGTTAACCATAGCCCTAAGAATTATGGTTAAACTATCATGTAACAATTTTTAATTGGTTCAAGAATTTGATTCATTTATAAAAAAGTATGTACTTCTTGCATTCACATAAATTATTAAATAAAAACTTATCACTTGACAAAAATTAATTCTTAAAATAGTCTTTAGGACTGTTGTTAAGAGGATCCAATTGACTAATAATGGAGTAATGATTATCTAGTCTACGAGTATTTTCTATGATTATTTACCCCCTGTCCCACGCAATCAGAAAGAAATGTTGAGGAATGGGTCTAAGCTAGCTACAAATTGTATTCAACCAAATTTTAATAAAAGAAAAAGAATAGTCAAACACGCTTTCTCCTTGAACGAGAAAACCCACAGCTAGCACGAACCTAACAAGCTCAAAACTTTTGGTATATATATACGCCACTCTTTCTACAAAACCTACTCACTCACTCGCCAATCTCTCTCGTCTATCAGAAAATTTGAAACAGATCACTGAGTACAAGTATTCCCAAATATATATTTTTTTTATCAAAATCTTCGTTAGTACTGTAATGGAAATATTCTCATCCAGCCCGTTCAATGGAGGCTCAAAAGGTTATAACCGAAAGAGACCGACAGGGTACAATGGAACATTTAACGGACGACGAAAGAGCGTAAACACAGTGACACTTGGAGGCAGTCCAAAGCGGAGTTGGAGAATAAAGACTGTACCAAAATTGAAGTTCAAGTTAATATTATCATCGCCTATGAAGCTATGGACGAAACTAAAGAACATGATGCATAATTTAGGAAGTTCGAGTTCTGCTAAGGCTTCTGCCCAGAAAAGAATACCTAAGGCTCGCCAATCTTCTAGGGTTACTTACACTAATACCGAGTTCGACAACAGACTCGTTTTCGAAATTTACAAGTCCTTGGTCACTTCTCATGAATTGGCCACAATTTAATTTGGTTGTGTGTATATAGCTAGCTAGGTCGTTCCTGTCAATTATTGCATCATGTGAATTGTGAACCATTCTTTTCTTCTTAAATAAATATTAGGATCATTTTCTACTCAGTACTGTTAGAATCGTATGGCTAAATGAAGCAGCTGTGTATATATTTATATATATGTGTGTCTATTTCTTGCAATGAACTAGTGAAATTTGAGCTGCAAGGCCAAATTAAACACACATACTTTGTGGCGAACTTTTATCATGAGATTATGAACATAATATACATAATGCCAGTCGTCTCAGTGTTAACTAAACCTGAAAAACAAGACCTAGACCTGTTAGCTTCCTTGGTCAGCTTATTCTTCAAATCATGCTCCGTTTGTGTGCGTGGAAGCAGTTATGATGTCAAGTAAGAAGTTGTGAAAAGGGATGTAATAAAAGTTACTCCCTCCGTCTCAAAAAACTCTTCCCATTTCAAAAAACACGTTTGCCAACGCACACTTTTGATTGTTAATATCTTTAATTTCGTATTAGTATTAAATATAAAAACTTCACTGTATTAAAGTACTCATAAATACGAATCCAACAAGATCACTCATGACTATATTTGGTCTTATAGATTATGCGTAAATTAGTAATTTGTCTCATGTTATGAACAGGACCGACATTGGAAAGGAGAAGAGTAATATGAGACAGAGGGAGTAAAAGAACGTAAAGTTTGTTAAAGGATGGTGAGCCACACCACATCTCTGTGTACTCCTCTGTTTCGCAAGAGGTGATAGAGGGAAATGCAGCCAAAAGTAAGTATTGTAATATTATAAAAATTTCACATATCCGCACAGTTTTATTTGGTCTAATAACAAAAATCAAATTGCTTACATATATATTTCATTATACAGTATTATTTTGAATCATACACATCGTATTAGGAAAAGTTTTTTTTAAAAAAAATTCATATACATTTGTGAGTAAATACAAACGATGCATGATAGCCATCAAAAACACCTTTATTTTCCAACTTGAAGTTGGGAACTAAAATGGTGCCTCTGCTATTTCTTTTTAATTATATGCATTTTAAATTTAGTTCAAATATGAAGCACTTGCGTGCATGTGAATTGTCAAGATACCATTTTATGTGAGTCAATTAATATTATACGTTATTAAGAAAGTTAAAGTTGGTTTTATTTTCATTTTCATCCACATGAATAAAAGAAAGAATGAATGTACCGGTATAATAATCTTAAATCATTCTTTTTGAAATATTTAAAGAGAATTGATAAATAAGCTCCTCATTTTACTATTTAAGCTTCAACCTTTATTTTCAAACCTTTTAATTACACAATCACCCATGATTCATCAATAATGGAGCTAATTGATTTTTGTGTTTATATGAACAATTATGTAATTTACATGTTCATTAAAGCTTAAATAGTAATTGACACAAAAGCAAGATGTAGATAGATATACTAAATCTGTATGTATATATTGATAGAGAAGATTACATTGTTAAGCAAAGATAGTACAGCCTGATAGAGGTATTTATAGAGAGTTTACAAAGAGAGTTACTAAAAAGAGATTACTAACTAACTTTGACCAATCTAATCATTGACTGTAACAAACTATAGCTTAGCTGTTGCTTAGCTGGCAGCTGACTCATCTAATATAGCATCTGATTGTGTAACATCCCCCCTCAAGGTGAGTGGGAAAACAATTGAATCACACTCAACTTGGACTGAAGATAATGCAGTTGATGAGCAGATAAAGCCTTAGTAAGCATGTCAGCAGGCTGTTCAGAAGATGATAAATGAATGGTAGATATAACACCTTGCAGTAGCTTTTCACGAACATAGTGACAGTCTATCTCTATGTGTTTAGTACGCTCGTGAAATACAGGGTTTGTAGCAATGTATATAGCTGATTTATTATCGCAGTGAAGGGGAACTGGAAGTGAAACAGAATGTCGAAGAGTAGACAACAAAGATATCAGCCAAGCAATTTCACAGCAAGTATCAGACATGGAACGATATTCAGCTTCACAAGAGGATTTAGAAACAGTGTGCTGTTTTTTTGCTTTTCCAAAAAAACAAGAGCAGAGCCAAACATTAGACAATAACCAGTCAAAGATGCTCTAGTAAGCTGACACCCTCCCCAATCAGCATCACAGAATGCACGAAGTTGCAGATTATTATTGGCAGGAAATAATAAGCCTTGCCCTGGAGTACCTTTAAGATATTTGACAACCTTAAAAGCAGCAGCAAGGTGATCCATCTGAGGAGCATGAAGAAATTGAGATAGAACATGCACAGGATAGGATAAATCCGGTCGTGTAATTGTAAGATAAATCAAACGGCCAATCAATCGCCTGTAAATCTTAATATCAGAAGAGTTAAGTAGAGCAGAAGAACTCTTAAGTAGAGTATGGTTTTGATCCATGGGAACAGCAGATGGTTTTGCAGCAGTCAAACCAGTATTAGACAAGATATCAAGTGTATACTTCTTCTGATGCAAGTAGATACCAGTAGAAGACCTAGCTATTTCAAGGCCTAGAAAATACTTCATATTACCAAGATCCTTAATCTTGAACTGAGAACGAAGAAAAATCTTGACAGCAGAAATAAGTGACAAAGAATTACCAGTCACCAATAGATCATCAACGTAAATCAAGACAGCAACAAAATCATCACCTTTAGATATAGTAAACAAACTGTGATCACAAGGAGACTGCTTGAATCCAAAAGAAACCAATGCCTTAGACAATTTGAGATACCACTGTCGAGGTGCTTGTTTCAGCCCATATAAAGACTTAAGAAGTCGACAAACTAGCTGACCATTATAGAAAGCTGGATGTGAAGTAAGATACTGATAACCTGGTGGCAAACGCATGTAAACCTCTTCATCAAGATCACCATGTAGAAAAGCGTTAGTAACATCCATTTGATGAAGAAACCAGTTGTGAGCAGCAGCTAAAGAAAGAATAATTCTAACGGTTGTCATCTTAGCAACAGGTGCAAACGTTTCAAAATAATCTAAACCTTCTTGTTGAGTGAAACCTTTGGCAACCAATCGAGCCTTATGTCGTTCAATATCACCATTTGGCTTATATTTGGTTTTAAAAACCCACTTACAGTCTACTACATGTTTATCAGCAGGCAAAGGAACCAATGTCCAGGTGTTAGTAGACTCCAAAGCATGAATTTCATCTTTCATAGCCTGAAACCACTCAGGATGAGGAGCAGCCTGACTAAAAGTATAAGGAACAGGAGTTGAATCAACCTTAGACATGAAGGCTTGATAAGCAGGAGTAAAAACATGATGAGACATGTATTTATGCAAAGGATAACTGACTTCAGTATTAGAAGCAGGAACAGAATGGCTCACAACATGAGTGAGAACTTTTGGAACACCAGTATAGTCTGCAAATCTAGCAGGTAATTTCTTTGATCGTGTAGATCGAGAAACAGAAGCATGTTGAGAAGCATTCTGAGATGACTGAGACTCAGCTGAAACTGGTGGAATCACTACGCCATGTATGGCCTTCAGCAACACTGAAAAAATGTTGGCATAGGCCCAAAAATTGTTAGCGTAGCAAAAAAAATCTCTATGGCAACACTTTTCGGGTGTTAGCTTTTTCGATGTTGGCGTAGGGGTTAACTGCAACACTTTTAGCCCTACAGCAACATCATAAAATGTGTTGGCGTAGGATAGTAAATAAGCAATGACACGTCACAGGACCCATGACACGCGGCAGGACCCCATGACACGTGGCTGGACCCCACTGACACGTGGCTGGACCCCACTGACACGTGGCTGGACCCCACTGACAGGTGGGGCCCGCTGACAGGTGGGGCCCGCTGACAGGTGGGGCAACACTTTTTACTATCTTTTAGAACATATAGCTATGGCAACATTTTTTGAACACCAAATTAAGCTACTGCAACATTTTTTGAACACCAAATTAAGCTACTGCAACATTTTTTGAACACCAAATTAAGCTACTGCAACATTTTTTGAACATATAGCAACACCAAATTAATCTATTACAACATTTTTTGAACATGGTTAACATTTTGTCATAGCTATTGCAATTACAACTTTCAACTGTAAAAATTGATAACAAATAAATCATTACAATTCAACCACACTATTCTTTACTATCTAACAAGGGGGATGGGGAAAGCATTACAATTCGACATGCAGAACTAGAACTTGCATTTTGATAATGGCTTGCACACGACGTAAAGATCCCACAGCATGTCTTAGAAGCTGATAGCCGCAGCATCTCATCAGTACTTTCCATGTCAGATGGTTTTTCTGGAAGCGCGGGAATTTTGACAGCTGCAAAACAATAATAGGTCTATAAGTATATTCAAGAAAAGCTGACCGTATATAACACTGTACTAAAGGAGAAGATGTTATGATCTTTCAAATACCAGGTACTTTACAATAAAAGATGAATTACCTGCAAGACGATTCATATCTGTTTCTGTGATGCAAATGCAAGTTTGCAACAGTTGATGTTAAGGGGCTGGAGCTTTGAAAGTCCTGGAAAGCATGATCAGGAGCTATAAACTGATACTCTAAATGTTATGATCAGGAGCTATAAACTAATATTATTCACTTACAAGAGGATGACAAATAACGTAAAAGTTTATGATCCTGGAAAGCGCGTAGTATAACCGGCCAAAAGCAAATTCCCAGAAGTTATGTATATTTCTTGATAACTAGTGAAGAGCACATTTATCTTTACCTTTAGGATTGACAATACTAACTAAAGTAATTGCATCATTGTTCCCCTCTGAAATATGTGTGCATTTACCAGCACCTTTCCATACCATAAACATGTACGTAAGACCAAAAAGAATCATACATAATAAGTTACTATCAAAGAAAAAATAACCATGTGCTGCAAGTATCAAGCACCAAATGATTCAAAAAAGATAAAATATAAACAAGGAAAAATAATTGGAACAAGAAAAGGCTTACCTGGCCAAGCCATCATAGCATCCAGTCAAAATAAACCTGCCAGTTGAAACGTATTAGTTCAGGGTAATCACTTATATTTCTTAACCACTGTAAAAAAGTGTGCCATGTTACTTGCGAACTAATTTACTTGCCAACCTTTGTCATAACAAAATTGAAACACAAGCAATCCCACATTTGATTTTGATAATGATTTAAGCAACCGATTTAAGAAGTACATAATGATTTATCAAACGAATGATGTTGCAAAACATCATTTCCTGTAAATGAAAACAATATTTAACATTTAACAAACAGGAACTCCCTTATAAAATATGAATTTCGTTCAACAAATAATACTCATCAACTTTTTTGATGATAAAACATTTAAAGAAATTACAAACAGAAACGGATGAATCAAACAGTAGGCAAGAGAGACTTGGCCGGGGGAAGAAGAGCAACATAGCCTCTTTCAGGACTAGAGTATTTCCTGTAAATCACTCGAACCTTATGCTCAGCAGCTGCACAGTGGAAACCAACAAGTATTTTTGCACAATCCCTGTTGCAAACAAAAAAAAACATTAATCTTTCATTCCAAACCAATGCAGTATAAAACACAAGCAGCAAAGCCTAGAATATGAAAAGTAGATGGTTATAGATGTAGAATTTACATTAGCTGAGCCTCTGAAAAACTAGTGTGCAACTTGAGTGTGTCACTCCAAAGTGGAGTCTTGTTTAGATTGCAGCGTGCCCCGTAGACAGCTGAAGCCGCAACCATTGATGGGCAGTACATCACAGTAGCATAATTCATCATACCCAACTCAGCCAGATAAGGGGTCATGTTGTTCACCTGTTCAACAGTTTCACCAAAAGTTAGAAACACATGATCCTTTAATTTTCAGGGACAGTAAAAATACATATTATCAATCCATAGCCATATTAGTTTTTATGTTAAAAGGTCACAAGACATGGATGTTGTGTCTACGAAAGAGATACACATTTCTTTAGTAAAATGAGGGATATATAGGAAGACCCAAGTAATAGATGAAGAGGAAGCTAAATGTCTAAAATATAATGAAAATGTGCAAGACAGATGAACAAATAACTGTAACTGTAAAGATAAGAGAACAAAGGCGATATGCAAGTATTAACACATAATAGTGCAGAACAGAACAAAAACATGAAGAAAATTAAACAATGCAGAAAATAAAGGAGTACAGAATGCAGAAAAAATATAGCAGAATGCAAATATAGAGCAGTTTTAATGCAGAATTAAAGGGAAGCTTCAGGACGCAATAGACTATCAAGTACATTCATCAGGGACTGGAACATGAAATTAAAATGGTAGAGAGTTACTGGGACATTATTAGTTGTTGGGAAAGGCATTGTGCAGAAAGCAGTGAGTGATCTTGTACACACTGGACTTTGGAACGAACATAGACAATCGTATCAATGTTATCTTGGTAATAGAAATTTATAGAAATAAAGATTAAAGACACATTTACTTTTTTGAAGAATGACAAATATACTAAAGAATTCAAGTTTAATTTGTCTCAAGTTGATTTATGGTGTGCAGTCACCTGTGCCATATGTCAAAATTACATTAAATTTATACTATGATTCACCACTGAGAAGGTATCAGATCCAAGAACTAAAAAACAATGAAAGTAACAAGAATTACAAAGAGAATGTAAAACAAATAACAATACCAACAGCTTGGGCTTGCTTACTGATCAAATGGGCCCTCCTGGCATATAGCTGATGATCCATCACATGATCATACAAAATTTAGATGGCGCAAGTCAAAAACCATAACATTCCTACAGGTTACAAGAGTTCAGTGCATAGAAAAAAAATAACTTACGAAACCTTGGCTCAACTACTTCAAAATAGGAGCTATTTGTTTAAATTTAAACCAGAAATTATATAATAATTTAATACTCAAAAGCTTGGGTACTACGAAAAATAGAAATTTAAATCAGCAAGTAATGTAAGAAGCTATCGTTCACTTACCAACAAATATATCAATGAATGACATCGTAACTTCAGTGAAAATACCACTGGAATCAAAAAAAATCAAGAATCGAAAAGGAGCATATAAAGCAATATATACACGGGTTTACACACATGTAAAAACCCAACGTTAATTAGAGATTTGTACCTAAACAGAAACCCGAGTTAACTGAAAGCCCCAATTGAAAAAGCCCTAATTTCAACTGCAAAATGAAAAGGAATGAAACCGTGAGTACAGAAGATGTGTAAAAAGAATGAATTTGTTAAAGAAGATGTTTAAACTAAAATCAGATGTTCGAGAGTTTGAGTGTATGCAGTGGTCGAGAGCAGAGAGAGACTAGAGTGAATTTGGGGAAATTAACAATACAAACAAATTATTCAATAATCAAAGTCTCAGACTCACTTATCACATCAAACTCTTAATGAAATAAAACCAATAACTGAGAAAGAAACCTGGGCTATGGTGGTCATACACATAGAAACCTCCATAGAACAGACATACAAAGCAATAAAACAACATGAACAAGGTTGCAAGCTGAAGAATCGCTGACCTAGTCACCAGATCCAGCCCAATAAGCACTGAAATGAACTCCTCGAGACGATTAGTACCAAAGGGCTTTTCGTATATGATGTACAAAACATCATTACGAACACGAATTTAAGAGAAAAATGTCGAATTGAACAAGAACGCCGAGAGGTGATTTCTAAGGTTTGGAGTTTGAGAAATCTGGAACTACAAGTCGAAAACTGAGGTATGAATTCGATGTATTTTGGTGAGAGGAAAACGGGTATGGTGTTCATTTTTGTGAACGATGAAGTGTGTGACCGGAAAAGCGAAATCACCGATTAGGGTTAGCGAGAGAGAAAAGAGGCGAGAGAGAGAGAACTGTCTTCGGATAACATAGATGAAGTCTGTATCCCTAATTGTAATATGTTTTGACCCTTTTCTTTGACTTAGACAATAATTGTCAAAAATTTAGGCGGTAGAAATTGCCGCTCATCAAATTTCATTGTGTGCTGTCTTTTTTTTTCTTTTTTTTACGCAAGTTTTCTATTTATTTCATTTTTGAATTTTTTTTAACAAAATATTTCAATTTCAAATTATTCAAAAAACATCATTTTCATTCCTATTTAATTTAAAGCTTTTTTATAAATATATGGAAAAAAATAATTTTTTGCAATTTTACTTTTGTTTAGAAAAGCTATTTGTAAATTTACTATCTTAATTGCAAAGATACAATTTTTATTACAAAATTAATAATTTTTAATAAATTTTCCATAATTTAATGATTTTGATATAATTAATTCATTCATTTCACAATTTTTTACTATATAATTTCACAATTAAATTTATCAATTTTAAAATTATTGAAAAATACATAACTATATAATTTCTTTATTTTTTATTATTTTATGTAAAATTTTATTTATTGTGTGTGTGAATTATTTTTAATTTTAAAAAAAATTAAAAAAATTAGTCATGCGGGACCCACTGCCACATCAGCTGCCACGTCAGCAAGGGGTGGGACCTACTGCCATGTCAGCAGGCCACGTCAGCAGGGTGGGTCCCACCTGCCACGTCAGCAGGTAGGCCCCACTGCCACGTCAGCAAAGTCCAGTCAATGTATGGGGTCTACTGCCACGTCGGCGCTCAGTCAGCATTATAGTACAAATTAAAAAGGAAAAATAAATACATTATTGTGTAAAAATATCTACGCCAACACTTTTCATGTCTACGCTAACACAAAACTTGGTGTTGCAGTAGGTAAGGATGAAAATAGCTACGCCAACACTTTTTTAAACGGCAACACCTTGCAAAAGTGTTGTAGAAACCCATATATGGCGTAGTGAATAGACTGAGAAACAGGTGGAATAGATTGAGAAAAATTATTAGTTGTAGAGGTAGTAGGTGGAGAGTCTATAGTAGTTGAAGTATGAACAAGATCATCATCTGAGATAACAGGAGTAGGAAATAGCCTAGTTGCAGGATCATCAGACAGAGATGATGTAGTATCAAATGGAAAAACTGATTCTATAAAAGTAACATCTCGAGAAACATATGTCTTTTTAGTCTCTAAATCCAAAACTCTGTATCCTTTTGTACCAAAAGGATAACCAAGAAATACACAACGAATTCCTTTAGGATCAAATTTATCTTTGGATGGAGAAAGATTAGCAATATAGCAAAGACAGCCAAATACTCGTAAAAATGAGTAATCAGGTGGTTTAGAATAAAGCAGTTCATATGGGGATTTGTTACCAAGAGATGAAGAAGGCATTATGTTAATTAGATGAGTAGCAGTAAGAAGGCAATCACCCCACAGATATTTAGGTAAATGAGCTTGTAAACGCAGAGCTCGAGCAACATTTAATAAATGTTGATGCTTCCTCTCAATAGTACCATTCTGTTGAGGGGTGTAAGGACATGAGAATTGATGAATAACTCCTTGAGATGATAAGTAAGATGATAATGCAGCATTAGTAAACTCTGTTCCATTATCAGAACGAAGAAATTTAACATGAACAGCAAAATGATTGACAATATATGCTAAAAAATTCTTGAGAATAGCACAAACTTGAGTTTTATCAGAGATTAGAAATATCCAAGTACACTTGGAAAAATCATCAACAACAGTTAAAAACTGATTACATCTTCCATGAGTGAGAGTCTTATATGGACCCCAAAGATCACAATGTATGAGTTCAAAAATTTTTGAACTAGTACTGGTACTGACAGGAAATGGAGACCTAGTTTTCTTTGCTCTAAAACAGACATCACAATGAGAAACATCAGTAGAATCTAGATGTTTAGACTGTAATACAGTATTTATAACTGCAGATGAAGGATGACCCAATCGAGAGTGCCACAATAAGACCTGAGATGATGCAGAATGAGCTTGATGTAAAGTAGAAGTAGGTAACTGATACAATCCTGCAACCTGGTCACCAATCTCTATCATCTTCTTCTGAGATTGGTCCTGTAACACACATTTATTTGCAGAAAATTGTACAACACAAGAAGATTGAGCAGTAAGTTTAGAAATTGATATAAGATGATAGTGAAATGTAGGCACACAGAGCACTTGATGTAAGACAAGACCATCTGTGAGATAAACATCTCCTATATGAGTGATTGGAGTCATAGAACCATCAGGCAAGTGAAGATGAGAAGACATAGATTTAGGATTTTGTAATAGTGAGAAATCAGAGACTATATGGTCAGTAGCACCAGAATCAAACAACCAATTCTTGTGTTGAGTATGTGAAGCCATATATGAAGAATATGAGACACTGAATGTCTGATTTAAAGTTGCAGAAATACCTGCAATATGAGATGTAGCAACACCTGCCCAAGGAGTAGAAGGAGTAGCAACTGTTTGAAGTCCAGTTTGAATCATCTTTGCAATTTGCTCACACTGAGCTGCAGTAAACATATCTTTGCCAGAAGAAACAGAATCAGAACTCATATTGTCAGCGGAATGTGCAGAACTTTGCACCATAGCAACTGTTCTTCTTGAAGCATTAGTGTTAGTATTGGCAAACCTAGGTTTAGGTTTTGGCTTCCCATATAACTTGTGCCATTCTGGATAACCATGGATGCAAAAACACTTTTCTTTAGAGTGTCCAGTCATGTGACAAAATTCACACACTACATTTGAGACACTTGAACCAACAGAACCAGTATTCACGGTGCTATCACTTGATAGTCTTTTACCAGCAGGAAATGACCTGTTCTTGGATCCAGAAAAACGAACATTCATAGCAACAGTATCAGGAGTAACAGAATCAACACTACAATCTCTTTGACTCTCTTCTTGCAGAAGTAAGGAGTAGGCTTGACTTAGAGATGGAAGAGGAGTCATCATCAACATTTGACCACGTATTGCTGTATACTGATCATTTAATCCCATAACAAACTGACTTAACTTGTTGATTTGTTCATAACGCAACAATTTTGCACTATAATCACAAGTACAAGTAGTTGAACTACATACACACTTAGGTATAGGAGCAAGATTATCAATCTCATCAATCAAGGTCCTGTACTTGGTGAAATAGGTAGTAATAGACATAGTTCCTTGAGTTAGAGAACTAAGCTCTTTCTTTAACTGGTAAATTCGTGGAACATTACTCTGAGAAAAACGTAACTGTAAATCATCCCAAATCTCTCTAGCAGTCGAAAGATAAGACACACTATTGCGAATTTCACTTGAAATTGAGTTTAACAGCCACGAAACAACCATATCATTACAGCGAGTCCATTGTAGATATGAAGAATCACTAGAAACAGGTTGAATGACAGAACCGTCTATTAAACCTAACTTCATTTTCGCAGATAGAGCAAGTTTTATAGCACGACTCCATTGATTATAGTTCTGATCAGTCAAAAGCTGATTAACAAGAAGCATACCAGGATTATCAGAACTGTGAAGAAACAGAGGATGATTCGTATCAATCGCTGAAGTTGTTGTAGAATTACTCGCCATTGGAGATGAATTAGTTAACGAATTTGACCGATTAGATGTTACAGCAGCAGCGTAAGAGTATCGTGACATAGATCGGAAGCACAAGATCTGAAAAGATCTAAAAATGAGCTTCAGATAGCTCTGATACCATGACACAAAAGCAAGATGTAGATAGATATACTAAATCTGTATGTATATATTGATAGAGAAGATTACATTGTTAAGCAAAGATAGTACAGCCTGATAGAGGCATTTATAGAGAGTTTACAAAGAGAGTTACTAAAAAGAGATTACTAAGTAACTTTGACCAATCTAATCATTGACTGTAACAAACTATAGCTTAGCTGTTGCTTAGCTGGCAACTGACTCATCTAATATAGCATCTGATTGTGTAACAGTAATATATGAAACTTATTTATCAATTCTCTATTTAAAATAGAGAAATAGTTCACATATGATTTTTAAAATGAACTTCCTCGTGTACTCTATCTTCGTATATACTCATGTAGATGTTCCATGAGTTCTTGATCTACTGACGACGAAGATTGAGATTCTATTGATAATAGATCATAAATTCGTTTTTTCCATACTTTTATAATTTATTTTTTAATATTAATATTTTATTTTCTATCATTCAAGAGAATTCGCGACATATCAAGTACTGTAGCATATATGAAAGAGATAAAGACCTGTGGACTAAGAATAGAGTAATAATTGTTTTTTTTCCTGCACGTGCAATTATAGGAACTACACGGAAAAAAGTTTTAATAGACCTTTTTAGTTTTTCTTTGTTAACCAACCGATTTTATAATCTGAAGCGCAATGAATATTTTGACACCTACAGCTACAGGCCTTTGCACCAAATTGATTTTAAGCTGAGCAGAGTGTAAAAAAATATAAACATAGATGAAACGAGGTTAAACATGCACAGAAGAAATATTTTACACCTAAGAAAAGGGACAATGTTCTTTAACAATCTAAAATTTATTTTTCGGACCTCAAAAAGTGTACGCCAGAGAATAGCCTCCAAGGGAAGATTTTCTGTCGTTTAATCAGATGTTCTTCAAAATGAATTACATTTGACTACTAACAAAACGACAGGTCAAACATTCTTTCTTGTGCGACCAAGAGTATAAGAAAATACGCAGCAATTACCAAGCCAACCCTCTAGCAAGACTTTGATTATAAATACAGACGACTCGTTCAACACAACTTACTCGCTCCCGCATCAATCACTTTGGTCATTTTTTGCCGTTGTAATCCAAAAATTTAAATTTGAATTATCAATTGATTCAAATTTTGATTCAAATTTCTAATCAATGAGTGTGATTTAAATTTTGATTCAAATTACTATTTATATATACTAGATTATAGCCCGTGCAAATCACGGGTCGAAATAATTTATTAAAATTGATCATTTTTTATTAAATTTTACAGGAAATATTTTAGAGAGTTTTTGATAAATATTTTATTAAAAATAAAATTTTGCATTTTTACTTTCTCTAAAAAGAGTCATTTGCAAAAATACTGTATTAAATGCAATTATACCATATCTACAAAAAAGTTTGCAAAAATACGGTAGTTCAGTTATTTGTCGCTGTGGTCGTTATTTTAGTTGTTTCATAACCAAACTCTGATCTCAACTATTTCTCTATCAAATCATCACCGAAACGACTGGATTCTGCACCAATCAAATACGATTCTTTCAAATTTCTAAAAAGGTATGCTCGATTCGTTAATCTGTATGTATTTACTGAGTTGAGAAAGTGAGATACAGATTTGAAAGTTCAAATTTAGTTTTGTGTTTAATTTATATATATTTGATGTTGATTTGAGTTGATTGATCTGTAAAAACAAATTGAGCAGATTCTCTAATTTGTGTGCTCTAAATTGTGTGCTTGATTTGTACGATTCTTTTGAAATCGTAGACATACTATCATTGAAAACATGTAGAACTGGCTGTTTTCAGTTGTTTTGAGTTGATTGAAGTGAATTTTTTTAACGATTCTAGTTGTTTTCAGTTGTTTTGAGTTTATTGAAGTGAATTTTTTTAAAACGACTGATATAATATAATTGAAAACATGTAGAGCTGGTTGTTTACAGTTGTTTTGAGTTGATTGAAGTGGCAAATCGAGTAGGTGAGAGTCCTGTAAATTTTCTTTGTAATTTGTACATGTTTTTTGAATTGTTTTGAAAGCATTGAGATAATGTGATTTAAAACATCTAGAACAGGTTGCTTTCAGTTGTATTGAGTTGACTGAACTGGCAAATTTAGTTGCGGAGAGTTGTGTAAATTGCCTCTGTAATTTGTAACTGTTTTTAAAACTTTTTTGAAAGCATTGAGATAATGTGATTGAAAACATCTATAACAGGTTGCTTTCAGTTGTATTGAGTTGACTGAACTGGCAAATCGAGTTGCGGAGAGTCATGTAAATTGCCTCTGTAAATTGTAACTGTTTTTAAAACTTTTTTGAAATGGTTGAGATACTGTGATTGAAAACATGTAGAATAGGTTGCTTTTAGTTGTATTGAGTTGATTCAACTACCAATTCCAGTTGCATATAGCCTTGTTAATTGCCTTTGTAATTGTACCTTTTTTAGAAATTTTTTGAAATGCTTGAGATAATGTGATTCCAAACGTGTAGAACAGGTATCTGTGTTTGTTTTGTTGATTAAAATACAAAATCAAGTTGCAATTATCTGAAATATATTTAAAATTTTAAAATGTTACCCTTCTTCAGAAATTTCAACTATTTTTGAATGAATGGATGAACGAACCAGGGAAGAGTTATCTGTCTCTCAGTGCGAAACTGGAATATACTTTTGGGATATCTCAAATCCTCTATATTTCACAGTTCTGATGCATCTACAGCAACCATTTAACATGAATATGGATATTATAGAAATTCAGATTCGTTTTAACAGCAAACTTCGAAGATCTCTAAGATTACATAAATGTTAGATAAATTTCAAAATTTGGACGACTTTGACACCATCATCGGAAGGTTTTAAATTTAGATTTAAGTTTCATGTAATGTATTATTTAGATAATTTGGGTGTTATTTCAATTAACAATGTAATTAGGGCAGTTCAATATTTTTGTTCTAGATTTGAAGAACATATTGTACAAGTTGAGCAAAAAGAATCAATACAGTTTTTACTTTATTAAATATGTCAATTGTTGAGTTGTTTTTTGTTGATTTATGTAACAAATTGAGTTACATATTGTCTTTTTTGTATTAATTAGTTAATGTGCATTAGTTGCTTCTCTAGTTGCTTTTAGTTGCTTTTAGTTACTTTTAGTGTATTAATTAGATAATGTGCATTAGTTGCTTTTAGTTGCTTTTAGTGTATTTCTAAAAGGTGTCTTGAATTTTTTAGTTGCTTTCAGTTGATTTTAGTTGCTTTTATTGTATTAATTAGTTAATGTACATTAGTTGCTTTTAGTTGCTTTTAGTGTATTTCTAAAAGGTTTCTTGAATTTTTTAGTTGCTTTCAGTTGATTTTAGTTGCTTTTATTGTATTAATTAGTTAATGTACATTAGTTGCTTTTAGTTGCTTTTAGTGTATTTCTAAAAGGTTTCTTGAATTTTTTAGTTGCTTTCAGTTGATTTTAGTTGCTTTTATTGTATTAATTAGTTAATGTACATTAGTTGATTTTAGTTGCTTTTAGTGTATTTCTAAAAGGTTTCTTGAATTTTTTAGTTGCTTTCAGTTGATTTTAGTTGCTTTTATTGTATTAATTAGTTAATGTACATTAGTTGCTTTTAGTTGCTTTTAGTGTATTTCTAAAAGGTGTCTTGAATTTTTTAGTGTATTTCTAAAACTAAGTATTCTTCATTGGTTAAATTGTAGGAATGGATAACATTGCTGTGATAGTGCAACACAGTGGTCATTGGGATGAGAATTCAACATATTTAAACTTTCAAGCTTTTGGGATTCTAATTCCAACCAATTGCAACTATACTACCTTGGAGTCTATCATATGCAATGAACTAAAGCTGCAACCAGATACAACATCAGTGAATATTGAATATCAAGTTAAACATGGTTACCCAGCTTTTAAAATAATTGATGATCACCATGTGAGCTTCTATATTCAGCTCAAAAAAACTGATGCAGACTTCACTACGTACCCTCTCTGTCTGACTGTTACAAACAAAGATATGCAACCATATTCAGTTTCAAATCGTAGTGGATTAACAGGTAGTGATGTTGGTTTCGAAGTTGCAAATACAGAAATAGTGTCATCTAATATTATTGATAACAACAGTGAGGAATCAAGCAAAGATAATATTGAAGATTACGTTGATTTTGCTGAAGAAGTTTCTAGACAAGTGATTGACATGTCTCCTGAATCAAGGACAGAGGATGAAATAATAGAAATTAGCGGCGATGAGGTAATCACAAGCAACCAGAATCGGGAGATATCTGTGAATCAAATATGTAAAGATAAAGAAACCTTGCAGATGGTTCTCAGTTTCTATGCAATCAAGAACAATTTTCAGTTTAAAGTCAAGAAGTCTTGCAAAAGAGAATATTTACTTAAATGCGTTGATGAGGATTGCAAATGGTTGTTGCGCGCTTCCAGTAATGGCAACACAAGTCAGTTTATTGTTCGAAGGTTGGTTAATATTCATACTTGTTCTCTTGAGATAAGGTTTAAAGACAAACGCCAAGCTACCACAAGTCTTATAGCAGATGTCATCAAGCACAAATTTACAAATATTAAAACAAAATACAGTGTTGCAGATGTAATCAGAGATATGAAGCACGATCACAATGTGGAAGTGAAGTACAAAAAAGCTTGGAGATCTAAAGAAAAAGCTGTAGAACTTATAAGAGGAAATGCAAATGAATCATTTACCGAGCTTTACAGTTATTTGTATATGCTATACACTACAAATGCAGGATCGATAATAGAGCTGCAACTAACTGAAAATAGTTGCTTCCTCTATGTTTTTGTTGCATTGCATTCGTCGATAAAAGGTTGGAATTACTGCCTTCCAGTTGTAGTTGTCGATGGAACTTTTTTAAAATCGACATACGGAGGAACATTGTTGGTTGCAGCAACTCAAGATGCAGGTGGGAAAATTTTTCCATTAGCATTTGCTGTAGTAGATTCAGAGAATGATCTGTCATGGGATTGGTTTTTTCAGAAATTTAGAAAAGCTTATGGCGGAAGGGAAGATATGGTAATAGTATCAGATCGTCATGAAAGCATCATCAAAGCAGCAAATAAAATTTACCCAGAAGTACCAAATGTGTTCTGCATCTTTCATCTATTTGGCAACATTAAGAGTAAGTTTAAGAAGAATTTGAAAAAGGTAAAAGACATATTCTTCTCTGCTGCAAATGCTTATACATTGAAGAAGTTTGAATATCATATGAAAGAATTACAGAAAGTTGACCAGAGAGTTAAGCTGTTTCTAGAAGAGGTGGGATATGACAAATGGGCCAAGGTTTATTCAGTGAATAATAGATATTCAAACATGACGTCAAATATTGCAGAATCTTTAAATTCAGTAACCATGGCAATCAGAGAGTTACCAATATGTACGTTGTTGGAAAGTATGCGAGCTTTGATACAAAAATGGAGCTGGAGAAACAGGAATGAAGCACATTCAACCTGCACAAGATTAACTAGGAAATACGAAGAACTTCTGAGGAAAAACTATACCTTCTCTGTTGATTTCAATGTAAATTCTTCATACTCTACTACAAATTTAGTTTCTACTCTTTTATATTTGTTTAACTTAATTGCAAAGAAATTGATAGGTGAACCCCACAAACCACATATTATTTGAAGTGCAAAAAGGTGACAGAAAAAATGTGGTTGATATTGCTAAAAGAAGTTGCTCATGCAACAGGTTTGTGTCATTTCTTTTAATTATGTATATCTGAATGTCCATTTTAGTGCATTTTTTAATAGATTTTCTTGATCACTTTATTAATAAGCAGGTTGCAAATGGACCAAATTCCTTGTGCCCATGCAATTGCAGTTTTTCAAAAATGTAAGCTGGATCCTTATGATTTTTGTTCAGCCTATTACCAAAAAGAAACTATGGTTGCAGCTTATAAAGAAATTGTGTATCCTGTTGGGAACAAAGACACGTGGCAAATACCTGAATATGTGAAATCAGTGATAGTACTCCCTCCTGAAGGAAGAATTCGAGTTGGAAGACCAAAGAAAAGGAGACGTAAGTCTAATTGGGAAAGAAATGCACACACATTCAAAGCAATAAAATGTAGCAAATGCAAGCAAATTGGACATAACAAAAGGAGTTACAGAAATCCAATGAAGAACAATTAGTTGTTATAGCAAATAAATGTGACATACATTGATGTATATGAAATTGAGTTAAAGTATAACTTTGATTTATGTGGATTAAATTTGGCATACTTCATTTATAGTTATTTCAAAGTTTATGTGGAGGTTACATTTTTGGTTAAACATTGCTTAAACAAAGATGCAACTAATTTCAACCAAAGATGCAACTATGTTCAACCCTATTCAACTATGGTCAAACATTTCACTGTAAAAAGGACAACCCTTAAAATGTAAACTTAAAACAAAGTCTGAAACACTGGATTCAACTAAATTCAACCATAGATGCAACTATATTCAACCCAACATTAAAAGATGCAACTAAATTTAACAAAAGATGAAAGTAATTTCAACCAAATATGCAACTATGTTCAACCCCATTCAACTAGGGTGAAAAACCTAAATGTAAAAAGGACAACCCTTAAAAAGTAAACTTAAAACAAAGTCTTACCACTGCATTCAACTAAATTCAACCATAGATGCAACTATATTCAACCATAGATGCAACTATTGTCAAACCAACATTCAACTATGAAAAAAAAATTGAGTAATAAACAACAAATTGAAAAAACAAGGATCATATATAGTGCAATGCATAAGATGAGTTATAATTTGAAACTAGTAAGATGTAAGTAAGAATTTTCCAACCATAAGCAAAAACATAAAACTAAATCCATAGCTCATAAATTTAAAATTAATACAATGTTCAAGCAAAGACAGTACTGATAGGCTTGAATACATTTAAAAGTGGTCCACATAAAACTTATATTGTTCTAATAAATCAAAGAAACTACATTGCCTATTTCTTCCTTTCCTTCTTGGTCTTTGGCAAATCATTTGCAACCTTTCTCTTTCTTCCTTCAACTCTTCCAGTCTTTTTCTTCTTTGGTACAGAAGCTTCATCTCGAGCATGAAAATACTCAGGATCACTTTCATATGCATAAATCTGCTTCGCCATTCCATAAGCATAAAATGAAAACGAAATCCTACTTCTATGGGAACCAACATCAAACGAATTTCTGGGGAAATCCTTTTGCAAAACCAAATACTCAGCAACTGAGATCATCGCCACTCCACTGTCACTGAATGGAATAAAGTAATAAAAAAAAATAAGGTCAAAGAGTTTTCAAAACCAACAAACCAAAAATTAGATATTTATATAATAGTACTCACATTGATTCTTCAGAAATACATTCATTGTACACCATCGTTTGGAAACAATCAGTCTTAGACTTTTCCTTATAGCACTTTGCTGTAAATTTGATATCAGTCCTAGAGTAAAACTCGGTAAGCAACAAGTAATGAGGTACTAGCGTAGACAATGGCAGCACTGCATTCTTGACAATCAGTATAATGCCTTCACAAGACAATGTATTATGAACACGGACCATCCTGTCTTTGAAGCTTACTACAGCAAGAACCCAATGCTTTTTCTCATCCAACCAAATTGGGATTAGCACATTATCAACCAAATACCAAGGAGTAGAGAAAGGTAGGGATTTTCCATTAATAACATCAAAGATATCTTTCTTTGTAGTAATTACGCTTTCAATATTTGTAGATTCAGCAACTTTTGAATATACAAAAGAAAGTTTTTTCTGGAACTGGCAGTCAGATGTAGTAAAGCTCAGCTTACAATCAGGATTGTACTTTGAAAACTTTCTCAGGTAATACAAAAACACATCAACATGCTACAAAAAAACAAAAAAAAATCACTTACATGAACAAGTAGACAGAAAAAAAATGTAGCAACTTAAATAAACTACTTATGACATACTCCATAATCCATAAGGAACGACATTAAAATATTTAAACCACAAACAACTAAATAACGATAGCACTCACAGAATTTGAGAGATTGCTGCTACCATATTCCACGGTGTGAAACCAACTTTTTTCCGAGATTAAAGCTGAGCCCAACTTTAGTGGAGGAGAAATAACATTAGCTTCTTTTTAATAAAACTTTTTCCTGAAATCAAAATAATAAAATAAGTCACACATATCTAAGTAAAGTAGAAAAAGTAAATATTAAATATAAACATTTATATTACTTATTCTTCTTCATCAGCATTCCTTTGTCTAGCCAATTGTAGTACTCTTCGCTTATATCCATGTCTGGTAACTTCCCAAGTTTGCCATCCAATGGGCAAATAGATTTCAAATTATCAAAATCTTTCGGATCACTAGTTTGTTTTGAACTAGATCCAAAATGTTGCAAAAATGGAGAACGCAAATATGCAGGCAGCTTCACAGATCTTTTTGGCAAAGCAGGAGTCACTTTGCCCAACTTAGTCGTACTACTTCCACCAACATTCCGCAACACAACAACTTTTGCTTTGTACTGAAAAAACATGAATTTTTTTTGAAAATTATGTAGTTATATGATATGAAAATCCACAAAAAAGAGGAACTAGAAACAAGTTAAACTACAGGGAACAAAAATAACTGTAAAATGGAAAATATGAATTTACCACTCATGCATCTTTCTTCTCAACATCCATTGATTTTTCGAATGCATTTACAATATCATCAATCTTTTCATCACAAACATTAGCCTCGCTAATCTCACGTGCAACCTGTAACACAAAATGTTCAGCACTTTCTGCACCTATATTAAAATCTGGTGCAATCACTTCGTCAACCCTAAAATTTGGCTTTGCAACGTCTGGATCAAATAAATCTAAACTATTAAAAACTGGTTCAATGACCTCTGGAGGTACTTCAACTTCTTTTCTATTATATTCAGCTGTGTCTGAAATATTTCTGTCATGATCTTCAACTACAAAAACCTTCTCACGATTTAGCCCTGAATTCTCCACAATTTTTGTAACCAAAACATCAATTTCATCCTCTGTAGCATTTGTTTGAACAGTAGGTGCAACCTCTACAACCTGTATCACATGTACATGTCAGAATGTAATCAATAAAATAATAAAGCTAAAAAATGAAGACAAAAAGTTTATAAAGAATTACTGAATCTGTTTTTTCCTTATTTGGATCTGTCTCTAATGTCTTCATCATACTTTCAACCTTTTCCATCGTTTCTGGAGAAAAATCATCTTCCAAAATTCGACCATTCCCGCATTGTTCATCAATTCCCTCATTGGATAATTCTTCATTAACTGCAACATTTGGAGAATTGATTCTATTTGGAGAAAAATCATCATCCAAAATTCGATCATTCTCGTATTGTTCATCAATTCCATCATGCTCAAATACTTCATCAACTACAACATGTGGAGATTTGGAATTACCCCTAGGGGACACCTGTGTTGATTCAAGGGGGAAAAAATTAATTCTTAAACTACAAAGGGGGAAAAAAACTAGAACACCACTGAATAGCTCTAAATTTAAAAGCTGAAAGGATAATAATCAAACCTCCTCTGCAATGACATCATTATGTTCACTATTTACTTTCTCACAATCATCATTAACACCGCCATCCTGAAAAATATAATAACATTTTGATGCGAACATAAAGCGAAAAACAAAACAATTAAAAAATAGAGAGAAACATAAGGAAAATGTACTTGCAACTGAAATCAATCAAAATCAACCACATGTGCAACTTCCTATAATAAAACAATTAAAATTTTTGAATCTGAATGGGTGCCCCTGTGGGGCCTATAGTTTACAATATTTATAATACTTGCAACTGGAATCAATCAAAAGCAACCATATATGCAACTGGAATCAATCACAAGCAACCACATATGCAACTGCAATCAATCAGAAGCAACCACATATGCAACTGGAATCAATCAGAAGCAACCACATATGCAACTGGAATCAATCAGAAGCAACCACATATGCAACTTCCAATTCTAAATCAATTAAAAGGTTTGAATCTGAATAGGTGCCCCTGCGGGGCCTAATCAATCAGAAGCAACCACATATGCAACTTCTAATTCTAAATCAATTAAAAGGTTTGAATCTGAATAGGTGCCCCTGCGGGGCCTAATCAATCAGAAGCAACCACATATGCAACTTCCAATTCTAAATCAATTAAAAGGTTTGAATCTGATTAGGTGCCCCTGCGGGGCCTGTATTTAACAAAAGCATTGCAACACTGTATAAAAAGACGCGACCCTCCGTAGTTTCATAACACCGTATAACTTTTTAAAAAAAATTAGAAAACTGCATATACAAGAAAGGCTAATTTATACCTTCTTCAGCAATAGATCACGAAGTTTTGACAATTCAATGTCAAAATAAGAACGTTGATCAGTGACAATACTTTTTAAATCCTTAACTGTATCTTCTAAAATTTTCTGAGTTGCTTCAAGTTTTCGCAGGCGGCTTCGAATTCTCTGCAAGGACATGTCATTTTTAGAAACCCCTGATGATGAACCAGCACCAGCAGCAGAGGGGGGAGCATGGGAAACAAAATCATCATCACTTTCATTGAAAGCGATATTCAAAGAAGAAGGCTTAGCTAACAACTCCTTCAACCTAAACTCCTCAATTTCTTCAGCAGCAGGAGTAAACTTGACAAGTTGCAACTACAAATGCAAATAAAAACAAAAATTTATCAGGCTTGCAACATAACATTGAAAAAAAGGAGGGAAAAGTTCAAAATCATACCTCTTTTGCATTCAATGAAAAAAGTGTATAAACTTCTCCATACTTAGCATGGTATTCAGTTGTCCAGTTCAAAAGGCGTGGAATGGACACAGTCTTACGGTCACAGTACCTTCCATTCAAATATGGACAACACTCATAAAACCAGACTTGAAGGGCATAAGGAAACCCGATTAGTCTATAAAAATTGTCCTTAGAAGTAGTGTTTACATTAGTTCTTAATGACTCAATAGTTAATTTAAAAACTTCTTTCCCCCACGGATATTTATCGAAGTCCTCACCACTTAACAGATCAAGATCACCTTTGGGAATTAGACAATCCGTGTTTGACATAAAAAGAAAATGATGCAATAAATATAATTTTGCGATCTTCACTGCATCACTATCAGTCTTCCACTTTTTAGACAAAAACAATTCCTTAACAGAAGCTTTGGACACAGAACTCCTACCTTCATAGTAGGTATTGATTAAACTGTTATCAGACTTCGAATAACCCATTTTATCAATTTTTCCAACACAGAGAAGTCCAGTGACGATAGCGAATTCCTCTATACCAAATTTCATTTTAATGCCACCAACACCAATATACAGCTCATTCGGATCAGGGTGTTGTAGTTGTCTAATAAGAAGATTGTGAATAAGCTGGTGCTGGACCTTAAAATGTGGCATTTTAATAAAATGACCAAAGCAACTCTTAGAGAAAGCCGATAGTTGTTCAGCAGACAACAACGCCATTAGCTCTGAAATTGGCTCGTACTTGTTAAGGGTGCTAACTTTCGCAGACTTATGATTATCAATAGGAATATCATACTTCATTCCCTATACAAATGAAAAATGGCAGAGAATATTATTATTCTAAGCAAACCAAATAGATATGAAACCATTTTTAAAAAACTGATCCATAGCAACTGAAGTATAAATGAATTTTACATCATAAACCCAATGCACATATGTAATATACTATAACACACTTTAACTATCACAATTGCAACTAAAATGAAAAAAAACCCTAAAGAAACTAGTAATTACAGTACAAACAGAGTTAAATTTCTAACAAACCTCAAATACCAAAAACAGACTACACACTATTTGAACACTCTTACAATAAAAACTGTAAATAGACTTATAAACATAATCAAAAATAAACCAAACCCTTAAAATTAAAATCAGATTATAAAGTTAAATCAACTACACATGCAAGTAAAATACAAAACTAACAATACACAAACACATTTATATATATATATATATATATATATATATATATATATATATATATATATATATATATAACTAACAATAGATTTATAAACACATTAGTAACATGGTAATTCACAAGAATGTACCTGAGGAGGTGGGAATAAATCAGCCCCAAACATCAATTTTGACTTCTTATACTTTAATGGTGATTTTTTATAATTTCTGCACTTCGACTTCATTGGGGATGCTTTGGCCTTCAATTTTTTTGGGGGAAGCTTCAGTTTGCGTTTGGCATGAGATGCAGATGACTCCGAAACAGATCCAGAAGAGAATCGCGTATGAACCATGTCGATTCTGTACAAAAAAACTTCAATTAACTACACATAAACGACAACCAAAACATGATATAAATTACATGCAAGAGCAAAAGCGTAAGCTGCATATATTCATAGAGAAAGATTAATCATACATTCGAAATCAAAAACCTAGAAATTACCTGAATAAATCGTAAGATGAGAATAGAGAGATGAAACACGAAGAAAACACAGCTCGAAACGGAACGGAGAGAGATATAATCGTAACGGATAGAGATTGATAGTTGATAGAGAGAGTACAGAGAGAGAAAGAGTGAAGGATGGGGGAATAAAGGAGTGGGTGGTTAGTCCGTATAAATGCAAAGTGAACTTGCCTATTTTAAAAAAAACCGTAATATTGCAATTAATGTGTAAAGATGGTAAATTTGCAAAAACATACTCTAGGTATAGTATTTTTGGCAAATTCTCAATATTTTATTTATCATTAAAAAATACTATAAAAATGATAAAAGTACAAAAGAAAATTACGATATTTATGGAACTCAGTAGTTTATAAAAAAAAGAATTGTAATTACATCAAAATTTCAATATTCCTAGGAGACACAAATTTAGAAGTAAGTATCATTAAAACGTGTTTCACTTACAAATAAGATATTAGATGATAAGGGCCCGAGAAATTTAATTAAATTGATCATTAATTTATTATAAAAAATTACGTTATATGCAAAGAATTTGTTTATTAATAAAGGCCATTTTATATATTATTTATTTAAGTTTACTTAAGAAAATCGAGAAAAAAAACTAAATGATTCCGATATATACGTTAAAATATACATGATTATGATAAATACGTTATTTGTGAACTGAATAGAGTTATAATAAAAATTACAATTATAATAGTATTAACAATTTATTATTTTAATAAAAAATAATATAGAATCCTTGGAGAAATAGGAATCTTATGGGTGGAACCAATTTTTGGTACCGAAGTACCATTAAAAATGTATTTCGTTTGTTATAGATAAGCATGTCACCGTAGATTAACATTTGTATTCGTAGTCTTTTTTTTATTAAGTTGTAATAAAAAATTATAATTGTAATATAATTTATTTATTTATTTTATAAAATAACATAGAATTCTAGAGAAAATAGGAGTCTTGGGGTAAAACCAAAATATGATACGAACAAAATTTGGGATAAAATAGTACATTAAAAAGGGGTTTTGTTATTAATACACGTTATAGATATAGATTTATTTATTATTTATTTAAGATTATATTTTAAACAATCAAGAAAACATAACATACATGGTTCTGGTTCTAATATATACGTTATTTATACAATTCAGTAATATTATAGTAAAAGAATTATAATTACAACAAAATTCCAAACAATTGTTTTAGAAAATAATATGAATTTTAGGGGAGTAGGAATCTGTGATAAAATAAGGGTGAAACCAAATTTGTTACAAAAATATCATTAAACAGAAATTTATTAATAAAGGTTATAGATTTGTTAGTGTTTTATCAAATGTTATACGATTTGGCTACGTATTCGTTGGTGTTTTACCCTCTTTTTGTTGGTGATTTTTGATCGTTGGTTTTTTCAAGTTAAAAAAATTATAAACAAAAGAATTATAATCATCATAAGAACTCTATTTTTAACTCTTTTTAAAGGAACATAGTATTCTAGGGGAAATATAATTTTTTTAAAAAAAATTACAAATAAAAGAATCTATAATAAGATAAAAATTACAAAAAGAATTATAATTACAATATGATTTCTATTTTAATTCTATTTTTTTAAAAAAAACAACATAGTATTCTAGGGAAAATAGTATTTTAGGGGTGAAACCAAAATATATTTCGAACCAAAAACGGGTGAAACCAAAATATAATGCGAACCAAACTTTAGGTACCTTTAAAAGAATGTTTCGCTTATTAATAAAGGTTATAGATTACATAAATATTAAATCAAACTACTTAATCTTAAATTTAATGTTTAATCATTATTAACTATTTATATTATATTTAATAAATTAAATAAGCTTAAGATATAAATTTTTTAATATACGTAAATAATATTAAAATTACTTTCTTAGTTAACGAAAAACACGATCATTTTATTAATTATGTACAATTATTAATTAAATAATTAAAAAATGTATAAATCAATTTTGAATCTACTAAACTAAAAATATATAAATAATAAAATCATTATTTTAATATTAAACGAATTTGGATGAGTGAATGGTGATAATCCAAGTTTGAACAGACTTGTTTTCGAAATTTACAATTCCTTGATCAATTCTAGAGATGTTCAAAAAGCCTGAAGCCCGAAGCCCGGCCCGATCCGGTCAGGAAAAAAGCCCGAAAAGCTCGGTCCGGTTCGGTCCGGTCCGGGGGCCTAAAACGGACCTCCTATTTTTCACGAAGCCCGGCCCGAAGCCCGAAAAACCCGGTTAAAAACTCGGGTTTTTAAAAGCCCGGATAAAACCCGGGCTTTTTAAAAGCCCGGACAAAGCTCGAGCTTTTTAAAAGCCCGGTTAAAGCCCGGCCCGAAGCCCAGATAAAACCCGAAGCCCGGTTAAAATTTTTTATTTTAATAATTTTTTTATTTTATTAATGTAACTTATAATCTACATTTAATGAATTTTTTTATTTTATTAATGTAAATTATAATCTACATTTAGTTTGTTTGTTTTTTATTTTATTGACACTTTTAATAAGATCTAGTTACGAGTACTAGACAATATAATAGTGTTCTAATAAGATCTCCAATCAAATTACTTTTTTTTTTAAAATTTGGGAATATCATTTAATTAGATATATCATGACATCCGTACGGTTGAATCGTCGAGAAATATTTTTAAAAATATAGAAACAATAGTCTGGGACGAAGCACTAGTTACGCGTACTAGACAATATAGTAATGTTCTATTAAGATCTCCAACCAAATTAATTTTTTATTTTTTTAAAATTTGGAAATATAATTTAATTAGATATATCTTGACATCCGTACGGTTGGATCGTCGTGAAATATTTTTAAAAATATAGAAACAATAGTCTGGGACGAAGCACTAGTTACGAGTACTAGACAATATAGTAGTGTTCTAATAAGATCTCCAATCAAATTACTTTTTTTTTTTGAAAATTTGGGAATATCATTTAATTAGATATATCTTGACATCCGTACGATTGAATCGTCGAGAAATATTTTTAAAAATATTGAAACAATAGTCTGGGATGAAGCACTAGTTACGAGTACTAGACAATATAGTAATGTTCTATTAAGATCTCCAACCAAATTAATTTTTTACTTTTTTAAAATTTGGGAATATAATTTAATTAGATATATCTTGACATCCGTACGGTTGGATCGTCGAGAAATATTTTTAAAAATATCGAAACAATAGTCTGGGACGAAGCACTAGTTACGAGTACTAAACAATATAGTAATGTTCTATTAAGATCTCCAACCAAATTAATTTTTTATTTTTTAAAAATTTGAGAATATCATTTAATTAGATATATAGTGACATCCGTACGGTTGAATCGTCGAGAAATATTTTTAAAAATATAGAAACAATAGTATGGGACGAAGCACTAGTTACGAGTAAAAGACAATATAGTAATGTTCTATTAAGATCTCCAACCAAATTAATTTTTTATTTTTTTTAAAATTTGGGAATATCATTTAATTAGATATATCTTAACATCCGTACGGTTGGATCGTCGAGAAATATTTTTTAAAATATAGAAATAATAGTCTGGGATGAAACACTAGTTACGAGTATTAGACAATATAGTAATGTTCTATTAAGATCTCCAACCAAATTAATTTTTTATTTTTTGAAAATTTGATAATATCATTTAATTAGATATATCTTGACATCCGTATGGTTGGATCGTCGAGAAATATTTGTAAAAATATAAAAATTACATATATATAAATTTTTTAATAAAAAGCCCGAAAAAAGCTCGGCCCGGCCCGGTCCGGCCGTGCCCAGTTTGAGGGCCTAAAACGGGCCTCATATTTGGGAGAAAGCCCAGCCCGACCCGGCCTGATTTTTGAAAAAGCCCGACCCGATTATTAAAAAACCCAAGATTTTTAAAACCCGAATAAAACCCGGCTCGAAGGGCTTTTTGTGCATCTCTAAATTTACTTCTCGTGAATTGGACACATATTGAACTTGAACACAAATATTGCTAGTTCAGGTGAAATTTTGGCCATGTATAGTTTTAAAATATGGCATTCGGATATACTTTTGTTGATGTTTCGCGTCTGATTAAATTACATTGATTCGAATCAGACGACATGCATGTTTATTTTTTCATAAAAAATGATACACTTGTTAGATCTAAATAAATAACCACAGATCATCTTATCTGATATTATCAAGATAAAACTATAGTACGGAACTGTAGAACGGAAGCGTACCTGATTCCATGACAGTAGATTATGTATATGGATTCGGGACTTGATCTTCCACAGACTTGATTCGCCTCTAGCCGTATCTCTCTCTGATTGACGGGAATAGAGGAGTAGAGGTTGTGAATAGCATTTGGGACAAAGACCCTATTATGTTCTTTATATAGTACTCTAATTAGACCCCATTAACTCTAATCAGATTACTATTTGGTATTACAAATTACAAAACCCATACCGAATAAGATGTTAGTGGACCCTTTATTTAAGATTACTTAATTTGTCCAAATAGAATAAACATTAAATATACTCCCTCCGTCCCTTTTGATTCTTAACACTTTCTATTTTGGGATGTCCTAATAGATTCTTAACATTTCCTAAAATAGTAAGTTTTAACACTATTACACCTACTACTTCACTTATTTTAACAATACTTTACACTATTACACCCACTACTTAACTTATTTTAACAATAAAATCACTATTACACCCACTACTTCATTTATTTTAATAATATTACATCCATTATCTTGGTTTCCATGCAAAAAACAAATGTTAAGAACTCATTGAGACGGAGGGAGTAATTATCTTTAATTTGTAAGCCCATAAATAATTACTCCCTCTGTCTCTCAAAGCTTTGCTCGTTTGCTTAAAAACACGGGTTTTAAGATAGTGAGTAATGAATATTGTTTTTTTATGAAGTGATAGGTATTGAATATTGTTTTTAATAAGTAGTGGGTATTAAATATTATTTTTAAGAAGTAGTGGGTGGAGTAATGGGTATTGAATATTATTTTTAAGTAGTAGTGGGTGGAATAGTGGGTATTGAATATTATTTGTAAGAAGTAGTGGGTGGAGTAGTGGGTATTGAATATTGTTTTAAGGAGTAGTGGGTGGAGTAGTGGGTATGAAATATTGTTATTTTATGGCTTAAAATAGAAAGGGGAAAAGTATTTTGAATGACCCGAAATAGTAAACAGGAAAAGTTTTAAGAGACGGAGGGAGTATTAGATTATAAAAATAATCTAACAACACTTACATTTATTTGATGTGACAGATAACCAAACTTATTAAATTACGAGGTAGCTAGGTTACGATTAATATCACATCACTCATCATGCTTTTCCATCTTGACTAGCTATATAGTATAATCGGTGTCGACTTCGTAATTTTGAATTAGCGGTTAAAAATATTAATAGTACTTATTTTAGAGCAATTTAAATATTGTGGTTGATCCAGATTTAGGCGCCATTGAATTGAATGGTTAGTGACTTAGGCTATGTTCACTTGGATTGAATGAAATGAGGGAAGAATGGAATGAAATTTACACTATTATTTGAAGGAGATTGGGGAAAGTGTTTATAAATTTCATTTATTGCTTCATTCCTTTCCAAATAATTTGAACTAGAATTCTAACCCACATGTTTTGGAAGAAATGCTCCATTCCCAATTTTCATCATTTTCCTTGCAATCTTCATCATAAAAAACTTCTTCTCCCTCATATTTGTTCATTATATCCCCCAACATCCCTCTTTCTTCATAAATTTTGTTTATAATTTTCATTCCCTTCCATTCCTATCCCATTCCATTCTTTCCAAGTGAACACACCCTTAGTGTCTTCACGAGAAAGTATTCACGAAGACGACAGTATCCCAGCCAATTGTTTGGGGGAACTTTTTTCCAGAATAAGTTAACTTATTTTAAGACAAAATTAGAGATTCCTAACTTTCCAACTTATTTTCCAACTTATTTTTGCAACTTATTGAATCTCAAACATACATTAAATACTTGTATAAATTTTTTTTATCAAAATATAAAATTTTTACCCGAAAATAAGTCCATAAGTCCATCTTATAAGGTGAGCCAAACAGACGATGAATATACTAAGTAATCAAGTAGTTTTACAAGTAAATTTATACTAGGGGCATTTCATTTTGCTAATTTTTTAGTATTATGCAAAAGTCCCAGCCAATTGAATATCAACATTATCCATGATTGTATATATCTTCTTGTTTTATATGTAGAGATGAAGTTAAATATCCTGAAAATATATTCAGCAAAGAATTTGTTCAATATTAATTTATGCATTTCGTCAATCTAGAGTTCGGAAGTGACATAATTCAACCAAAGATTTAAAGAGAAAAAAATAAAGATTGTAAAAATAACACCTGGATTTTTAGGTGGAAAAACCCTCTTTGAATAGAGGTAAAAAACCACCGGCGAGAGAGCCAAAAATCCACTATAATAAATGGGAGTACAAGAATATTTCCTCAAAGGCTGACAGATTATAGCTCAAGTTAACAACTCTCTACGGGTTAAATAATTATACCCGAAATATAGAAAGAGAGAAATATATGAGAGAAATATAAGAGAGGAGTAGAGGAATTTATGTTGTGGGTGTTATGGTTTTGCAAATACATGAGAAGGCTATTTATAGGCTTCAGAAGACAAGTACACCTCATGGCTTACATCAGAGAATAGTTATCAGCCTACCATAATTTATAAATTCAAAGATGGCCTCCTTGTTTGACTTCAAGAATGGTGAGCACCGTCCAAAAAATCTCCACCTTGACTCATCATTCAGCAAAATGCTCTTCTCGCCATGAACACCTTGATTAGGTGTGGATGATACCAGCTAAGTTAAGACAATGATCAAACTTAGCTGATGGAAGTGGCTTGGTTAACATGTCTGCAGGATTATCGGCTGTATGAACCTTCTCGACAGTAAGATTTCCTGCAGCAACGGTATCTCGGATAAAGTGGTGCCTTATATCAATATGCTTGGTCTTGGAATGATATTTGTTGTTCTTGGTTAAATGGACAGCACTCTGACTATCACTGAATACCACCAGAATATCTTGTTGTATACCAAGTTCGCTTACCAAGCCTCGGAGCCATATAGCCTCTTTCATACCTTCAGTAGCAGCAATGTATTCTGCTTCAGTGGTTGACAACGCTGATATGGCTTGTAATAAAGAATACCAACTGATTGTAGAACCACACAAGGTAAATATATAAGCAGAAAGAGATCTTCTCCGATCTAAATCACCACCATAGTCAGCATCAACATATCCAACTACGCCTCCGGGATCAGCTCTGTGTCTATCAAATACCAAACCAATATCAGATGAACCCTTTAAATAACGAAGAATTCATTTCACTGCTTCCCAATGTTGTTTTCCTGGATTGTGCATGAATCTGCTAACCATACTAACAGCATAGGCCAAATCAGGCCGGGTACACACCATGGCATACATTAAACTTCCAACGACATTAGAATAAGGAACTTGTGACATGCGCCTTTTAACTTCTTCGGATTGTGGACACTGTTCTGATGATAATTTGAAATGAGCAGCAAGTGGAGTATTAACAGGTTTACAATCTTTCATGTTGAACCTGTCGATCATCTTCAAAACATAATTCTTCTGTGACTACAGAAGCTTACCTGCTTGACGATCTCTACTAATCTCCATTCCAAGAATCTTCTTGGTGGGACCTAAGTCCTTCATATCAAATTCACTACTCAATTAGGCTTTTAGCTTGTTAACGAGAGATTTATCTCGAGCAGCAATTAACATGTCATTGACATAAAGCAACAAGTACACGAAAGACCCATCTGATGTCTTCTGAAAATAAACACAATTATCATAACTACTCCTAGAGTAGCCGTGTTCAATCATGAAGGAATCATACCTTTTATACCATTGTCTAGGAGACTGCTTAAGACCATAAAGAGACTTCTTCAACCGGCATACACAGTCTTCTTTTCCCGGAACTATAAACCCCTCAGGTTGATGAATATAAATTTCTTCTTCGAGATTTACATGAAGAAATGTAGTTTTCACATCTAACTGTTCCAACTCCAAATCATGCAACGCAACCAGAGCAAGTAATGTACGAATAGAGGTATGTCGGACAACATGAGAGAATACCTCATTGAAGTCAATGCCTTCATGTTGATCAAATCCTCTAACAACAAACCTTGCTTTGTGTCTTGCACTTTCAACGCCAGGAATGCCTTCTTTCTGTTAGAAAATGGAAAGTTTGAGGCATATTTTAAATATGTTCTTGATGTAATTTCCAGAAACTAACAAGTGGAGGTTGTTCCTTGTAATGAGGACTTAAACTTTCATGTTTGGATCTAAGACATTTTCTTAGTGGAATCCATAGATAAATTGAGTTGAAAGAAGGAGATTTGAAATCAGGTTGCAGATAGAAATCATGGCCATGATATATATTTCATGATCATGAAGAGGCATCAAAAGAGATGGGATATTCAGAAATGTTTCATGCCCATGAGAAAGTTTTCATGTCCATGAATGTATACTTGGTTGGTCAGAAACATTTCATGCCCATGAGGGAGTTTTCATGCCATGATCTGCAACTGATTTTAAATTAGATATTGATTTATTTTAACAGGTTTCAGATTTATTTGTTACAATAGTACTAGAAATTTTGGTCAGTATTTGAATCAAATCCTGATGGAAATTTGGATCAGTACTTGGAGTAAAATCCTGATGGACTTGGTAAGACATCAGATACTGATGGGCTAAATCCTGATGGATATCAGTTCCTGACAAAGCACTGAATCCTGATCCTGATGGACACCAAATCCTGATGTTACTGATGACCAAATCCTGATGACCAAATCCTGATGCTTATGTAACTGAAAATAAATATTGATGCAGTTAATGAAATTAAATCAGAATATTTACTTTCCTTTTATGGAGTATCAGTTACGTTTTATTCTTGGTATTATATATATACAGAATAGAATAGAACGTTGTAAGTAGAGATAGAGGATACATCCTAAGGAGAGAAAACGCTTGTAGTCTTCTTTCTCTCTGCTCTCTCAACATATACAGAAGAGATACATAATTCTCAGGCGAACTGAGGTGCTAGTCGCTGTTGATCTCTCCGCTTCTGTGACCGATTTGATCTGTGCTGTTTTATCCTGGAAGTGATATTGCTGCAACCCAACACAACGTAAGTGGGGCAATAATCTCTTCAAGAACAGTCAAGTCCTCTCGAAGGGTTTGGCGACTCAGCTGTTTATTCTCTTATCAGTTTTTGCTAAAAGCTTCTGTAAGAGATAAGTCTTTCTTGTTTCTCTCGTTAATTACAGTCTCTGATTATATCTTGTTTATGCCTTCGTGACTTGTTTCGTTATTTGGTTAATTGCCTGTTCTTGTGTTAATATATATATCACTGCCTCATTGTTGCTGTAGTTGTAAAATATACCCAACAATCTTGAAGAGATTATTTGTGTTATATATTGTTAATTAACAAGATGGTTAACGAAACTGAAACTCCTGTTGTTGAGATTGGCTCTGGGTCTACTGTTACTGTACCCACCATGGATTGGACTACGTACCGTTTCCCACAGCCTATTGATTTGTCAGGAATGCCTGATAAATTCAGTGGGGGTGTTGGTTTTTCTCGTTGGCAGAAAAAGATGAAACTGTGGTTAACGGTAAAGGGTCTATGGCCGGTGGTGCAGTATGAGAAACCAATTGTGGTTAAGGAGAAAGCTGAAACTGTTAAGGCTTATAACATGTGGGAGGAAAAGGATGGGGTGGCTAGGGCTGCAATTCTGGCAGCTTTAGCGAACACTCTGTTCGATGTTTATTCATCTGACTCTTACACTGCTAAGCTCTTATGGGAGAAGATTGACCAGACACATAATACTGATTCGCAAGGATTGGAAAAGTATTCTGTGGCTAGGTTCCTTGACTTTAAACTGGTGGATACTAAATCCATGACTGAGCAAGTGCATGAGTTTGATATGTTGGTTCATGCTTTGAAGGAGTCTGGTATGGACTTACCTGAAAAGTTTCAGGTTATGTCTGTGATTGAAAAGCTCCCTAAGTCTTGGGAAGAGTTTGCATTCTCCCTGAAAAGACAGAAAGGAGAGATCACTTGGACAAACCTGATGTTGGACATCTCTGTGCAGGAGCAACACAAGTCCAAACAAGGACATGTGATGCCTACTGAACATGCTGGGAGTTCGAAGGTGAATGTAGTGACTGTAGGACAGAAAAGAAAGTCTATCACTAAGAAGGAAAACGCTAAGTCTAAGGACAAGAACAAGGCTAAGAAACCAAAGGCAAACAAACCATGTTGGTCTTGTGGACAGGTTGGTCATTGGAGCAAGGACTGTCCTGAAAAGAAAGCTAAGAAACCAATTGTGGGAGCACAAGCTAACACTGTGCTCGGAACCACTGGTGGGCCTACGGTTAACATGGTTGTTGGTGAAGCTGTTGCTTCTGAAACTGACAATGGGTATGTGACCTACAACCCTGTACTTCTTTCCACCTATTCGTCTCATGAATGGTTGATTGATACTGGAGCTAATGTACATATTTGTACTGATATTACTCTATTTGTATCTTATCAACAGACTCATGGAATGACTGTGACGATGGGGAATGCTAGTGTAGCTCAAGTACTTGGAATAGGAAACGTGGACCTGAAGTTCGCTTCTGGGCGTGTTCTATCCCTCACTAGAGTGCATCATGTTCCTGATATTCGTAGAAATATAATAAGTGGAAGTTGTTTAGTTAAGAATGGTTTTGAAGTTTCTTTGAAATGTAATAAAGTAGTTATTACAAATACTGGTGTATTTTTTGGCAAAGGTTACTTGTCAGATGGATTATTTTTAATAAATGTTGAGCCTGTTCTGGGCAGTTTTATTAATAATAATGTTGCTCCTTCTGTTAATTTTGTTGAATCATCTGATTTGTGGCACGCACGTCTTGGTCACTTGAATTTTGGTGCTCTAAAGAATATGATGAACTTAGAGTTGATTCCAAAACATGCCATTGATAAGAAATCTAAATGTCAAGTATGTGTGACTGCTAAACAAACTAGGAAACCCTTTCATAATGTGGTTAGGGATTCGAATGTGTTAGATTTAGTGCACACTGACATATGTGAATTTGGTGGTGTTTTGACTAAGGAACATAATAGGTATTTCATTACTTTTATAGATGATTGTAGTAGATTTTGTTATGTTTATTTGCTTAAACATAAAGATCAAGCACTAGATAAATTCATTATGTTCAAAACTGAAGCTGAAACACAAACTGGTAAAGTACTTAAACGTTTGAGATCAGATAGAGGTGGTGAGTATACGAGTAACTCGTTTAATGAATTTTGCAAGAGCAATGGTATAGTTCATGAGGTAACTCCACCATACACACCTGAGTCTAATGGGGTGGCAGAACGAAAGAACAGAACCTTTAAGGATATGATCAATATTATGTTGATTAATTCTGGGTTGCCTAAGTACATGTGGGGAGAAGCTCTGAATACGGCTTGCCATATTCTGAATAGAGTTCCTCTGAAACATATGGACAAGACACCCTATGAATTATGGACAGAGAAAAGGACTAGTTTAAAATATCTTCGAGTGTGGGGGTGCCTTGCAAAGGTACTTGTCCCTGAACACAAGAGAAAGAAACTAGGGCCGAAAACTGTTGATTGCATCTTTCTGGGCTATAGGGAAACCACTACAGCTATGAGATTTTTAGTGTTAAAATCTGGCATAGATGGAATAGTGGCTAATTCCATAGTTGAATTTCGTGATGCAACATTCTTTGAGGAGGTGTTCCCTATGAAGACTGGTATACCTCAGGATATTCCTGATGATGATCCCACTCACACATCGAGGTCCATTCCTGATCATGTGGAAAGGATGACAAATGTGGGGGCAGATCCTGGTAGTAGCTCTACTCCTGATGAAGTAGAGGAACCTAGAAGGAGTAAGCGTGCTAAGGTAGTCAAGGATTTTGGAAGTGATTTTATCACTTACAATATCGAGGATGAACCTTTAACTTTCAGACAGGCCATGGATTCTTCAGAATATAGGTACTGGAAAGGTGCTGTAAAAAGTGAAATTGACTCTATTGTTTCTAATGGAACATGGGAGTTGGTTGATCTACCTCCTGGGTGTTCTACTATAGGATGTAAATAGGTATTCAAAAGGAAGATGAACCCTGATGGCTCAATAGATAAGTATAAGGCTAGGCTGGTAGCTAAGGGATTTAAGCAAAATGAAGGCATTGATTACTTTGACACATATAGGGATGGCAAAAAAACCCGATCCGACGGATACCCGATCCGATCCGATCCGTTTGGGTCTACCCGAACCCGATTTTTTGGATTTGGATTTGGATTTGGATCTTATTTTTGGACCCGAAAGAGTTTGGATCTGGATCTGGATCTTAGGTAACCCGATCCGATACCCGACCCGAAACCCGAAACCCGATCCAAACCCGATCCGAACCCGAAACCCGATAAAAACCCGATATATACATACATACATATATATGTATATATATATACACATTTACATACATTTAATATTTATTATTATTTAGTATATCATTTTATATATTTGAGACACATATCAAACAAATATACAAAATGATCACATATATATATATCCACAATTTTGAATTATTTATTCGAATCACAATCTTATTTTTTTTATTGAAATTCTAATATATTTATATAAATACATATATATAATCTTTATTTTATTATCATTTTTAAATTTTATTTATAATATTCTATTTTTTTATGCAACTATAATATTTTTATATTTAAAATTTTAAATATATTTTTTCTTTTATGTTTTGCTTAATGTGATTATTTTAATTTTTGAATTTTGAATTAAAAACCCGATTTAGACCCGAATCCGATCCGAAACCCGATAAAACCCGAAGATTTGGATTTTGATCTTGATTTTCAAAACCGGATCCAGACCCGATCCGATCCGAAAACTTTGGATTTGGATTTGGATTTGACCAAACCCGATCCGACCCGACCTGTTGCCATCCCTAGACACATACTCTCCAATTGCTAGAATGACAACAATCCGAATGCTTATAGCATTGGCTTCTGTACATGGTCTTATCATCCATCAAATGGATGTAAAGACAGCTTTTCTTCATGGTGAACTTGAAGAAGAGATTTATATGGATCAGCCTGAGGGATTTGTTGCTTCTGGTAATGAGAGGAAAGTATGTAAGTTAATCAAGTCTATATATGGCTTAAAACAAGCTCCTAGAGACTGGCATAAAAAGTTTGATGAAACTGTTTTAGAATCAGAATTTGTAGTTAATGAAAGTGACAAGTGTGTTCTATTACATGGTTAAAGGAAATGAATGTATTATTGTGTGCCTGTATGTGGATGATATTTTGTTGTTTGGAACCAATATTGAGATTATTAACGAGACAAAAAGGTTCTTGAAAAGGCATTTTGAAATGAAAGATATGGGAGAGGCTAGTGTGATTCTTGGTATCAAGTTGACTCAGTCAACTGATGGAATAACCTTGTCACAATCTCATTATATAGAGAAATCTATACTTGAGAAGTATGGTTATTCAAATTGTAGAATTGCAAGTATTCCGTATGATCCTAAAATTGCCCTTGTCAAGAATAGTTCAGGAGTACCTGTGTCTCAGTTAAGGTATTCTCAGATTATTGGGAGTTTGCAGTATCTTGCTAATGGTACTAGGCCGGATATTTCATATTCAGTGTCTAAGTTAGCAAGATATACAAGCTGTCCAAACAAGACTCATTGGGATGCTCTTGATAGAGTGATTAGATATCTGAAAGGCCCATATATCTTGGTTTGCATTACAGGAGGTTTCCTGGAGTGCTAGAGGGATATAGTGATGCAAGTTGGATAGCTAAGAAGTCTGGTTCCAATGGAGTGACTGGATACCTGTTTACCCTAGCGGGTGGAGCAGTATCTTGGAAGTCTTCTAGATAGACTGTTATAACTCGGTCTACCTTTGAGGCTGAGTTGTGTGCATTAGATGCCACGGGGACTGAGGCTGAATGGTTACATGGACTCATGTCAATTTTACCTGTAGTAAGTCGTCCACTTCCTACTTTTGCTGTTCATTGTGATAGTCGTACAACTATCGACAAGATAAACAGCAAGAAGTATAATGTGAAAACAAAGAGACATATCCAAGTTAGACTGAAGTCTATAAGGGGTCTAATGTCTGAAAGGATTATTGCTGTTGAGTTTGTTGGAACTCAAGAAAACCTAGCTGATCCTTTGACTAAGGGGCTTGAGCATGCTGTAGTCCTTAAGTCTAGGTTGGGGATGGGACTGATAGCCCATAATGATTCATCTACAGCGGGAACCCAATACACATGAGAGGAGATCCCTCGAAAGTGTATTCAATGTGGTAATAACAAGTTGTAAGGGTGAATTGTCTGTACCTTTAACTACATAGATTGATACTCACGTATCTGGAGTCTATCCCCTGTAAACCTATAAGGTACTGTCACTGCCAAAATAGCAAGAGTTATTTGAACTCTGAATGGGGTCAAGTCATATGACGAGATGCTAGCAGTACATCTCTGGAGATGCCCAGCTAAGCGAATGTAATTGTGTGGTCGCAATTAGAGGAAAGGGTTATTCCTTGAAACATTCGACGAACAGGATCGAGACATGACCTTTAACGTCTCAAAGCCGTAGATTGGCACCATAGCCTTTGACTTGTCGTCGTCTATGGAGTGTGGTTACACCAAACGGATAAAAATTCAAGGTGAAACATTCCATCTGAATCCGGTAGCCATCGATGTAGAGGACTTAGGAGGGTTCAAACCCGGAAGGGTACCTACTCTGAAAAACAAGTCATGATGAGGATAGATATGTATTTGAATTTCTGTATGGATTCGTGGGGGATTGTTAGAAAATGGAAAGTTTGAGGCATATTTATAATATGTTCTTGATGTAATTTCTAGAAACTAACAAGTGGAGGTTGTTCCTTGTAATGAGGACTTAAACTTTCATGTTTGGATCTAAGACATTTTCTTAGTGGAATCCATAGATAAATTGAGTTGAAAGAAGGAGATTTGAAATCAGGTTGCAGATAGAAATCATGGCCATGATATATATTTCATGATCATGAAGAGGCATCAAAAGAGATGGGATATTCAGAAATGTTTCATGCCCATGAGAAAGTTTTCATGTCCATGAATGTATACTTGGTTGGTCAGAAACGTTTCATGCCCATGAGGGAGTTTTCATGCCCATGATCTGCAACTGATTTTAAATTAGATATTGATTTATTTTAACAGGTTTCAGAATTATTTGTTACAATAGTACTAGAAATTTGAGTCAGTATTTGGATCAATTCCTGATGGAAATTTGGATCAGTACTTGGAGTAAAATCCTGATGGACTTGGTCAGACATCAGATACTGATGGGCTAAATCCTGATGGATATCAGTTCCTGACAAAGCACTGAATCCTGATCCTGATGGACACCAAATTCTGATGTTACTGATGACCAAATCCTGATGCTTATGTAACTGAAAATAAATATTGATGCAGTTAATGAAATTAAATCAGAATATTTACTTCCTTTTATGGAGTATCAGTTACGTTTTATTCTTGGTATTATATATATACAGAATAGAATAGAACGTTGTAAGTAGAGATAGAGGATACATCCTAAGGAGAGAAAACGCTTGTAGTCTTGTTTCTCTCTGCTCTCTCAACATATACAGAAGAGATACATAATTCTCAGGCGAACTGAGGTGCTAGTCGCTGTTGATCTCTCCGCTTCTGTGACCGATTTGATCTGTGCTGTTTTATCCTGGAAGTGATATTGCTGCAACCCAACACAGCGTAAGTGGGGCAATAATCTCTTCAAGAACAGTCAAGTCCTCTCGAAGGGTTTGGCGACTCAGCTGTTTATTCTCTTATCAGTTTTTGCTAAAAGCTTCTGTAAGAGATAAGTCTTTCTTGTTTCTCTCTTTAATTACAGTCTCTGATTATATCTTGTTTATGCCTTCGTGACTTGTTTCGTTATTTGGTTAATTGCCTGTTCTTGTGTTAATATATATCACTGCCTCATTGTTGCTGTAGTTGTAAAATATACCCAACACTTTCTTCTTAAAGATCCACTTACAACTGATGGATCTCTTACCCTCAGGTAACTTCACAAGATCCCAAGTATCATTTTTATGAAGACTCTCAATCTCTTCTTGCATAGCTGTAACCCATCTTGCTGAGTCAGTACTAGAGATAGCCTCAGAGTAACTTTTGGGCTCATTAGAATCATCAATCTCTTGCGCAACAGCTAAAGCAAAAGCAATGTTGGTACTTTGGTCAACGTATCTTTGAGTCGTCCTTTTTGGTCTCTGTTCAGGAAGATTTTGAGCCATAGACCATGGTTGTGGTAAACCTCGCCTTTGTGGTTGACGTTGTGGACTTCTGTGGTCAGCAACAATAGTTTGATCGTTGGAATTTTGTGGAGTAGAGGGAGTTGGGACATTTTCCTCTTCATCTGAAGTTTTGACTTCGAACTCCACCTTCTCTCCGGTACTGTCTATATCATTTGTACCTGTATGGGAAGCAACAACATCTTTTCCAGAAGATAGCATAATATTTTCATTAAATGTAACATTTCGGTTATGAAAAACCTTTTTAGACTGGGGGTCATACAATCGATAACCTTTGACCCCTAAACCATAACCCAAGAAAATGCATTTTTTCGCACGTGGTTCCAATTTTCCCTCGTTCACATGGGAATAAATAGGACAACCAAATATTCTAAGGTTAGAATAATCAACAGGTTTACCTGACCAAACTTCTTCTGGAATATTGCCGTCAAGTGAACCGTTTGGGGAGCGGTTTATCAAATAACATGCCGTGGATGACGCTTCTGCCCAAAACTCTTTCCCCAAGCCAGAATGAGAGAGTAAACAACGAACTTTCTCCAATATAGTTATGTTCATACGTAAAATGGCTTTATCTTCATCATCAATAGTGACATCTAGGTTTTCTAAATCAACAGTAATTGAATTAAACTCATTTAAGTGAGTTTGAATAGGAGTACCTTCTGACATACGGAGTGTGAAGAGACGCTCCTTAAGCCGCAATTTGTTTGCAAGGCTCTTGGTCATGTAGAGAGATTCCAATTTAGTCCACATACTTTGGGCGAACTTTTCTTTGATGACCTCACGTAATACTTCTCGTGATAAACAAAGTTGGATCACAGATAACGCCTTCTCATCAATTTCAACCCACTGATCATCTGTCATAGTGGCCGGCTTCTTTGATTTACCATCCAGACCTTTCTTTAAACCATTTTGGATTAAAACGACTTGCATTTGGACGCGCCATATAACGAAACTAATTTTACCATCAAATTTCTCAATATCGAATTTTGTCGACATAGTAAAAATCCTAATTGAAAAATATAACCTGGCTCTGATGCCAATTTGTTAGGATCTAGAGTTCGGAAGCGATATAATTCAACCAAAGATTTAAAGAGAAAAATATAAAAACTGTAAAAATAACACCTGGATTTTTCGGTGGAAAAACCCTCTTTGAATAGAGGTAAAAAACCACCGGCGAGAGAGCCAAAAATCCACTATAATAAATGGGAGTACAAGAATATTTCCTCAAAGGCTGACAGATTATATCCCAAATTAATAACTCTCTACGGGTTAAATAATTATACACGAAATATAGAAAGAGAGAAATATATGATAGAAATATAAGAGGGGAGTGGAGGAATTTATGTTGTGGGTGTTATTGTTTTGCAAATACATGAAAAGGCTATTTATAGGCTTCAGAAGACAAGTACACCTCATGGCTTACATTAGAGAATAGTTATCAGCCTACCATAATTTACAAATTCAAAGATAGCCTCCTTGTTTGACTTCAAGAATGGTGAGCACCGTCCAACAAATCTCCTTGTACCTTATACCATCTCCAATGTTAGCTACCCCTTAGCTAAAAGGATTACGTGGCATTTAACTTTACATAAGGATTCATTTTTTTTCATTTTCAACCATCTCTCTCCTTATCTAAAAATTTAGATAATTTGTTTGAGGTTGACCATATATAGCCAATATCTAAATTTTTTACAAAAGCTCCAAACTTGAACACATCATTATGACATCATCATTTATTTGTTTTTTCTAGTCAATTATTTTACATAATATCATCGAAGTACATTAATTTACAGGTTCGACAAATTTTACATAATTAATATATAGAGAATTTATCTAATATACCGTAATTTCTACTTTTATTTGCAGAAATACGATACTTCTTAATTATTTGCATTTATACTGTACGGAGGCCTAATTCTCTGTCTTCTTTGCAATAATACGAGGTAATACGTTCTTTGCATCTTTTATTCAGTACTCACCCTCCCTCTCTTTCTCAACCTCATCATCTTTTTCCCCCATCCCGACTTCCCCGACCTCGACCGCCTCCGACGCCGACTTCTTCATCATCTTCTCCGACCAACCATGGCAATTCCGGTGCTGCATCATCATCATCATCATCATCGATTTCGACTTCCGATCTCCATCTCAGGTCATTTCATTTTTCTCATTTTTATAGTCAATGGAGCTTCAATAACTTCTCGTTTTCGTCTAATATGCTTCAGATCTAATAGGTACTCTAGAAACTTAGCTCGAGCTTTCGAGTCAAACCTCTCCACTGACTCACTGTTCTGACTCGTTCATCATCTCCATCTACGCTAAACTACGCACATCCAGATTCGTTTTTGTCTTTTCGGTCGTCTTTTCCGATCTGTTGAAGATCGGGGCCGCAGGCCAGGGAGAGAGTTTCGAGAAATTCCGGCGAGATTCGAAGATTCCGACGACTTTCGGGTTGCTTTTGATTTTAGGTTGGGGTTTTTGGATGGGTCGCGGCTGCTCATCCCCTTTTCTATTAAAAAGATCGTATTTTTGAAATTTTCTTAAAAAATACAGTACTTTTATAATCAAGATTGTATTTTTGCAAAACTATCTTTAAACTAACAGTATTTTTGCAAAAAGTTTCAAATTATTAGATATTTTTCAAAAAAACTCTAATATATATAATACCATTGGAGATACTCTTATATTGCTGACGAACTATTGACAGATAAGATTTATAAAAATCTCCATGTGAAATTTTTATTGTAGGATTGCGAATCAAACTTTATTAAATTGTAAACTAATTGTTTACGATACGGATATATATTCTGCCAGCTTAAGCACATGATTAACAGCAACACAGTTTTCTTTTTCTTTTTTTGAAAACACAGCTTAATAACTATAAATACGCTTAACTAAAAAAACACAGCTCAACATACATCGTAAATATGGTATTTAAAGGAGTTGACTTGAGGTAGGTTTGTTATTTATTGCAGTTTAATTTAAGTATGGTATTTAATGTATCTTTTTTTTTACTGTAATAAAAAACTAATCAGACTGATTGTTTACAAATTAAAATAAAACATATATTGCATGGATAATGAATTAATTTATTTGAGCTGTATAATTAAAATTCGAATTCAGCTAGCAGCCAATCAATAATCCAAAATCCCATCTCTCTCTTTACACCCCATTCCTTGTCGTTGAGTGTACATGCATTGCTGCGAATAAATTATTATGCATGCATATAAATAACAACAAATTATTAAAGCAACCACTCTACTGATTTTCTAGCAAATTGACTTGAATAAGGCGTCTTTGTTGACCGCGCTTACACTTATTGCGTGGAGTTGGAATTAATTATGCATTAAATTATAGAATATTTATTACAATTATCATTTTTTTTAAAAAAATTACGATTTTACAATTTTCTCAAATATTTGTAAAAAAAATAAAAAAAAAACAATTTACAAAAATATCGTCTTATTTATAAGAATACGATCTACAATTAAATGCCTGGTTGCATATATTGCTGTGCAAAAGATTTCATATATGATTACAAACAATTACATTTGATTGATTATGTTTGTAAAGAAATTTTGGTCTTCGATATTTATGAAAGGCCGAAATTATATTATACGAATTTTTATGAATAATACTAAAAAATCAAACCAAACTAAACATACCCAGTATATCCCGCATAGAGCAGGGTCTGGGGGGTGAGATGTACGCAGACCATGCCCCTGCTTTTAACGGTAGGGAGGCTATTTCCGTGAAGACCCCCGGCTAAGTGCACAATAAGCTAATATTGAGTGATAACCACAAGGGTTGTCTAAGTTTTGAAGGAGGTTTATCGTCATACGTGCGCCCATGGCTTTGAACACATGGGGCTTACCTACTAGGGGAATGACTACTCCGCTCTGCAAGACACTCAGATCTAAAATGCCACCGGGCCAAGCTCCTTGCAACTACAAAACCAGAAAACAGAAGACAATAAAAACGGAAAATGAGAACGATAGAGCCGAACTACTAAGATAAAGCTAACTGAGACAACCCAACTCTGAGGCTCTCAACAACATAGCCGCTCCTTAAAAGAGAATCCACCACTCTGATCTGGCGCCTCCAAGAACACCTATCCACGATCATAGCCTCATTTAAGTTTAAGGCCTTCAAATCCAACCTAAGTTGCTCTTCCCACGACCTCCTCGGTCTACCTCTCCTCCTCACCCCCACAACCGAAAGACTCTCGACCCTCCTCACTGGGGCTTCAGCTAGCCTCCTACGGACGTGGCCGAACCATCTCAACCTCCCTTCCCTAAATTTCGTAGAAAAAGGCGCCACCTCAAGCTCGCTCCTAAAAACCACATTCGGAATTCTATTCAACATCGTGCGCCACAAGACCACCGCAACATCCTCATTTCAGCCGCTTCCAACTTGCTCTCAAGGGCCTTCTTTGCAGCCCAACACTCAGAACCATACAACATCGCAAGACGGATTGCCGCTCTATAGAATTTCCCTTTCAACTTTAAAGGTACTTTCTTGTCACACATCACCCCCGATGCTGCCCTCCACCTTAACCACCCCGCCTTGGTACGATGCGTGACATCGTCTTCAGTCTCATATTCCTTCTGGATGATCGAACCCAAATACTTGAACTTATCCGTACGAGGGACGATCTGATCTTCAATCCTAACCTCCACCCCTTCTTCGTTGGCCTCACCACTAAAGTTACACCAGAGATACTCGGTTTTAGACCGGCTCATACGCAAGCCTTGGGACTCCAAAGTAGATCTCCATAACTCCAACTTCTCGTTCACCTCCCCCCTCGACTCTGCCACTAACACGATATCATCAGCGAAGAGCATGCACCAAGGGACGACATCCTGAATCCCTCGTGACATGACATCAATGATAAGGGCGAAAAGAAGAGGACTTAGGGCCGACCCCTGGTGGAGCCCAATCTCAACCGGGAAAAAACGAGAGTCACCCACTGGGGTTCTGACGCAAGAACTAGCTTGGGAGTACATGTCTTGAATCACCCTAACGTACGACGGCGACACTCTCCTCTCCTCAAGGCTCTTCCAAATAGCTTCACGGGGGATGCTATCATAAGCCTTCTCAAGAACAATGAACACCATATGGAGGTCTTTGCGACGATCCCTGAACTTTTCCATAAGGCGTCTAACGAGATGAATGGCCTCGGTCGTCGATCTCCCAGGCATAAAACCAAATTGATTCTCTGAGATATCAGCTTCTTTTCTAATCCGACATTCAACCACTCTCTCCCAAAGTTTCATTGTATGACTGAGTAATTTAATACCCCGATAGTTACTACAACTCTGAGCATCACTTTTGTTCTTGAAAAAAGGAACCACAATACTACATCTCCATTCAGCTGGCATCTTATCACCCAAGAGGAGAGCATTGAACAGATCTGCTAGCCATTGGATGCCAACCTAGATGATACTAGATAACTTAAAAAAGTTTTTGAAATGATGTGACATTACAATTTTGAATTGGTAAATTAAATAGGTAATTTTAATTGATTGGATCATATAAATGCACGTGTTCAACTTGTTAATTATTTTACCAATCAATTATAAAAAAATACCAGTCGTTTAAAAAAAAATTGGAAATTTATTTTGATCTCCAACCAATATTTTTCATTTTTAATACAACAAATTATTTTGCATTGTACTTAAAAAACCAGCCTATTGACTTATATATAGACACGAGCCTATGTGCCTATGCAGTCTCAGTAGTTACATTACCATCTAGTCCCAAATTACTTGCTCCTATAAAATAGAAGTTCCATCTAATTTCAACTCACTCATTTTCTTGCAACTCTCTCAACTTTCTTAGAAACAAGTAAAATGGAAATCATGTCATCCCGATACTTAAGTGGAAGCTTAAAGTTCTCCCAAAGAAGATTATTCCGGTCGCGATACGTTCGATTAAACGGGCACAGAAAAAAGATGAAGACGGCCAGGTTAGGAGGCGGGAGCCCCGTGCGTGCATGGAAGATCAGAGCTTCGGCTCGAAGAGTCAAGATTGTTTTATCATCACCGGTAAAGCTGTTGCGAAAGCTTAAAAATTTGTACTTGACCATGTTACTAAAATTGGCAGGAGAACATGGTCAGAAGAGAATTACAAAGGCTCGTCACCTCCCAATTGCGCGATCTACTGCTGATTTCAATAACAGGCTGCTCCTGGAAATTTACAAGTCCTTTGTTGTTTCTCGTGAAATGTCTACCAATTGAACCGCACATGAAATTGTATTCTTTATGGATGTTTGTTGTGTATTGAAGTTGTTTCTGTAGTTTATATTAAATACTAGCTCGGTAGTGTAATAGAGTAACGAAGCGGTTCATGCTTTCTGATGAATGTTTTTGGAGTATTTCATTTAATGTGGTACAAAATTTTCGGTAAGATTAGAAATTACGGGTTTGAGCGTTTCTACTCTAGCCGTTTTACAATACAATTTTTTTTTGAAAAAATTAAGTATTTTAAGAAAATATTAATTAGATGATATATTTTCTTTTATATCCATTATAAATGTAATTACCTTTTAAGAACATAAACTACTTTATATTCTTGATCATTATTCATTAATTATTGTACAATTTTCAAAAAAGTTAATTAAGGAAAAATGATCATAAAGTTATATTGAAAAATGGAAATGAACATTTATTATGAGAAAAAAAAAAAATTCTCTTAAAAAAAATTATTATTATAGGACGGTGTAAATCAATTAAAATGTGGTAAAATAAATCTTTAAAGTTGTCGGAAAGTTGAATAATGAAAGTAAACGCTAAATACTCCGTATTTGATTGGTATAGAAAACACTCATCTTAGATAAGCTAGGCAGCTAGCTACTAACCTGAAGTAGAACCCAGCTGGCGCACCTTGCAGGTGGTCTGGTGGCCGTGGCTCTGTTCATTGACATTGATCTTTATGAGTTGTCTAGTTTTAACTTTTAAGCATAATTGATTCCAAAAAAAAAAACTTTTAAGCATAATTAGCATAAAAATCCGTACGATCCACATACGATTAAAAAAAAATTCACTTAAATAAATAAATATATACGTATATATATAGGGTTTTGCTCAAGTGAAAACCATCATTTATGGTGAGATATGAGATCTAATCATATCTATCCATTCAAATACATTATATTCATCTCTTACCATCCATTTAATATTTTAATATTTTAATATTTGAAATTTCACCATCTTCTTTCTAATTCAACCACCCACCACCACCGGTAACCACCTCCGGCGATCACCAGAAAATCACCACCATCAAACCAGAAATCACCACCAGAAACACTAAAATCACCACCGCCAAACCAGAAATCACCACCAGAAACAAAAAAATCACCACTCCGACCACCTGTAAACAAAAATCACCACCAAAAAACGAAAAATCACCACCGAAAAATGAAAAACACCAACTACAGTCCGAAAATCACCACCAAAAAACACCACTGTCCTACTAATCACCACCACATCACCACCATACAACCACCACCATTAACACCAAATCACCAGAAATTTATCAAAAAATCATCATAAACGAATGAAAAAGCACTAAAAATTAAATAAAATTTGCCAAAATTAAACGAACAAAAAAAGAAATTGATCGAAGGTGCAAATTGAAACTCAATCAAGTGATCAAACTATTTTGCTAGTTAGACCACATCTTGACGAAGATGGGCACCGTAAATCCGATGCAATTCAACCGCATATTGTGTTCCCGTGCTCGGTGTTGCCGTATGTACGTATACAAACACATACAATTCCTTTGATAACTACACATCTTCCTGTTAATTTAACTACAACAACCACCGCCTCCATCAGAAGCTCGCCTGCGGCGCCAGAATCACCAAAATCAAAATAAATCACTAATTACGTCGAGTTGTTGTCTTCTCCGATCGATGGTGATTTTGTGTTTTTCGGTGGTCTTCGGAGATTCTCTGAGGTCGCGAGATGGAGATGATGAACGAGTCGAAACAGTGAGTCAGTAGAGAGGTTTGGTGGTGGCGGCGGGCGAAGGTTGGAGTCAGGGGTGGGGGGCAGAGGTGTGTGGGCGATGGGGAGGGAGAGAATAGAGGAAGAAATGTGAGAACAGGGGAAAGAGTGGAGAGACAGGGGGAGAGGGGAGACTGGTGGAGGTGATAGTTGCCGGAGTGGTGGTGGGGAGGCAGGGGGTGGGTGTCTATGAGTCTGTTTATGCGGAGTGTCTATGACCGTGTTTGTGTGTGAGAGTGTATGTCCTGTGTGTGGCTGAGATTAAAAGTTTAATAAAAAAATAAAGGGTTGAGATTAGATCTCAGTTCTCATTTTAATTAAGGATTCTCATTTGAGCAAGACCCTATATATATATATATATATATATATATATATATATATATATATATATATATATATATATATATATATATATATATATATAGGGTCACGCTCTATGGAGAACCACACTAAACTGAGAACCAGAGAACTCTAATAAGTTCAGCAGCGGAACTTTAAGTTCAACAGTGGAACTTTACGTTCAACAATATAATATTTGTTGAAAAAAGTAAGTTCAGTCGTAGAACTTTGTAGAAAAAGCAAGTTCAGTTGTAGAACTTTTAATGTCATATGCAAAATTTTGAAAAAGAAGCAAGTTCAATTGTAAAAATTTTAATTTCATGTGCATAATTTTGAAATTCAATAGCAGAACACTATATTTTTATTACGAAACAAAATATGTTCTACAATAGGATCCAGTGGTTCTCCGGTTCTCTTTTAGATAATGGTTCTCATTTGAATCAACCCCTATATTATATATATATATATATATATATATATATATATATATATATATATATATATAAATAAAGAGTTACACTCCATGACAAATACTTTAAATAAAGAACAATAAAGATTAAAGTTAAGGTTTTGACCATATTATATATTCTCTGTCATGTAACAAAGGTTAAGGTGGGTTACTTAAGGATAATCAATTATAATATGGTGAACATAAAACTGCAGTAGTTACCTCAGATACTGGTTAATTCCATAAAGCCTTGCTAGATTGATTTGGGAAATATCACTTTCTGCTTCTTTAACCGGTATCTGGACATATAATAAGGACGTGAACAGAATGGACTCCATGTCTCACTGTACTTGCTTGATATCTTTTTATATTTTTCAACATCTTGCAAAACTTTCTAAAATTGTCGAGAGACATGGTAAAATAAAACTTACAACTAATTCGAACCACCCTCGAGAACTAATCTCTGCATTGACTGACCCATAATGCACATTGCACAGTAACTATGTTTGCTACACTGCTGTAGAACTTCATAATTTATTTTGTCACTTGCAAAAACTTCATATTTCATAGTCAGTTTTAAGAAGTGGACCTACATATATACTAGATTAAATCCCTTGTGATGAACTGGTTACTTTCATATTTGTTATTTATTATTTGTAATTTTATGTTTTTATATTTTATGTATTAGTTATATTTGTTTTTTTCCTAGAGATATGTTTAAATTAGAATTGTAATGTGTGTTTTAATAACAATAAGTTTTTTTAAGTCCCGTTAAAGTAAGTAGGCCACAGAGATGTGTTTAAATCCGAATATTTATATGCATTTTAATTATAGTAGGTTTTTAATATAATTGGGCCGGTTAAAGTAGTTTTTAAAAATTTAACCAGTTAAAATAGCTTTTGAGAATAATAAGACCCATTAAAATAGGTTTTAGTTAAAATGGGTTTTAATTACCGACCAAACCAATAATTTAGTGTTTCGGCTTTAATACTATAGCATAGTATAGATGTGATAACCTACACTCTTCCAGGCTTTCATTTAGTATTATCTGCTTGTTAAGATCCAGAATTCCAAATTAAATTGGCTTTAACATTGGGTTTGGTTTTGGCTAAAAATGAAGTAGCTTTGATTCAGTTTTGGTCCTTTTGGACACTTTGAACTTGATTGGGATTGCTTTTCCAGACCCAAAATTCAGATTACCCACATTTCTGGCTAAACCAGTTCTAGGTAGCACCATAACTGCTTTCCTTATAGCCAAAAGTAGTTTTTGGTAACCCCATAACCATGCAAGTTGCTTTTAGAATATGTGTAGTTCATGGTTTTCATGGAAACAATTTATGAATAAAAATTATTTTAATTGTATTTTAGATAAAATATCGCCGAAATTTAACATTTATTCAGAAAAATAAAAATTTAGTTGCTTGCTCGTATAGAGATTTAGGATTATAGGTAGGATTGATTCAAAATATTTCAAGTTTTACGGTAAAATTTACTAAAGATATGTTATTTCAGTTACAAGTTACTGATAGTTAAAATTTGTGCTAGCAGTCTAACACAGAAATCATACTGTTAATTCTGCTTTAGTAACCTCTATTTTGACCGAGTCATGAACACAAGTTTTTGGCCTTTGCTTAGTCTTGTAAATTACACATTTAACATAATTCATTAGGAATTCATTTAAACAATTATGTGTTTTCAGTAAACTGCAAAATGCCTGGCAAAGATAAGCTCGTCTTCTACTTGAAGCAGCATCAGATTTTAAGAATGAAACTTAGACTCAGTTTTTTTATTTTATTATGTATGATATCTTTTTATATTTCTAAAACGAGATACATTTACAACTAATTCGAACCACCCTCGAGAATTTATAAAGGTTCATATATGCAATCCCAAAAATGTATGAACTTTTAGTGAATGATAACAGGGCTTTTCTTATATATATGTCTGTAGCTAGACACATAGCTTACACGCATAGTATGCTTAAGGCTTGTGCATATTAGATTCAAATTTAGAAACAGTTATGTGTTAGTTTACTTTCAACAGAACTATTTCAATCCTCTCCTTCTGCTTGTAAGGTGTGTGAGGATGAACCAGTGCTGCAGGCCTTTAAGCTGATGAGGCAGAAGGGAGTAAGTGCAGTACCGGTGGTTGAAAGTGGTGGGGGCAGAGCAATTGGCAACATAAGCATCAGAGACATTCAGTTCCTTCTACTTGCACCTGCTATCTATAAAAATCACAGGTTAGTCATTAAACTTTTGCAGCTCTTGATCATATGTAATTCTTTTTAGTCTTAATGTATGTGGCTACTGCCTGCCAATATACAGAAGTATGACAGCACCGAAAAATATACAGAAGTGTGCTACTAGACCTAGTATATGTTTTCAATGCTGCCTTGATCTATTGTTATATTTCTAGTTCTACTACATTTGAACATTATAACAGTATCCTTGTTGCCAACTATGTGGCATGACTATATTGTTTCTCTCCCATAGTCACATAAGCTGGCTTACTTCTTACATCCTTCTTTAAAATGTGGTGATCAACTATTACTTCCCTAAAAGAATTGAGGATTATGTTCACAGAATTTGGAGAACTAGAAAGGGTGATCAGGATGCAAGGCTTGCCTCAGATCTCGTTAAAATTTTGGAAGGAGCAAATCAACAAGTACCAGATGAAATTCAAAGTATGACTTCAGGTGGTGGATTTGGAAGGTCTTGAAGCCAATGGGGTTATGGTCCTGGTAGATTTGATGCTTCTGTCTTATTAGTAGTTATAAATTTTTTTGAGACATTATGAAAAACTTAGATTCGTGGAACTATTAATTATGTTTGACAATATTTGACTTATTTGTAATCGTTGGTTTAAGTATTACTGAAAATTTGTGTTGGAAGTTATTTATATATGTTGAAGTTGCATCTTTTAATTGGCTTGCTTAATTCTTAGGTTGGATTATATTTTGTATTAGGATGTTTCATTTTGGAAGCCAGCTGTTACAAAATTATTACTAAAGATGTTGTCATAGCTTGTAAAAATGTTGCTAAAACTTAAACAATGTTAACTAAAAAGTGTTACTATAACATGTTAGAATGTTGGCAAAAATATGAACTGTTAAATAAACTCATGTTGCTGTAGAGGGACAAAGATGTTGGAATAGGCTATATGGCAACATCGCAAATGTGTTGGTGTTGAGTAGACAGTGTTGCCATAGACTTTATGCCAACACCGAAAAAAGTGTTGCTATTTTGCATGAAATGTTGGCATAAGTGCTTAAGGCAACATCATGTTGATGTTGCCATAGTTTTGACAAAATGTGTTGGCTTAACCTCTAAGCCCACATGCAAATTCCCGACACCTTCAAAATTGACAAAAGTGTTGCCTTAAATCCTATGGTAACATTTTTCAGCATTTTTAACACTTATTTTGGATGTTGCTATAGACCATTTGTGGTGTAGTGTGAGTTCATTGGTTGCGTTATACTCGGAAACAATAGGTTCGGCATTGTTCCTAAAACGAAAATCTGGGAATATTGGATAGGAATTTGCAGAAGAATTGTTAGAATTTTGCAGTGGCGCCTATTCTAAGTAACGAGTAATACCTAATGCCGCAAGAAAATTAAACTTCATTCAATTATTTGAATATGTGTTACTACAGTTCGGAACTTTCTCCTGGACCAATAATAAGAAGGAGATCATTTGCAATAGTTTCTCCTATAACAAGTTGCACATACTCAGTGGAGAACCTGATAATCTACATTATGGGGAGGACTAATTGACTCGTTGTAGACGTGAAAATTAAATGATTGACAGTTCGTATTATTATATTGTAGAACCACTAGATATGTGGTATTTGTTGGGAATTATGACTAAAACAGCAACATAGAGGCAGTTATATATCGTATTTAACAAGTCCAGGCCAAGCATACAATTAGCGAAACAAAACATGAAGGTAAAACACATGCATGTCAGTAATTGATAGAACAAAGAAAAGTCAGAAAACATACCAGTAGCCATAGCTATATCAGTATGTAAAACAAATAAAACAAGCAGCTGAGTCGTCAGGATTTGCTAGAAAGCCTGACTGCTCTTGAAGAGATAATTGCCCCCACTTACAACTGTGTTGGGATGCTTGCAACACCTCTCCCAGGATAAAACAGCTCCGAGTACAGTGATCACAGCAATCAGAATATTCAACTTCGACTAGCACCTCAGTCGCCAGAGAACCCTAAGTTACATAAACTATAACAGGAGGAGAATAGAGAGTGTAGAGAAGACAAGAGAATGTAGGGTGTGGTCTGTATATTCAGTGTCTACTGTATATCACAATCAGTAGCTTAGGTCTCTATTTATAGGAGAGACCAAACGTAACTGATGCCACCCAATTAATATTGTAACTGCCGATTTACATTTAATAAAATGAAACGACTGATTTAATAAAATCAAAACGGTTGATTTAATAAATCGTAACTGTTACGTTATATTTATCCACACATATCAGTTTTTATTTTAATTATACGAATATATATATATTATCAAATTCTGACCCAACATCAGGATCTGATCCATCAGGATTTTCGTCCGTCAGGATCTGATGTCCATCAGCATTTGATCATTCATCAGGATCTGATACCGTCAGGAGATCAGTATTTGATCCAGCATCAGGATCTGATAGTACCTTCAGGACTTCATCAGGACTTGAGCCCATCAGTATTAGATGTCTGCCAGTTCCTGATTTATTCCAAGTACTGATCCCGAACGATATATATATATTTATTCTAATTAAAATATTATTTAAACACAGAAATAAAATCCCTCGCCCAGGTCGCCTCGCGTACGCGAGACGCCGAGACATTCGCCCAAATCGCCCTTCGACCGAGCCGACCCGAGTCGAGACGTGACGTGACGTGGCGAGGCGGACGGCGGCGGCGCGCGCGTGTGTGTGTGTGTGTGCTCGTGGAGCACACAGTAACACCATGCACCATCATACACCTTAGTAATTGTACACTACCCATGTGTGTGATTCTATATAAAGCCAACAACCCCCTTTATTCATTTCAATGTGGGACAAATACACATTCTCATTTCAAGCTTATTCAAGCTACTAACTTCAACTCCATTTCTCTAAGGGTTTCACTAAGAAAATTACTTAGACCCATATATGAAAATTTAAGTCCTCATAACAAGGAACAATTTCCAATCGTTAAAATCCGGAATTAACATCAAGAACATAAAATACTTATGCCCCAAAACTCCATTTTCTAACAATCCCCCACAAATCCATATAGAAATGTTCCAGGTTTCTCATCATGACTTGTTTTTCAGAGTCGGTACCCTTCCGGGTTTGAACCCTCCTAAGTCCCCTACTTCAACGATTACCGGATTCAGATGGAATGTTTCACCTTGAATCTTAATCCGTTTGGTGTAACCATGTTCCATAGACGACGACAAGTCAAAGGCTATGGTGCCAATCTACGGCTTTGAGACATTAATGGTCTTGTCTCGATCCTGTTCATCGAATGCTTCAAGGAATAACCCTTTCCTCTAATTGCGACCACACAATTACATTCGCTTAGCTGGGCATCTCCAGAGATGTACTGCTACCATCTCGTCAAATAACTTGACCCCATTCAGAGTTATAATAACTCTTGCTATCTAGCAGTATCAGTACCTTCTAGGTTTACAGGGGATAGACTCAGATACAACAGTATCATCTATGTAGCAAAGGTACTACCAGTTCATCCTTACAGCTTGTTATTACCACATTGAATACACTTCAAGGGATCTCCTCTCATGTGTATTGGGTTCCCACTGATGATGAACTATGATGGGTTGACAGCCCCATCCCCAACCTTGACTTAAGGACCACTGCAGGTTCCAGTCCTTTAGTTAAAGGATCAGCTATATTATTCTGAGTTCCTATGAACTCTACAGCAATAATCCTATCAGACACTAAACCCCTAATAGACTTTAGTCTAACTTGGATGTGCCTCTTGGTTTTAGCATTATACTTTTTACTGCTAATCTTGTCGATAGTTGTTTTACTATCACAATGAATAGCAAGCGCAGGAAGCGGTCTGCTTACTACAGGTATCGCGGACATAAGTCCATGTAACCATTCAGCCTCCGTCCCCGTGGCATCAAGTGCACATAACTCAGCCTCAAAAGTAGACCGAGTTACTATAGTCTGTTTGGTCGACTTCCAGGATATTGCTCCCCCTGCTAAGGTGAACACGTATCCAGTCACTCCATTGGAACCAGACTTCGTAGCTATCCAACTTGCATCACTGTACCCCTCAAGTACACCAGGAAATCTCCTATAGTGTAAACTTAGGTACATTGTGCCTTTCAGATATCTAAGTACTCTATCAAGAGCATCCCAATGAGTTCTGTTTGGACAGCTTGTATACCTAGCCAACTTAGACACAGAGTATGAAATATCTGGTCTAGTACAGTTAGCAAGATACTGTAAACTCCCTATAATCTGAGAATACCTTAACTGAGACACAGGTACTCCTGAAGCATTCTTAACAAGGGCAACTTTAGGATCATAGGGTGTACTAACGATTCTACACTGTGAATAACCATATTTCTCAAGTATAGATTTCTTTATATAATGAGACTGCGATAAAGTTATTCCCTCAGCTGACTGTGTCAGTTTGAGACCAAGAATCACACTAGCCTCACCCATATCCTTCATTTCAAAATGCCTTTTCAAGAAAGCTTTTGTCTCGTTAATTAACTCAAGATTGGTTCCAAACAATAGTATGTCATCAACATATAGGCACATGATGACACACTCACTACCTTTAACTTTAGTGTAGACACACTTATCACTTTCATTAATATCATAACTGAACGGCACTATAGTTTCATCAAACTTTTTTATGCCAATCCCTAGGAGCTTGTTTCAAGCCATAGATGGACTTGATCAACTTACATACTTTCCTTTCGTTACCAGATGCAACAAATCCCTCAGGCTGATCCATATAAATCTCTTCTTCAAGTTCACCATGAAGAAAAGCTGTCTTTACATCCATTTGATGGATGATAAGACCATGTACGGAAGCCAATGCTACAAGCATTCGGATTGTTGTCATCCTAGCGACAGGAGAGTATGTATCAAAGTAATCGATACCCTCCATTTGCTTAAAACCCTTAGCTACCAGTCTAGCTTTGTACTTATCTATTGAGCCGTCAGGATTCAACTTCCTTTTAAATATCCATCTGCACCCGATAGTAGAACACCCAGGAGGGAGATCAACTAACTCCCATGTTCCGTTAGAAACAATAGAGTCAATTTCACTCTTTACAGCGCCCTTCCAGTGCCTAGACTCTGAAGAATCCATAGCTTGTCGGAAAGTTAAAGGTTCGTCCTCGACATTGTAAGTGATAAAATCACTTCCAAAATCCTTGACTACCTTTGCACGCTTACTCCTTCGTGGTTCCTCTACCTCCTTAGAAGTAGAGCTACTACTAGGTTCCACCCCCACATTTGTCATCTTTTCCACATGATCAGGAATAGAACTTGATGTGTGAGTAGGATCTTCATTAGAAGTAACTAGAGGCATACCAGTCTTCATAGGGTAAACATCCTCAAAGAATGTAGCATCACGAAACTCAACTATCGTATTTGCCACTATACCATCTATGTCAGATTTTAATACTAAAAATCTCATAGCTGTAGTGGTCTCAAGATAGCCCAGAAAGATACAATCAACAGTCTTCGGACCTAGTTTCTTTCTCTTGTGTTCAGGGACAAGTACCTTAGCAAGGCACCCCCACACACGAAGATACTTAAGACTAGTCTTCTTGCTCTTCCATAACTCATAGGGTGTCTTATCCATGTGTTTCAGAGGAACTCTATTCAGAATATGGCAAGCCGTATTCAGAGCTTCTCCCCACATGTATTTTGGCAACCCAGAATTAATAAGCATACTATTAATCATATCTTTAAATGTTCTGTTCTTTCGCTCAGCAACCCCATTAGACTCAGGTGTGTATGGTGGGGTAACTTCATGAACTATACCATTGCTTGCACAAAATTCATTAAAAGCGTTACTCGTATACTCACCACCTCTATCAGATCTCAACCTTTTACGTACCTTACTAGTTTGTTTTTCTACTTCAGTTTTATATATAATGAATTTACTAAGTGCTTCATCCTTATGTCTAAGTAAATAAACATAACAGTATCTACTACTATCATCTATAAAGGTAATGAAGTATCTAAACTGGTCCTTAGTCAACACACCACCAAATTCACAAATATCAGTGTGTACTAAATCTAACAAGTCTGAATCCCTAACAATATTATGAAAAGGTTTCCTTATTTGTTTAGCAGACACACATACTTGACATTTAGAATTCTTTTCTATAGTGTGTTTTGGAATCAACTCTAAGTTCATCATATTTTTAAGAGCACCAAAATTTAAGTGACCAAGTCTAGCATGCCATAAAGTTGACGATTCAACATAGTTAACAGAAGGAGTAATCTTATTAAAATCACCCAAAACGGGCTCAGCATTTATTACAAATAAACCATTTGACAAGTAACCCTTGCCAAAGAAAGTACCAGAATGAATAAGAACTACTTTATTACATTTAAGAGAGACTTCAAAACCATTAGCTACTAAACAGCTTCCACTTATTATATTTCTACGCATGTTGGGAACATGATGCACTCTCGTCAGGGATAGAACACGACTCGAAGGAAACTTCAAGTCCACGTTTCCTATTCCATGTACTTGAGCAGCACTTGCGTTCCCCATCGTCACTGTCAAGCTATGACTCTGTTGATAAGATACAAATAAACTAATGTCAGCACAAATATGCACATTAGCTCCAGTATCAATCAACCATTCATTTGACAGATAAGTGGAAAATAGTACAGGGTTGTAGGTAACATACCGGTCTTCGTTGGTTTCAGAAGCCAAAGCCTCACCAACAACCATGTTCGCTACAGGCCCACTTGAGGTTCCAAGCACAGCATTCGCTTGAGCTACCCCCTCGGCTTTCTTTGCTTTCTTTGTAGGGCAGTCCTTACTCCAGTGTCCAACCTGCCCACAAGACCAACATGGTTTGTTTGCCTTTGGTTTCTTGGCCATATCCTTGTCACTCTTAGGTTTATTACTATTACCCTTCTTAGAGACAACCTTCCTTTTCTGTCCTACAGTAGCTACATTTACCTTCGAACTTCCATGCTCAGTTGGCATCACATGTCCCTGTTTGGACTTGTGTTGTTCTTGCACCGAAATGTCCAGCATAAGGTTGGTCCAGGTGATCTCTCCTTTCTGTCTTTTCAGGGAGAGAGAGAACTCTTCCCAAGACTTTGGGAGCTTTTCAATCACACTCATCACCTTAAACTTTTCGGGGAGGTCCATTCCAGACTCCTTCAAAGCATGCACTATCATCTCAAATTCATGCACTTGCTCAGTCATGGACTTATTGTCCACCAGCTTGTAATCAAGGAACCTTGCCACATAATACTTTTCCAGACCTTGTGAGTCAGTATTATGTGTCTGGTCCAGCTTCTCCCATAAGAGTTTTGCGGTGTAGGCATCAGAGGAGTACACATCAAACAATGTGTTGGTTAGAGCAGCCAGAATTGCTGCCCTAGCAACCCCATCCTTCTCAGCCCACTTCGCAAAACCCTTAACTGATTCAGCCTTCTCTTGATCTAGAACCGGCTTCTCATATTCCACAACAGGCTATAGACCCTTTACAGTCAACCACAACTTCATCCTTTTCTGCCAACGAGAAAAGCCAACGCCCCCATTGAATTTCTCTGGCAAGCCAGTTAATTCAACAGGTTGTGGAAAACTGTAAGTGGTCCAATCAATGACCCCAGCAGATGCAACCGAACTACCACTAGCAGGAATTTCACTCTCGTTAACCATTATGCTAAATACTATATAACAAATTATCTCTTCAAGAATGTTGGGAATTATGACTAAAACAGCAACATAGAGGCAGTTATATATCGTATTTAACAAGTCCAGGCCAAGCATACAATTAGCGAAACAAAACATGAAGGTAAAACACATGCATGTCAGTAATTGATAGAACAAAGAAAAGTCAGAAAACATACCAGTAGCCATAGCTATATCAGTATGTAAAACAAATAAAACAAGCAGCTGAGTCGTCAGGATTTGCTAGAAAGCCTGACTGCTCTTGAAGAGATAATTGCCCCCACTTACAACTGTGTTGGGATGCTTGCAACACCTCTCCCAGGATAAAACAGCTCCGAGTACAGTGATCACAGCAATCAGAATACTCAACTTCGACTAGCACCTCAGTCGCCAGAGAACCCTAAGTTGATTTATTCCAAGTACTGATCCCGAACGATATATATATATTTATTCTAATTAAAATATTATTTAAACACAGAAATAAAATCCCTCGCCAAGGTCGCCTCGCGTACGCGAGACGCCGAGACATTCGCCCAAATCGCCCTTCGACCGAGCCGACCCGAGTCGAGACGTGGCGAGGCGGGCGGCGCGCGCGTGTGTGTGTGCGCGCGCGTGGAGCACACAGTAACACCATGCACCATCATACACCTTAGTAGTTGTACACTACCCATGTGTGTGATTCTATATAAAGCCAACAATCCCCTTTATTCATTTCAATGTGGGACAAATACACATTCTCATTTCAAGCTTATTCAAGCTACTAACTTCAACTCCATTTCTCTATGGGTTTCACTAAGAAAATTACTTAGACCCATATATGAAAATTTAAGTCCTCATAACAAGGAATAATTTCCAATCGTTAAAATCCGGAATTAACATCAAGAACATAAAATACTTATGCCCCAAAACTCCATTTTCTAACAGTATTTTCTAAGAAACTCTAGCTAGAATATCTTAAATGCCAAAAAAACTCAAGCTACGAGTGCTTAAATCTAAAAATAACACGTTTGAAACCATTATCCAAAGCCACAATAGACACACCAGAAGCATATAAAACAACATATGTTGGACATCTGGAATAAAATTAATTGGTTCCAGCAGAAGAAACTGTATCCAATAATTTTTTTAGCAAATTTTATTCTAATTTTGCTAATTAATATTTGTAATAGCACATTCATCACAACATCTATTAAGTTAATCTTTTCTTAGAAATCCTGCTAGCCTAAATCGATATTCTAGACTGGTGGGCACCAACGCAGGTAGAAATCGAGGGAAATATGGTAGCCAAGTTGGTTGATATCAATTTTTTCTTTTGCAATTTTTATCAGTTGTTTGTTTAAATCATAGGGCTATATACATCTCATATTTGTCATTACCAGTCCTAAACTGCCACTAATAAGGTTTCTGATCAGTTAGCTTCTGATCACAAGAACGTTTAAACAACCTGCGGTTTGGTTTGTTACTAGAACCAAAAACAACAACAATAAGGGAATTGTGATTCCCGAAGAACCAACGACTTTCTAAAAACCAAAAAGTGAGCTAAGAACCAAGAACTAGAGAGATACTTTAGGAAGAAATTTTCACCAGCAAAATTGCGGACTAAAGTAACGCATATCAATTTTTGTCTAATTTAGTTTCTGAATGTTTAGGAAACAAATTAATGGGCTGAATGCTGATACTCAAACTGATATCTGTGCTCACTTATAATTGTCAAAGAACTAGTAAATCAAAACTTAGTTTCTTAACTATGTTGGACCCCTAATTTCAAGTTTTTTTTTTGATAAAACCGTACTTGCATTAAAATTTCTTAGAATCAAGCATACAGATGATAAAATTCGGAGTAGAAACATTTCACTCCATAAGACCTGACATAGAATATATTGCCCTCGCTAAGTTATGAGCTACAATATTCGCAGACTAACACACTAACACTTCATCAAAGTGTTTATCCATATCCGTACAATCCTCCAAAATCATATGATCAAGCACCAAACTCACACAATCGGTGAGACAATAGCAAACTCACACAAACTATGAGACAATAACAAAACTCATACAAACGGTGAGATAGTAAAAAACAAACCGATCTTACAACTATAAAAATGAGATTACAAAATAAAGCTACAAATTATTTCAAGTTTAACTAGCTAAAAAAGTAACATATAACAAGCCCATTTAAGCATAAGTCTGTAGAAAAGAAAAAGTCATATTAAGTAACATATATAATTGCAACAGTCACCATGTAGAATTGTAGATGCCCACACTCATCATATGGCATTTTATGAAATTATCACAAGTTATAAGAATACAAATTTGTTTTTAGAATAAGGGGAGAGAATATCCTTTTTTTATTCTTAATCCTTTAATAGGCTAGAGATGCATTTTTCATCTACATGCTTTAATAAAATTTAAAATGTTACAAAATTGTAAGTTTCATTAAATGTGTTTTTTTTACGTAAAACGAAAAATTCATTAAAATGAATATTTTATAAGTTTCATAAAATTGTAAAATAGTTTTATTTTAAAATATATGTTATTTAGTCAAAAAAAATTATTTACATTTATATTTTTATAGACTCTAAATATTTCACATATACAATCTTATAAATAATATCAAGTACACGAAAATAGTCTCCAAATAAACTACATAGTTAATACTTAATAGTCTTCAAATACAAATACTTAATCTACCCGATACATAATATTTGATTATATGCCTGATAAATACTCCCTCCGGTCATGGTTCTAAAAATCCCCGATTTAATCGATTAATCCCCGATTAATCCTTTATAATGTAGCTAACCGATTCGATTTTTGAAATCCGATTAATCCTATGAATTTATTTAAAATGATATGTTTAACTGTAAATTAGACTAATATATTAAATATTATTATAATATCCGATTAATACTCCGATTAATCCTTCCGATTAATCCCCGATTACCCGATTAATCTTAAATCGGTACCTTAACCGATTTATACCGATTACCGATTTTTATAACCATGCCTCCGGTTCATTATATAAGGTATTTGACTTTTGTGCACGTAACTTTAGGTGTTTTGACCATATATTAAAAATAATTATTTTTCAATTTTTCCTTTTTTGAATAAAAATATAATATTTTAATTTTTATTTAAAAAAAGAAATTTTTAAAAATAATGATTTTAGCTATGTAGTCAAAGCACCTAAAATTACGTACACAAAAGTCAAATGCCTTATATAATGGACCGGAGGGAGTATATTCATATTACTGAGGATGATGAAAAAAATTTAGTTTTTAATAGGAGTAATGCTACGTACCCCGAAAGCGGTCCCAAATTAAATTCTCAAATGACGTAGCATGGTTGACATGGCATTGTGAGAGGCTTTAATCGGTGAAATTTATGTGAATGCAGGGGGTCCATCATTATTATTTGAATTAGTACCAATAACATACATTCTGACACGTGATATTAGGGAATAAATTCGGGAACGAATTTGGAGACTCTAGCATTTTTCTTTTACTAATAAATAGTCTTATAGTTACACTCAAATATTAAATTTTAAAATATTATATCATAAGAAAAAAAGAAAAATTATTATTTAAATGAATAAATATTTATTGATCAGAATAATATATGTATTTTTCAATAAATAAATAATTTCATTAAATAAATAAATATTTTTTATTCCAAATATATCAATTTATAGAAGTTGTACGGTTGTACCGTAACTAAACACTCCCATATTTTGACCAAGTTCTAAACAGAAAAATGTTTCAAAGTTGTAAAAAAAGATGAGCAAAGGCGACTATACTAACAACTAACAAAATGGTTAACTAATCGAACGTTCAGGTGTCTGGAAACATCCCTGACAATATAAAATTATCTGGAAACATTTGACTAGAATATATACATTAAAAAAAACATTATACACTTTTTTAGTTAATTAAATATGTAATACACTTTATATTTAGGAAAAGAGTTACTCCCTCCGTCCCTAATTAGTTGTCCAGTTTCTATTTTTGTTGGTCAAATTGACTCAAATTTGACTGAAATTTATATATATTACATAATGAAAAATATTTAAAAAAATTATACCATTGTAAACTACTTCTAATTTATTTTAATATGTGATTTTCAGTTTTTTAAAATAATAAACGGATTAATTTTAATCTTCGGTTAAAAGTTAGTCAATTTGACAACTGAAAAGTCAAACTGGACAACTAATTAGGGACGGAGGGAGTAAATATCAAATTGCACATTGAATAATTTCAAATATCTCAAATTGCACATTGAAAAATTCGATGTTGATAAGTGGATTTCATATCCACTTAGAACGCTTCGTATCGACTTAAATTGATTAACTTGACCTCAATTATGTGGTGTTTTTGATGTGTTTGCATTGAGTTTTGCAGAACTTATAGCTGGAGGCATTGGTAGTGTTTAATGACATAATTGTGGTGGAATTTAGCTCGGGAGTAGGAGGCCAGAAGCAGGACAGAGATACGTCAAGAAAAGAAGTATCAAGGAAATATAATAAAGGAGGGCTTGGAGTTTAAATAGCAAGAGTTGGAGGCTAATTTGATTAAAATTCGGATTTTTCGGGTGGGTTGCGCAGTCTTCACTGTTTTGGCTATATCGGGAGTTCTACAAGTCCGTTTGAGGCCCGTAAGTAGTCGTTGGAAAGCTCGGAAGAAGACGAATCTGTTTGTAGCAAAGTGTTCCAGCAAATAGGGCGCGGGCGGGCTTGAAAGTGGCGCGGGCGCGCTTGTCGTGGCTGCCAGAAATTCTGTTTCAAGTCTGTTTCGGAAATTTCTCCTGTTTTAAGTCTAATTTGGAATTTCTTGCTGGCTAAGGCATAGAGGGGCTATATAAACACATGTATTCATCAGAAGAGGACGTTTTTACACAGAGAGGGAGACGAGAGAGACTTGGAGAAGGATTCCCAACGCTCGTGACAAGCAACGGAGATCTAGATCTACTTTTTGTATTCTTCTAATTAGGCGATACTCTTGGATTGGATTTGTTTTCTAAACCTTATTAATCTAGCACTATTGTTATTATTCAGATCTTGTTTATTATCATGTTTTCAATAGATCCCATGATGACGAGCCGTTCGATTATGAACTAATCGTTATCATGGGATTCTAACGGATTTATTTATGTAGTTTAGTAGTTTGATTGCTTTAAATATTTGTGTGTGATGAATTGTGATATCCTCGTATGGTTATACTTAACGTTTTTAGATGCGTAGCTAACATCTAAATTGTTAATCTCTATTGAAGCGATAGTGGACATAGAGATTTAGAACTTGTCATGCTAGCATAGGATTATGGATGTTTTGACATGCATGACTAGTAGTGTAATTTTAACCATCTTATACTGCCCTATGTGATCTCAATGGATAACTTGTACTTAAACCGTTATGTTTTCAAATCTGATAGACATATAGGGTCTAAACATAATTGGTGTTTGCCCAGCTTCTATCTCTTTTGTGGATGTTGAGTAGTTTGGTATACGTATACTGAAAGGTAGCGTGTGCTTGTTTCGTGTTGTCCGATCAGTTATCATAACCATCACATGCATTAATTAAAGGCATCAACTCTAGACGAAGTATTTATTGAAGTTAGGATCTCATGTTTATTCTCTCATTAGTAAATCAGTTTTACACCACGTTAGTTAATTAGATCTTAATATTGTTAAATTGCTTAATAGTTAATTTAGATAATCAAAACTCAAAATTGATACTTGTCTTAGCAGTGAATAGAAATCATACATTGTTGCATAGGTGCATATTCTGCATTACACCAGTCTCTGTGGGATCGAACTTAACTATATCTTATATTACTTGTGACCGCGTACGCTTGCGTGATTTTATGTGAAGAGGGATCTCATTTAAAAAATTTTATAGGCTTATATATCATCCGTCACCACGCCGTTATCAAACTAACGGCAAGTTCAAATTCTCTGTTTGCCACGTCAGCATAACAGTTACTTTGCCAATTCATCACCCAACTGGCCATGACGTAGAGCTAACGGTAATATCCCCCCCCTCGTTGCTTATTGTTAGAATATATGCGTATTATTGTATTAAGGGTATTTTCGGTACTTTATCTTATATAGGTTTACTATATAAGTATTGAGACATGTATTATAAACTTTGACTTGATCATAATATTATTTGGCTTTTCTCTTTATTCTAACATGGTATCAAGAGCTAGGTTTCGAGGGAGATGATAATCAAATTCATCGTTTGTTGAGGGATAATCGTGGGTGTTTAACCAAATCGTTAGAGAGGTAGAGTTACGCTACAAAAACAAATTTATTTTGAAAATTTGTAGGAATTTTTCTGTCCAGATCAGCCAACTTCGTTTTGCAATTCCCAGAGTTTCAACCGTTGGATCGTCCTGAAATTTTGATTGAGTCTTCTTTGCATTAGAATCTAAGTTTTGAACATTAGAGATCGTATTTGGAGTTCCGGAAGGTCAGATTTTAAGGGTTTGAACAGATTGCTTCTAATTCATTCTTTACGTCGTTCTTGATCTTATAAGTTGGGTGCTGTTGATTGATTGACATCTATATTACTTGATTATCGAGATATTCTAGTTGTAGTTATTTGGTTTATTTGCTTTAGATTTGGTATTGGCTTTGGATTTGGATTTAGAATTGGAATTAGATTTTGGATTTGGATTTGAATTTGGATTTGTTTTCGGATTCTATTTTGGATTGGAGAATTGTTTCTTTTGACTTTGGATTTGGTTTCGGGTTTAGTTTCATATCTGGATTCGATTTTGTTTTCAGCAATTTTTTGCCGTGTATGTCTCATCGTCAACAGGACTTTTGTCAACGGGTACTTCAAGTATGTTTTCTTCTTTATGGATTCTGGATTCAGGTGCATCTCATCATATGTCTCCACATTGGTCATCTTTCGTTTCATTTTCTGATCATACATCTTTATCCATCATAACTGCTGATGGCACTCCTATGCCATTGAAAGGTGTTGGTTCTGTTGTTACTCCAACTGTGTCTCTCTTTGATGTTTATTTTATTCCGGATCTTAAGCTAAATCTTGTTTCGGTTAGTCAATTATGTGAGTCTGGTTACTTTGTCGCTTTTTCTCCTACTACTTGTTGTGTTACGGATCCAAGATCTCAAAAGGTTATCGGGAAAGGTCGTAAATAGGGAGGACTTTATGTTTTGGATGAACTTAATATATTTGCTATCGGAACTCCTAGTGTTGATTTGTCCTCTTTTCGTTTGAGTGATTCATCTTCTAACTTTTACTTATGGCATGCTCGTTTGGGTCATGTTTCTCAGCCTCGCTTAAAGTTTTTAGTCTCAACTGGAGCCTTGCGACAGTTGAAATCTCATGATATTTCTGATTGTAGCGGTTGTAAATTAGTGAAATTTTCTGCTTTACCTTTTCATAAGAGTGTTACATATTCTCTTGCTCCATTTGATGTTGTGCATTCTGATGTGTGGGGACCTGCTCCTATGCCTACAAAAGGAGGATCTAGATATTCTGGTTATACGTGGATTTATCTTATGAAGCGCAGGTCTGATTTTCTGGATATGTATAAAGATTTTAGAGCTCATATAAAAACTCAGCACAATGCTGTCATTAAATGTTTTTGTTGTGATTTGGGAGGTGAATACACTTCTAATGCTTTTTGTCGATTGCTTGCTTCGGATGGGACTATACGTCAAAGTTCATGTACCGACACTCCTCAACAAATTGGTGTTGCTGAAAGAAAACATCGTTATCTTGTTGAAACAACTCGCTCATTTTTGTTGTCAGATGATGTTCCTAGTGTATTTTGGGGTGAAGCACTTCTTACTGCTGTTTATGTGATTAACAGAATTCCAACTGCTCAAAATTCAGGTATGTCTCCTTTTGAGAAATTATATGAAGAAGTGCCTGATTATGCTTCGCTGCGTGTCTTTGGTTGTACCTATTTTGTTCTCAAGCCTCGGATTGAGTGTACTAAATTGTCTGCTAAGTCTGCGTTGTGTGTCTTTTTGGGCTATGGTGTAACTTAGCAAGGATATCATTGTTTTGACCCGGTTAGTCAGAAATTGTATCTTTCTCGACATGTTTGCTTTCTGGAGCATATTCCATTTTCACTCTCACCTGAATACCACCAAAACTCTCATCTTCATCGATTACATCGGCACCATCACTGTAATTAGGATCATCACTATCATAATCCTCTAATTCATCCCCCTCATTCACAGACAAGTGATTAACATAAAGATCTATTCTACCATAAGCTGCAGAAACTTTAACTAATTCCATAACCGAAGCATCAATCAAACAAGCCTAATGCCTTCTTTAAAAGTGCGACCATCATTTTTGAAATATACTTTATCATCTTTATTATAATCATAATCTTTAGCATAATCCTCTAAATCACTAAAACAAAATATATCAGGGTCTACATCCTTAACTACATCAATCAGTCCACCAACATAGTCATAGTGAGGGTCATGGACAAACTGACTATGATGATGAACATATACGGTTGTAGTCATTCTGAAACAAGAAAAATACATACACTTACATATAAGAACAAGTTACTACGATTTTTCACACAAATATGCACATTCATACACTTAGGGTTTCACTAAAATATAGAGGAGAAAGGAAAGAATATGTACCTCTATGAAGTGAAGATGAAGTCGTCCTTATCAATTAGCAGCAAGCTATCTTCGATCCAACTCCAATTTGATGATTGAAAAAGCTAGGGTTTATGGTCTGTTCTCCCCCAATTCCTTTTCCCCCCATTCTAAAAACATAAAACGTATTTGTATGTTGTTTTTCTGTTTTGTTTTTCTTTTTCTTTTTCTGTTTTATTTTTTATTTTGTTTTTTCTAAATTAAAAAGTAAACTATATATCTGACTAAGAGCCACGTCATTGCCAGCTGTGTGATGATCTGGGAAAGTAGTCGTTATGAGGACGTGGCAAACGGCGAATTTGAATTTCCGTTAGTTTGATAACGGCAAGGTGACAGATGATATATAAGCCTTTAAAAGTGTTTTAAATGAGACCCCAAATTTTTCAGTGTGCAATTTGAGATATATGAAATTATTTAGTGTGCAATTTGATATTTAACCCTTTAGAAAAATAATCGTTTTAACCGTCTCAAAAGAGATACAGCACATTATGACATTAATAGACCGATTTCTATAGGGCGTTTGGTTCGTGGGGAGAAAACGGAACAGAATTCAAAAATGAAAATAAGAAGAAAGAAAAAAAATGATTCTGAATTGTTTTACTTGTTTGGTTTTGTTTCAAAAATGGAATGAAAAATTATATCAAAATTATTTTTAATTTATAAAAACTATAGTATAAATTATTTTTAAATTTTAAAAGTGATTTACATATTAATATATGTAACCATGGTTTAAGATATAAATTATAATCGAAAAAAAAAATAAGGAAAGAGAAAGAAAATAGGGACGTGAAGAATGGGTATTGTTGAAAATAGGAAAAATCTAAAACCAAAACAGGTGAAAAAAAATTACAATTTTTTCAAACGAAACACCAATAAAGGAAATAAACACATTTGTTTCCCTTACACTTTGTCTATTACCCTTTACCAAACACCCCAAATATATCCTTGTTAAACTTTCTATTTCTGTATCATCTTAACATAATTTCACGCAAACAAAATACAATAACCGTTTTTTTTATAAATTAAATATAAGGTAAATAAGAGAAATGTTAGAGTTTCAAAAAAGAATTCCAAAACAATTCCCAAATGATGATAAGTTGCATTATATTATTGATTGTTCCTTACATTAAATGGGTCTATTGCGTATACATATGAATCCAAAAATAAAAATGAGTCATGTGTCAGTCGGGAACAAATTCGGGATTGGTACGATAAATAAACATCAGACATGGCCATGCCCATATCCTCATGGTGCGACAAACAAAAAAAAATGCTAGGGAACTAAATAAAAGTTCCAAAAAAGTGTCCAAAATGACACGTGTCTTCTTATTATTGATTGATTAAATAAATAATGTGATGAACCTTGTGTGCATTCATATGAATCCTCCAATTAAAACTTCCCATTTTACAAGTCACACATGTCACATCATTTTAGAACATTTTTGGAGAGTTTTTTTTTTAGTTCTACAGGCATTACCCGACAAGCAAATCCAAATTGAGAAAAATATTTAGATAAATTTACGAGTCGGTGGCGTCGTTCGGTACAATAAATATCCGTGACTGGTTCACCATGTGCATATCTTAGAGCATCTCCAAGAGGCTCCATACTCTAGCTCTTAACTCAAAAAATGAGGAGAAAGAATAAAAATATTGCTCCAAGAGACTCTGAGTGGCTCTTAAAAACACTAAGAGTCTCTTCTCTCTTCTCATTTCTAAGAGCCACTAGTAGCTCTTAACTTACATTTTAATAATAAATATTCATGTCCACCAATTATTGCACAAGTTTTGATTATAATGGGGTTGATTTATGAATAAATTATAAATAAGGAGCTAGTATAAAGAATATTGTTGGAGTTTAACACATAAACTGATGTAATAACTTACTAAAAACCATTTATTTATATTATTTTTAAGAATGAAAGTAGGAGTGTCCTGGGATGCTCTTAAATCCTTAAATCATGGACATCAACTACTCATCACTTGACTACTACTTGTCCTTACTACACAGTACACACTACTTCTTTTCTTTACTGTCCCCGTACTTATCGAACCGACGCCATTCTCTTCAAACTATCATCTTTTTCACTTCTGACTTCGACCCATTTGATTTCTACATAAACTAAACCAACCCTTTTGACTTTACTAGTGCTAGTTTTAGTTTTGTTATGATGAAGAGGCATAATAGGAGCTCTAATGGACTTATAGATCGTTCGGATCCTAATGGAAACAATGACCTTGAGTCTAGAGTTGTTGAAAATGATGAGGAGTTTAAAAATGGGTTGAATCCACTTAAACTTATGGGGATTTTTGTTGTTTGTTTGATGGGCCTTTCTGTTCTTTTCTCTTTTTCTTTGATCTTGAAAGACGCTACTTCTCATTCTCTTTGGGCTGTTGCTGAAGCTAGGCCTATTGATGATTTCAATCCTCAACTAAACACTGGTATTGTTTCCATATTACACTTTTTTTATAACGTTCATTAATGTGCTTAACTATGTTTTGATTGTTATTTGTTACTTCTGCTAATGTATTTGTGCTAAGTTTGTATTCTGATAAGAGAATCTTGACTTAGTAAGTTAATATAAAACAGTTCTAGCTGATTGCTTGCTTAATTTGCTAAACCAGTTACTGATATTGCCAATTATAGGGAATTGAGCTGTAGTGAAGATGCTCCCACCGTTGTGGCCTAATAGTTCTTATGCTGAGGATGTATTGAAAAATTAAACTAAAAACAATGTACTTAGTAGTTAACATGACGTCTTAGAAGCAGGGTATGGGGACAGTCTGATGTAGGCAAGACAAGCTTACCCCTATTCATAGGAGTGGAGAAACTGTTTCCATGAGTATGTTATTATGTTCTCATAATTTCTTTAAAATCCAGTAAGATTGTCAGTTAAGAAGTAGACATGCCAATTAGTACCTCTATTTAGGCCTGTCAATGGATTAAGAATCCGATCCGATCCGATCCGATCCGATCCAACCCGAAATTAGCGGGTATGGATCCTTCAAAAAAATATCCGATCCGATAAGGATCCGATCCGATAAAGATCCGATCTGATAAGGAGCGGTTATGGATTTAGCATGATCCGATCCGTTAACGATCCGATCCGATCCGAATATATTTTATATATTAAATTTTTTTATATTTTTATATATTATATATAATATATTTATTATGTATAATATATAATAAAAAAATATTTCTACATATCTATACTATATTATATATATAACATATTATATATTATATATTTATATGTATTATATAATATACTATATTTATTTTTTAATATATATTATATATTTTTTATTTGTCATATATAATAGAAAATTTATAAAAAATATATAGACTTTTCGATTAACATCTAAAATTTTGAATACAAGTCAAAGTACTAATCAAAATAATAGTTGACCGTTAAATTACTAAATCAAATGAATTTGGATAGGTCATTTTTGTAATTTTGCAATTTTCCTTTTTTTTTTAAAATCAAGCGGGTCGGACCTCCGATCCGAAAATCCGAAACCCGAACGGATCGGGTATGGATCTGACTAAAAAATATCCGGCCATAATCCGATCCGATCCGAACCCGAAAAATCTTAATGGATTTGGATATGGATTTAGGATAATCCGATCCGAATCCGACCCGTTGACAGGCCTACCTCTATTACCTTCACACACCTCATGTGGATCTAGCTCTTTAAGCGTAGAACAAATTATGAGATATTTAGGCGGTTGGTTGTGTGCCAGCGGGGCAAGTATTTTCTCACTAAGATTCATTTCACGATTTTTAATAGTTTAAATGATCAGAATTTAAGCAGCCCTAGGGACTTGTTTGGCGAGTCAGAATTGAAATCTCTCTATTAATGATTGTGACTGCTTTTAGAAGATATGCAGCACCTTGGGTTATGAGCTTTTGAGGCCTGACAGTTTTGAATTCAGAAAGAGCAGATAGCGCCTGTAGTAGGAGTAACGTACAAATTCTTTTTGCAAACAGTCTCTTGAATATCGAACTAAGGAGATAGCTAGATTATGTGTGTAGAAGACCTAGCCCCATATATACTATATATAATATGCATCGGGTTACTCACTCACTGATTTAATGTACCACATTCTTCTTCCTTTTTTTCTTGGGGATATTTTGGGATAGAAGAACAAGCATGTGACCTAAGATGTTGCAAGAGCCAAGAAAAATATGCTAAAGTGCGTTTCCTTCTTATGATTTCATGAATGTTCTAGTTTGATTATATCTTTCTTAGTCAAAAATGTTACCACGGATTATTGCCACTAGTAGTCTACTAAGTATAATGCATGTGTAATAAAATGTTAATTTACATTAACAAAGATGAAAGATGGCATTCTTCTGATACTTGTGTTCAGTTACTTACCTCTTTTATGTATTCCTGTTGTTAGTAACCAGCCTAGAAAGTGATTCCTCCCATTTGTTTGAGGTGTGGAATGATGAAGTGTTTGGGGGCCTTCTTCCTGGTAGTTTCGATGCAAAATCTTGTCTCAGTAGACACCATTCTGGATCTTATCGTAAAGAATCACAATACAAGCCTTCTTCTTACCTTCTATCTAGGTTACGAAGCTACGAATCTCATCTTAAACGGTGTGGACCCTATACCATGTCATACAACAAAATGTCATACAACAAAACAGTGGAAAAACTTAAGGCTGGACAACAGCTTAATCCCTCTGACTCTGACTGTAACTATGTGGTTTGGATATCTTATAGCGGTTTAGGGAACAGGATTTTAACTTTAGCTTCAGCATTTCTTTATGCTCTTCTAACAAATCGAGTTCTTCTTGTTGACCGTGGAGCTGATATGGCTGATCTCTTCTGTGAGCCATTTCCTGAAACATCGTGGTTTCTTCCATTAGATTTTCCAATCACTAATCAGTTTAACAAATTTGACCAAACTTCTCCTCATACTTACGGAAATATAGTGAAGAATGCCACATTAGATGATTCAAACACCCCTTTTCTGTATCTCCATCTAGCCCATGATTACGGTGACCATGATAAGCTATTCTTTTGTGAGCAAGATCAAGCTGCTTTTCAGAAAATAGATTGGCTAATTTTTAAAACAGATAATTACTTTATTCCCTCTCTCTTCTTAATTCCCTCATTTGAGCAAGAACTAAATACAGTTAAACCTCTTTAAAGTAATACTCTTGGGACCGGGAAAAAATATTACTTTACCGAATTTATTACTTTATCGATATAATAATATTTTATTACTTTATCGATAAAGTAATATTTTATTACTTTACCGAATTTTTATGTTTATGTATAACAATACTTTATGCTTAAAAACAAGAATCAATCACATGCAATGTATTTGATCTAAAATTACTTTTGTTATGATTAATTATATCTAAAAATTAGATTCATGCATATAAAAAAGTGCACTAAATACATGTAACATGTGTTGTGTACATCGTATAGAAACTCAATCATCTAAAGTTTATTGTAATTCTAAAATATAAATTCATGAACATACAACATAATATTAAATGATAATATTAAAATGATAGAATTTCATCAATACTTTGAACAATTACTTGTTATAACACGAGCAAAACATACCAGTAATTATATATGCTTTACATAAAGTCAAGGATGAGGTTAATTTTGGCTTTGGTGGAAAGAAGAAACAAGCTGCTATAGATTCATATTTTAAAAAGAATTAAATTTTGTAACTCATATACATTATATATATAGGCCATTATATATATATATATATATATATATATATATATATATATATATATATATATATATATATATATATATATATATATATATATATATATAGGTCAAGGTTCTAAAGAGAATATGCTTAAAAAGAGAACGAGAGAACATCTTAAAAAAAAAAAATTTAAAATTGTAAAAAATTATAAATATTCTTAGATGCATTTTATGATTCTCAAACTTGAATAATTTTTTGTGGAAAAAAATATTTATGGGAATTTTGTTTTTTTTAATCTCTTTTAGAATCTCACAAATTTTGAAGAATCTCTTTTAGAATCTCACACATAGTTTTTTACACATATATTTGTTGTTTATAATTGTGTTTTTTAGAATTGTATTAATGATATAAACATATTTATAATTTTTTTGAATTTTAAAAATCAATATTTTAAGTTGTTCTCTCGTTCTCTTTTTAAGCATGTTCTCTCTAGAGCCTTACTCTATATATATATATATATAGTTCTGGAATTATTACTTTACATATTACTTGGGCCCTTAATGGCTTTCTAATTTTTTATTATCTTATGCTTTTAGCGAGAATATTACTTTACAACACTGGCCCAAGTTGGGACCGACGAAATTTATTACTTAAGCGAGGTTATTACTTTATCGGATATTACTTAATCGAGGTTTAACTGTAGTCTCTTCCCAGAGAAAGAAACTGTTTTCCACTTCATAGGTCGGTATCTCTTCTACCCCACGAATTCCATTTGGGGCCTTATTACTAGGTTCTATGAAGCATATTTAGCAAAAGCAGATGAAAAAATAGGTATCCAGATCAGAGTCTTTGATACTGGAGTTGGGCCTTTCCAACATGTACTAGATCAGATATTAGCTTGTACAATGAAGGAAAATCTGCTACCGGAAGTTGATGTAAACAATCAGATCATCATCCCATCTACCAATCAGAAAACCAAAGCTGTACTCATGACATCGTTAAGTTCTGGTTACTTGGATAAAGTTAGGGACATTTATTGGGAACATCCAACTGTAACAGGTGAAATAATTGGAGTTTATCAGCCAAGTCATGAAGAGTATGAACAAACTGAGAAGAAGATGCAGAACAAGAAGGCATGGGCAGAAATGTATCTACTGAGTTTGACTGATAAACTAGTTACAAGTTCATGGTCAACTTTCGGATATGTAGCCCAAGGACTCGGCTGACTGAAACCATGGATTCTCTACAAGCCAGAAAACGCAACAGCCCCTGATCCACCTTGTTGCAGAGCCATGTCAATGGAGCCTTGTTTTCATGCCCCTCCATTCTACGACTGTAAGAAGAAAACTGGGATTGACACTGGTGCTGTTGTTCCTCATGTGAGGCATTGCGAGGACATGAGCTGGGGACTTAAGCTAGTTGATCATGTCCATGACTTGTAGTCATCTCTTGTGTTGTAAGCTATATTCATTGTATGTTTATTATGGTACTGTCAACTAGAGCCACCAATTTTTGCCCCTTTGTATTATATTGTTTTTAGTGCAAATTAGTGAGAGTAGTAGCTGTTTGAATTTCGGTGACTCGCATCATCGCGATTGGTAAGATTGTATTCGGAAGCTGAAAAATCAGTTATATAATTCCATGGAGTTTCAATGTAGTATAGCTTCTTAATTTCCTCAAATCAATCTGATTCCGCTTGTAACATTATCTGATTCTGAACTGTTCTTGTTGAAACTCAACTTGTGGCCAGGGTCCCTCCCAGGACTGTGTTTTCCCCATAAAAAGACCAGGAGACCAGTTGTTAGCAAGGCCCAATTACATTGCAAGTAGCGAAAAATATCTGTAGAATTGATCATGGGCCGTTATATAAAAAACGTCAAGTGATCTGAGCCTCTGAGGTTCAAGGGGTCAAATTTGATATTTCAAGATTGTACAACTAGCTATTGTCCACTGGCCCAACTGGGCATAGATCCATACTTCATAGAAAAGGTTATGATCCATACTGAATAGTTATTGGTGATGTTTTTCAGTAAATTTGGTTAAAGAAATAGAATGCACCCTGTATATATGGAATGGATGTCCATGTTAATGTATCATGATATTTGACCTAAACTTATCACTAACGAACACTATAAAAATGATCATAACCGTGCCATTATAAATCTTTACTGGGTGACTCATCACTCAAGCACATAGAAAAAGAAAAGTTTCGGGGAGATGCGGAAACTAGAATTAACCATTAATATTTTAAAAACCACCTCACTCTCCTCTTTAGTGTCTCTCCCTTTCTCTTTAACCACAAATTGGTTAGCTCCTTTGACATTATTGTTTGTTAAAGTTATCATTATGTAGTTGTGAATGCAAAATTTGACACCATTAAACCAAAACATGCCAACTTCAATCAGCAAAGACCAACAAATAGATAAGAACACTAATTTTTATACCAGCAACAAAGTTAGAGCTATCATAATAACTTATTACATATCATTGGTAATACACTTCCAGGCATTTTTTGCTAACAATAACTTAGTACATATCATAATAACTTATTACATATCATTCGTAATACACTTTATATGCCTTTTTCCAGGCATTTTTCGCAGCTTCAAGAATTTCTTTTTTCTTAATGGCCACTCCACCAAAATACACATCATACTCACATCCATCTTTGCATGCTTCCCATGCAGAGATGGCAGCCTCCGATTTTGCTTTACTGAACTTTGATATCTCCCGGAGAAACGAATTCTCCTCCTTTTGGAAGTCCATTTTCTCCTTGCATGCCTCGCCACCAGCCAACTTAGCCTACAAAAAACAAAAAAAATAAGAATCAATAAACAGCAAGGCAACTAGAGATAAACAATTTGTAAATAAAAAATTAGCAAGTATTACCTCTAGAGATAAATACTTTGAATCGACTACTGAGACAAGCTTGGCAACGTCCACAGCTTCATAAGATTTACCCCTCAACTCAAATGGCTTGCCATTTGAGTTGAACCACGTTAGAAATACTATCCCATGCTTCAACGTCGCTAATAGAAGATTCTGAAATAATCCCATCTCCATAATAATCTGCCCTTAAAAAATTAAAAACTTCTTCATACACCCTTGGAAACATAACTCCCCAAAATGCAATCGAATTAATCAAAAAAAACGAATGAGTTTGATAGGGATCCACTTTAGAGTTCAGAAATAATCTCAACAATGCAGCGAAGGCATTCTTCAGATTTGGATCTATCATTCCCACAAGAAATAAAAAAAACTACAAGAAATAAAAAACACTTAAAAATTGTTTAGTTCGGATTAATTGAATTGTTTAGTTCAGATTAATTGAATTGTTTAGTGAAATCTAACTAAACAATTCAATTAATCTGAACTAAACAATTCAATTAATCTGAACTAAACAATTTTTAAGTGTTTTTTATTTCTTGTGGGAATGACAGATCCAAATCTGAAGAATGCCTTCGTTGCATTGTTGAGATTATTTCTGAACTCTAAAGTGGATCCCTATCAAACTCATTCGTTTTTTTTATTAATTCGATTGCATTTTGGGGAGTTATGTTTCCAAGGGTGTATGAAGAAGTTTTTAATTTTTTGAGGGCAGATTATTATGGAGATGGGATTATTTCAGAATCTTCTATTAACGACGTTGAAGCATGAGATAGTATTTCTAACGTGGTTCAACGTCCTTTGTCCGTATGGCATGAGGAGGACCTATGAATTCAAATATTTTGAATTGATGCTTCAACGTCCTTTGTCCGTATGGCATGAGGAGGACCTGTGAATTCAAATATTTTAAATTAATACAATTAATATTTGAGGTTGGCTCTAGCCTTCTCGCTACTTCGATTTGTGCTAGTTAAAAGACTTTTTACTTAGTAATACTTATTATTTTTATTTTTTCATTATATATAATTTACGATTTTGTTTTTATAAAAAGCATTTCAAATATATGTTTATTTTTGAAAAATGTCTGAGAAATAATTTGTGTTGAAATGATAATTAATAGATAATAAAATTCATGTTTCTATATTAAATACATGACAAAAATATATAGTAAGTATCAAAAACTATATTAAAAAAGTCCTCACAAAATTACATATCAATGTAACATCACAAACAATGTAACAAGTAAGAAGCAAACAATTAATTTACTAATCAAATATAATATTTGCATGTTTCTTCAAAAATACTTTAAAAAAATCATGACCATACCTAGTGCAATTTCAAGTAACATAAATTTACATTACATAAAAATGCACACAAACATGATAATATATCTATTTAATATAATTAATTTATAATATATTAAAATGATTTATAAACAAAGAAAATGTATTATATAACAAAGAAATTTATTGAAATTATTTATAGACAAAAAAATGATTTAGAAATATAGTAAATTTATAATATACTAAAATGATTTACAAACAAAGAAAATGTATAATATAACAAAGACAATATATACTAAAATGATTTATAGAAAAGGAAAATGATTTATAAATATAGTGAATTTATAATATACTAAAATGATTTGTAAACAAACAAAATGTATAATATAACAAAGAAAATATATACTAAAATGATTTATAAACAAAGAAAATGATTTATAAACATAGTAAATTTATAATATACTAAAATGATATATAAAGAAGAAAATGTATAATATAACAAAGAAAATATATACTAAAATGATTTATAAACAAAGAAAATGATTTGATAGATACAGTGAATTTATATTATACTAAAATTATAAACAAAGAAAATGTATAATATAACCAAGTTAATTTATTAGTCGAAACTTTTGTAAACTAAGAAAATGATTTATTTTTATTTATTTTTTTTTGCCAAAAGAAAATGATTATTTTTAAATACTCATGAATAATTAAAAAGAAAAAGAGATCAAATTACTATTATATATTATACATGCAATTTGAAGTACTTTACAAATTAAAGAGGCATACACAAACATGTTAATATATAATTACATATATATCACTGTTTGTTATTAAGATCCAGAACCAGGTCAATATGATTGGGGGTAAAGCTGTTTTGAAGATGAGAAGAATATATTTAAAGTTAAGATTATTATATGTGTATAAAATGGAAGAAAAATTATGAAACACTACGACACTACCACAAAAACCTAGAAAATGGTACAATTTGCACAAAAAAGGAGGAGGATATATTGATTGTATACAGTTTGCACAAAAAATGAGGAAGGTTATTTTAGTAATCTCAATGACCTGCATTCAGTAAAGATGACCTGTATTTAGAAACTATGAACCGGTAATAGTGAGCCTATCCAACACAAAACGAGAAACAATATCAAACCTCCAAGGTAAAGATACTGTACTATAACTGCAACATTTAAAATCAACAGGGCGAGGTGTGATTTGTGGTAAACTAGAAATTTCTACGATCAAAGCTGGAAGTGTATGTTTAGTGTTAAAAAAAGCAGAATTTGAAGCGATGCGAAGAATTGAGAAAACAATTTTTGATATGAACAACAAGATGGGTTGCATGCCTTGCCACCAGCCAACTTAGCCTACAAAAAACAAAAAAAATAAGAATCAATAAACAGCAAGGCAACTAGAGATAAACAATTTGTAAATAAAAAATTAGCAAGTATTACCTCTAGAGATAAATACTTTGAATCGACTACTGAGACAAGCTTGGCAACGTCCACAGCTTCATAAGATTTACCCCTCAACTCAAATGGCTTGCCATTTGAGTTGAACCACGTTAGAAATACTATCCCATGCTTCAACGTCGCTAATAGAAGATTCTGAAATAATCCCATCTCCATAATAATCTGCCCTTAAAAAATTAAAAACTTCTTCATACACCCTTGGAAACATAACTCCCCAAAATGCAATCGAATTAATCAAAAAAAACGAATGAGTTTGATAGGGATCCACTTTAGAGTTCAGAAATAATCTCAACAATGCAGCGAAGGCATTCTTCAGATTTGGATCTATCATTCCCATCCAGGAAACTACAAGAAATAAAAAACACTTAAAATTTGTTTAGTTCAGATTAATTGAATTGTTTAGTTCAGATTAATTGAATTGTTTAGTGAAATCTAACTAAACAATTCAATTAATCTGAACTAAACAATTCATTTAATCTGAACTAAACAATTTTTAATTGTTTTTTATTTCTTGTGGGAATGACAGATCCAAATCTGAAGAATGCCTTCGTTGCATTGTTGAGATTATTTCTGAACTCTAAAGTGGATCCCTATCAAACTCATTCGTTTTTTTTATTAATTCGATTGCATTTTGGGGAGTTATGTTTCCAAGGGTGTATGAAGAAGTTTTTAATTTTTTGAGGGCAGATTATTATGGAGATGGGATTATTTCAGAATCTTCTATTAACGACGTTGAAGCATGGGATAGCATTTCTAACGTGGTTCAACTCAAATGGCAAGCCATACGGACAAAGGACGTTGAAGCATGAATTCAAAATCGCTGAATCTCCATTTTATGATGGGGAACTGAATCAGCGATTTTGAAGAGAATATCCATAAAATGGAGTCACAGGTCCTCCTCATGCCATACGGACAAAGGGGATCTATGATGGGGAACTGTGACTCCATTTTATGGATATTCTCATCAAAATCGGTAAGGGTGGTGTTGAATGCCGGTCATGTTTACTGAATGCAGTTCATGGATATTACATTTAAACCCCTTTTTCATGATACCCTATTAAATGTAGGCGATTGTGTCTGTCGTGATTTTGTTGACTCCTGTGCATATTTATTACTGTTATTAAATAAATTAAATAAAATGTATGGATGAAACACAATATAACATGAACAATTTATGATAATATGAATAATTTATTTTATTCTTATTTATTTTATTTAAAAATATCCATATTTTCAATTTAAAATAAGTATATTACATCATTAAAATTTTTATAGTTTTAGAATTCAAATATTTTAAATTAATACAATTAATATTTGAGGTTGGCTCTAGCTTTCTCGCTACTTCGATTTGTGCTAGTTAAAAGACTTTTTACTTAGTAATACTTATTATTTTTATTTTTTCATTATATATAATTTACGATTTTGTTTTTATAAAAAGCATTTCAAATATATGTTTATTTTTGAAAAATGTGTGAGAAATAATTTGTGTTGAAATGATAATTAATAGATAATAAAATTCATGTTTATATATTAAATACATGACAAAAATATATAGTAAGTATCAAAAACTATATTAAAAAAGTCCTCACAAAATTACATATCAATGTAACATCACAAACAATGTAACAAGTAAGAAGCAAACAATTAATTTACTAATCAAATATAATATTTGCATGTTTCTTCAAAAATACTTTAAAAAAATCATGACCATACCTAGTGCAATTTCAAGTAACATAAATTTACATTACATAAAAATGCACACAAACATGATAATATATCTATTTAATATAATTAATTTATAATATATTAAAATGATTTATAAACAAAGAAAATGTATTATATAACAAAGAAATTTATTGAAATTATTTATAGACAAAAAAATGATTTAGAAATATAGTAAATTTATAATATACTAAAATGATTTACAAACAAAGAAAATGTATAATATAACAAAGACAATATATACTAAAATGATTTATAGAAAAGGAAAATGATTTATAAATATAGTGAATTTATAATATACTAAAATGATTTGTAAACAAACAAAATGTATAATATAACAAAGAAAATATATACTAAAATGATTTATAAACAAAGAAAATGATTTATAAACATAGTAAATTTATAATATACTAAAATGATATATAAAGAAGAAAATGTATAATATAACAAAGAAAATATATACTAAAATGATTTATAAACAAAGAAAATGATTTGATAGATACAGTGAATTTATATTATACTAAAATTATAAACAAAGAAAATGTATAATATAACCAAGTTAATTTATTAGTCGAAACTTTTGTAAACTAAGAAAATGATTTATTTTTATTTATTTTTTTTTGCCAAAAGAAAATGATTATTTTTAAATACTCATGAATAATTAAAAAGAAAAAGAGATCAAATTACTATTATATATTATACATGCAATTTGAAGTACTTTACAAATTAAAGAGACATACACAAACATGTTAATATATAATTACATATATATCACTGTTTGTTATTAAGATCCAGAACCACGTCAATATGATTGGGGGTAAAGCTGTTTTGAAGATGAGAAGAATATATTTAAAGTTAAGATTATTATATGTGTATAAAATGGAAGAAAAATTATGAAACACAATAACAAAGTTATTGTAACAAAGATATAATAAGTTATTGTATTAAAATATCGTGTAGATGTATTGATACATACGACACTACCACAAAAACCTAGAAAATGGTACAATTTGCACAAAAAAGGAGGAGGATATACTGATTGTATACAGTTTGCACAAAAAATGAGGAAGGTTATTTTAGTAATCTCAATGACCTGCATTCAGTAAAGATGACCTGTATTTAGAAACTATGAACCGGTAATAGTGAGCCTATCCAACACAAAACGAGAAACAATATCAAACCTCCAAGGTAAAGATACTGTACTATAACTGCAACATTTAAAATCAACAGGGCGAGGTGTGATTTGTGGTAAACTAGAAATTCCTACGATCAAAGCTGGAAGTGTATGTTTAGTGTTAAAAAAGCAGAATTTGAAGCGATGCAAAGAATTGAGAAAACAATTTTTGATATGAACAACAAGATGGGTTTAGAGTGCGGCTACTAAATTTGATCTACCAAAAATCTTTTTTATACAAGTAGGGTTTCAGATTAGGTTTAAAATTAATGGAAACTTGAAATTGGACCTGCGAGATCTGGGTCGTGGCTAAGAATTAAAAACATTTGGGTAATTGGGGCTAACTGGGCTCGAGTTGAGCCGATGCAAATCGTAACACATGACGTAACCAAAAAAAGTACGTCCCAGCAGATAGTATACATTGGGGGATGGGGTGTGGTACGCATTTTAAGGTGCATTTTAAGGATAGTTCCATAACTTATTTTTCCAATTTTTTTTTATAAAAATAGGTATGTTATATTTTTATACAAAAAAAGAAAATTTTAAAAATAAGTTATGGAACTATCCTTAAAGTGCACCTTAAAATGCGTGCCAAGCAGTGAAAAAAAACTGTATAGAATCTGATGGGACAGAGAGAGTAACATTTTACCAAAAAAACCAAAAAAAAAGTGAGGGACAGAGAAAAGTCAAACTAAACTAAACCAAAGTACAACCCCTTCGGAAAGTGTTTCCAGATCCAAATGAAAACTATCAAAAAAATTGTAGATCTAATACAAAGGATAACTAAATGAATACAATTGACACACATCTTACCTGGAATATTTGAATGAACATGATAAAACCAGCGAACCACGGTGAACAAGCACAAACATACATATTTATATATACATATTGACGTTATTCATGTCATTCACCAACAATGATTTGATGTTTATGTACCTTCTCCTTTTTGCAGATCTTGAACTCATTTTTTTTAATAGAAATTAGTAGTAACTAAAAACCAAGCCTTATGAAAGAATGGTGTGCATTTCCTTTTGATTTATAGGCATTTTTGTAACTGGTTTCCCATGATTAGTTTTTTTTAACTTCCACGTTTAAAGTTAACTTCTTACCGTTTTTTTATAACACGTAATGGTAATTTGGTAAGTGCTTCTCCATGATCACTAAATTCTTTATTTTTAATTTCAAATTTGAAATTATTATTTTTTTATGGTTATAAAATTTTTAAATTATGTAAATATTGTTTACAAAATAAAAAAATTGTAAAATATTTTATAAATGACATTAATGAAAAACATTACTTTCCAAATTTATCTTTTATAATATTAATCATTAAATTCCATTCACATTCACTATCTTTTATCATTATTTTGTAATAGAACATTATGAAATCAATGCATTAATAATTTAATAACCACCAAAATTAGATTAAATTTAGTTAAACAAAGTTATAAATTTTGCTAAGTGAAACATATTTTTAATTTGTTTACCGCTTCTTCATGTTCAAGTAATTTCCTTAATTTTTTTTAGATTATTATGTTTTTAAGAATATAATATTTTAAAATTAAATAAATTTTGTTTACAAAATCTGAGAATTTTTAAATATGACATAGAATAGATATATAGCTCTTATTAGTATTATAGCTCTTATTTATAAATGTAAAAGATCACAAAATTTTAACATCTTAACTAAAAATTATAAAGGGCGATAAAGTCATGTATCACAAGTTGAAAGACTTGGACGAAACACGATCAAATTGGAAAATTAAGGTCCGTGTCACCAGGACGTGGCCATCAATGTCAATTACTGGAGACAGTTTGCATGGTTTTAATTTCATATTCATTGATGATGAGGTATGATTACTATATATGTATAGTTGTACCTAAAAACAATAATATTTTTATATATAATTTAGAGTTGTTTTTATTTTGCTATATGTGCTTATGAATATAAACATATAATCCTTTATATTTAACATACTTTTCATGTTCAACAGAATTTTAATGTTCAAGCTTTTGCTCTGAAGGAGGATTAAAATTAAATATAACTAATCAAACCACAATAGAACATTTCATTGTTTTAGAAAGAACATAATAATTCTGAGAGTATCAAAGTAATCCAAACTACATTTTAAAGTTACACAAAGTTGAAAGGAAACCAAATATAATCCTGGTCATATATACTCCACAAGTAGAAAGCAGAAACTACTTTTAGTTATATTTCATGGTGATTGAACATCAAAACTAATTCCATTACCATCTTCAACAAAAGTGAAGACTAAAGTCTGATTTAGTTGTAGCTCATTGTCTTCTGCAAAAGTGTTCCAACCAGCAGAAAATCTTGGAATTCCATGGTTGTATACTATTCCAACTGACCAGGATCCATTAGGAGTCCTCAGCAACACCCTTTCACCAGCTATCCATTGTCTACCATGTGGATTGATAGTCCTAGGAATATGCTGCAAAACAATAATACAAGTTATTAATATATCAATCATTCATTGCGAATGTGTTGTATGCCAAATCATAGTTAATTCTGAGTATAGAACATACCACTCCATGTGATGATTTGTTTACATTTGACAATTTTAGACGGACATTGAAAGTTATATTTGCATTATTCATCTGTTGCTCATCAACATCATTCTCTTCCCCATCCATTTCTTCAATCTCCAAGCCTAAATCAATTTTATCATAAACATGAATCATATTAGATATCCGATTATGTTGTAATCATAATTTGCATAGATATCTCACTTTAGATTTGTAAAGGCATATGTCAATGACAAGAGGAAATAACTAAATTTAAGAATTTGCTTACCTTCCTCATCCTCTTCTAAATCTATAACTAAATTCCCTTCTTTCATCTATCAAGAAAACAAATATATTATTTTGATGTTAAATTATCTCCAATGTTTAATTATAATCTATTAATTATCTTAAAAAAACTCCTCCAGAACCTGAAAAAAAAAAAAATTAACCTGGTTTGAGCTTTCAGCATTGTCTGATTTGCATACAATTTCTGTTTGACTTCCACTAGGTTCCCCAAAATCTGTACATAACATTCACAAAGTTTTGCATTTTAGTCATTATGATAACACAGTTTTTTTAACTTAACAAATTTGTATTAGGTACAGAAAACCTGTTTTTGGATGGATGTTTACATCCCAAACCCAACCGGAGATTGCACTATTTGATTTTTTAAACTTTCGATTTGCGTAATCTATTTCCATCCCATCCTCTTGATATATGTTGGGTAATTTACACTAAACACAACAATGAGGCAGTGATATATATTAAAACAAGAACAAGCAATTAACCAAATAACGAAACAATTCACGAAGGCAAGACAAGAATATAATCAGTAACTGTAATTTAACAAGAAAAGTAAGAAACACTTATCTCTCACAGAAGCTATTAGCAATACTGATCAGAGAGAGAAGAACAGCTGAGTCACCAAGCCCTACGAGAAGACTTGGCTGTTCTTGAAGAGATTATTGCCCCACTTACGCTGTGTTGGGTTGCTGCAATAACACTTCCAGGATAAAACAGCTCCGATCAATGTGTTCACAGATACACCAGAGATCAACGGCGACCAGCACCTCAGTTCGCCTAAGAATTATGTAAATAATCTGTTTGTGTCGAGAGAGAACAGAGCAGAAGAACAACAAGGGTTTTCCTTAATCTATCTTTCCTTAACGTTATATCTTCGATATATATAATACCCAAAAATAAAACGTAAGAGTTATGCATTAAAAGGAAAGTAAATATTCTGATTTAATTTCATTAACTGCATCAGTATTTATTTTTCAGTTACAGCTGCATCAGGATTTAACCATCGTCAGGATCTGAGATCCATCAGGATTGGTGATCATCAGTATCTGACCCATCAGGATTTTAGTCCGTCAGGATCTGATGCCCATCAGTATTGGGTTATGTTCAGAGTCTGTCCATCAGGATTTGATGTCTGATCAGCTCAATAATTCCAAGTACTGATACACAACAGTAGTAACATATAAAATCTGATGTTCTGTTAAAATAAATCAATATTCCAGGTAATAAAATTCCTCGCCCAGGTCGCCTCGCGTACGCGAGACGCCGAGACATTCGCCCAAATCGCCCTTCGACCCGACCCGTGTCGTGGCGTGGCGTGGCGTGGCGAGGCGAGCGGCGGCGGCGCGCGTGTGTGTGTGTTCGCGAGGCTCACACTACAACCATGCACACCCACATGCCTTAGTAGTTATACACTACACTTGCACATGGAGCTATATAAAGCCACCAACCTCTCATTACCAATTCTATGTGGGACTCAAGTTATTTCAACTAACTAACCCACATAACCCATTTCAAGCAAGCAACTTCAACTCAATTTATTTATGGATTCCACTAAGAAAATGTCTTAGATCCAAACATGAAAGTTTAAGTCCTCATAACAAGGAACAACCTTCACTTGTTAGTTTCCGGAAATTACATCAAGAACATATAATAAATATGCCTCAAACTTTCCATTTTCTAACAATCCCCCACGAATCCATACAGAAATGCAAATACATATCTATCCTCATCATGACTTGTTTTTCAGAGTAGGTACCCTTCCGGGTTTGAACCCTCCTAAGTCCTCTACTTCGATGGCTACCGGATTCAGATGGAATGTTTCACCTTGAATCTTTATCCGTTTGGTGTAACCACACTCCATAGACGACGACAAGTCAAAGGCTATGGTGCTAATCTACGGCTTTGAGACGTTAATGGTCATGTCTCGATCCTGTTCGTCGAATGTTTCAAGGAATAACCCTTTCCTCTAATTGCGACCACACAATTACATTCGCTTAGCTGGGCATCTCCAGAGATGTACTGCTAGCATCTCGTCAAATGACTTGACCCCATTCAGAGTTCAAACAACTCTTGCTATTCTGGCAGTGACAGTACCTTTTAGGTTTACAGGGGATAGACTCCAGATACGTGAGTATCAATCTATGTAGTTAAAGGTACAACCAATTCACCCTTACAACTTGTTATTACCACATTGAATACACTTTTGAGGGATCTCCTCTCATGTGTATTGGGTTCCCGCTGTAGATGAATTACAATGGGCTATCAGTCCCATCCCCAACCTAGACTTAAGGACTACAGCATGCTCAAGCCCTTTAGTCAAAGGATCAGCTAGGTTTTCTTGAGTTCCAATAAACTCAACAGCAATAATCCTTTCAGACATTAGACCCCTTATAGACTTTAGTCTAACTTGGATATGTCTCTTTGTTTTCACATTATACTTCTTGCTGTTTATCTTATCGATAGTTGTACGGCTATCACAATGAACAGCAAAAGCAGGAAGTGGACGACTTACTACAGGTAACATTGACATAAGTCCATGTAACCATTCAGCCTCAGTCCCCGTGGCATCTAATGCACACAACTCAGCCTCAAAGGTAGACCGAGTTATAACAGTCTGTCTAGATGACTTCCAAGATACTGCTCCACCCGCTAGGGTAAACAGGTATCCAGTCACTCCATTGGAACCAGACTTCTTAGCTATCCAACTTGCATCACTATATCCCTCTAGCACTCCAGGAAACCTCCTGTAGTGCAGACCAAGATATATGGTGCCTTTCAGATACCTAAGCACTCTATCAAGAGCATCCCAATGAGTCTTGTTTGGACAGCTTGTATATCTTGCTAACTTAGACACTGAATATGAAATATCAGGCCTAGTACCATTAGCAAGATACTGCAAACTCCCAATAATCTGAGAATACCTTAACTGAGACACAGGTACTCCTGAACTATTCTTGACAAGGGCAATTTTAGGATCATACGGAGTACTTGCGATTCTACAATTTGAATAACCATACTTCTCAAGTATAGATTTCTCTATATAATGAGATTGTGACAAGGTTATTCCATCAGTTGACTGAGTCAACTTGATACCAAGAATCACACTAGCCTCTCCCATATCCTTCATTTCAAAATGCCTTTTCAAGAACCTTTTCGTCTCGTTAATAATCTCAATATTGGTTCCAAACAACAAAATATCATCCACATACAGGCACACAATAATACATTCATTTCCTTTAACCATGTAATAGACACACTTGTCACTTTCATTAACTACAAATTCTGATTCTAAAACAGTTTCATCAAACTTTTTATGCCAGTCTCTAGGAGCTTGTTTTAAGCCATATATAGACTTGATTAACTTACATACTTTCCTCTCATTACCAGAAGCAACAAATCCCTCAGGCTGATCCATATAAATCTCTTCTTCAAGTTCACCATGAAGAAAAGCTGTCTTTACATCCATTTGATGGATGATAAGACCATGTACAGAAGCCAATGCTATAAGCATTCGGATTGTTGTCATTCTAGCAACTGGAGAGTATGTGTCAAAGTAATCAATGCCTTCCTTTTACTTAAAGCCCTTAGCTACCAGCCTAGCCTTATACTTATCTATTGAGCCATCAGGATTCATCTTCCTTTTGAAAACCCATTTACATCCTATAGTAGAACACCCAGGAGGTAGATCAACCAACTCCCATGTCCCATTAGAAACAATAGAGTCAATTTCACTTTTTACAGCACCTTTCCAGTACCTAGATTCTGAAGAATCCATGGCCTGTCGAAAAGTTAAAGGTTCATCCTCGATATTGTAAGTGATAAAATCACTTCCAAAATCCTTGACTACCTTAGCACGCTTACTCCTTCTAGGTTCCTCTACTTCATCAGGAATAGAGCTACTATCAGGATCTGCCCCCACATTTGTCATCCTTTCCACATGATCAGGAATGGACCTCGATGTGTGAGTGGGATCATCATCAGAAATACCCTGAGGTATACCAGTCTTCATAGGGAACACATCCTCAAAGAATGTTGCATCACGAAATTCAACTATGGAATTAGCCACTATACCATCTATGTCAGATTTTAACACTAAAAATCTCATAGCTGTAGTGGTTTCCCTATAGCCCAGAAAGATGCAATCAACAGTTTTCGGTCCTAGTTTCTTTCTCTTGTGTTCAGGGACAAGTACCTTTGCAAGGCACCCCCACACACGAAGATATTTTAAACTAGTCCTTTTCTCTGTCCATAATTCATAAGGTGTCTTGTCCATGTGTTTCAGAGGAACTCTATTCAGAATATGGCAAGCCGTATTCAGAGCTTCTCCCCACATGTACTTAGGCAACCCAGAATTAATCAACATACTATTGATCATATCCTTAAAGGTTCTGTTCTTTCGTTCTGCCACCCCATTAGACTCAGGTGTGTATGGTGGAGTTACCTCATGAACTATACCATTGCTCTTGCAAAATTCATTAAACGAGTTACTCATATACTCACCACCTCTATCTGATCTCAAACGTTTAAGTACTTTACCAGTTTGTGCTTCAGCTTCAGTTTTGAACATAATGAATTTATCTAGTGCTTCATCTTTATGTTTAAGCAAATAAACATAACAATATCTACTACAATCATCTATAAAGGTAATGAAATATCTATTATGTTCCTTGGTCAAAACACCACCAAATTCACATATGTCAGTGTGCACTAAATCTAACACATTCGAATCCCTAACAATATTATGAAAGGGTTTCCTAGTTTGTTTAGCAGTCACACATACTTGACATTTAGATTTCTTATCAATGGCATGTTTTGGAATCAACTCTAAGTTCATCATATTCTTTAGAGCACCAAAATTTAAGTGACCAAGACGTGCGTGCCACAAATCAGATGATTCAACACAATTAACAGAAGAAACAACATTATTATTAATAAAACTGCCCAAAACAGGCTCAACATTTATTAAAAATAATCCATCAGACAAGTAACCTTTGCCAAAGAATACACCAGTATTTGTAATAACTACTTTATTACATTTCAAAGAAACTTCAAAACCATTCTTAACTAAACAACTTCCACTTATTATATTTCTACGAATATCAGGAACATGGTGCACTCTAGTGAGGGATAGAACACGCCCAGAAGCAAACTTCAAGTCCACGTTTCCTATTCCAAGTACTTGAGCTACACTCGCATTCCCCATCGTCACAGTCATTCCATGAGTCTGTTGATAAGATACAAATTGAGTAATATCAGTACAAATATGTACATTAGCTCCAGTATCAATCAACCATTCATGAGACGAATAGGTGGAAAGAAGTACAGGGTTGTAGGTCACATACCCGTTGTCAGTTTCAGAAGCAACAGCTTCACCAACAACCATGTTAACCATAGACCCACCAGTGGTTGCAAGCACAGTGTTAGCTTGTGCTCCCACAATAGGTTTCTTAGCTTTTTTTTCAGGACAGTCCTTGCTCCAATGACCAACCTGTCCACAAGACCAACATGGTTTGTTTGCCTTTGGTTTCTTAGCCTTGTTCTTGTCCTTAGACTTAGTGTTTTCCTTCTTAGTGACAGACTTTCTTTTCTGTCCAACAGTCACTACATTTACCTTCGAACTCCCAGCATGTTCAGTAGGCATCACATGTCCTTGCTTGGACTTGTGTTGCTCCTGCACATAGATGTCCAACATCAGGTTTGTCCAGGTGATCTCTCCTTTCTGTCTTTTCAGGGAGAGTGCAAACTCTTCCCAAGACTTAGGGAGCTTTTCAATCACAGACATAACCTGAAACTTTTCAGGTAAGTCCATACCAGACTCCTTCAAAGCATGAACCAACATCTCAAACTCATGCACCTGCTCAGTCATGGATTTATTATCCACCAGTTTGAAATCAAGGAACCTAGCCACAGAATACTTTTCCAACCCTTGCGAGTCAGTATTATGTGTCTGGTCAAGCTTCTCCCATAAGAGCTTAGCAGTGTAAGAGTCAGATGAATAAACATCGAATAGAGTGTTCGCCAAAGCTGCCAGAATTGCAGCCCTAGCCACCCCATCCTTTTCCTCCCACATGGTATAAGCCTTAACAGTTTCAGCTTTCTCCTTAACCACAATTGGTTTCTCATACTGCACCACCGGCCATAGACCCTTTACCGTTAACCACAGTTTCATCTTTTTCTGCCAACGAGAAAAACCAACACCCCCACCGAATTTATCAGGCATACCTGACATATCGATAGGTTGTGGGAAACGGTACGTAGTCCAATCAATGGTAGGTACAGTAACACCAGACCCAGAGCTAGTCTCAACAACAGGAGTTTCAGTTTCGTTAACCATCTTGTTAATTAACAATATATAACACAAATAATCTCTTCAAGATTGTTGGGTAATTTACACTAAACACAACAATGAGGCAGTGATATATATTAAAACAAGAACAGGCAATTAACCAAATAACGAAACAATTCACGAAGGCAAGACAAGAATATAATCAGTAACTGTAATTTAACAAGAAAAGTAAGAAACACTTATCTCTCACAGAAGCTATTAGCAATACTGATCAGAGAGAGAAGAACAGCTGAGTCACCAAGCCCTACGAGAAGACTTGGCTGTTCTTGAAGAGATTATTGCCCCACTTACGCTGTGTTGGGTTGCTGCAATAACACTTCCAGGATAAAACAGCTCCGATCAATGTGTTCACAGATACACCAGAGATCAACGGCGACCAGCACCTCAGTTCGCCTAAGAATTATGTAAATAATCTGTTTGTGTCGAGAGAGAACAGAGCAGAAGAACAACAAGGGTTTTCCTTAATCTATCTTTCCTTAACGTTATATCTTCGATATATATAATACCCAAAAATAAAACGTAAGAGTTATGCATTAAAAGGAAAGTAAATATTCTGATTTAATTTCATTAACTGCATCAGTATTTATTTTTCAGTTACAGCTGCATCAGGATTTAACCATCGTCAGGATCTGAGATCCATCAGGATTGGTGATCATCAGTATCTGACCCATCAGGATTTTAGTCCGTCAGGATCTGATGCCCATCAGTATTGGGTTATGTTCAGAGTCTGTCCATCAGGATTTGATGTCTGATCAGCTCAATAATTCCAAGTACTGATACACAACAGTAGTAACATATAAAATCTGATGTTCTGTTAAAATAAATCAATATTCCAGGTAATAAAATTCCTCGCCCAGGTCGCCTCGCGTACGCGAGACGCCGAGACATTCGCCCAAATCGCCCTTCGACCCGACCCGTGTCGTGGCGTGGCGTGGCGTGGCGAGGCGAGCGGCGGCGGCGCGCGTGTGTGTGTGTGCGCGAGGCTCACACTACAACCATGCACACCCACATGCCTTAGTAGTTATACACTACACTTGCACATGGAGCTATATAAAGCCACCAACCTCTCATTACCAATTCTATGTGGGACTCAAGTTATTTCAACTAACTAACCCACATAACCCATTTCAAGCAAGCAACTTCAACTCAATTTATTTATGGATTCCACTAAGAAAATGTCTTAGATCCAAACATGAAAGTTTAAGTCCTCATAACAAGGAACAACCTTCACTTGTTAGTTTCCGGAAATTACATCAAGAACATATAATAAATATGCCTCAAACTTTCCATTTTCTAACAATATCCTTGCATACATCACCTTACTTCTATTCATTGAGAATCTGATAGTATCTTTTGCCCTCAAAGAGAAACTATCGATCATTGTTTTCAAATTTGTCACATATCCTCCTATTTCATTGTAGGAGATGTACCAACTTTCCCCATTAACTTCTATTTTTCTGGTGTTTATCAACTTCTGTTTGTAGAATTCTTTAATTAGTCTTGGAACAACCTGATTTTCATGAGAATTTACATTGTAATGACATATATATTACATAAATTAAGACATCTATTGTAAACTAAAAGGCAACTACATAGAAGGAAAATAAAGACCAAACGTAGTATATACCAGAATTCCTGCATTGATGAATTCTTCCGAAACAACTTTGAAAAAACCTCTTTTCCATTCTTTACAAACTGTTGACAAATTTAAGGAAACAAAATTTCAATTTATAATTATAATGAGCAGCTAGATTCAATAATAATAATTAAAATTTTTGTATACCTTTGTTTTCATCAAGTCCTTCCTTAGTGGCTTCAAAAATGCATGCATTTAATCTATTCTTCTCAGATTCTGGCAATCTATAGAGCACCAAGGTATCGCCTTCTTTCATATTATTTATATATGAAAAGTCATACCATCCTTTTCCAAGCATACATTTTCCATTTTCCCTGTGAACATCAATTACCCATAAGTTCTCAGCATAATTTAAAAACAACTTCCACCATCTCCCCAATCTTTGTACAGTTCTTCCAATTCTAGACTCAGAATCTGCATTAGTTGAAGAAAATGGTATCAAGACATGCTCAACATTACTCAGGAAAACATTTACATATTTGACAAAGTAGTCCAATATTACTCAAAAAAATGCTCACCAGTTTCTTTTTTTTTCTGATGAATATCAGTTTTCCTAATGTTGATACTGAAATTAAGAACACAGTTCTTACAGCCATTGAATATCCATAGTTCTTGCGATTTGTTGTATTCCATTGAAAACCAGTTAATAAGATACTCATCCTTAATCCAAATCGACATGTTTTCCCTTTTAAAATATTCTTCTACATTAGTGGTTGGATACTTGGCCTCAATTGCTGTATCCCTGAAAATGCTAACTACAAACAAGTTTTGACCGTAGTAATCAAAATGGACAAGATTGTATGTCTTAATTTCGTAGAATCGCATAAAACTCTCCAATCCAGAAATTCTCTTTTTGTCGTCATCAAATATTGCTTTCCATTCTAATTTTTTGCACCTTATAATCACATTTGAAGATAGTTGACATCCAAATGCTGTGCAAAATGATTTTGGAATCCTCTGTATCATATTTTAAAATACAATTGTTATACTTAAATTTTAAATGTTAATCATTAGTCATGTTAAAGTACGACAATACTAAAAATGTCAAACTTACTGGGGATCCAAAACATTCATTGTTCGTGTTAGCAGATAGAAAACTTCCTAGAATTTGTCTATCTCCTGTTCATTCATAACATATTGAACAGTGTATAAAATCTGAGAATGTTGCTTAACAAAACTTGTAGTTTCATGTTGACAGAAAGTATCGTTATGTAAAATTGGAACAAGTTTAGGCATACCAGTGTAGTAACCTTGATCTTTGGTCCTAAACGTCAGAGTTGTACTCTGTTATACAAAAACAAGTAATTAATCCAATATTCACAAATACTGAAACGATCATTAGCAATTTACTCATGAAGATTGTTAAGAAAAACAAAAACTTATAAAACCCCATCTATGAACCAATTTATAAGGTTATAACCCAGTGATTCACAGTACAAAAAAATAAAATTAACTTCTACAAAAGTGTAATTGAAAGACAAGTACTACATATCAAGCATAACAAGAATGATCTTAACATATATAATCATACAATTAAACATTTATGCTTACAACTATAATGAGATATGTTTCTATACCTCCATAATTGTAGATCATTGTAAGTAATTTGTTGATTGAATTGGATTCCGAATCTCAGTAAGCAAAACCCCAAATCGCTCTCCTTTGCATGCAAGTTTTTGAACTCAGACAGGAGTACGTTTCTTATGTCGTGTACGTGTGTCTGTGTCCATCTATATAACTGTGTCCATCTATGTAACTGTATTTACAACTTTTTATTTGACATAACAATATATCATTTATTTCAATTTTATTTTTTTTTCTCTTTTTTCTAAGTTTATGTTTGTTAGAAGTCAACCCTATTATCCATTTTATTTATAAATTTATAATTTTAGTACATTATGAAATTAGAATAGGTACATTAATATTTTTTAAAAAAATTTCATTGTTTAATTTAAAAGTATTCGGAGAATACTTAATAAATTTATTACGTCTTATAAAATAATTTAAATTATTCAATTATATATATTATATTATTCTTAAATTGTAAAATTCATAAAGAAAAAATACAACATTCAATTCATCCCAAGTATTTACACAAAAAAAAATTAATTAATATAAACTTATATCAACATATCTGTTGTTGATACAAACTTGAATTGGGTTTTTGTTTTCGGTTTTCTGATTGTTGTGTCTGGGATATTGTGAATAGTCGAAAATATAGTACTCCGTCCGTCCGAAAATCAATTCTAATTTTTAAGTTTTATTATTAAATTGTTTAGATGAATTGATTTTTTTAATATATTATAAAAATAATATTTGTTCTAATCTTGGCGAAGTTAACATATAAAATTTAAACAGGTCACAAGATTTCGTAATTGTGAAGTATGAGTTACTCCCTCTGTCCCAGCGAATTCTTTACGTTTGGGACAGAGGCTCGGCACGCATTTTAATGCTTCTATTAGGTATAGTTCCATAATTTATTTTTAATTTATTTTTCCTCTGAATAAAAATTTAGTGTTTAAATTTTTATTCAAAAAAAGAAAATTTTAAAAATAAGTCATGGAACTATACTTTATATACACCTTAAAATGCGTGTCAGCCAATGCTGAAAACATGTAAATAAATGGATGTGACGGAGGGAGTATAAAAAAATGTCTATACCACTATAGGAGTACAAACTATCATCAAATCCCAAACAATGTATAATATCTATTAATATTTTGTTTTATAAAAATTTATTTTAATTTAGATTAAATGTACGTTGTAATCAATTGCCCCACCCTCATTGTATCCTTAATGAATCAAATCCCAAAATAAATATCATAATATATATTATTTGATTTTGGTACATTTATTGATAAATTAAATACTCCATCATCTATCATCTATCTATAATAACAAACAAATCCTAACTACTCAATCATCTATTTTCAATATCAATCAAATCACCGAATAATACTGCGACATCTACATAACTGGTATATAGTGAAGAAAAACCACTGCACAATACACTTAGAGATTAACTCAGAAGCCTCCATAAGTTCAGCAAAGGTACGCTTCAATCCTTCTTTCCTCTATGTTTCACTTCATTTTCTAGAATAACATCATAATCGGATAAGTTTTACATAGTGTTGCAGACATCACTACGCCATAGATGGCCTATAGCAACCCCCAAACTGTGTTACCATAGACCCCATTTTGAAGTTACCATAGGCCAAAATAGGGCTATGGTAACACCTCAGCTGTGTTAGGTTCTCAGCAGTAACTACAGGTATCTAAGGTAACATCAAAACACAACCTAAGGTAACATAGCAAATGTGGTTACCAAAAACCTCTATAGCAACACCTTAAACACTCTATAGCAACATAGTTTGTGTGTTACAATAGGGGGTATAATTTTGCACATGGACAATTGTAGGGCCCACATCGGGGTAGGGTCCACAATCTATTGTAACACCCTCTTTTACCAATTGTAACACATTGAGTGTTACATAATTAAAATCATTTATAACTAATTTTAATAACAAAAAAAATTATAACATTTAAATATTCAAAAACCAAGTTAATTACATTTCAATAACATCATCCAACATCATTTCAATAACATCATCTTGTACAAAACGAACCAAATCATCCAAAAATATCTACCAACACTAGCATGAGATTATATGAAAATCTAAATTCCTGCCTCATTCACATACATCTGATAAACTCAAAAAAATAACCATAAAATATGGGATGTTATAGTTATATTTTAAATCAGTCCTCTTTTCCCATTTCATGGGAGAAGGCTTCTGCCTTTTGTTAAATTTATCTTCAGCAACACCTCTTCCAAGTGCTTCATGTTCCATTTTATGTTCCATCGTCGGTTCTGAGGTTTTAGACGGTGTAAAATCACCTCTAGATGGTATTGCAGAAGCTGCAAATATAGGAATGCATAAATTAAGCCTCTTACAATCGAATAAAACGTCTACTGAAATGGAAACATCTCCATAAGCTATACTTACGGATATGTATACATCTAATCTGTGTTTGCCTAACTAGATAAAGATTACATTAATTTTGTTTGTCGCTGATACTAAGATAAAGAGTGAAAAGTGAAAACAGAACAAGATTGACATTGCATTTATGATATGCCGCACCTTGATTAGAACTTTTATCAGACAAAGTTGGGGGTGGAGAAGATGACGGTGGTTTCAACATTGAAATCCCAAGATCTGAACAGTCCGTTCCAAGTGCACCTTATAAAACATATAATTCAGTTTATAATTATCAAAATCACACTGAACAAGAATGTTCTCGTAAAATGTCGATTATATCTGGTTTCTTACAATCTCTCAAGCATGGCAAAGAAGTGGTATTGAGCAGATTATAGTAATTTTCTTCACATTGGCACGTGTATGTGAATTGGGATTTCTTGTTACATTTGCCTCCTCCACAGTCGGCCCAACTACAAGCTACAACATAGTAGAATCACGGATTGAAAATGATTAATTAAAGTATAGGAATCAGGAAATGGACAGAAGAAATTAATCACAGATCAAAGAGGTTTATTACGATCAAACACTGATGTTTCGTCAAAAGTAGCTGCTACCTGTGAAGCTGTATAAGAAACAATTAAGAATAACCAATACAACACCTAAGCAAAGAACTAGCACAAAGAAGATCGTCAAGGAAATTACCTTGTTATACTGAAATTTCTGTACGTCTAAAGTTGTCTGTGGAAGGCCAGGAAACTGTAACTTCAAATTTTGAAAAAGGGTCTCAGCTCTTTGATTTATATCCATATGACAATATAACATAGTAACATTGGCCAGAGTAACTATGTTCAACTAAAATAAGTATACAAGGAGTGACCCTGCAAAAGATAAATATATAGCATAAATCACAAGCAGAGAATTATGTGAAATTTTTCGAATTCTAAGCTGAGCGAATACAATCACAATTCATATCTGTGAAGTTACACATCTTAGCCTTAATATCATGTGAAAAAATAGCACCTCTATCAATCAAGGTATAAATCTTCTTAAAAATATAAACTACAATAACTAAGAGAAATTACATTCAAGAAACGGTGATCTTTAGAGTAACAGCAATACCTGAAAAATATCAGTGACAAAATTAAATTACAATAAGGTAACATTTATTGTTATTACTGCATATATCACAATCATTAAAAAAGGAGGAACAATACAACAAGGACATAACAAGAGGGTCACCAGAAAGATGTTGTGAAATACGCAGATGCCTAAATGAAAAGTCTTACAGCCTTGCAACTTGTAAATTATCTTACGAAGAAAATGAACCAACTATGGACATTACCCTGTTCAGAAGTGATTTAATCTCAATCAATGTTGCAACTTTCATCATTATAAATATTCAAGGATTTGAAAAAAATTACAGAAAATTCCTAATGCAGAACTGTGATGAAATTGTCATGAATTTGCTACCTGGATAGACTTTTTCTGGAGACTCCTATAAAGTTCTTCTAAAGCTTGAATACCGCTAGTGTCTATGTCCGTAACAGCTGCAATAGAAGAAAAGAAAAATGAATCATATAATGTGGTATAATTGCTAACTATAACTAACCAATCTAACACAACGAAAAGGCTCAACAATGTGTTCTTCTAAAGCCGAACACAACGAGCATCAAACATACAAAAAAACAAGCCTCAACAGATCAGTGATAACCCAATCATACAAAACCTTAAAATCAAAATTGGTCTAAGAAATATAGTTAAAAACAATTCAGTTTGAGATGCAGATAAAACAATACTAGAATTACAATTCGCCTTTCAAATGACCGTCAAAATGCATTAAAAGACAGAGAAGTACAAAATCATTCTTTGATAAGATTCTGCTTTAGCATACGAAATCAAAAGTTTATAACCACGCAGCACAGTCCTTCAACTTAACTAAGAATGGGAAAAATACGAGTAATGTGCTCCAAGGGGATGCTATCTGCAGTGTTCTTTTTCAGCTCTGGATGGTTGAACTCATTACAAGGTAAGACAACGAGTTGACTCTTGTCAAGACCTTTCTCAAGGAGCCAACCAGAAGTTGCCACTTGATGCTCAATAAATTTGTCCAGAGCTGGGCCTTCAATGTTGATTGCCTGCAACATGCCACATATTCATTAGTAATTTGACATGCAATAGAATTAATTATAGCAAAATTTAAGATATCAATAGAATTGGACTATGAAGTGGAGAATGATCAGGGCTGGGTAAAAATCTTTCTGGCAACACATAGGATGTAGAAACTACATTCCTATCCATAGAAATCTTAAATTCACGAGGAACAGAATATGAAGAATGGTGAACATCCACCGATCCAAATCTTTGTGGGCTAACAGCAGGACTTGAGAAGCCACTAGTTGGAGCACTCCTTGCAGGAGCGTCCAGCCTAAAGCTGTGAGCATTACCAGCATTTTCTGGATGGAATCCTCTTCGATGATAAGTTGGAACTCTAGATGATTTGCTAGCAACATAATTTGTGCTCTTCCTGATGGTTCAATGGGAAAAAATTAAAATTAAGATGTCAGAAACATATCAACCACCTACTAATTAAAACTTACATATTTTACCAATTTGCATTTTCTTTTTCATTAAAAAAAATAATAAATCAGAGAGTATATGACATGGGATCCTACTTAGCAAGGTACACAACTTTTCTCTTAAAAATATAATTAGAAACGGGGGAAATCAAGCAATCCTATCAATTGTAGTGATAAAGCACACATTTTATGTCACGCAATCTAAATACTGACCCAGATGGAGGAATATAATTAACAAGCAGCAATCGGATAGACCATCGATCACAGGGCAAAATTATTAAGTTTTTTGTGCTAATCATTTCAACTAACAAGCACTCGAGAGCATAATTTAGTTGAAAAGTGATGACAGTTCAGGAAGTGGCAATGGTTGAGGCACTGCAGCAGGCACAGACCAATGCCTAAATTTAGTTGGTGATAGTGATCTCCTGTTAGGGGAAACCGGCAATGACTTGGACAGGACCTCAACAGGCTGCAAGCCGAGGTCAAATTCAGTTGCATGGCGGTACTTACGTTGTCTAGTAAGCTGCCTTGTCGACCCCAGTGATCTTCCACTACTCAGCAGAGAATCAGGAGGAGACGACGGGCGAGAATAAAACACATTTTTCAAATTAGGCATATGGTATCAAGACCTATCTCAGTGTATTATTCAAGGATCTCAATCAACACATTAATGTGTTTAACTTGACAACTCAAAATATCAGTAAGTCTAAAGTTAGTGTCAGGTCATTGTAATAAGTCATCACATCACCATACAACTTGCATGAAAATACCAGTCAAATGTTTGAATTGTCCTAACTGGTGTCATCAACAAAAGGTCAATATTGTATTTCTTTATATACATATAACTAATAAGATGTACCGACATCTTATAAGATATCATGTATAGCTTCAAGAAGATTGATAGAATTTCAGAAAACTGATAAAATTGATGAAAATTATAACATAAAGTTGGATTTCAGTGGGACTTGAAAATTTATAAATGACCAAAACATTGTATTACAAACACTTTTAAGGATATGTCATTAATTTGCAATTATCTATTGTTTGGCCTAATGTTGGTTAAGGGTGTAAATGTATTAGTTATAAAGCCATATAAATTTTGTGCCAATCCTATAGCTGAAATTTCAATGTTTCTCCAATTTGACAATCCACAAAATACATACATGTCATAAAAAATACACGGCAGATCAGATACTTAGATCAATAATAGCAATATAGCATACCTCAGCAAGTAAGGTTCTTGGAATCTTTTGGTAAGTCAGGGACAACACATGAATAGCATATTCTTAACAACCCATGAATAGCCCTAAATTGAAATTGAAATCAAAATGAGTTAGAGACTAAATACCTAAATGAAAGTCCTAGAATGAAAGCCTCGGATTTAATCACCTGCAAAATCGAAAAAAATGTCGAAAGTAGAAAATCAAATGCAAGGAAATCAAACAATCAGATCTTGTACATGTAATCCTAGCCGAGAGTATTTGGTTTGATATTGTTCACTGAGAGTACAGTGTTTATCGAGGGAGAGAGAGAGAGAGATAAAGGAGAGCAGAGAAAATGAGGCGAGGGTTAGTTCTTGGGGAAAGTAAGAGTGTTTTGGGGGAAGTAGGGGGAGGATTATTTGATAAAGGGGGGAAAATAAGCTGTCCAAAATTTTCATCTCTCGCTTGTGTCCAAATTGATTAAGTAAAATTTCCTTTTTATTTTTTTAAATATTATAAATTTATTTTAATTTATTGATATTAAAATATAATTGTTAAATCTATTATTTTCATTATTTTGTAATAATTCAAAATTTACACAAAATTTGTTTTCTTTATTAAATTTTTAATGAATTTAGTTAAAATTTAATATTTTCATTATTTTCTTGATATGAATTTTTTGGATATTACTTTATTTTAAAACATTTTTATTTGAAATTTATAAACAAAATTTAGTATTTATGAAAAATCAATAATTTAATTATTTGATGGAATATTACGTTTTAAAATGATTATTTCAATGATTTTGTTAGAATTAATTATTTTTAAAGTCAAATAATTATTAAATCATTAATTTTAAATTAAATAAAAATTTTATTAATGAATACTCTATGGTAACACACCTCATGGTGTTAGCCACTTTAACACCTTTTATAACTAAAGTAACATACTTTTGTACCTATGGTAACACCACAATCAAAAGGTTGCGATAGGTCAAAATTTTCATAGCTATGGTAACATCCATAGTGGTAACACCCATGCCAAAAGGTTGCAATAGGCCATCTATGGCGTAGTGCATGAACATGCACGATCATCTTAACACACTAGATGAATCTAAGATAGATTGGGTACTGAAGGTTCGTGTTACAAGAATGTGGGATACCGTAACTAATGCAGGTGTTGTAATTCGACACAATATGATTCTTTTGGATTGTCTGGTAACAATTTCTCTTTCTTATATTCTTCAGTTTATTTATTAATCTTATCTATATATTTATATATTTCAGTACCTGTTAACGAGTGTTTGTTTAATAAGAAGAACACCCATATGCATGCAATGGTCACTCCAGATCTTTGGATTAATTTTAATAATGCTATTTTGGAAGAAGGCTTATACCAGATTACCAATGTCCGTGTTCATCAAGCATTTGGTTTTTATAGGCCTGTTAGCACCTCTAAGTGCATCACTTTTGTTCCTTCTACTATCATCGCTCCTTATATTCCGGATAATCATTTCATTCCTGACCACAAATTTGAGTTTAAGCCTCTTGGAGAATTATTTGATATTGTTGATTCATATGAACCTTATGAGAAACCTATCTATTCTACAGGTTAGTGTATTATCACATCATAGTGTATTCATAAGAACAATGGTTTCCATCACTCATATTTGATATTTTTCTTTTAGATGTCATAGGAGTTATGGAAAATCTCGAACCAATGCGGACAATTCAAACACATTATGGTGAAAGGCAAGTTGTGCAATTCAGAATTACGGATGGAAGGTAGTGAAAATTTACATAATTCAAGTTCTGTCATCTCTTTTTGGTATCATGCACTTCATATCACATATTTTTTTACTAGAATCTCACACAAAGTTTCCTTTTGGGGACCGCTAAATGCAAATACTGAACCTTTATACGCAAATCATGTGGAGAGACCAGTAATTGTAATCTTGGCAAGTATCGGACTTTCAACTTATAAAGGTAGTCATATCATCTACATTATAATTTGTTTTGTAGTATGTAAACTTTTCTTTGTTATTGGTGCTCATATTTTTGTTTAAAACAGGCAAAGTTCAGATTTTCAGCTTTCCTTCATCGAGAATATTTATTAACATTCAGAATGAGGATGTTTTCATGATGAGGAAGAGGTACATCATGTTACCCAATGCTGCATTACACATAATGTTTTATAAGAAAGTTGTTAGTATTCCTTATATTAATACTACTTTTTATTTTTATAGGTTGGAGCAAGAAGAATACTAGACTATGTTGAATGATGCGTGAAACATGAACAAAACTATCAGCACCTATTTTGATGTTGAGATATGAACGTGACGCACTACAAGAAATTTGTTTTTTACCAGCCATTTTGGATTCATCAAGTTCTTGGAATAAGTTGTAATAAATGTGTACTATCATCTCAACATACTTATGTTTTTAGTATTTCGATAAAGTATTTACGTTATGCTTGCTTTTATTTAACCAATATATATGAATCAAACATTGGTTTTTCCCATTATATTCCTACCTAAAATGTTCATATTTGTTCATGTATTTTGAAAAAGCATTTTTTCAAGTCCATTAGCTTCTCCTGGATTACCGAATTGTACATCTCCAATGTCTGAATAGTTTGCATTATGTTCAAACCAAACATAATGTTCTTAATGTCTGGAAAACAGACACCTTGATATGTACATTTTGAAAAACAGATCAAACTGTTTCATTTTTAGAGCAGACGAAAATTCCAGTTGCAGCTTCATATAATTCTTACTTTGCTACGATTGATGAATGATCCTTGAATCATTTCGATTAGTGAACCAACACCAAACATCAAACTCCCTTATCGCTTCTACATTATCTAATTTAATCTGAATAAGGTTTATATTTCTATAAAAAGATGTATCATTTTGCTATAGTTGCTACATGTTTTAAACCTAGGAGAACACACCTCAATTTGACTTTGCTATGGGGGTAAGATTACAAATGCTTTAGTGTATATAAAAAAGAATGTGACACATGGGAGAGAGCTTTGGTATTTAGACTATGAAACCTAAAGAATTAAATGTAAAAATGAATTAGTCTTTGGAAATGCATAATAAATTTGTAACATTCCAAACAAACTATTTCCAATCACATTTGAAATGATTTTGCAGGATTTTTCATCTTACAAATCAGATTCAAATTAGTTGATTAGTTAATGGTGATTAGTGATAATTTATCCTCTCAATATTTTTGTTAATCATTTCCACGATCTTTGCTTAACTGATAATTATTGATATTATTTATATACTTAACTGATAATATTTTCCTTGATAATCTTTAATTTTATCATTTCCTTGATCTTTGCTTAATTGATAATCTTTAACTTGCACAGTTACAAACGTAAAATCATCAATTTTTGTGCTATAAAATGAGATCAAAACATGCTTAGTTTCTTAACCACGTCCAAGGCATTACTCTGTTTGTCATTAACCGTATACAAAAAAATTTGTGAGAACACAATGTAAGCCAACTTCGCATTTCTCAATTGCTTTTCCATATTTTCATATGTGTTTGTTCATTTGAATAACTTATAACTTATACTTTATGTATAATTCTGGTACAAAAACCTGCATTGTTTTCTAATACTCTATTTCACTCTTCTTCTTTCAGAATCACTATGTTTCATCAACTTGCTGCGCTTGATACCAGCCGTACTACATGGAAAATTAAGGCACGCGTAACCAGGATGTGGCCATCAATATCTAATCAAACATCTGAGGGAAAAGAAAGTCTTAAAGGATATAATCTTATTCTGCTGGATGAAGAGGTAAGTTTATATGTCTACAACTTCTTACAGTTACGCTTATGTTTTAAAATTCTTTTCATTCTTTACTTTAGAGCCATGCCTAATTTATTTAAAACTATAAGTTTTTTCCTGCGTTTTGGATTAAGTAAAGACTTATGTATTGTTTTTTAGAAATGTCATGTATAGCATATTATCTTATGTTTTGTTTTTTTAGAATTGTCATGTACAAGCTTTCATATATGCTGATAACTGGAAGCAACATGCTGACAAAATAGATGAGGGAGGTTTGTATGTTATCTCAAACTTCTATACTAAACAGGCTTTGGGATCCATGAAACAAGTTTCATCTAAGATCCTAATAAACTTTTCTCCAACCACCTCCGTTGAGAAAGTACTGCACGATGATTTCATGATTCCACAACACAAGTTTGAGTTTGTAGATTTGGGTGATCTATTCAATGTTCCAAGTGCTTATGTGAATCCCGACTATCCTGAATATTCAGCAGGTCATGCACAAACTAAAGCATTAACTGTAGTTATTTCTTATATGCTCTTTGTTATCAAAGGATTTATACTGTTTGTTGTTTTCGTATAATAGATCTCATTGCAGTTGCGGAGGACTATGAACATCTTAACGATATCAAGACTGTCTATGGACAAAAGAAGATTGTTAAGTTCAGAATCACTGATGGAAGGTAAAAACCGAATTTTTATTATTCTTGCTTATATTCTTCTTTTGTAGTTTGCTTATATTGATGCATTCAATATCTCCAAATAACTTTGCATTTCAGCAATTTAATTCTAATCTTTGAAATACCAATATACCTTTATGTAATTACAATTTACAGGAATAGCCATAAAGTTACTGTTTGGGGTGATCTTGTTGTGAAAACTGAAGCTTCTCACAAAAATGCTACTAAACGTCCAATCATTGCGATTGTCACAAGTACAAAGCTCAAGATTTATAAGAGTAAGGCTGCTACTTTTACTAACATAAGAAGCCTGTGTTTTAACTTAGATTATAAGTTGCATTTAACAATTGTATGGATTTTACTAATTTCTAATTTATTGGTTGTATTCGTAATTTAAGATTCAGTGCAAATAAGTACACTACCATCTTCAAAGGTGTACCTAAATTTGGACAGTGACTATGTAATTGCAATGCGCCAGCGGTAAATATTCTACATTTCATGCTTGCTACATAATTGCTGCATACAATACTTCCTATACTTGATTTATGAATAGAAGTCGACATTTATATTGTTGCAGACTAGAAGAAGAAGGGTATACAGTCAGCCAGCAGCCAGATGTTGTAACTCCATCAGAAATTGATGCAAGTCCAATTATAGAAACATTGACATTGAAACAACTTGCTAAAAAGCAATGCACAGAGTATATCAAGGTTGTAAATTAGTTTAAGCACTTTGTACAATCAGAGTTTTTAACTTAAACAAAACTCTTTATATATGTAGATGTATGTTAATCGAGATATAATGATACTTTGTAATCCGCAGAGGGAATTTTTCTACATTGTAAAGATTCAAAATGTTGAAGAAACAGATTGGTGGTATAACAGTTGTAGTGACTGTGAAGCAGAAGTAAGGAAACAAGATGGAATTTTTAAGTGTTCCAACTGCACTGATAAGACTATTCCAGTTGCTGAAAAAAGGTAAATAACATCAACTGATAATATGCATAAGATATCATCTCATTTTTTTACAGTATCTGTTCCAAACATTTGATGAATTTGATGAATATTTGTCAAATAGATATAGGATTGTTATCCTTGCCGATGATGAAACCGAGGCTTATAATTTCATTCTAATGGATCGTGCTGGCAGAAGGATGTTTGGTATGTCTGCAACCAAAATGATGTTACAAGTGGAGAAGGTATTGATCATATTAACAGTGTTTTAATACAATAACTACATCATTTTTCCTACTTTGATTTCACATGATCTACACCTTGATCAACATGTCAGAAATCAACAAAATTACTACAGTTTGATACATTCACATCATCCTAAACATAATATTGAACCATCAGGCAAAAGCTGTGTTTCCACAGAAGGTTAAAGATAGCAAAGGAAAAGAACTTAAGTTGAAGATCAAAATTACTGATGAAAATATGAAATCAAACAGTAATCTCTACTACGCTGTTGATGCATATGACATTTGCAAACATTCTTCTTCAAATTCTGATGCAACAGCGGCTACATTCCCAACTTCAACATCTGGAGAAGTGAGTTTTAAACCCATGAAATAATTCTTTTGTTCAACATTTACTACTACTTCTATCTATGTACAATAACAATTCTAATGCTACACCAATTCATTATTTACAGAACAATTTCGTAGCTTTGTCAGACTTTACTCCAGAATCTGCCAAATCAACAAACAAGAAAATTAAGATGGTATTTACTTTTTAAGATTATGATCTATGATCTATATGAAGTATTAAATTGTTCATGAGTTAAACTTTCATCCACTTATTCCTACAATTTTTATTTCGTTTTTGCTTATAAACAGGAGAAGTAATTCATCTTGGTATTTGGAACTATCTTGGAGTATTACTGCTTTGAATACATGGACATCACAGTTGTTGGAATTGTTGCTTCCAGTCTAGGATTATTTCCATGTTTAATAAGAGATTTGCCCTTGCATTGGGTTTTGCTATTCTCATTTCATCTCAATGTTTTGGATTATGGTTTTTGCATATTTGGTTTTAACATGTTAATTTGCATTGGTTTTGCTATTGACATTACATTTCAATCTTTTGATTTTAAGATGTTTTTAAACTTCATAATGGCTTATGGTTTTAAGATGTAAATTTAAACTTTTCTGGCAATAAGCGTAACACTTGGTTTATGTTAATTTATTATTGTTAAAAAGTAGTATTATCGATTTATTCGATGCACTCAAAGAACTTTGTTGAAAAACACTTTATTGGTAATATGTAAGTTAGACAAAAGAAAAAACGAATAATATATTTTACTAAATTTAAAGCCGGTGCGTAGCACAGGCAATATTGCTAGTAATTGATAATATTGATAGGTTGATTAGGCCTACCGAGTACACTTTTTTTAATCTTCGTTGCTATCTAAAACATCGTCATTGTTTAAATTTTAATTTGAGTTATTAGACCTGTTTCTACTCCTCTTGCCAAAATCAGTTCTTTTATTGTTGCTGCTACTACTACTATTACTATTTTTGGATTTTTTGTAGCATTCCTAGTGAATATATAACTACTTGGGTGTGTATACTTGGGTGTGTAGGAATTTTAATTCAAATTCTGGTTTTTTTTTTTCTATTTTTTTAATTTTTTAATTATTTTACAAATCAGTTAAAAATGGGGGGAAAATAAAAATATAGAAAATTAGTGAAAGTAAGGTAACATTCAACACACAAATAGTCAGTATGACTACTTTGGTGTGTATGATTTTTTATTCAACTTTTGGCTTTTTTTCTGTTTTTTTAATTTTTTCCACAAACTAGTTAAAAATGGACGGAAAATCAAATTATTAGAAAATTAGTGGAAGAAGGATAACATTAATCACAAAAATATTTAGTATGATTACTTGGATGTATATGAATTTTAAAACAATTTTTGATTTTTTTCCTAATTTTATTTAATTTACCAAATAATTTTACAAACTAATTAAAAATGGAAGGAAAAAAAAATCAAATTATTAAAAATTAAATAAAATTAGGTAAAACCACAAAAAAAATTAATATGAGTACTTGAATGGTATAAATTTTAAATTAAATTTTCACCATTTTTTCAATTCTAATATTTGCATAGTAATTCTAGAGTTTGTTGGGACGCGATGATGCATGAATTTTCAGTGGCACACCTACCGAATGCTGTGCCAGTAAAACAGGAATGAGGAATCACGTAAATTTGATGGTGCAAGTTTTACCCAAAAACAAAACATTCAACTTTTATGGCAAATTTGTTTTATTGGTCTTATTTTATGAAAATTTGTGTAAAGAATATTATGCGCAAATCACGTTTCTTCGCTCTCTGCCTCAACACGCTAGCAGCAATATTCGGCTTTCCGACTTTTCTTTCTGCTGTACGAATTCCTACGACTTGCGATGAAAAAACCTATTCTTCTCGCTCAAAGTCTGGGATTTTATAACCCGTTTACCTTATCATCTATACTATACTATTATAAGCAAAATAGGGTATATTTGGTTTGGTACTCTTTTTTTGGTTACTCTTTTTTTGTCATTCTTTGACTTGGTTAAATCTCTATTATTAATAAAATTCAAAAAAAACACACATAGCCTAAATAATATGTATTAATATTAATATACACCATATACACAAATATAATAATTCAAAATACAACTTCTATACTATACTATTATAAGCAAAACATTGTATATTTGGTTTGGTACTCTTTTTTTGGTTACTCTTTTTTTTGGTACTCTTTTTTTGGCCACTCTTTGGTTTGGTTAAATCTCTATTATTAATAAAATTAAAAAAAAACACACATAACCTAAATAATATGTATTAATATTAATATGCACCACATACACAAATATAATAATTCAAAATACAACTATAATAATTCAAAATAAATAATTTTAATAATATTTATATACATGGGATTATAAAGTTATAAATTATTTTATTAATAAAAATATATATACAACTTAAAACTTTAATAATAAAATATAATTAAAAAATTTACAAGCAATCGTACGCGGGTTACAGGCTAGTATAAGTTAAAAAGTGAACAAATTTTTCCTTCACGATTTTCAACTAATAAATTATTTGTAAGGAATCTCAATCACCATAGAGTACATTTTTGGCAATATTTTCATATGTCGATTTTGTTTCATTCTCCGCTCTTCATGGCAAAAACAATAAAACATTGATCCCTATTTTTCACAAAGCACGGCCCGGCCCGAAGCCCGAAAAGCCCGGTTAAAAGTTCGGGTTTTAAAAAGCCCGGGCTTTTAAAAAGCCCGGATAAAATTTTTACTTTATTAATGTAATTTATAATCTTCAATCAAATTAATTTTTTATTTTTTAAAAATTTGGGAATATAATTTAATTATATATATCCTGACATCCGTACGCTTAGATCGTCGAGAAATATTTTTAAAAATATAGAAATAATAATCTGGGATGAAGCACTAGTGACGAGTAATAGACAATATAGTAGTGCTTAATTAAGATCTTCAACCAAATTAATTTTTTATTTTTTGAAAATTTGGGAATATCATTTAATTAGATATATCTTGACATCCGTACGGTTGGATCGTCGAGAAATATTTTTAAAAATATAGAAACAATAATCTGGGAAGAAGCACTAGTTACGAGTACTATACAATATAGTAGTGTTCTATTAAGATCTTCAACCAAATTCATTTTTTATTTTTTGAAAATTTGGGAATATCATTTAATTAGATATATCTTGACATCCGTACGGTTGGATCGTCGAGAAATATTTTTAAAAATATAGAAACAATAATCTGGGATGAAGCACTAGTTACGAGTACTAGACAATATAGTAGTGTTCTATTAAGATCTTCAACCAAATTAATTTTTTATTTTTTAAAAATTTGGGAATATTATTTAATAAGATATATATTGACATCTGGACGGTTGAATTCTCGAGAAATATTTTTAAATCATTTCTAATCATTTAAATAGAAATTTAATTTAATTAGCAAAAAATTAAAAAAATAAATTCGGGCCCGGATAAAGCCCGGCCCAGCCCGCGGGCTCAAAAGATGCCTAATATTTTTCCAAAAATACGGCCGGGCCCGGCCCGATTTTCAGAAAAGCCCGGGCTTTTTAGGGCTCAGTTAAAGCCCGGCCTTCCGGTCTTTTTGTGCATCTCTAGACCTCAGCTAGCCAACTCTATGTTATGGTTTTTTTTTCATAAACAACTATATGTTATGTTGTATTATATATTTAAGGTAAAATTTTAAATATGTTTCGGTATCTATACGTGTACCTTCACCTAGGGGTGTACACGGTTCGGGTTGGGCGGGTTACGAGAATTTAATGACCCAAATCAATTAAATCGGGTTTTTAAATTTTCAAACCAACCAATAAAAATAAAATTTGTAATCCAACCCATTTAAGGTGTTTCGGTTCGGATTGGTTCGGGTTGAAGTGATCGGGTTAATAAATATATAAAACATTTCTTTATTTAACAACTAGTACTAAACTACTAATAATAAACCGAAAATGAAAGACAAAATAAATTAAACATAGCAGTACATAGTACATACCCATCTCAAATAAATCTCAAATATTTAAGTTAATACACACCAAAAGATTGATTAAATACTGAACAGAACATGAACATAGTAAGCATTTATATGGAAGGAAAAACTAAGACATTTATATGGAAGGAATTAAAATAAAGTAAGCAGCATACTATTCCTACTATATTGTTTACAGCATACTGGACAGTGGACACAATGTTAATTGATTCAGTGAGAAGAAGGTTACTGCAATTCTACTTGCATTAAAGTTGATTAATGGAGTAATGGGCTTATGCATTGGGCTACCACTACATGTATAAGTATAATTGTTACTGGAATATATTAACAGTCTAATTATTTTATTTTTTAATTAAACTTTATTATTTTTAATCGGGTTGGATTGGTTCGGCTAAAAAAAATCGAAACCCATACCCAACTCATTAAAATCGGGTTTACTATTTTTCAATCCAAATACATTTCGGTTTAAAAAAATTCGGTTTGGATCGGGCGAAAAAAGGTCGGTTTGGTTCGGATTGATCGGTTTGGATCGGATTTGTACACCCCTACCTTCACCATAGTATAATTCCATAATACTCCGTAGTAGTATTCTTTTATGTCCTTTCCACATTCAAAAATTCCATTTTCTTTCGTTTATATTTCATTTTAAAAATCTTCATATTATATTATATCCTAGTATATAATAAGAGTAAAAGGGATAATAAACAAGTATTATCATAGGTCAAGGATTCGACTTCTAACAAAAACATATCTATACTATCTATACTATTATATAAAAGCAGAAACATTAAAAGTTTTGGTACCTGTTTTTTGGTACTTCGTGAATTTACTTATTTACCCTTCATTAAAAAAAACACCTAAAATAAATAATAACATAATATTATTAATGGTAATTAGTCGAGATATTATCTATTATAAATACCTAAAAACATCAATTGTATCATATCTTTCCATCATTAATATTTTCTTTCGAACTAAAACACGTTACCTTTTTAATTTAAAACAAATCTTACAATCACTAATATATATCCGAAAATATCACACCATAATTTTCAAGAAAAAAATGACATCTAAAATAAATAATAGCATAATATAATTTATGGTAATTAGTTTATTACCACAATAAAATTAATGGTAATTAGTCGACTGCTTTTTTCACATTAATATAATAAAATTAATGGTAATCATTTTCTAATAATATCACGGGCGATTTTATTTAATAAAATAACAATATTAAAATTATTAATAATTAACCGATTACTTTTTTTATTCTATATTTTCTAAGTAAAATCTATTCTTTTCTAAAAATATAACAATTAACATATAAATAAATAATTATTATCAAATCATATCATTTAAAAATTTAAACCTACGAAATACATGCCTTAAAAAATTTAAAATTATAACATCAATACCATAAATTATGGAATTATAAGTTATAATAGATATATATGTCAATTATAAGTTCAGATACCAAGAACAAGAAAAAAATTTAAAACATCAATAGCTTAAATATAAAACAAAGTAACAATTAACCTACGAACAATGAAGCCCCCCTTTTCCACCAGCATGTACTTCAAAGGCATTAGATAAATTCGTAGTTTGAATGAAGTAAATTAAAACACACATCAATTAAAACTTATTTTTTAGTATGTGCCATCAGTCATGTTGATATGGGTTAAAAGTAAGCCCTAAAGACACATTTAATGTGGCATTAATTAGACCTAGAATGGTCCAAACGTGGGGCCCACCAGATGGGCCCAAACTCCAATTATGATAGTAATTTCGTAATTAATATTTGGGGATAATTAACAGCTGGGAGATACGAGTCAAATAAGGACATTATCTTTATTAAGAGTAGCCTCCAAGCCACACAGTCATACAAGGAAACTGACTCCTACAAGGAAGGAGTCTAGAACCTTCCTCAAGGCTGACTTGCCCACCAAGTCTCCTAACCCAACCCTAATTCTGAGGCTTCTCAGCCTATATAAAGGGTCTGACCCCTCATGCCTAGAACTACGTTTTATTGGCTTGATTCTCTAATTACAGAGATACGTAGGCATTCTGTAAGGACCGTTTAAGTCTCGAACGCAGAAGCAGCCATTAAAGCACGAAGCTCACGAACCCTAGCATCAAATACACAAACCCTAGCCGCAATAATTTAAACCTAGTTTTTATTCCACAACATTTGGCGCCGTCTGTGGGAAAAAGACATCAACCATGGTTCAAACACGAAGAACTCCACCAAGCACTACGGAGCCAATCGCTACCGAGGCTCTACCTCTTAGCTCTGCTCCGCCCCGTACTGAACAAGTGCTACCGACATCTGAGCAAGTACCTCCAACATCTGGGATTATCGTTCCATATCAAGTTTCTCAACCCCTAGGGACGACTACCCATGTTGAGAGTACACTACCTCCGATCGTCCACACAATTCCAGGGACTAACCCGGGGATTTCTTCCCTGATTGTAGACCCCAACAACCTTACACGAGGGGTTCAAATCCACACTACGGATATCCCCATAAGCACCAATCCAATGTATGGGATGACCAATTACGGAGCTGGACCGAGTGGCCATGCCTTGTATATTAGAGATCGAGATTATCGCGATTTTTCTGGTCCTTATTCAGATGAATCATCTTCTGGCGATGATTACGAGCGTGATGAAGCCCCGAGGAGGCGACGTGCAAGTAAAGAGCCTATGGGAAGAACTCGAACTATCCATGATGGACTCCCTTCAACAGCTGCTGAAAGGATTAAGGCTTATGAAGCCGAGATCTTAAAGTTAAAGGAAGATATGGCCAGGGAGCAAGCCAGATCAAAACAGACTTTGCCACCTCCCACGTCAGGACCGATTCCCTTCATAGATCTGGAGAGGCCCCTAAGGAGGCAAAGAAGGACTACCGTCCCACCTGAAAGAACTACAAGGGTGGAAACCCCTAAAAGCAACCCCAAGGATCTGCTGCCGCTTGGGGACCCTGATGATCCCACACCTCCGTTTACTGAGGACGTGATGGATGCTCGTATCTCAAAGAAGTTTAAGATGCCAACAATCAAAGCCTATGATGGAATGGGTGATCCTGCCAACCACGTTAGAACGTTCTCGAACGCACTGCTGTTGCAGCCTGCAAGCGACGCTTTGAAGTGTAGGGCTTTCCCTCAAACTTTGTCGGGCATGGCTCAAAGATGGTATAGTCGGCTTCCTGCAAACTCGATTGGTTCCTTTAAGGAATTGAGTGCTGCCTTCATTAGTCAGTTTATCAGCGGAAGAACGCATGAGAAAAGCTCTGCATCTCTTATGTATATAGTACAAGGGAAGAACGAAAGTCTGAGAGACTATCTTAAGAGGTTCACCAAGGAGACTCTGAACATCACTGATCTGGACAATAAAGTTGCAATGGTAGCCTTGGAGCATGGTACCACCGACCTGTACTTTAAGAGATCATTGGCAAAGCATCCCCCGGAGAATATGGCTGATCTCCAACGAAGGGCTTCTAAATACATCAAGGCCGAGGATAGCACGAAGAAGGAAGTCACGTTAGGCAATGGCCAGGGGAACAATGATACAAAAAAGCGTAAGCAAGGGCAGGAGTACGATGCTAAGGACAAGTATCCCCGAACTAGCAAAGACTCTGATTCGCCACCAAAAAAGAACTTGGGACCAAGGTTCTCTGACTATGCAAGGTTGAATGCCCCTAGAAGTCAAATCTTATTGGAAATTGAAAAGGATAAAGACTTCCGATGGCCGAAGCCACTCAGGGGAGACCCCGCGAAGAGGAATAAGGATCAGTACTGTAGGTTCCACCGAGATGTAGGACATGACACGGATGATTGCAGACAGTTGAAGGACGAGATTGAATTCTTGATCCGTAAAGGAAAGCTGAACAATTTCACAAAGGGTGGAGATCAAGGAACCCAAAGAGGGGATTACAACAGGAGAAACAACGACAGAAGGGATAATGATCGTGACCGTAGCACGCAGCCCCGAGGGCCGGTTATCAACATGATCTGGGGAGGCCCAACAGCGGCCGGTACAACTCGGAACTCTCGAAAGGCATACGCAAGGGAGGTAATGCACATTGTGGGAGAGGCCCCGAAGCGTGCTAAAACTAAGATGGTAATTGGGTTCGATGATTCGGATTTGGAAGGGGTGAAGTTCCCCCATGATGACCCGCTGGTCATAACTCCTGTGATTGGAAATTCAGAAGTAAAACGAGTCTTGATAGACAATGGAGCTTCTGTGGATATTTTGTTTCATGATGCGTTTGTAAAGATGGGATACAACGACTCTCAGTTGACCCCTGCAAACATGCCTATATACGGATTTAATGGAGTGGAGTCCAACGTTGAAGGGACTATTCAGTTGCCCATGACTATTGGGCAGGAGCCTAAGGAGGCGACTCAGATGTTGAATTTCTTGGTGATTAAAGCAGCGTCAACATACAACGCAATCCTTGGAAGGACTGGATTACATGCGTTTAAGGCTGTGGCCTCTTCCTATCATATGAAGATTAAGTTTCCAACACGGAATGGTGTCGGAGAACAAAAGGGTGATCAGAAGATGGCAAGAAGTTGCTATGTAGCCGCCTTGAGGGCCGATGGAGTCGGGGGGCAGGTCCTTCCAATTGAAGACATGGATGTCCGTGATGATGAAGAACATAGAGGGAAGCCAGCAGAGGATTTGATTCCCATACCCCTAGAGCCGAATGATCCTGAAAAAGTTACTTATGTTGGAGCATCTCTGAAAGAACCCTTGAAGGGCAAGTTGATAGAATTCTTACAAAAGAATATCGACGTGTTCGCTTGGACAGCAGCTGATATGCCAGGGATTGACCCCCAACTCATAACTCATAAGTTGAATGTTGACCCCAAGAGGAAGACAATAAAGCAGAAGAAGAGAAACTTTGCTCCGGAGAGGCAAGAGGCCATTAAGCAAGAAGTGGATAAGCTCTTGGAAGCTGGTTTCATTGAAGAAATTCACTTTCCCGAATGGTTAGCAAACCCTGTGATGGTCAAGAAAGCAAATGGGAAGTGGAGGATGTGTATAGACTTCACTGACCTGAATGATGCATGTCCAAAAGATTGTTTTCCCCTTCCAAGGATTGACATGTTGATAGATGCCACAGCTGGGCATGAGATGTTAAGCTTCATGGATGGATTCAGCGGCTATAATCAGATTAAGATGCACAAAGATGACATCCCTAAGGTATCTTTCATAACTGACTTTGGTGTCTTCTGTTATTTTGTTATGGCGTTTGGTCTAAAGAATGCAGGAGCTACTTACCAACGCTTGGTGAACAAGATATTTGCCCATCTAATTGGAAAAACCATGGAGGTGTATGTTGATGACATGTTGGTCAAGAGCCTACTCAAGGCTGATCATATTAAGCACCTCGAAGAGGCATTTGAAGTGTTGAGGCACCATAAGATGATGTTGAATCCCGCTAAGTGTGCCTTTGGCGTTGGATCTGGAAAGTTTTTAGGACTGATGGTTTCAAAGAGAGGCATTGAGGCCAATCCTGACAAGATCAAGGCAATTTTAGACATGGAACCACCACGTTCGATAAGAGATGTGCAGAAGTTGACAGGCCGAGTAGCAGCCCTAGGGAGGTTTATCTCCAAGTCTGGTGATAAGTGTTTACCTTTCTTTCAAACATTAAAGAAGGTAAAGAATTTTGAATGGACACCTGAAAGCCAAGAGGCCTTTGAACAATTGAAGAAATACATGGCTGAAGCCCCGTTGTTGGCCAAGCCTAACCTCGGAGAGACTCTTTACCTATACCTGGCGGTATCTGAGCAAGCATTGAGTGCCGTCCTCATACGGGAAGAGAACAAGGTTCAGAAACCTATCTACTACGTGAGTAAGGTGTTACATGGAGCTGAGTTGAACTATTCCACCATTGAGAAGTTTGCTTTAGCATTGGTAACGGCTTCAAGGAAACTAAGACCCTACTTTCAGTCACACAAGATTGAAGTCCTGACGGACCAGCAATTGAGAAGTATCTTGCATAGCCCGAAGGTCAGTGGAAGGCTAATTAAGTGGGCAATCGAACTTGGAGAATTTGACATTGCATATAAGCCTCGGACAGCCATCAAGGCTCAGGCATTAGCTGACTTCGTGGTTGAATGTACCATTGGCAACCAAGAAGTCGGGGGGCAGGAGATAGTAACCACCCCTGGAGTTGAGAGTAAGGATGAAGAACTTGTACCTGATCAGAAAGAGTATTGGGTGCTCTATTTTGATGGAGCATCAAAAACAAAATCTAGTGGTGCAGGTTTGGTTTTGCAAAGCCCCGATGGGTTCACAGTTGAATACGCTTTGAAGTTGGACTTTCCTACAACCAACAATGAAGCTGAATATGAAGCATTGATAGCTGGATTGGGATTGGCCAGAGTTATGAGGGTCAAGAATCTCAAAGTGTGTGGAGATTCAAGACTGGTAGTCTCGCAAGTGAATGGTGAGTTTGAGGCCAAAGATGAAATTATGGCAAAATACCTCAGAGTCGTGAAAGCTGTTATGACTCAGTTTGAGGAGTGCTACCTGGAGCACATTCCTAGGGAAGAGAACGTTAAGGCCGATGCCCTCTCTAAGTTCGCTTCTTCTGAGATAGAGAATTATGCAGGCAGTGTTTACTTCCAGGTCCTGAAGGCCCCGACCATCAACTCTAAGTTGGTAGCACCTATCGATGTTGGAAGCTGTTGGATAGATCCTATTAAAGCTCACCTAGAAACCGGATGGCTCCCTAACAATGCCTTGGAGGCACGGAAATTGTCAGTGAGAGCATTAAGATATGCCTTGATTGAAGGCATCTTATACAAGAGGTCGTTTGTCATCCCCTACTTGAAGTGCCTAAGGCCCCAAGAGGCAAGAGAAGCATTGGAGGAAGTTCATGAAGGGATTTGTGGGCAGCACTTGGGGGGCAGAGCCCTAGCTCACAAGATTACCCGCCTAGGATTTTATTGGCCGGAGATGTTAGCAGATGCTCAGGATTATGTCAAGAGGTGTGACAGGTGTCAAAAACATGCCCCTGTTGTAAGGCAGCCGCCTGAGAGGTTAACCTCAATCAGCTCTCCTATTCCGTTTGCAATCTGGGGGATGGACATTCTTGGTCCTTTCCCCATGGCTTCAGCACAAAGGAAATTTCTGATTGTCGCCATCGATTACTTCACTAAGTGGATTGAAGCTAAGCCATTAGCAAAGATAACCACCAAACAAGTTTCCCAGTTCTTTTGGGAGAACATAATCTGCAGGTATGGAATTCCCCGAATCCTTGTGACAGATAATGGGACACAATTCAACAATGAAGAGTTCAGGAAATACTGCGAGGAAAATGCTATTGAGCTTCGTTTTACTTCAGTAGCTCACCCGCAAGCTAATGGACAGGCAGAGGTAGCTAATCGGATTATTCTTGATGGACTTAAGAAGAGGGTCGAACGATCGAGAAATACTTGGGTGGATGAATTACTGCCTATACTTTGGGCATATCGTACTACTTGCAAGGTAACAACTGGGGAAACTCCTTTCCTACTGGCTTATGGAACCGAGGCAGTTGTACCACTAGAAGTCATGCATGCATCACCTAGAATTGAGGCATTTGAACCAGAAACTAATGAAGAAGGCATGAGGCTCGCCCTAGACTTGATTGATGAAGTCAGGGACGAGGCGAATGCCAGGAATGCGGAGCATCAAAAGAAAGCATCTTTCTACTACAACCACAGGGTTAAGGAGAGGTTCTTTCAGCAAGGTGACTTAGTTCTTAGGAAGATCGAGGCTTCTGGAGTTGGTCAGAAGGGAAAGCTAGCCCCGAACTGGGAAGGGCCGTATCGAGTCAAGAAAACACTAGGACGAGGATCTTACAAACTGGAAACCTTGGACGGGGTTGAGGTACCCCGGACTTGGCATGCATTAAACCTCAAAGTTTACTATGTTTAAGCTCTCCTGAAAAGGACCTAGCTTTTTGCCTATGTAATAGAAGTAGAAATAAGGTTCGAATGAAACCATAACAGAGCATGCTGCTCCTAGTAGGAAGTAGAGTATTTATGTAAGGGTTGAGCCCATTTTATCAGTATTCCTTTGACAGCCTAATAAAGCTTGTTTTGATTCTTCTCTGAATTACATCTTTTGCTTTGCTATTTTAAACAAGTCATAAAATCACGAGCCTGGTGCAAGCCAAGGGGCCAAACACCTAGAGAATTCTAAAGCTTAACAAATTACGAGCAAAGGCAAGAAATAAAAAGCTGGAAAGGAAATTAACTATACGAATAAGTTAAATTAAAGAGTTGCATAAATAAAAGCCCGAAGGCTATTAAAGTTAAGTTACACAAATTGATGGTTTAAACAAAAGGCATAACAAGCAAGCTAAGTGGCCTTAGGAGCCTCCTTGACAGGAGAACCACTTTCAGAGCTGGTAGCAGTGGTGGAAGCTTCCTCATCCAAGTTAGCATCTTCCTCTCGAACAGGAGGCTGCTCAGGGTTCGAAGACTTTGCTGCAGTATGCTTCCTGACCAAGGAATCATCCTCACCAAATAGCTCCTCACTAGAGCCAGCCTCAGCTACAGTAGTCATGGTCCTAGGAGGATGAGGGCTAGGAAAGGCAGAAGACTGAAATAGGCCAGGATGGCTCCTAAGAACAGCCTCAAGTGCCTTGTTCCATCCCTCTGTGAACTGGCTGGGGTGAAGCATCTCATCGTGCTGATCCATGAGACTCTTGTACTCATCTGAGTCAAGATAGTCATCAATCAGCTTCTCTTTATCATCCTTCAAAGCCACCACCTCTGCATAGGCACTCACCAGCTCCTCATCTTTTTTCTTCAGCTGTTCCTCAAGCTGGTGGATATGTAAGCTTCTCTTCTGGGACTCAGTCTCAAATCCCTTGGCCTTCTCCTTCCAAGCTTTAGATTGATAAATCAGGCTTTGGAAATGAACATTGGCCTACATATAGAAAGCAGAGTTTTAATAATGAAAACAGTGGAGTGTTTGAAATAAGAAACTAGTAGGATGGAAGGCTTACCACAGCAAGAGCCTGAGAGCCAAGTGCTTCAGACTCACCAATGCCTCCATTAAGAACTAAGTCCTTGTAGTCAGGAGGGGTGATTGAGTTCAACGACCAATCCACAGCATGCTTTGTTGAGCCCACCACAGAATCACGCTTCCTGAATCCCCAAGATGGTCTAAACACAGCAGATTGAACATTGACTTGAGAGCTACCCTCCAAGTCAGCTATGTCACCAAACTTAAGGTTCCCTTTCTGAACCTTGTGTGGGCGTAAGAATGAGGGTTCTGCCCCTTTCTCTCGAGGATCTGCATTCCTCTTGGCCCGGGCCATCCTGGAAGTCTCATCATCAGGATCAGGAGAAGCCTCCACAAGCATCTTGGCCACTGCATTAACAAGAATAGATACAACTAAATAAGTCAAGTATGAAAATATAAAAACAAAGAAAGGAAAGAAAGTTACCATGTTCAGAAACTGATGAGAGGCCTACTGCCCTCAGAGATTCTTCATTTATGAGACTCTGGCAGGTTATAGACAAACCATCACCTTTGGTCAGGGTGTCAAAGGCGGCTTGATCTTCTGTACTAAGGGTGATCCCCTTAGCTTTTCCATCCGTAACTTTGGAAAAAGTTTTTCTAAAAAGGGTGCCCCAGTCACCACCCTCCCACTCAAGATATGCAAACTCTTTTTTCCAACCAGGGTTGTTATCTGGCACTGATTTACCGTTGAAAATAGGGGGGACTTTGGGGCGAAGTTTGATATATACCCAACCAGTATGCAAAATTGGGCTGTTATATATTTGAAAGATTTTGCGAAAAAGAGGCACAGACAAAGACAGATTTTGCCTCAGGCATAAAACCATAAAACAAAGAATTATTCTCCATGCATTTGGAGGTAGTTGGCAAGGGCTGCATTGGATATCAGCTAAAAGACGTGGGATAAACTCATGAAAAGGAAAACGGAGCCCTGCTACTAGGCACTCCCTATAGATACACAAGGCATTGGGCCTCCAATGACAAGGCCTGTCACCTGGCCCAGCTGGAACGAGTTTATAGGGTTTTTTAATCTTAAACAACTTATTATACCTAGCTATTTCCTCAACATCATGATACGTATTACAACAATCATAAGCATCTAACTCGGTTAGGCTAGGGTAGTCATCTGCTCGCTCATTTAGCATATCTAATAAAGATGTGTAAGGAGAGCGAATGGTGATAGTACCTTTAGAAGAAGCAGAGTTCATTTTCATGAGTCGAGCTTGAGCTTTGTCCGCCATTAGAGAGAGCTTAAAAACCTTGACTGAAAGTGGAGAAGACAACCGGAGAAGAAGGCCGGAAGTAGCCAAGAAAACTTCAACAGAAAATTTGGAAGGAACTCTGAGCTAAAACTTGAGAAGTATGAAGTGAGAAGTGAGAGTGTGAGAAATGAACTCTCCACTCTCACTCTTTTATAGAAATTCTTAGCCGGTTAAAATGCTTACAAACGGTCAAAAAACCTACTGTAACAGGTCAAGATGATAAAAGTGACCTATAAAAGGCCCATGGAACCGGCCCAATTAAAATAGGCCCAATTCTGGAACATTCTTATAAAAATATCCCAAAGTACCAAAGATATTTTGAGAAAATATCAAAGATATTTTTGAAGAATTAGGGTTTGTAGATCCATCGAAGGATCTAGAATTTGGGCTAAAAAGGCCCGGACAGGCCAATTACAGCCATTGGGCCGAGCCCAACAAAAAATATATACATTTTATGAATTTTTGAAATAATACTAAGCCCAGAAGGCCCAATAGGAAATGAGCCCAAGGCAAAGTAGCCCTTAATTCGACCAGAATCCTGGTCGAAATGACCAAGAATCCTGGTCGAAAACTCGTTCGACTAGAAGATTTTTGGACCCTTAATTCGACCAGAATCCTGGTCGAATCGACTAGAATTCCTGGTCGAAAAGTCCTTCGACGAGAAGAAAAATGGACCCTTAATTCGACCAGAATCCTGGTCGAATCGACTAGAATTCCTGGTCGAAAAGTCCTTCGACGAGAAGAAAAATGGACCCTTAATTCGACCAGAATCCTGGTCGAATCGACTAGAATTCCTGGTCGAAAAGTCCTTCGACGAGAAGAAAAATGGACCCTTAATTCGACCAGAATCCTGGTCGAATCGACTAGAATTCCTGGTCGAAAAGTCCTTCGACGAGAAGAAAAATGGACCCTTAATTCGACCAGAATCCTGGTCGAATCGACTAGAATTCCTGGTCGAAAAGTCCTTCGACGAGAAGAAAAACGGATCCTTAATTCGACCAGAATCCTGGTCGAATCGACTAGGATTCCTGGTCGAAAAACCTGTCGACCAGAAGAAAGTTGAAGCCTTAATTCGACCAGAATTCTGATCGAATTCCTGGTCGAATTTCTGGTCGAAAAATGACAGTCCTGGTCGAAATTTTGTTGTAAAAATTGATTTTTTGATAGCGAATCTTCATGGACATAGAATTTTGATGAAAATACCTGTGGGTACTATAAAACCCTAGAAATTAGAGTAAGTGCTGAAAATACAAGGGATTCTGTGAATAATTCCTTGAGAAAGATATATAAAATTCTGTAACTAAGGTTATGGAATATAATCGCTTAGCCTCGAACAAGGCCAATCGTTGTAAATGTGTAGGTCGCTCCACACTTTACAAAGGACGATATATGTGAAACACTAGTGTACATATGTAAACCCTGACCCAAGCCTCGGAATGGCCGTTAAAACTTCAAGGAAAGCCTGATCAGTTTTCCTAGAAGTTGGGGGGCAAATGATATGGGTTAAAAGTAAGCCCTAAAGACACATTTAATGTGGCATTAATTAGACCTAGAATGGTCCAAACGTGGGGCCCACCAGATGGGCCCAAACTCCAATTATGATAGTAATTTCGTAATTAATATTTGGGGATAATTAACAGCTGGGAGATACGAGTCAAATAAGGACATTATCTTTATTAAGAGTAGCCTCCAAGCCACACAGTCATACAAGGAAACTGACTCCTACAAGGAAGGAGTCTAGAACCTTCCTCAAGGCTGACTTGCCCACCAAGTCTCCTAACCCAACCCTAATTCTGAGGCTTCTCAGCCTATATAAAGGGTCTGACCCCTCATGCCTAGAACTACGTTTTATTGGCTTGATTCTCTAATTACAGAGATACGTAGGCATTCTGTAAGGACCGTTTAAGTCTCGAACGCAGAAGCAGCCATTAAAGCACGAAGCTCACGAACCCTAGCATCAAATACACAAACCCTAGCCGCAATAATTTAAACCTAGTTTTTATTCCACAACACATGTATTCATTAATATCCCAGGAGATCGATGAATGAAATGAGATAGGATAGGAGAGGATAGGGGAACAATAGCAAAGATAGATGTATGAGAAGAGATAAAAGTAGGGTACAACACTTTCAGGCAAAGTTGTGATCCTTGTGGAGAGCAACACATGACAAGATGAGATGATAAACGGAGTGATTGAGGGACAACAGTGCCATGAGACCATGAAAAGTTAAGATTACATGGAATAAGGCAAAGTAATAAATCAGAATAAAAGGGTAATTAATACATATATGTTGATATATAAACTACAACTGGTTCGTAAAAAACGAATTTATTCAAAGGCCCGCAATATTAGCAGCCTAGTAGTATTAGTAGTCTGCTTGTTAATAGTATAAAATAAGTGTAGTACTTGTGATTAAGGGTAATTGTGTCTAAATCTCTCTGATTTCTGTCTAAAATCTCCTACATCGATCTATCTGTTTCTCTGTTGTTCAGTATTTCTTATCATTTTTTTTTAAATCTATTTGTTATCACTTAGACATACAAAAACAATTAAATAGACAATTCAAGAACAATCAGTACCTGGCAGTCTGACAAAAATAAAACGGACCAATTTTTTCATAAAACCGAACAGAGATTGACAATTCAGATCAGTTTTTTAGTTTAGGTTCGATTTTGCTAACCCCCAATTAACCCTAATAAAACTAGGCCTCAAGAAAGAAAACATAGGAGTACTCAAAAAAAAACTTAGGCAGCTACCCTATATTTACTATCTCGTTTGTATCACCAATCAAACGTAGATCCATATATTAATGTGTAACACTCTAATCATCCATGTGGGATTATTTTTTATTTTTTAAAAAATAAAAGAGCAACGAAAACTACACCTCTAAATTGCATAACAATCACTTTTCTTACAAGTCATTTAAAAATCCTCAATCTACAAGAATGCATGGACTACAACAGTAAACAACACCTCTAAATTGCATAACAATCACTTCCCTCGGAAGTCATTAAAAATCCACAATCCACAAGAAAGCCGAGACTACAACCAAAAACAACACCTCTAAATTTACATCTTGTTCAACTCGATGTAAGCCAGCTATGTAACTGAAGCTTCCTAAATTCGACCGAATAAATTCGACCATATTTGGTCAAATTTAGCCGTGTTATCATTATATTTGAATTTCTCAGTCATCGTCTACGTGGCTATCTCTCATTGGTCAATTTAGTATCACATGGATTGATGAGTCAAGCAATCTAGGCCCTTAAATAAAACTAATCCTAACCATACATTTTACTAACATACATATATATAATATATATACACACATAAAACTAAAACCCACCCCCCACCCCAACAATCTGCAGATCTACTGAACTCCCCCCCACCCCCGCCCCCGGCCGCCCCCCCGCCCCCCCCCCACCGCCCCCCCACCCCCGGCTGCACCCCCCCATCAATTTATTTTTATTTTTCTGTTTTTTTATGTTCTTGAGTTTTCAAGAATCAAACCAACATTTGGAGGCGTTATCGGTGTCCGATTTCAACACTCTTATAGTCGAATCGAAGCCCTCATCATCCTCTATCCAAAAACATGATCAGATTTTGGTGGGGTATAATTTATGAATTTCTCCTATTTTTTTTAATTAAATTCGAATTACCTATTAAAATTATGAATTTTTGTAAACGTGTTTGGTTGCTGATTTTGATTTTACCATCGTGTAGAGTATGTTTTTCTAGTCAATTTCATATATTATATGTTGAATTTCGAGTTCAATAACGTATAGAATTCGAAGTTTGATTTTCGTGTTCTTCGTGTTCTTGAAGATTGAAGCACTTCTGGAAGTGTTATTGAACTCCAATTTTGATGTTCTAGTTACCAGAATGAATCCCACATGATGTTCAATTCTTGAGCAGCAGATTCTGCTGCTTTTTTAAAAAAAATTAGTGCACGTTAAATACGACCGAATTTGGTCACATTTAGTATAAAAATACGATTATATTTGGTCGAATTTAGTGTAATAAATTCGACCAAATTCGGTCGAATTTAGTACACTTTGGGCGCCAAAAGTTAAAATTTTGAATTTTTCGCCAAAATTTGAATTTTTCAAAATTTTGGAAATTTCGGTTGAATTTATAATTTGACCAAAATTGATCGAATTTAATACTACTAATTTTGACCAAATTTGGTCGAATTTATCTTAAATTTGACCGCAATAATCGGTCAAATTTAGCCTAAATTCGACCAAATTTCTAAATTTGACCAGCGCAAATATGAGCAACAGAAATTCGGTCATATTTAGCTAAATTTGACCGAATTTGATCGAATTTAGCTAAATATGACCGAATTTTTCGGTCATATTTAGCCGTTTTTCTTGTAGTGTTAAGTTTGTTAGTACCTAAATGAGTTACTATATATGTCATATGAGTTACAATGTTTGTTTCATTTTTTTTTTTTTTTTTTTTTTTGAAACTTAAGGACTTTCTCATTCATTATTTAAATCATTTAACAATATCTCCAACACATGATGAGGAGGAGATGTAAACACATGAAAGCAATTGGTTACACAAGGGATCCTAGCTAAACTATGAGCTACCTTGTTACCATGCTTACGGACATGATTAACAGACACACCCGGAATTGCACTCACTAGCATCCTGCACTGCTCTAAGACATGGCCAACCTCCAACAGATAAGATTTGTTGCTCAGAATTGCCTTGACTGTGAGCAAAGAATCGGACTCTACTATAACGTTTCTGTCTCCCCGCTGCATAATCCAACCTAAAGCCTCTTTAACCCCAATGCTCTCAGCCTCTAGCACCGTCGACGGACACGGAAGTGTTAGAACCTTAGCCTCTACAAATTCACCATTATGATCCCGCATCACCATCCCTATTGTGAAATTCTCAGCTTGAGGGAAAACTGATGCATCAACATTCACCTTTAAGCAACCCTGATCTGGTGGTCTCCATCTGTGATTACCACATTCGCTCCCCCTATTAATCCCACCAGTCGAACTCTTCATTTTATCTTTTGCTCTCCTCCATTCCTGCACATTCCTACAGCTCGTCTCCATAGCTATCACTGGGTTAATCACCTTCTCTTCCCACACTCTCTTATTACGCCAAAACCATACCCCCCATAAGACTGTAGAAATTTTAATTGCTTCTACTTGGTTTGATGAATCCAGTTTATAGAGGAGCCACTCTGGTTTGATGAATCCAGTTAATTACAAGGGCAAAATTTGAAAATTACCGAAAAAGCAAAAAATTATATTATTCATAGTCCAGGGTTAATTCCTTCGGGATGTGTAGAAATCTGTGTGATAGAGCTAACACTTAATATCTTGTCAAAAAAAAAAAGAAGCTTAACACTTACTATAACTCATGCACAAATATTTGTACTGTATGTATAAAGACGCGTGTGTAAATAATTCGAAACTTGTTAATTACAATTAATATACGAACCAACAAGAATCTAGTTCAAGACGAAGTGAGATGGACATACTCATATACATGGAGAACTCAGTTGATCAGAGCGCTGAAGATTCTGCTAAAAACCCCTCAAAACTGATAGCTGGTCTTTAGGTTTGTGTTTCTACAGTCGAGACAACCTATATAGGGTTTTAGACTTTGCGGGAAGTAAAAGCCTGGCCTGCGTGACTAATTAGAGAACCTCTTGGACTATTATTAGCGAAAGGGTAATAATATTATTACGAAAGATTGAAAACTAAAATTTTAAATAATTGGGTTTTAACATAATACTATAATACTAGCTTGTAAATCTTTTAATTATATTTTATTGTTAAAATTTTAAGTTATACTAGCTTAAAATCCCGTGCTATGCACGGATTTCTTTTAGTATTATATGATTTTTTTTATTAATTTGAATTAATTTCTTTTTAAATATACATTTTGGTGGCTTAAATTTTTCAACAAGATGATTTGATAATAATTATATAAATGTAATCCATGATTCTAGAAAAGAAGGAATTTTAGTTAGAAAATATTGAAAAGATGATAAATTTTAGTTGAAAAAATGTAATCGGTTAATTATAAGTAATTGTAAAATTATTCTTAATTTTAATAAATATAATGCCTGTGATTTAATTGGAAAAATAGAGATCTTAGTTAGAGAAAATTAAAAAGGAAACATGTTTTAGGTGAAAAAGGTAATTATAATTTAATTATGTTATTTTACTAAATACTATTGCTCGTAATGTTTTTAGAAAAGGAGAAATTAATGTTGCTCGTGATATTTTAAGAAAAATAGGAATTTTAGTTATAAAATATAGAAAAGATGATGCGTTTTACCTGAAAAAATTAATTGATTAATTATTAATATTAGAATATTAGAATTTTATTTATGAAATATGGAAAAGATGATACGTTTTGGTTGAAAAAAATAATCGGTAATTATTATTATTTTAATTTATTAAATAGAAACACCCGTGATATAATTGAAAAAATAGATATTTTAGTCACAGAGAAAATGTAACGTGTTTTGACTGAAAAAGGTAATTGATTAGTTAATATTAATTATAATTATAATATAAGTATGTTATTTTATTAAACAAAATTGCTCGTAGTGTTTTTAAGAAAGGAGAAATTTTAGTTAGATAAAATATTAAAGATAATGTGTTTTACCTGAAAAAGGAAATTAATTAGTTAGTGAAAAATAGGAAAGTTAACATATTTAATTTGAAAAAGGAAATTAATTAGTTAGTAAGAGGGATTTTATCTATAATTAATTAAGTAAGGGTAAATAAGTAAAATCAATAGGTACCGTACCAACCAAACTTTTAATATTCCGGCTTTTATATAATAGTATAGATATATATTTTTATTATTAAAATAATTTTTAATTTTATAGATCTCATGTATCCTTCCTTTATTATAATACCTGAGTCCACCAATGTTCAGTTAAACAATCAAAAAACTATGAATTATTTTAGAACCAATCAAGCTTTCTCCTAAATTTTAGACCAATCATAATATATTAAGAGTTTTCCCTATTTACAATCTCACCATACCTCATTAACCATGATTAGTTAACACTTCTAATTTAAATACAATAATGATTTTATTAAACATATTCATAAATACATATTTTTTAATATTTACATATCCATAAATACATATTTTGAAATAAAAAATTATTGAAAAATCACTAATTTATTTTGAAATTAATAAATGCATATATTTAAATTATTTAAATTATCAAATATGCACTAGAAGAGTATTATTATTGGTTGGTGAATAAATTACCAATCAAAAAATAAAAATCATTTTAGAGACAATCAGAATTCACTTATAAATTTTCAATCAATCAATCAATCATATACAAAATTTTTATTATTTATCATGCTTATTCTAATTTACTAATCGCGGTTAAATTAAATTTAAATATAATAATATCTTGATTTATTAAATTTGTATATCACACGGTTTTTAATTTTAAAAAATTACTACTAACCGTAAATAATATTTTCTATAAATCCACATAATTGTAAATTACATATGTTTATATATCTTTTAGTTATGAATTTTTTTTAACATCCTTTATTATAATACCCGAATCTACAACGTATTAGCTAACCAATCGTAAGATTGTGAATTATTTTAGTATCAATCAGAGTCTAGATCAATTAAACTTAGTATAACATGTTTCTCTATTGGATATAGATTCTACGTTTCAGCCAAAATTAAACTCAATTCAAGTTAAACTCATTAACAATAGATTTTAGTTTTTTTATATCAATTAACTAAATATAATAACTGCTTATATATATTAAAAAAATTAAACATAATAACTACTAATTTTTATTTTAACGATTAACTATTAATCAATTTACATAAAATAAAAATACCTCAAGTATAAAATTCTTACAAAAAAATAATTGAAAACGATTTAGGTTTTTATCATCCCCATTCCAAATCCTCCCAAGGTTACTTCCCATTAGAATATTCAGTGGTCAGCTTCAATAATTTTGCGACTTACTGAATTGTAGGCATCAATCCTTACCACATATATTACACCGATTTGTTTACATTATTAGGCGCGCCTATAGATAAATATTTTTTTTACGATGCTGGGTTGCCAATGTTATCATTCATAACTTACCTTCATGATCACTAAAATATATATTGTATCATTGTCCATACATTTAAAAGTACGATATAGTTTTTCTTATATAGTCTTTCTGGAAGGGGTCAACGCCCATATAAGATCAGTTTCTCGATTCCTGAAGCAGAATTTTTCTAGACCCTTGGAAGTCGATTCTTGAGAAAAACACACAAGTCACATTCAATAAAAATGCACTCAATAGTTTTTTTCTTCGTTACATCAATAAAAAATCTCTTTCCTTCATTAATAAAAAATCTCTTTCCTTCATCAACTTAATTGCTAATAACTTTAATATTAGATATATTGCTATTTCACCAACTTAATATTCAAAGGTACATCATGAATGGAAATAACCATTCAGAAGGCATCTTGAATTTGTAACACGAAATCAATGACAAAAGCTATAGAAACAATCTTAAACCATTAATTGTCAATTATTTTGAACCATTTTTTAAATATAATTATCATTTAAAATCAAACCCATTCATTTTTCTATAATTATCATTTTGATTATTTGTCCTTAAATTTATTTTATGGTTTCCTATTAATTAAAAAATCTAAGAGTGTAAAGTCAATTAATTAGTAAGTCCACATTAAAATTAATATTATATTAGATTTACTAATAATTAAATAAACATTTTATAATTATCTTTCAAAATAAGAAACGGCCATTTTTTTCATTATTAGCATTTTAAATATCTGTCCTTAATTTAATTTGTGGTTTACCATTAATTAAATGAAATCCAGGAATGTAAAGACAATTACTTAGTAAGTTCGCAATAGATATAATTTAAAATTAGATGTACAATTAGTTAAATATATAAAATTTGATGTGATACATGTGTAAATAAAATATTAATTTCAAAGATATATTTAATTAATGTTAAATATAATTGATGTGAATAATATCAGTGTTTAAGTGTTACAGTGATACGACAGAGTTTAACTGGAAGCGGTCAGAGTTTGTTAAACTCTGACAGATGGAAGCTTCCAAACAGTTTTTAGTCATTCAAACGTGTTTTAATTGTTATTCTCTTATACGATCTTGATTATAATTGTGTATTCGGCCTAACAATTGGTATCAGAGCTAATCTGTTATTTTAATACAGTTTAAATCCATACATAACAATAATCATGACTGAGATACCTCCTCCAAAAGATTCTAGTTCTAGCACTGAGAAGGCTCAACCTACTATTGTGAGTCGTTATGAGACAATCAGGGTTCCTATTCTCAGGCCAGCATATTATGCAATCTGGAAGGTGAAGATGACCATGTTTCTGGAGGCTACAGATCCAGTATATCTTGACAGAATTTATGAAGGTCCTCATAAGCCTACAAAGTTATCTGTTGTTACTGCTGGTGCAGAAGCTAAAGTAGTTCCAAAGGAGAAGAAAGATCTGACTGCTGAGGATATTTCATCTATTGCTAAGGATGCAAAGGTTAGGCATCTACTTCATAGTGCTTTAGACAATGTTATGTCTAACAAAGTTATAAACTGCACAACTGCCAAGGAAATTTGGGATGCTCTTGAAGTTAGGTGTCAAGGAACAGCAGCAATTAAGAAGAACAGAAGGAACATACTCACTCAGGAGTATGATGAACACTTTGAAGCTAAATCCTCAGGAGTATGATGAACACTTTGAAGCTAAATCTGAAGAAAACCATGACAGAAACATTTGACAGATTCTGTAAGTTGCTCAATGATTTGTCATTGGTAAATAAAGAGTATGATCTTGAAGACTCAAATCTCAAATTTCTTCTTGCTCTACCTGAAAAGTGGGATGTAAAGACTGTTACCCTAGTGTGTTTTGATGTTATATACAGCAAGCTGATTGCTTATCTTGTATTAGGTTCACTATATCTAGCTCACAATTATATGATTGAATCACTTGATATATCATTTATATATATATATGTGTTTGCTATGTATAAGTATACTCTCAGGTAACTTGGTTGGTGATATGGAAATGCAGAGGTATAAAGCCATCTATCTGTTTAGCTCACCAGAACCAAAACAGCAAGCTATCCTTTCAAATAGCATACCAGTTTCACAAACAGCATGCTGATTTCAGTCTGGCAGTTTTACCGAATATAAAGAAATCAAGGAGCATCAAGTGGAAACTATGTTAGGGTTAATTATATGGGTCCTCTGATTATATTAGAATATATAAACTCCCATACCTCAATCATGCATGGAGACAAAACAATATTCCTTATGTTTATTTTAGAAAAGTAAAGTTCTACTTTTCATTAATTTAAACATCCACTTCACTTCCACTCAAATACTCATATGATACATATCATTATCATATGTTCTTTGTCATACATATTCCATATACCACCTGCTATACACGTTGTCATCACTTCTTCTTCAAAGCTTCTTCCAAGTGATTCTTTTATCAAATATTCTTCTTTGCCATAATCATTCCATGCAACACCTGCTATACACGTGAATGTCACTTCATCTTCAAGCTCTTCTCACATTTCTTCAAACAGAATCTTATCAAGAAACGATATGAACTCACCAGAACGAAAACAGCAAGCTAACATGAACTCGCCAGAACCAAAACAGCAAGCTGATTCGGACTTGGCAGAACCAAATAGCAAGCTGACATGAACTTGCTATGTTATTTCTATATGTACTAACTTGGTTTTGCAGGATACTCTAACTTACTGATTGTATAATCAGTCTATCTAACAGCAAGCCAAAGTTTAGACAGTAATAGTTTTGGCAAGCCAGTTGCGCAAAGTTAATACGTAAACATCAAGCTATTTGCTTGATATAAAACATCATGTTATTTCTGTATTGTGCTAACTTGGTTGGGCAGTGTATTGTGATAGCTTGGGCTTGCAGGGAAAAATATATTAATGATGAGAATACGCAAACAGCAAGCCAGTTTCACAAACAGCGTGCCAGTTTCACAAACAGCAAGCTGTTTGTTTGTGACAAAGATAAAGAGCCGTTCAGATTTCAAGAAGAATTCAGTGGGAATATTGTTAGGATTATCTATAAAGGTCCTCTGAATATATATTGAACATGCTAGCACTCTTATCACAAATATATTGGGAGACAAATCATATTATTAAAATAAAATCACTTTACTTTATTTTAATCACCACTCATCACACCCACATAACCTTGTCTCCATGATATCAAAATATTCTCTTCTCATATCTGATTTTATTCCACTATACACGTTCCTTCCTCACCATCATCTTCTTTATCAATTGACTCCTCACATGTTCTTGAAGATTCTTTATTAACGATTACATTTTACAACCGTTGGAGCATTTCAAGATTGGTAGTTTCTTGTTTACCTATTTAAGGACTGAACTTGCTCAGTTCTTATAACCCTAGACAAGTACAAAAACAAGAAGATATACACAACTACAAAGCTTTCATTGCAAAATCTTTATAAACCTTTCAAACCCTATACACGTATATATCATATATATTCAGATGGTCATTAGGTTGAGTTGTAATTGATTCAAATCATTGTATTGTTCAAGTTGTATTGAATAGTTGTTGTACAAGGTTGGCTTAAGGTTTTGGGTGGGTTGAACTAGACTAGAGAAGTGTACTTGGGAAGTATTGCTTAGAGAGTTAGTTCAGCACAACAAACAGCAAGCCTTTTGTAAGCAGCTGGGTATTTTAGTTGCTGGGAAGATTGGTTAGGGAACAAGGGTTGATGAACGTTGCTAGAGAAGTATACTTGGGAAGTGTAGCTTAGAGAGCAGGTTCAGAAACAAGTGTTCATCAAGCCATTTGTCGGTAGCTAAGAAAAAGGGAGATATATTGTTGTATCTTGTAATTGGATTATCTTTGATCAATAATATATTCTCTTACCAAGTTGGTAACGGACCAGGACGTAGACCATAGGGGATTAGGGGTCGAACCTGGCTAAAAGATTGTGGTGTTCTTTATTTTTCCTGCACATTACTTACTGCACTGCACAAACAACTTGCCATCTGTTAAACTGTTTATCACGAATAGCAAGCTGTTTCTTGTAAAATTTAAAACAGGTCATAAATAACCATTGTTATCCATAAACACCTATTCACCCCCCTCTAGGTGTTGTTTTTCAATTGGTATCAGAGACTTGGTGTACTAACATTTCTGTAACAGGAAAGTACAAATCCTATGGCACACATTTATGTAGAGGGAGAATCATCAAACATGCCACAACTTCTCGTTGGTACAGAAAATTATGATCTATGGAGACTAAGGATGAAGATGATTCTAATCAGAAATCCACTTGAATGGTTGGTTGTTAAAGATGGTCCATTTACCTTTCTGGATGAAAACGGCAAGCCAAAAGATGTTGATGATCTTACCGGGGAAGAATTGATAAAAGCAAGCTATAATGGAAATGCCAAGTATACACTAATTTGTGGTCTTTCAGATTCAGATTATGACAAGGTCTCTACGTGCATCACAGCAAAGGAAATATGGGATACCTTAGAAATGAATTATCAAGCTACAATATGTGTCAATCCAAAACAGCAAGCTGATTGTCACAAACAGCAAGCTGCCTCAAGTGACACAAATAAATCTAAGGCACTCCTTACAAGGAATGATGATGAGGAATCAGCTTCTAATGATGACTCAAGTGATGACATGGTCGACCTAGCTTTTGTTGGTATTGATGATGAAGATACTGTACGAGGAAATTTCAAAGAAGTCCTTGTAAACAGTGGTGTGTCGAATTCGGATGACGATAGTAGTGAAGTACACTCACTTAATTTTGATTTGTCCTCTAGTATTCCTATGTTAAATGAACTAACCATGAAGGTACCAAGTAATGTATCTATTATTGAGTTCATGGAATTGAAAAATGAGAAAAATGAGCTTGAAAAGAAGAATGCTCATTTGAGGAAAATCATTTCCGATTTGATGGCTGAGAAGGCTCCTACAAACAATCATGATGATCTTTTTACTGATTTAAAAGAGAAAATCATTCAATTCGAAGGAGTCAACAAAGAAATTCTAAGGAGGAATGAGGTGCTCACGAAAGAACTCAAAGATTTGAAGTCAGAGATTGTAGCTAAGGATGAATGTATAAAAACATTCAAGATCAAAGAGTCTAACCTAGCCGAGTCTTCAAAATCTGCTGAAAAGAGAAAACATCAAGCTGAATGTACAGACAATCAGCACGCCATTCTGATCAAACAGCAAGCTGAACTGATCTCTCTTCTGGAAAAGGAGGTCAAGGATCTCAAGAAAGGAATGGAAACGTTTGTTCAAGGAGAAGACAGCTTAAAGACAATCATGAAAAAGGCAAATGTTCCATTGGTTAGAGAAGGAGTTGGCATGAACTCAAATAAGAAGCTTGGTGCACTCAAATACGATGGAAGAAATGGCATACCATACAATTATGCCATGCCTTGGAAGATATGCAACAAGTGTGGAGGAAAAGGCCATCTGGAAAAGAATTGTGTGGTTCAAATCAATGATAAAGGGAAAACAGCTTACCAGAATGGGCCAGTCAGACTACAAACAGCATACCAGAATGCTCCTGATAGAAGACAAATAGCTTACCAAAAGAATGAAAGAAAGCAAAATCAGTCATCAAAAGTGATCCAAATGTGGATCAAGAAAGCTGATTTAAATGTGTTATATACTCTTGCTACTAACCAATTTGGACCCAAACCTATATGGGTACCAAAACATTAAGTTGGTGTTTGTTTGTTTTGTAGATATGTCTTGCCGCCAAAGTAAAGATAAATCGATGGATTTTGGATAACGGATGCACTAGACATATGTGTGGAGACAAATCTCAGTTCATGAGTCTCAAAATGAAGAAAGGTGGAAGAGTTACAATTGGCAATAGCAAGACTCTTCGAATCCTTGGTATTAGTTCTATTGGTAATAATTTCGATCGATAAAGTTCAATATGTCAAATGTCTTTCTTATAATTTGCTTAGTGTCACTCAATTATTTGATGATGGACATATTGTTCAGTTTGACATTGATAAAACTATTATTACTATTGGTACTAACAAAGTCCCCCTAGTTGCTAGAAGGGAAGGAAATATATATGTATTGGACTTCGAATTACAAGAAACAGCATGCTGTTTGGCTATAATAGACAATGATCCTTATATTTGGCATAAGAAGATTGGGACATGCACACATGGACTTGCTTAACAAATTATCAAGCAAGAAATTGGTCAGAGGGGCGCCCAAACTAAAGTATGTCAAAATAGAGATGAAAGTGAAAGCATGCAACCTCAAGTTACTGGCAATCAGCAAGCTGGAAGTTCAAATCAGCAAGCTGAAAGTAGAATTGGATGCCAAAAACTCAGTTCTTAAGGCATTTAAACTAGGGGAATCAAGTCCCACTGAAGCATTGCAGGATGCAAAGATCAAATCCCTAGAGAAAGAAAAAAGGATCTTAAAGAATGAGAAGATATGCATCAAAGAAAGTTAACAACAAAAGATGCATTCCATGAGACGTTCAATGGTAGAGAATCCACGACAAAGGCATACTCTCAACATGGAGAAAATATCAAAGTCCTAGAAGAATAAATCGAATCATTGAAAAAGGATTTAGCTCAATTTGTTCAAGGAGAAGACACATTCAAAGCGTTGATGGGGAAACAAAGATTTACTCTTGACAAGCAAAGACTTGGATATCATCAAGCCAACCAAAATAAGGCTCCACACAAGCACAAAGCTTACCAGAATAAAAATAGATGCAAAACAGCTTACCAGTTTGGAACCTGGAAGAAAACAGCTTACCATAATGATCTTGGCAGCACACAAAGAACAATGATTTCAGCACCAAATGTGGTACAAAAATGGGTAAAGAAATCTGATTTAAATTCTATCTATGTGCTAGCAACTAACCATGCAGGAATCAAGCAAGTATGGATGCCAAACGTTGAGTTTTTGTGCAACAAAAGGTCCCTAAAAACAGCAAGCTAAGTGCAGAAGTTTGGTACTTTAGCTTACCTTTTTAGTATTATTTGCATGCTAATTAATTTGCTATTCTTATATAGATGTCAATAATGAATTTTAAGTGTAATTCACTTGTATGCATACATATTGTTAATTCTTTCGCATGCAATTTGTTGAGTAAATGTGTAGTCGTGCATTATGTGGTACATCATAATCCATGCTTATATTGAATATGCTTATACGTGATGTGAATTGATTTGTTTTGATTTATAAGTCTATACTTATCTGATTTAACAATAATGTATTAAGTGATTATCTGTTTAACTATTGTGATATTTTATATGCTTATCTTCTTGACCCATTTCTGATGATTTCATAGGGGGAGAAAAACATGAATACATGAGAATAAAATATGAAGGAAGATAATGTTCTATGTTTTATATGTTGGATTTATCATCTAATGCTTTATGCAGGGATGGGTCGTGTTTATATCTTATTGCATATGATGAATTGTGCCAACCTGATTATATGATGAGATATTATGTTAATCAGGGGGAGCACTGTTTTAGGGGGAGCAACATAGTCTCTCAGATGTATTCAAGTATGTCATCATCAAAAAGGGGGAGATTGTTGTCGTGATGTTTTGATGATGAATACAAATGGTGCATTGTAATACTTCATGTGTATTTATCTAATCTTGTTTTGCAGGAAGTATTAATCAATGATTAAGGGGGAGCTTTTAGCTAAATAACATATTAGTATATAATCATCAAAAAGGGGGAGATTGTTACCCTAGTGTGTTTTGATGTTATATACAGCAAGCTGATTGCTTATCTTGTATTAGGTTCACTATATCTAGCTCACAATTATATGATTGAATCACTTGATATATCATTTACATATATATGTGTTTGCTATGTATAAGTATACTCTCAGGTAACTTGGTTGGTGATGTGGAAATGCAGAGGTATAAAGCCATCTATCTGTTTCGCTCACCAGAACCAAAACAGCAAGCTATCCTTTCAAATAGCATACCAGTTTCACAAACAGCATGCTGATTTCAGTCTGGCAGTTTTACCGAATATAAAGAAATCAAGGAGCATCAAGTGGAAACTATGTTAGGGTTAATTATATGGGTCCTCTGATTATATTAGAATATATAAACTCCCATACCTCAATCATGCATGGAGACAAAACAATATTCCTTATGTTTATTTTAGAAAAGTAAAGTTCTACTTTTCATTAATTTAAACATCCACTTCACTTCCACTCAAATACTCATATGATACATATCATTATCATATGTTCTTTGTCATACATATTCCATATACCACATGCTATACACGTTGTCATCACTTCTTCTTCAAAGCTTCTTCCAAGTGATTCTTTTATCAAATATTCTTCTTTGCCATAATCATTCCATGCAACACCTGCTATACACATGAATGTCACTTCATCTTCAAGCTCTTCTCACATTTCTTCAAACAGAATCTTATCAAGCAACGATATGAACTCACCAGAACGAAAACAGCAAGCTGACATGAACTCGCTAGAACCAAAATAGCAAGCTGATTCGGACTTGGCAGAACCAAATAGCAAGCTGACATGAACTTGCTATGTTATTTCTATATGTACTAACTTGGTTTTGCAGGATACTCTAGCTTACTGATTGTATAATCAGTCTATCTAACAGCAAGCCAAAGTTTAGACAGTAATAGTTTTGGCAAGCCAGTTGCGCAAAGTTAATACGTAAACATCAAGCTATTTGCTTGATATAAAACATCATGTTATTTCTGTATTGTGCTAACTTGGTTGGGCAGTGTATTGTGATAGCTTGGGCTTGCAGGGAAAAATATATTACTGATGAGAATACGCAAACAGCAAGCCAGTTTCACAAACAGCGTGCCAGTTTCACAAACAGCAAGCTGTTTGTTTCTAACAAAGATAAAGAGCCGTTCAGATTTCAAGAAGAATTCAGTGGGAATATTGTTAGGATTATCTGTAAAGGTCCTCTGAATATATATTGAACATGCTAGCACTCTTATCACAAATATATTGGGAGACAAATCATATTATTAAAATAAAGTCACTTTACATTATTTTAATCACCACTCATCACACCCACATAACCTTGTCTCCATGATATCAAAATATTCTCTTCTCATATCAGATTTTATTCCACTATACACGTTCCTTCCTCACCATCATCTTCTTTATCAATTGACTCCTCACATGTTCTTGAAGATTCTTTATTAACGGTTACATTTTACAACCGTTGGAGCATTTCAAGATTGGTAGTTTCTTGTTTACCTATTTAAGGACTGAACTTGCTCAGTTCTTATAACCCCAGACAAGTACAAAAACAAGAAGATATACACAACTACAAAGCTTTCATTGCAAAATCTTTATAAACCTTTCAAACCCTATACACGTATATATCATATATATTCAGAGGGTCATTAGGTTGAGTTGTAATTGATTCAAATCATTGTATTGTTCAAGTTGTATTGAATAGTTGTTGTACAATGTTGGCTTAAGGTTTTGGGTGGGTTGAACTAGACTAGAGAAGTGTATAGTGGAATAAGACTAGAACTAGACTAGAGGAGGTTTTGGGTGGGTTGTATTGCTTAGAGAGTTAGTTCAGCACAGCAAACAGCAAGCCATTTGTAAGCAGCTGGGTATTTTAGTTGCTGGGCAGATTGGTTAGGGAACAAGGGTTGATGAACGTTGCTAGAGAAGTATACTTGGGAAGTGTAGCTTAGAGAGCAGGTTCAGAAATAAGTGTTCAGCAAGCCATTTGTCGGTAGCTAAGAAAAGGGGAGATATATTGTTGTATCTTGTAATTGGATTATCTTTGATCAATAATATATTCTCTTACCAAGTTGGTAAGGGACCAGGACGTAGACCATAGGGGATTAGGGGTCGAACCTGGCTAAAAGATTGTGGTGTTCTTTATTTTTCCTGCACATTACTTACTGCACTGTACAAACAGCTTGCCATCTGTTAAACTGTTTATCACGAACAGCAAGCTGTTTCTGGTAAAATTTAAAACAGGTCATAAATAACCATTGTTATCCATAAACACCTATTCACCCCCCCTCTAGGTGTTGTTTTTCAAAGACCACCACTATTAGAGACAATTATGATCTTGCTGATACTAAGATTGATGAAATCTATGGGTTGCTCAAAACTTATGAATTGGAGATGGAGCAGAGAAACAGGAGATCAAGCAAGAAGACAAAGTCTGTTGCTCTTAAGGTTGAAGAAAAACCCTTGAAGAAGGAATCATCAAGGAAGAAGGCTATAATGGAAAAGCCTTGGTCATACATTCTGAAAGTGAGTCATCAAACTCTGATGATGACTCAAACAATGATGAATCATCTGATTCTGAGGATGATGAAGAGGAAATGAAGAAAATGGCTGGCTTGATGGTGAAGACTTTCAAGAAGATGGGGTTCAAGAACTTTAGGAAGGGAATAGATTTTCAAGGAGGGATTCAAACTCTGACAGGAAGAACTTCAGAAAGTCTGAGAGAAAGGATACCAAATCTGGGAAGAAAGACAAGTCTGAGATTCAATGCTACAAGTGTAAGGAGATGGGTCACTATGCTCCTGAGTGCAAGAAGGGTAAAACTGAAAAGGTACTCTTCACAAAAGGCAGAGATTGGGCAGACACTTCAGACTCAGATGAGGAGGTTAACTATACTCGCATGGATCCTACTCAGAATGAAGACTCTGAACTAAAGGTACCTCCAACTACCTATGCTTATAATACTGATAATATAACTGAATTGAGAATTTATCTCAAGGCATTACATATCAGTTATAGGGATCAGACTTTAGAGAATGAGAGAATCAAATCTGAAAGTTCTCAACTTAAAGAAAGAAATAAATTTGTTGAAGAGAAACTTGTTAACATGCAACAAGTTCAGAAAGAAAGAGATGATGCTATTTATCTAGAACATGAGTTGCTAGGAAGATATAGGCAACTAGAATCTGAATTGGAGAAGGCAAATCACATTATTAAGACTTGGATTGAGTCTGGAAAAGACACTCATGAAGTCTTTCAGTCAGACACAGTTGGTTTAGGTTATTATGAGGAAGATGAACTTAGGTTTCAAAATCAAGTCAAAATTAGAACACATCTTCCTTCTAGAAAGTTTGTTTCTGGAACAAGTGAACCTAAGTCTGAAGATGAAAAAGAATCTGTTAAGGAAGTACCAATAAAAACTTATGGTAAACAAATTAATATTGGTTCAATGACAGATAAACAACTCAAACATAAGCTTAAGGAGTTAAAATCTGTTAAGAAACAAAAAGTGTCCAGGAAAAATAGAAATGGTAAAGTAGGCATTACTCAGGGCAATTATCCAATGCTTGCTACTTTTGCTCCAAGAAAGACATGTCATAACTGTGGCAGTACTAACCATCTTGCCAGTTTCTACAGGAAGAATAAAAACAATAATTCTTTACCCTCCAAGTCTGGAGTAAAGAAAGATTATGTTAGAACTAGACCACAGACTTTATGCAAACATTGTGGAAGTACTTGGCATTCTATTTATACTTGCAGGGATTATCATGCTATTTATCATAATAACTATGAACTGAAGCCCAATTTGAAATGGGTTAAGGTTAAGTCTGCAAGTGTAAACTCTGAAAGTGTTAGCTTAAACTCTGATAATATCAATTCCGCTGCTAAAGTTAACAAAATTAATAAAGCCAAAGGATCCAAGCAAGTCTGGATCCTTAAAACTGACCTTCAGTGATTTTTTGTGATTGCAGGGCATCAGGGAGAGAACCCTAGTCGTGGACAGTGGATGTTCAGGACACATGACTGGAAATAAAGCCCTGCTATCAGAGTATGAGGAGAAGGCTGGCCCAAAAATTTCCTATGGAGATGGCAACGTAGGATGTACTCTGGGATATGGCAATATCAATCTTGGAAATGTCATAATCACAAATGTAGCTCTGGTTCCAGGACTCAAGCATGACCTGCTATCTGTGAGTCAAATCTGTGACAGAGGTCACCATGTAGATTTTCAACCTAAATATTGTGAAGTTATCAGTAAATCTACAGGAAAAGTTGTTCTAGTTGGACACAGGCGCAATAACATTTATGAAGCAAGTTTGTTTACAAACTCTGATGGAAAAGCAGTGTGCCTGTCAACAAGAATGTCTAGTGAAGAGAGTTGGAAGTGGCATAAGAAACTCTCTCATTTGAATCTGAACAACATTAATGAGTTGATAAGAAAGAATCTTGTAAGAGGACTCCCAAAGTCTTTATTAAATATTCTACAAATAGTCTACATGTTGATCTTTTTGGACCAGTGAATGTCTTGTCTATTGGAAGGAAGAAATATGCTTTAGTCATTGTTGATGAACAACCAGATACACTTGGGTGTATTTTCTATCAAAGAAGGATGAAACTGCATTAACTCTGATGGAGCATGTAAAGTTGTTGGACAAAGGATCAAAACACAAAGTCAAAATAATCAGGAGTGATAATGGAACTGAATTTAGGAATGCAACAATGGAAGAATTCTGCAAAAACATAGGAGTGAAGCAAGAGTTTTCTGCACCTGGTACACCACAGCAGAATGGTGTAGTTGAGAGGAAAAACAGAACCTTGATAGAAGCTGCCAGAACTATGCTTGATGAAGCAAAATTGCCAACTTATTTCTGGGCAGAAGCAGTTCAAACTGCATGTTTTACTCAGAATGCCACTCTGATCAACAAGCATGGGAAAACACCATATGAGATGGTGAAGGAAAAGAAGCCAAACCTGAAATATTTTCATATTTTTGGATGCAAATGCTTTGTGTTGAAACCTCATCCCGAACAGTTGACCAAATTTGAATTAAAAGCTGATGAAGGAATTTTTGTTGGCTATCCGCTGTCAACTAAGGCATTCAGAGTTTATAATCTAAGAACCAAGGTGATCATGGAATCAATTCATGTGTCATTTGATGACAAGAAAATAACTGGTCTTGAAGATGTAGATGAACATGATCAACTGCACTTTGAAAATGAAGATTTAAACTACTAACACTACTAACCCCTAAATCACCCCGAAACTTAAAATATTCGATGTCCCCATTGAAGGTAATATAAGGGATAGTAGGAAACATACCTAATCATCGGCAGGATCACCCTCCTCGGGAAAATAGTAATCCAGAATTATGAAGAATTAGGGAAAATGCTCTTTTATTGAAAGCAGGAAATCCATGGGTCGCCTCCCAGGAAGCGCCTTTGTTTAAAGTCTTTAGCTAGACATGGCAATGGCTTTTTCTCTTGAAAATTTCTACACCTTATCTCTATATGGCCATTTAATTATCTTTTCCGGGGCTACATCCTCGATGATAAGTTTCAGCCTTCTTTGCTCCCACTACGCCATAAACAGCCTACGGTAACACCACGACTGTGTTACCTTAGACCATAAAAAACGTTACCAAAGGCTAAAAAAAGGCTAAGGCAACACCTTAGCTGGGATAGTTTTGTTCTATGTAACCTTTGGGGTCTAAGGTAACACCTCGACACACATAAGCTAACATAGGCAAATTCGTTACCTTAGACCTATACAGCAACACAATAAGCATTCTATAGCAACACCAAATCTGTGTTACCTTAGATGTTATAATTTTGCAAAATTATTAATCAATTATGTGGGTCCCAGATGTGGGCCCCACTTTGTAGGGCCTGTTAATGATGCCCCCAAGATGTGCAACATTTTTTTTGCAAATAGTAGCTAAACACGTTCAGTTTAATAAAATAAAAATATAAAATTTAAATACTCCATTTCTCATTAAAAAAACCAACCAAATTAAATGTTGTTTACATTCACATACACCAAGTCCATCAAGCACGAACATACAAACTAAATAACATAACTTAAAATGTAAAAGTACATTTTTCCTTGATGAGGAAATGAACATTTTCCTTGATGTAAAAGTACAAACACTTGATGTAAAAGTACAAACACTAACACCAAGTCCATATGGCCACCAGCTGGAATCGATACCATCAACACAATAGTGCTCGCACACATTCCAGATGCCATTAACAAAGTTGATTCAGCCCCCTTGAGTGCACTGCTCAAACATGGAGTTCAAGTTCTCGTCATTCTTATATTTAAGGCATGACCTGATCAATTGGTTAAATTGCAGCAACTTTGACATACCTGATATTTTGCTCTGCAACAATAGTGGTCAGGTTCCCATCACGCCTATAATCAAAACTTGAAAAGCGCCCCTCCTACAGTGTGTTGGCAAAACAAAAACATTAATATCAGAGGCTTAAAGCGATTCGATAACCTATTAGAAGCTACTAGACTGACCTTGAAATCAATGAGCTCAGAAGTTTTCTTGAAAAAATATGCAGAAGTGTTAACAATTGGAGTAGTAATAGCATCAGTAACTATACCGCGACCTAACCTTTCACCTGAGGTTTCCAGAATTTCATTTACTATTAGACACGTACAAGGCTGCAACACAAGTAACCGTATATACACAAATAACAAACACTCTTGACTAGCTTAGCCTTTTAAATATATATAAATGTATATATATATATATATATATATAACAGCATGGTTCAACAAATAAAATTCTGGTCTTCTTTTTTACAGAATACCTTCCTGAAAATAGAAATGACCAAAGAAAAACCTATAATGTGTGTGTATATATCACTAAAAACTTTATACTCAAATGTGCCTACAACCTAGCCTTGTTACACATTTGTTTTGAATTTAAGATCTCACTACTTAATTACTAACATTTATACTTTCTCATTGTCTAAAGGTTACTTTAGTCTATTATTCAGGCCCTCGCGAAACCAAATTGAGATTTGACTTATAAACGTTGCTTGACCTTTACTAGAACATAATGATCACTGTCCAGACGCTTACTACCTGATTGTGTGGGTGTATCCTCATCATAGGGTGAAAATATTCTGAAATACACCTCAGCTACATGCAAAAAAATTGCACCTTTAAGAAAAAATAGAACATGTCAGTGTAACAATAAGTAAAGTAACTTCAATTTAAAGAAAGGTGATCAAAGAAAAGATGCAAGTACTTGTGTAACAGAAACAAGATGACTGAAGCAGTAAGAACATTGTGATACCTCTGAAGATCACCATTAATCTACAGCTCCTCCCATAAATAAGCTTCCTTGCAGTGCCCTAGTTTCCTTGCTCTAATACAGAGGTTTTAATTATCCTGGAATCATGCTCATGCAAAACAAAAAAAAACAAACTTTCCTGTCAATGCTTAACTGTGAATGAATATATATTTTCTCCCTGTGTGTGTGTCATGACCTTAGTCACAACTGGTCTTATGTAATATCTGTATTAATAAAAATATATATGGTACTAAACCATATATAGATACCCAAACTACACTTCAAATCAAAACCAAATTCTGCAATTAAGATATAATAAACTAAAATGAATTAGTTTCAACAAAAAAATAGACAAACCAAAAAATAAAATGCAATTACTTATCGCAAAAGCAAATCTACACGAACTGCATTTCAGGTTTAAAATCACCTATCGAGAGTCAAATGAACAATACTCTTCGAATCCATAGCTACAATCATCCACCATATCCAAATTATGTAAAACGAAACAAAATTACAAAGCACAAACAACAGAATAGAACCAAATAGGTGGTTCATTAGTTCAAGATGTCACCAACCTTGGGAGCACCAATACCTTCCTGCCTTGATTCTATGACATTTCCACTTGGCATCAATCCTTTTCTTGAAAATGTCATGTCTCTGCAAATATAAAAGTAACAAAAACACATGCATTTGGGAGCCAGAAAATGAAAAAAATCTCGAATTAAATTAACAGACCAAACATGAATATTAGTACATACAACATCAAGATGCTGCTCTCCACTTATATCCATTGCATCTAGACTGAGTATGGAACAGGGAAGTGCAGGAAAAGTCACTTCAAATTGCAAATCAAAAAGTTAGACGAACAGAGAGTGATTAAGAAACATAGCAAAATTAAGCACAGACTGTTTACGAACTTCTCACAAAATCCAGAACCTTTAACAGCCATATCTCCTGATAAATCATTATCCTCGAATTATCTCTTTTACCTAACAAAAGAGGAAGAACATAAATAAAAATTGCAATCCTTACAATTCTATTTCATTGTGTCGAGAACATATTCAAATACAATTACAAATCGAAAACATAGAGAGAAACATATACAAATATAATTACAAATCGAAGAACATAGAGAGAGACATAAACAAATACAAGTACAAATCGAGACATAGAGAGGGAGCAAATACCTAAATCGAAGTTGGAACACAGAATAAAACCCGAAATCAAACACTCAATTTGTACGAGGAACTCCAAATCGAAGCCCAATTGAACCATAATTTCGTTGAACCCTAATTGAACCCGAGCCCCAATTGAACCCTACAGCAGCTTGTAACGAGAGAGGGAGAGAGATAGAGTGTGAGCCAGCTTTTCCCCAATTGAGCGAGAGAGAGAGAGACAGAGAGGTGAGTGAGAGGTTATAGAGAGAGTGAGTGACCTAATTGTTTTTCCACAATTTTGATTTGCCCGCCCGACTTAATCAATTTTGACCAAATTTTGATTTGCCCGCTTCAGTTTCTTTTGCCGCCCCAGCCAATCCCTTTTTTTTTCAATTTTTCATTTGTTACTTCTTCTTTTTTTCATTTTCCAATATTAAAAAATTTATTAATTTTTATAAAAAAGTTGTATGACAATAAGTATTATCATTTTAATTATTGAATATTAATTTAAATTTATTATACCCTGTTTTTTTCTCCAATAATTTTATTGATGAATTTAATCAAATTTTAATTTTTTTTTGAATATTACTTTACTTTAAGATATTTTAAATAAAATTATTAAAAAATATATTAATATTGTAAAAATATAAATAATTCAAGTATTTGATAGAATAATATTTTTTTAATAATAAATTCAATGACTTGATTAAAATTATTTAATTTTAAAATTTAATAATTATTAAATCGTTAATTATAAATAAAATTCAAAAATATGGTAATTATACTCTAAGGTAACACAGGTCCTTGGTGTTACTAAGTTTAACACCTTCCACAGCTAATGGTAACATACCTTTAAGGATATGGTAACACCAAAACTAGAGTGTTGTAGTAGGTCCAAAATTTCATAGCTAAGTGTTGTGCTAAAAATAGATATTTAAATAATTGAATCGCAAGCGCACAATTCGTTTCGTTGTAAAATTTGAGATTCGTTCCACAGGGACTAATATTTTCGCAATTCTCAATTTTCAGTTTAATCGAATTAGAACGAGATTGAGTTTTCGAATATTTTGATTTTTACTATTTAACTACTAAAAGGAATTTTTATCTATTCGAAACTAATTGAAAACAAAATTAGCAATAAAACTGATTTTACCAAATAAAAAAAATCGAAATTAACTAATTTTACTAAAAGAAAATTTTAAGAAAAATTGACATGATTCGTTTGTAAATTTAACTATCAACCATCTAAATCATTAACGGACCAGATTAACAAACTCGTTTTCAAGATTATAACGAAAAGGAACTACAGGAGAATACGCGCAACAGCGAACTCAATTAACAGCAGTAAACAGAACAAAACTCGACCCATGACTTAGCAAAACTCGCGAAAACGGAACTCTGTAATATCGTGAAAAACAAAACTACTCGACAAATACAACTCAATAAACGACTCTCGGAAATACATTACAGCAACTCAGGGAATTAACGAAGTGCAGAAAAGAATAGGCGCAGAAAACGAAATGAACAAATCAACACTAGACAAACAAGCAGAATAGGAAGAACAGAAAACAAAACTAACAACTCTAAACCAACAATTATCACTCGACAATACAAAGAATAACGAGTCCAATCGGCAATCAAAAACGTAACTCAGCGATCCAATTACTCAAAATAATAAAGTACGGTGCATGAATTCGGCTACAAACTCAGAAAATCAGCAGTGAATCTAATGAACAGCAGCAGCGACAATGAAAATCAACCGACTAATACCCAATACAACTAATACCCAAAACTCAATTTAAACGACGAACACAATTTAAAACTAATTACACAAAACTCGAACCAAAAGCTACAAAAGCTGAACACACTTCAAATGACTCGACTCGATCAGAAATCACAACATTCACAGCGTTCACAGCATCTCAAACAAGAATTTCAAACGAAGAGGAATAATAAAGGGAAGGGGAAAAGGCTGGTTTTGCAGAAAATGAAAAGGGGAGGCTGCGAATTAAGAAGAAAAGGGAGCTGGGTGTTTGTAAATCGAAGAAAAACTCAGAAGTAACAGATAGGTTTAGTTGGATCGAAGAAAAGGGAAAAAATTGGAGTTTTTGCAGCTGGGTTATGATTGTAAAGAGGAGGAAATGAAAACAGGGGAGGGGTTAAAGCTGCTTCGAATAAATAATAAGATAGATAATAAAACTGTAATTACGTAAAGAAATTTTAGATTTTTTTTTTTTTGTAAATTAAATACGAGTCAAAGAAATTAACTACGAAAATAAAAATTACACTAAAATGATGAATTAAAAATAATGGCCCACAATAAAATTGATTTTTAAAGGGGCAAAACTACGAATTAAACTACGAACATTAATTTAAAATTTCGTTACTCTCAACCCCTAGTGGTTAGCATTTCGCTACTTTGTCCACTAAACGGATTTACGAAAGTAACGAAACAAGGCAACAATAAAGGAAAGTGCAAGACAAGAAATTAAAGGAAAATGGAAATTGCATTAAAATAAAGAGAGTGTTTACAAAAATTTAGAACTAAAACAAGAAATTAAATCTATCCTAAAACTACACTACACTACCTACTCTACTCTATATTAAGTTAAAAATACAAGGGAAATGAGGGGGTATTTATAGGATGGGAAATAGGGTTTAGGGGGGTGTGGGTAAATCTTGGCCCTACATTTGGTTTGTGTGGTGGTGTAATCCTAGCCATTAAAAGATTCCTTCCCCATTAAGTTTTGGTAGACTTGATCTTGGCCATACACTTTTTAAGTGTGTTGGGATGATCTCCACCTTCCATGTGTCCTCCAAGATTCCCTTTCCACCAAACTCCTAATTCTTTTTCCTCTTTTTCTTTTTGGTCCCTTTTCTTCCTCTTTTTTCCTTCCTTGCACTTTATTTCTTTATTTTGTCATTTCTTTATTTATTCACGAATTTCCTGAAATGCAACAAAATTAATTATTAAAATACGAGTTCAAGCAATAAATAGGTAATAAAAATATGCAAAAATATGTACTTATCAAATGCCCCCATACCTATCTTTTGCTCGTCCACGAGTAAAACAAAAAGAAAATCTAGATAAAGGTCCTATACTCCTTTTCGTAGGTGTGACGGTTGCATTTTGCATATGCAACAAGCCCTTTAAACCCCTAGGCAGCCCTAGTGGACGAGTAAGGTCTCGTGAGGGCCTATAGTGAATGTACCCACAAAATCCATCTAGTTTGTATAAAAGATCACATGGCAATGCACACCACACATACATGTCCTCACATGACACATCAACTTAAGAATCAAAATGAATTTGCAAAGTCTTGGTGTGGAAAGTGCAAGGATTCACATAGTCTACTTAAAGAAAATGCAAGAGTGATCACAAGTTCATGTCAAATGCAAAAATTATTGGTAACCATGCTAAGACTACAAGAGCACACCTCAGAGTCAAAACTTGAGATCTCTTATGCAAAAAACATATAAGCAATACCTCACCTTTCACTCAGAAAAGAATATTCACTCAAGAACAAGGGTAAGTGTATCACTCAATTCCAACTAAATCAAATGCATGCTTGACACTTGGTATCATCCCAACTTAAATCACAACATACATTAATAATGACAATCAAAAGGTCTTTAATAGGGTTGTAATGGGGCTCGGGACAAGGTATGTCAAGAAAGGCCAAAATAAGGTGAAGTGTCAAAAGCTAGTAGTCACCATGAATAACATGCACAACACCTCCCCACACAATTCTATTTTTTGTATTTCAACAAAAAGCCTTGACTAGTCGTAATGAAGGAGGATTACAAAAAACATAATTATGCTCTCATTTGTATTTTTATTTTTTTTTCTCTCTTTTTTTTCTTTTTTTTTTATTTTAATTTTTTTTTTGAGAGCTAAGATAAATGTAACAATAATCCTCACTTAGATTTAAGTTGAAAATCGACTAGCAAGGTAACCAACAGATATTTCCTCAAAAGTTATGAACAATAGTAAACCCTTTTCACACACCTTATTGCTCCACCAAGTACCTACTAGCCTTTGACAAAATGGGATCAAGAATACGTAAGGCTTCACAAGAAAAAGGTCTTAGGCGAGTAATGTGGTGTGTCACCGAAAGAATATGATTAAGCTCAAAGGGTTAACTAATTGATCATGTAAGCATGGTTTGGATATTTTTGGAAATATAGGTTATTCCTAAGTGCCTTTATCATTTTATCATTAATCAATGTCATGCATTTCAAGATAGAACTCAAACAAGGGCTAGCAATGCAAATGATAAGTGGACACTCAAGCAAAAGAATATAAATGCAAAAGATGTGCATATAGGCTCAAAATCTCACTTGGTGTAGTAAAACATAATCAATCTCAAGAAATGGTTTCCTCAATGCACCTACTTGTACTCAAAGCATAAAGACCAAATCATCTTACACCTAATCATGACCTTCTAATTTCATGCACAATTCAAATAAGTCTACTAGCTTCACCTTGCTAGTGTAAGTGTGTGAACAAGAACTTTAGCAAATCATTTTTCAAACAAAAGCTAATGGGTCATAAGATTATCATAGCATGCAAGGGTGCATCAAGCAACTAGCAATCAATTAACAAAACTAGAATAAAATTAGAACTCTTTTTTATTTTTCGATTTTTTAATTTTTTTGGATTTTTCAATTTTTATATTTACACTAAAAACCCTCCCCCATACCTAGATCATGCATTGTCCTCAATGTATGCAAATGCGAGAGAGATGAGTAAGAGAGAAAGAAGACAGTTGAGGAAATACCTGATAAGGGATGACAGAGACTGAAAAACTTCTAAAAACTACGAAATAAAAAACAACACACGCACACAAATCCTCCCCCATACCTATCTTACATGAGGGGAGGCACAAAACAAATATTTACTAACCAATACCTGCTCTCGGAAAAACTATTTTTGTTATACAACCAACATATTTCAGAAACTCACCCACAAAAATAGCATAGACCACTCGAACGATCCGATTAGGCGCAAGAATAAAACTCATATTCATAGACCACGAAGATGCTTCTTTTTGTTGTTTAAGCAAATTAATTATGATAAGATGTTGGTCATGAATATCATGAGTTTTGATGAAAGATGGAGAACGAGTGGAAAATGAAGAAATAGAAACGGGTGGGGGTGGGTCTTCGAAAAATGTTTTACCAAAAGAAGTAGGATCACAAGAAATATTCTTCATCTCTCCAAACAGCTCTTCCGAGGTCAAATCCTTAAAAGATTCGTGAAGCTCTCGATTGGTCTCGTAATGCAATTGAAAATCTTGTTTAGGAAGAGACGCAATCTCATGATCGTCCAAATTTGACCTTGAAACAACCTCCTTAACTAGATTAGCTCCTATTGGTTGAGTATGAAGTTCTTTGGGTTTTTCGGGAAGAGGCTTGGAAGATGAAAGGAAAAGTTCACTAGAAGAAGATGATGGTTGTCTAGGTGAAGTCACAAACTCAGAATCATCTGGATTCTTCGTTAGACCTAGAGAAAGAATGATGTCAGCATTAGAATCTTCTTCGTGTGAATCACCACCGAGAGGAGTGTCAACTTGAATAGTAGACCTAGGAGAAATGATATCATCGAAAGTATCGATAGGTCTTTGAGTGATAAGAAATTCAGGGTTGACCTCGGGTGGGTTCGGGGTGGTTATCGTCTCACGCTCGCACATGGTGGCTAATTGATTCACTTGACATTCTAACTTAGATAAGGCTTGAGCATTAGAGTTTAAAATTTGCCTATCAGAAGTTCTGTTTCGCATGAAGTTTGCTTGAGAAATCAATAAAGCTCGATACTCTTTTCTAAGGTGTCAAGTTGCCTACTCGAATCATGAAATCCGGGTGGGTGGGCGGGTGTTTGAATTGAACTCGAATAAGGAACTTGACTCGGAATTGGATAAGAGTTCGGTTCTTGAAAATGTGGAGGCGGAGTTTGATAGCTATGACCTTGGTTCCATGAGAGATCGGGATAATCTCTCCAACCGAAATTAGAAGACGATGTAAAATGGTCATTTCGAGAGGTTGGTTGAAACATGGCGTTGACTTGTTGAGAGTCGGGGCCATGTTGAAAATCGAGACTCGGAGAGTTGAAATTTGGGTGCCAAGATGTGTGTGAAGGATCACTAAGGGTTTCTAAAGCTTCGAGTCGTCTATTAAGAGCATCTAATTCAGAGTCGATTGCAATATTGTTTTCACTATAATGCAAATCACTAAAAGTACTAGACGACTCGTTATATACAATAGGTTCCCTAGTTGACTCATACCACATTGTATTATCCGCTAACTCCTCGTCAAAATCCCAACCTTGGTAATAACGCTCCCTAAATGCTACGGACATGGTAAAGATTGATCAAGGATAAAACCACGTAGCAAGTAAGTGCGAAAATGAAACACACAAAAAGAAATGGTGTAAAATTAAAAGAAAAATTCTAAACCTAGGTTCCCTAAATAAAATAACTAGACATTGCTCATAACCTTAAGACACACTAAAAATTTCGTAAATTAAGAATTATTCAGACCGATTCGGCCAGATTAGAGCAGGCATTGCCAAGAGGCCAAACTCGTCACTAGACACCGAATCTTAACAGCCAGGCGAACCTTAGACACCGAAGGTCGTGAATAAGTCTTAATTACGTTTATTTTTAGGCACCTTTCTAATTGAGCGCGAAATCCTAGGGGTAAATGTCTAATTAATTTTATTAAAAGGCTAGGGGATGCAAAATATTGAAAATTAATTGTTGTGGGCCAAGGAAAGAGTGATTAAATCCCTTCCCCCATGTTGCAAGTGGTTTTGCCCTTAAGATTTATTTACAAATGATGCAACAAACAACGAAATAAAAAAATTATAAACATTTATGGATGCTTAACTACGTGTCCTAATCTAAAGAAAAGAGGAATTTAACGTACCTTGGGGTCCTCCAGCGATCACCACAATTAATAGGTACGAAAAATTAAAAACAAAAAAAATAAAATCTAGCATGATGTGCACCTGCATGATGCAACAATTATGTATTTACAACTATTTTTTTTTGGATTTTTGATTTTTCAATTTTTCTGTGATTTTTGAATTTTTTGATTTTTTTGTGATTTTCTAAAAATAAAAAGGCGAAAAGAGTGAGATACGGGTTACCGAAGCACGCTTCCAAAAATTCCAATTTGTTCCAAGCTCCGTGAGAGATTCCCGAATTTCAAACTTTCCTAAAAAAAACGAGACAAAAATAAGGCAATAAATAAAACTAATCCGAAAAATTAAAAATTAAGGCGCGAAAAATAGTTAGTCCCCGGCAGCGGCGCCAAAAACTTGTTGTGCTAAAAATAATAAAGAATTTGGAATTGCAAGCGCACAATTCGTTTCGTTGTAAAATGTGAGATTCGTTCCTCAGGGACTAATATTTTCGCAACTCTTAATTTTTAATTAATTCGAATTAGGATAAACGAGTTTTAGAAAATTTGAGTTTTTACTATTTATTATTACCTAAAATGAAAATTTAAACTATATCTTAACATTAAATTATTTTTCTGAATCTAAACTAGTTAACAAAAATTGATTATTCTAAAATCTAAATTCGAATTAAAATACGTTTAAATTACTCTAAAATAATTTAAATCCAAACAAACACAAACAAACAATACTAAGAGCCTGTTTGGCTAACGCTACTTTAAGCCAAAAGCTCCTTTAAGTAGTTTTTGGTGTGTTTGTGTAACGTGGCTTTAAGCCGGCTTTAAGTTAAAAAACTGCTTTAAGTCAGAAGTTATATTTAGGTACTTTTGACTTATGACTTATGGAGTTTTTTTTTCCACAATTCTTGTAAAGCTTAAATATCATGAATTTTAAATTTTTTTAAGTCAAATATCACTTTAAGTCAAAATTATTAAATTCCTATTTAACTTTAAGTAAAATTACCCAAACACATTCATTCAACTTAAAGTAAACAACTTTACTTTCTCCTTTAAGTTAAAAACACCTCCATTAAGTCAAAAGTAACTTATTTTAAGCAATCCCAAACACCCTCTAAACCAAACAAGAAAACTCAGTAAATCATTACGCAAACACGCAGAAACTCAGACAAACAAACAGTGACCCGGAGCAAAAACTTGAACTCAACATACTAAACAATTGAAGACAGTAGCAAATCAGTGAATCGAAAACGAGATGCAGGAAACGCCACAAAAACGCAGAAAACTAAACAGGTTCAACAAGCAGCGAAACCCATCCAACCCAACTCGCAAATACAGAACTTAAACTATTATTTGACAGTAAATTGCAGACAAGGAGACCAAAACAACTCAGCGAAACCGCGAGTCGACTCACTATTCCACAGCGATTCAAACAACGGAGCCATTAAAGAAACTAAAACCAAATCGAAAAGAAAGTAAATCAGGAAATCGCTAACTTAAGCTAATCGCTACATTCAACTCAGCAACCAAGAATTAGAACCAGACTCTACACTACAAACAGCAACTCGCGACCATCTACTTCGACAGCAATAAGATAGGACACGACTAACAGCGAAGCCAACATCGCGAACCGAATGCAATGGTGACTCGGAAACAACTGCGAACTCAGAAGATCTCATTTACAGAACCAAGAACCACACTCAAACAAACAAAACTCATTACACAAACCGAACAAAATTGAATCAGCAAATCATTCTTCAAAACTCGAATTAACGATTACAGTGAACAGATTGACGAAGGGGAGGGGGATTCGAACAGTAAATTAAACAAGAATTTCAAACGAGAGGAATAATAAAGGTAAGGGGAAAAGGCTGGTTTTGCAGAAAATGAAAAGGGGAGGCTGCGAATTAAGAAGAAAAGGGAGCTGGGTGTTTGTAAATCGAAGAAAAACTCAGAAGTAACAGATAGGTTTAGTTGGATCGAAGAAAAGGGAAAAAATTGGAGTTTTTGCAGCTGGGTTATGATTGTAAAGAGGAGGAAATGAAAACAGGGGAGGGGTTAAAGCTGCTTCGAATAAATAATAAGATAGATAATAAAACTGTAATTACGTAAAGAAATTTTAGATTTTTTTTTTTTGTAAATTAAATACGAGTCAAAGAAATTAACTACGAAAATAAAAATTACACTAAAATGATGAATTAAAAATAATGGCCCACAATAAAATTGATTTTTAAAGGGGCAAAACTACGAATTAAACTACGAACATTAATTTAAAATTTCGTTACTCTCAACCCCTAGTGGTTAGCATTTCGCTACTTTGTCCACTAAACGGATTTACGAAAGTAACGAAACAAGGCAACAATAAAGGAAAGTGCAAGACAAGAAATTAAAGGAAAATGGAAATTGCATTAAAATAAAGAGAGTGTTTACAAAAATTTAGAACTAAAACAAGAAATTAAATCTATCCTAAAACTACACTACACTACCTACTCTACTCTATATTAAGTTAAAAATACAAGGGAAATGAGGGGGTATTTATAGGATGGGAAATAGGGTTTAGGGGGGTGTGGGTAAATCTTGGCCCTACATTTGGTTTGTGTGGTGGTGTAATCCTAGCCATTAAAAGATTCCTTCCCCATTAAGTTTTGGTAGACTTGATCTTGGCCTTACACTTTTTAAGTGTGTTGGGATGATCTCCACCTTCCATGTGTCCTCCAAGATTCCCTTTCCACCAAACTCCTAATTCTTTTTCTTCTTTTTCTTTTTGGTCCCTTTTCTTCCTCTTTTTTCCTTCCTTGCACTTTATTTCTTTATTTTGTCATTTCTTTATTTATTCACGAATTTCCTGAAATGCAACAAAATTAATTATTAAAATATGAGTTCAAGCAATAAATAGGTAATAAAAATATGCAAAAATATGCACTTATCACTAAGGTAACACCCGAGAAGGTAACACCCCCCCTAAGTGTTGTAGAAAGCCATCTATGCCATAGTGTCCTCAAAAGTGTCAGTAACATTTTTCTCTTCACTATCTGACAGGATAGTAGCAATAATAGCAGGCGAAGTAGATGCTTAGCCTAAATATACATACCTCAGGTGATCTGCTGGTTTAAGCTCGAGTTCGGGAGCTACTTCAGAAGATGATTTAAGGCGCACCTGAGAATTCATGAGATCTGCTAAGCCAAGCGACTCGTGTGGACCATTGTACCTCCTTAGCCAAGGAACTGCAATCCTCAACTGCTGGACACTCACTGTTAATTCCTCATCTACAGTATTAGACTGACCTTGTAAAGCATTGTCTAAGGGGTCCGACTTGCCAAAACACTCTTCCTCCTCTGCCGGACATTCCAAGAGCTTCTTTGGATATGAAGGAGGAGGGTAGATCTGATTGCTCTTCGTAGATTGCTCCGGAGAAGCTTTTTCAACAAGATTCTTACTCTTTTCCACTTCACCGTCCAACTACTCAGCTGCCAAATCAGATTTTTCAATTTCGGGCCCCGCAGATTTTTCAACCTGCTGATTATGAACTTCTTCATCTTCCGTAGCCGCTGATTTCTGATCATTTGTAGCCTTTCCAGATCTCAAGGTAACTGCTTTCACCTGCTCTTTGACTTCCTTTTTTCCTGGATTATCCTCCGCGTCACTAGGAAGAGTTCCTTGTGGCCTATTCAACAAGGCATTAGCAATCTGTCCAATCTGATTTTCCAAGGTCTTAAGCGAGACCGCTTGCCTTTTAATCATCAACCTCAATTCTTCTAATTCAGATTTGTCATAAGTGGAATGCCCAGAACCAGCATATGATTGTTGTTGTTGCTAAAAACCCGGAGGTTGTGGTTGCCAAGGGGCATACTGTTGCTGATAATTCCGCCCTTGCTGCTGCTGAAAAATCTGAGGATTGTAAGGCTGAGCTCCATATTGCTGACCTTGAAATTGCTGATAAGGCTGTTGTGTTTGTAGCATGCCACCTTGATTGTTGCTCCATCTGAAATCAGGATGGTTTCTGTTAGTAGGATGATAGGTGGCTGGAACTGGTGCTGTAACACCCCAATCCCACAAAGTAAACTGACCCAAATGTCGCAAAGTTCTACTACTAAATGTACCAACAAATCATGATCTTTTGGGGGCCTGTGGTGGGCTTGTGGATTACCCAAGCTGGCTGCATTTGGTCCAGTTTGCTTTGACTTATTTCGGGATCGGGATCGGGACTCGGCCCGATTTTCGAAAAAGGCTCGGGATTTGACCCGGGTTGTCACATATAGTATCAGAGCCGACTCTCGAAATCTTGACTCATCAAGTTGCCGGAGGTGGGGACACGAAGGCTGGTGGTATTATCCCACAATGGATAGAGGTCCGGAGGTGGGGACACGAAGCCAGCCGGTATTATCCCACAATGGCTAGAGAGGAACGATCTTGGACCTATGGGATATCCGTTCAGGCCTGACGAGGACGTCAGGAGTTTAAGTGGGGGAGTTTGTAACACCCCAATCCCACATCGAGGAGATTTGGGACTTCTGTTCAGTTTATAAGGCAAAGTACTACTACTAAATGTACCAACAAATCATGATCTTTTGAGGGCCTGTGGTGGGCTTGTGGATTTCCCAAGCTGGCTGCATTTGGTCCAGTTTGCTTTGACTTATTTCGGGATCGGAATCGGGACTCGGCCCGATTTTCGAAAAAGGCTCGGGATTTGACCCGGGTTGTCACATACTGTAACAGCCCGACTTTTCGGACTATTAATTCTAAATACCAAACTTAAATAAACGGAATTCTTTATCCAAATAATCCAAAATTAATAAAAGTCAAATGCAGCGGTCAAATTTAATATTCTAAAATCATCAAATCGGAGATGCAGCTCCACAAATCCAATATTCAATATCTAATAAAATACTGAAAAATTTATCCAATAATGCGATAATTCTTTTCCAATAATAGCATCTAATCAAGTAGCACGAAATCCACACAGTTCAAATCCTTAATCTTAATAAGCTTCCAAAAGTCCGAACCTGAAACATATTAAAACAATGAGCTGCGAAGCCCAGCAAGTAACCATCGCCCAACGGCTCAAAAACAATATTTTTAAAAGTGAACAAAATTTCTGAAACTTTAAATCGATACAAAAATCAAAACAATAAAATCATATTTTATTCCCACAGTTCTAAATTACGGCCACACTATACCAGTGACACGGTTCTATGTTCGATGGGGCCAGTTTACGTATTTATGTGTTCCGGAACGTGCGTAAACTAGTTCTATGTTTCGATATGTCACACTATCCAGTGACCAGATTCTATGATTCGATACGCAACTATAACTGGGGAATTCTAAAATAATTCTTTTCTAAAATCAATTTTTGATGTCAAAATTTCGATAACCAAATCAAACAGATATTTTGAAACAGAATAAAATAGAATTTATAACAGTAATGAGCAACGAAAAGTCACTTAGCTCGAAAACGATACTAGATACCGAAAATTATTACACGGGCTGATCCTATAATTTAATTAATAAACACAAAAACAATTAATCATTTTTCTGTTATTTATAATGTACACAATATAGCAGACAACCATTTAATCGAATAAAACGAGTAGACTGAAAACATTCAAATCATATTAAACAAAACGAATGGGCTTTAAAACTTGAGCCCATAATTGCATGCACGAGTTGTCCAAAATTATACAGTATATGTATAAACTACAAAAGGGTCACTAGTCTTTATAGCTTTTAACAAATTTTTTTATTAATCAAAGTACAACCTACATGCATGTGAATAAGTATAGCAGCAGTAGGCCAGTAGCACATGGTTCACTTAATAAAATAACAATAATCATATATCACATATATACACATGGCTTGACAGAGATTAATTATGCATTTTTTTTATCAATAATACTTTCGACTCTTGTACAACCTAATACACAATTAATTATGAAAATTAGATTAAAACTAATCAAGTTTGTATATTAGAATACAAAGGCATATAATATTTTAAAGGACATTATTTAGACAAAAAACTCATGTCAAAAAGGCCAAGCAAAATAGCTTAATTACTTGGTACATATAGTGATTACAGAAGATTTATGCAGTGCTAAACATATGCCAAACATGGATAATTGGACATTAATTTATCTAAGTGCCGTGTACCACATAAGCATTCATCATCAGCATTCGTGCATATATACAACAATACTAGAACGATCAAGTGACACATATCGAACTAATAAAAAAAATTAAATTACTAACGATTATTCACAAAATAGATTATTAAGCCAAGGTAAGAAAACGTACCTCTAGGATGAATTTACTGTACGGCTATTCATACTGTAAGATGGGTTCTTATATAGTTACACTAAACCTAAATTAAATTAAGGTAATTTTAAAACTTGCTCCTAAAGTTTTTACGACTCCTCCAAGTAAATTCCAAATTTACAAATATTCTATGCACAAAATTAGCTAAAATAAAAAGATTTTGATTTACTAAAATATTCTCACGCTTCTTTCCGATAATAACAAATCTTATCCTAAATTAAATAACTTGTACGTAAAGAATTCCAAAATTTAAGTTTGGTATTTAGAATTAATAGTCCGAAAAGTCGGGCTATTACAGGTGCAGCAGGTCTCTGAAAATTACTCACAAACTGTGCTGATTCAGAAGAGATAGCACACTGATTCGTCTCATGTGCGCCCACACATAGCTCACAAACAATAGCCATCTGCTGAACTCCATAATTGGTAAGAGAATCCACCTTCATAGTCAGAGCCTTCAACTGAGCTGCAATAGCTGAAGCTGCATCAACTTCCAGAATACCTGCTACTTTGCCTTGAGATAGTCTCTGAGTTAGATTTTGATATTCATTCGCAGCCATCGTCTCAATAAGATCATAAGCTTCCTCATAGCTCTTAGCCCATAGAGCTCCACCTGATGCTGCATCTAGCAAAGGTCTAGACTGTGCTCCCAATCCATTGTAGAAACCATTAATCACCATTCAGTCTGGCATACCATGATGAGGATACTTCCGAAGCATCTCCTTGTAGCGTTCCCAAGCTTCACACAATGATTCACCACATTGCTGTGCAAATTGAGTTAGAGCGTTCCTTATTGCGGTAGTTTTTGCCATAGAAAAGAATTTTGTAAGGAATTTCTGAGCCAGATCCTCCCAAGTAGTGATGGAACCGGATGGTAAAGAGTGTAACCAGCCCTTAGCTTTATCCCTCAAAGAGAATGGGAAAAGTCTCAATTTCACAGCATCCTCCGACACACCATTGAACTTGAAAGTGTCGCAGATCTCAATAAAGTCGCAGATGTGCATATTAGGATCTTCTGTTGGAGCACCCCCAAACTGAACCGAATTCTACACCATCTGAATTGTTCCAGGCAAGATTTCAAAGTTGTTCGCAGCAATAGCTAGCCTGACAATACTAGATTGGATGTCATTGATCTTTGGCTGAGAATAGTCCTTCAAAGCCTTAGCTGTTGTAGCTACTCCTACTGCATCTCCCATATCTTTAGCTGCTGCAAGTTTTTCTTCTTCCAATTTACGAGTCTGAGAACGTGTTTGCATACACATTCAAGTACCTAAAACACACCAACGAAACAAACTAAGTAAGAAAAAATATCCGAGTCAGTGAACTCTAACGACCACTGATGACAAGCACATAAACTAAAAATAAAACACCGATGATTCCCCGGCAGCGGCGCCAAAAACTTGTTTGCACAAAATCACGCAAGCGTACGTGGTCATAAGTAATATATGAATAAGTCAAGTTCGTTCGTTCCCACAGAGATCTGGTTTAGGTTCAATTCAGTTCATGCACATATGCAACAATGTATGGTTTTTATTCACTGCTAAGACAATTGACAAATTTGTGTTTTGAATAACTAAAAGCAAATTAACAAACTAAGAATTAATTAACTAACGAGAATTGGAATCGAATTACTTATGCGAGAGAAAACATGGGATCCTAACTTCATTAAATACTTCGCTTAGATCTGACGCCTTTAATCACTATATGCAATGGTTATGATATCTGATTGGATAACACGAAACGAGTATACGCTACTTCTCAGTATACGAATACCAAACTAAACATACATCCATAAAAGAGATAGAAGATGAATAGACACCAATTATGCTTAGACCCTATATCTCTATAGAATTTGAAAACATAACGGTTGAAGAACAAGTTATCTATATTGATCACATAGGGCAGCATAATATATCTCTATTTACGCTACAAATCATGATGTCACTCTTACATCAACTTATCCTATGCTAGCATGGCAAGTTCTAAATCTCAAGATCCACTCTCGCTTCACAAGAGATTAACCATTTAGATGTTAGCTACGCATCTAAAAATAATAAGCACAACCATACGAGGATATCAAATATACATCACACACAGATCTTTAAAGCATCAAGATACTAAGCTCCATAAATAAATCCGTTAGAATCCCATGACAACGATTAGTTCATAATCGAACAGTTCGTCACCATGGGATTTGATGAAAACATGATATGAAACAAAGTATGAATAAAATGAGTAATATTAATAGAATAAAGAGTTGAGAAAACAAATCTAAAATCCAGAGTATCGCCTAATTTAGAAGAATACAAAAGTAGATCTAGAACTGCGAATGCTGTCACGATCTTCGGAATCTGTCTCCAAGTCTGAATCTCTATCTCTTGCTCTCTCTGTGTTTCTCTATGTTATGATATTAATTACATTGATAGGATGTGTTTTTATAGGCCCTAGAAGTCTTTTCCAACAAGAAAATACCAAAATTACATATTAAATTCGAAACAGGAAAGAAGTACAGAATTTTTAGGGCAAAAATCGGATTTTCCAGAATGTCCGGGCGCTCTCAACGCGGGCAGGGCGCTCTCAGCGCGGCTACATTCTGCCAAAATTTTGATTTTGCTTTAGACTTCAATAAAATTTCCCAAGCTTCGCGTGGACTGTAAGATCGCTCAATTCGGACTTCTAGAACTCCAGATATGGCCAAAACAGTGTAGACTGCGCAACCTACCCTGAAATCCGAATTTTCCACAATTTGCTCATTTCTCCTCCGTTTCCTCTTCCGATTCTTCCGTCTTCAATTCTTTTGCCTTATAAACTTCATGGTAGCATAGATAACTACTCCTTCCACCATTCAAATGCTCAACTTCAACTCCGAAATCAATGAAAAACGCCAATCCAAGACGATAATTGCAATCCTGCACAACTACACAAAACACATCAAAAATACAACAAACTTGAGACCAAGTGAATCAATTTAAGCCGAAATGAAGCGATCCAAGTGGATATAAAATCCACTTATCAGATTGTTAGGAATTATGTTGTCCTGATGATATTCACAAAACATCTAAAAACATATTCAAGTTTAAGGGAGGCAATCAGACAACCTGGCCTTTGGATCATGTGTTGAATGAAAGTTACAGCAAATTGGTCAAGATTTGGTCTAGCATGAAAAGAACTGGTGGATACATCCCAGATGCAAAGGCTACAATCTTCAATAAAATTCAAGAGATAAGGACCAACTGGACTTCAAAGGAAGGATTACCAAAGAAATTGAACATTCCATTCATTCCTGGACAGAAGATTCATCTTCATCCATTATGGATAATGGGGTTTAGAGATAAAGATAATTATAGAAGATTTTTCAGAATGGAAGATCAATTGAAAAAGGCTAGCAATGAGTACCTACAATACTTAATGTCTATGCTGGATCCAAACCAACATGAAGAAGGGTTCTTCTATAGGACTTTGGTAAAGTAGATTGAAACCAACAAAGACAAGATGCATGGTATGACGAGAGCAAGGGCTAAAAGGCAATAATCAGCTCACACTAGAGAATCAACCCTTGTGGAAGTATGTTTTTCAACTTAATTCAGTTCTTAGTTCATATTCTGCAATTTTTAGAAGCTTAATACAATACATATGTTTTTGCTTAAACTCTGTAATTCTGTTAAGGTGTTTTGTTATCATCAAGGCTCTAATTTATGGTTGTTATTCTATCAATCATAAATTGGGGGAGATTGTTAGGAATTATGTTGTCCTTGATGATATTCACAAAATATCTAAAAACATATTTGTATAAGTTATTTTTGTAACTCATCAACGGATGATACTATGTCTAATTATCCGTTGATGTAGTAGTTATCATCGATCGATAAGTTTGTATTATGCCTAGAAGTACCAACGGATAGTTCAATTGTAGTATTAGTTGATAGAATCCTGAGTCATGTTGACTATCAATGGATAAACAGAATATGTTAGCTAATTGTATATAGGTTGTGCTATGTAACTCTGTTTAAGTGAAGTGATACAGCAATGGATGATAGATCTTCACCAATGGATAATACTATCAATGGATAACATGCAACTCATCAATGGATAGTCGGCTTCAAACAGATAATTTCAATAATGTCTTGGAGCTAGGAGTTGATAGTGACTTCACATAGCTGACATATCACATAGGTTGGTGGACTTCAAAATGGCATGGAAGCCAATTCTTGGAAACGAAGAAGAAAAAAAAACTTTCATTTTCTTACAAACAATTTGGATGATAAAATCAAGAAATATCTGTCCAAAAATAATTAGACAAATTTGCATCACATGAAGAAAATGAGTGGGAGCAGACCTGCAAATATATTGACTTGTAATATTCGTTTTGTTTGTAGGGTTTGTAAACTTGGGGTATATATAACCCAAGTGTAGCACTGCTTTTGTGTATTGTACAAGTCTAGAAAGTTAGAGAGTTACAAGAGAAAACACTGAGCTCATACATAGATATTATTAGGTTTTCCTTGTAAGCACAATAGTTTTGTAACCGCAGTTTTGTATCTTTACACAGATTATTTCTTCGAAATATAAGTCTCAGGTGGACCAGAAAACCCACCTGAAATTTTTTAAGTGTTGTGTGTTTGTCTTACATTCCATACACTTGTTTATTTCTCTGTTCAGTGTTTAGTTTCAAAATTGTTCATCCTCAAGATTTTGAAAAGAGCTTAGTCTAGATTGTATTCAACCCCCTTCTACAATCTTATGGTGTTGTTTGAGATTTATCAAAATCAATTACCATAAATAAGAATTATAAAGAATGTGTAAAAAAAATTGCACTCCAATGGTTCATTACCCTTAGTTAAAATTATAGACAAGCTTATTATATTGGTAATATTTGCTGAACCTTTAGAGACCTGTAGTGAAACTCCACATCATCTGTTGCCATATTAAAATAATACATTCTCTATTTAATAACTTGAAATAATAATAACATATTATTTTTAAAATATAGACAATCATTATAGCCAACTCCATTGAACCATAACACTTTACATGTTCAATTAATTTTACATAATCAATATTTTATATAATTTTAGCCAACCATTATAACCAACACCGTTGGAGATGCTCTTAGAATCTTAAGGCGGAGTTAAACTCAATTATGTTACCGAAGGAATGTGTCTTAGTATATGATAAATATTATTGCAAATTAGAAGTATGATCGAAAAATTTATTTAGATTCTTTTTAGGTTAGATTTCTATGCACCGAATACCGATTCTATTACAATTTTCTAATGCATTAACTTCTATGTTGTAAGAACATCTTCAATGCAACACACCCCTTATCTTAGATAAAATGTTGATGTGTTATTAAATTTACATAATAATTTTAATTTTACTCTCATCTTCAACCATGTTTCCAATGTCTAAAATTTTAGATAATTTGTTTCAAGTTGGTTATATATAACCAATATGTAAATCTTTTTACATAAGTATTATAAGTCATAAGTATTATAAATGATAAATCATCATGACATCATCAATTGTTTGTATTTTTAATATATAGTCAATCATTTTACATAAAATCATTGGAGTACATTAAATTACATAGGTTCGATGAATTTTACATAATCATTATTTTACATAAACCATTATACATAATACCGTTAGAGATGTTCTAAATCAGTTAATAAAAAAAAGTAGCTATTCGATAACAAGATCATTCTGGGGACATTGATCATTTTAATTCGAATACTGGACGTAAGAGCATCTTCAACGGGGTTGGCTATAATGGTTGGCTATAATAATATAAAGTAATGATTGGCTAAAATTTGTTGAATCTGTAAGGTGTTGTGTTCCAATGGGGGTTGGCTATAATGGTTGGCTATATTTTGAAATAGTATATTATAATTTCAAACAATACGTTTTCAATAACAAATAAATTTTTAAAAATTATATTGCTACTAATTGAACTTAAATTATGGTCATATATTTTAGAAATTCAAATTATTTTTTTTTAAATTTTAATATATTAATATTAATGTTAATTGATTTTATAATTTTAAATTAAAAGATTATCAGATTGTTGTACACGAAAAGATAATGAAAGTGACAACTCTATGACTAAATTTTCAATATGACAAGACCACACGTTTTTGCTCATTTCTAAAATTTGCAGCATGACCAGCTTTACTTTTTTTGTACAGTTGATGTGAAAATACACTGGAAAGATTCAGCAAAGCAAAAGGACAACAACAATTGCATTATTTTGATTTCTCATATTCATACTTCATCTAAACTTCCTTCTATAAATAGATAACAAAATTGAGAACGGAATGTAACACAAACTTGAGACATTTCAATATACTTTATTACTCAATTATAATGGACAACACCACACAAATGATTCTTGATATCATGCAAGCAGAAGAAGAAGAGCATGAGGCAAGAATGAGACTGGCTGCTGTACACCTTCATCATCGACGTCAAAGAGCAAGTTCTGTTTCAAATCATGGTGGTTCTGTAGTTAATCACCGTGTGATTAATCGCAACAGGGAAGAAGGTCATAGTAGATTGTATCATGATTATTTCTCTGATACACCTACATACACGGAAACTCAATTTTGACGAAGATTTCGAATGCGTAGATCATTATTTTTACGAATTGAAGAAGCAGTTGCAACTCACGATTACTACTTTACTCAACGAACTGATGCTGTAGGAGTTCGTGGACTATCATCACTTCAGAAAGTGACAGCTGCAATTATGATGCTTGCATATGGAACGACAGCTGATGCTGTTGATGATTACGTACGTATTGGTGAGAGCACAACAATAGAGAGTCTAAAAAGATTCGTTAAAGCAATCGTCGAAATATTTGGAGCAGAATATTTGAGACGACCAAACAATGAAGATGTGTCTACATTATTGGCGGAGAATGAACAAAGAGGCTTTCCTGGAATGTTGGGCAGTATCGATTGTATGCACTGGAAATGGAAAAACTGTCCAACTGCTTGGCAAGGTATGTATACAGGTCATGTTCGTGAACCAACTATAATATTAGAAGCCATAGCTTCAAAAGACTTATGGATTTGGCATTCTTTTTTTGGGCTACCGGGATCATTAAATGACATCAATGTCTTAGATCGATCTCATCTATTTGAAGATTTGGCAGAAGGCCGTGGACCTGAAGTGAAGTATACTATCAACGGGAATGAATATAACATGGGTTATTATCTTGCTGATGGTATATATCCATCTTGGCCAACATTTGTAAAAACTATTCCAAAGCCACAAGGTAACAAAAGAAAGTATTTTGCAATGGCACAAGAATCTGTTAGAAAAGATGTGGAGAGAGCATTTGGAGTTTTGCAATCTCGATTTGCAATGATTCGGGGTCCATCACGATTTTGGGATGTCGAAACAATGAAATATATTATGACAGCTTGTATAATCCTGCACAACATGATCATTGAAGATGAAAGGGAATTATCTATCGAAGAAGAACACTTTGATATGGATGCTGAAATACCAATTGTTACTCCGATTCGCAATCATCCGAATACTCTAAGAGAATTTATACAGTTTCATCAAAATATTCGTGACAAACAAGCTCATATTCAATTGCAAAATGATCTCATAGAGCATCTTTGGGAGATCCATGGCAGTGACATGAATTAAGCTTCCGATTTTATTTTTAATATTTGTAGTGTGGTTTGCTTTCACATTTGTGTTGTAATTTTCATTTTAATTGTGATGTAATTTTCTTTTTATATTTCTTGTAATTTCCATTTTAATTGTGACGTAATTTTCTTTTTATATTTCTGATGTAATTTTCCTTGGTGCTATTCCAATAGTTTTGTTTCACATTATTAGAAAAGCTTTCACTGGCAAGTGATTCATCCTCTTTAATAGTTGTTAAATTTGTGCAGTCAAGAGGCTTGCAGAGACCAAAATCAGAGAGCTTCATGTGACCATCTCTTTCCAATAAAAGGTTATCAGGTTTGATGTCTCTGGAATAGCACCAACTGAGCAAAAACATATCAACCTATGGATATAGTTACAAAATACTAAAGATATTGCAAGTCAAGTACATAAAAGTAAATTAAAGCATATTTTTTAGGATTTTAGTTTTCAAGGCATCATAATATTTTGCTTGATCCGGTAGCATTTTAGTAGTATCCATTGCCATGATGGAGGCTTCATAAACTTGCCTCTCACGCTCCTCCTTTTGTCTTTCTCGTTCCTCCTTTTGTCTTTCTCGTTCCTCCTTTGCTAAGCGAAGGTGCAATTTTTCTTTTTGTAATTGCATCATTTCCAGTTGCCTTTCTTGCTCCTCTTTCTGCAGTTGCATCATTTCTTGTTGTAGGTGCAAGCTCATTTTAATTGATTCGCCTCTTGAAGACGCAATAGCTAAGGCATCTTTCTGCATTGACTTGAGAATTTCCAGGCTTTCCCCTTCAGTTGCTTCGTATGCAGCTCTTTTCATTTTCTTCGCAGCTTTTCTTCCTACTGGACGTTCCATTCCTTCTTCAGATTCGACGCCATGATTGCTAGAAAGTGGACTCTCAACTGATGGTGAAGACGGATTAGGGTCCTTTGAATTTGTCTTGTTTTTTTTTGCCAAAGTAGCTGCATATTTTGGTGAATGACGCAATTCATTCCAATGCTGTATGAAAGGAAATTTTTCTTTCATTAGATCCTCGTACATCGTCATTGCTTGTGCAATCTGCCAAAAAAGACGCCAATAAAAAATATTAGAATGTAATCTACCTCCTGTGACATATATATAGACTATACAAACCCTATTAAACATGAGCTATACAGACTATAGTAAAACGAAGCTATGTAACTGACATATGAATTAACATAAGAAAAATACAGAACTATCTACCAATTTTAAGCTTTAACCAACTAAACCACATCAAACCAATATATATACTTCTCAGCTACATATTATGCAGCAAAATGCTTGCATCAACTTTTTTATTCCATCATTCACAATGCTTCCCATTACTGTAGGTCTATAGCCATAATCATACACCTGAATGATTTTTTAAATAGAACTGTAACCTCTATATATTCAGTGCAAATGTAGACCGCAATGGCATAATATGCCCAGGCTTACTTTAAATTGAACACTAAAAATTTGGAATGTAAATAACTTATTGGGAGAAAATGACATATAACTTACTGGTGGAGTTATTCCAGGTAATACTTGAGAGTGAGAAATAACAAAATCGCCAGTAGCAGGGCAAGAGGTCTCCCCGCAGGCTCAAATAATATAACTCAGTGATCAACAAACAAGAACAGAAAGAACAAAAGTATACATTAAACAAGGAACCAGAACACAGGATGGAGATGATGAGCAAGTTGAAATAATCACAGAGAATACATAACAATATATTTAACACCGTGCAAGAACATGACTCATGTTTAGCACTGTATCCGCATTGCATTTGGCTTTTAAGAAGGCACAAGGAATAGTATATGAAAGGGATAACATTTCATGCATTTTCATTGATCTATCCTGCTGTCTATGATGAACCCCAATAGAAATGACATGCACTATTTATGAATTAGCATATGCACAAGTAAAAGTGGGCAAACAGGCCTAAAAATAGAAACAATAGTGGTAAATAAATACCTTATTTTGCTCTGTAAGACCGCTTTGATTTCTTGCAGAGATTTTATTATAAAAACCAATGAACTTGCTTACAGAGGTATTGATTGCGGACCAGCGATTACACAATGAAGTAGGTGTCCGAATACTCACAAATGTTTTATTTTCATGGTAATAGCTCCAAATCCTATTCCAATAAGTCATTTGGGTCTGATTGTTGCCTTGAACCGGGTCCAAACTAATATTAAGCCAACCAGATATGAGTAACATATCTTCTTCCATTAAAAAGTTCTTTGATCGACCCTTTTTCTGTTTGTTTGGCACTTGTTGAGTGTTCTCCTGGGATATAGGGGGTGGTTGAGAATAACATATGTCCTCAGCTTCATTGTACGTGCCATCATTGAGTAAAGAAACAAAATTACGTGACATGGTTTATGATACCTTCAAAACATATGATCAAAGAATTTTATGAAACTACCGATTAAACACTAAATAAAATGAGATGGAGCAAAGCATTAGGAATTGAGATGTTGCTGAAATTCACTGCCAAAAGTAGTAAAGAAGTAAAACACCCCTACTAATTCCATATTCAACTCAAATGATCTCCATCAAAAATATTACCAGAATGAACAGCTTTGGACTCACTACAAATATTAAAGCTTCTCATGTAATCAATATAGCATTACAAACACAACATGGATGATATCCCAGCAACTAGAAATAGGACATATAAATATTTATGGGGCTTCCGCAAAACAGAACATACCAGCAAATCACCAACAGAATTTGCTAATTATAGCAGGCAATGAGATACATATGCTAGTATTAAATATAAACAGAGCTTAAATAGAAAAATTAATAGAGCACAAATCACAAACCCTCACTACACCATAAAACACCTTTTGCAACCAACTCTGAAAAAAAAACTCAAAAATCGTTGCTATTACCTCAAAAAATTTTGCAATTTCAAAGCTATTGTAACGATTTTTAAACGCGTTGCAATTGAATTAAGACATTGTTGCGTTAGACAAAATTTGATATCAATCGCAACGATATTAGAAATCGTTGCTGTAGAGCCAGAATTTTGGGCCAAAATGTATTGGCGGGCTGGGCTGGATAATGTGAAATATTTTGCCGCTCTCCTAACATAAGCGAATAATTAAGCGGGATAGCGACAAAAATAAGAACACTAACACACACAACACTAACACAAACACTGAGAGCTCGAAAGAGGGGAAAGAGGCGCGCGATTAGGGTTCCTGCTGGACGAACAATCAAGCTCGAACACTCAAGCTCTAAGAAGGTGTGTTATCTCTCTAATCGATTATGCATGCATCAATTAATTGGGGCTTAATTAGGTTGAGATTGTTTTGTTAAAATTGGGGATTAATTGGGTTTTGTTTTGTGTTATCTCTCTATCTCTCTCTCTATCTCTCTGCATCGATTAATTGGGGCTTAATTAGGTTGATGTTTTTTTGTTAAAATTGGGGATTAATTAGGTTTTGTTTTTGTTGATTTGATTTTAATTTTCTGTTTTTACAAATTTTGAATTATACCTGTTTGCGTTGCTCTGTTTTTTCGAACAAGGTGTGTTACCTCTCTTTGTTTTTTATGCTATGCTTTAATTTGTTTGCTTGTGGCCTCGGTGAAATGAGAAATAATTGGCTTCTCTTGATTAGTCGTCATTGGTGGTTCGGATCCTTGGAGAATAAGCATTTCTCTGGTGGAAAAATCTATTTCATTTAGAAATCCCTTGATCTGTTAGATTTTGGATTCAGTCTCTCTCCATTCCTGTCCTCCCCAATAGTCTCTCTCCATTTCTGTCCTCCCCGTTCTTATTGACAAGACTATCTTCTTACCTAAGAATTAGGTGATCCATCTTTTCACAGTAACTAAAATTAAAGTTTTGCTTGGTTGTCACGTAATAAACTTTAAACTTTATGGCTTGTAATCTTTACTTGTTTTACCGTCATCTATGGATTTTGGGTTTCCTCCATTTTATTTTCCTCAAATAAAACTTACCTACAAGCCATAAGTTGGCGGAAGATTTTGGTAGCAAAACAGTAAATATATAATCAAATTGATCCATCCATTATGCAAGAATTATTTTGTACTTCGTATCATACATGCATGTTTCCTTACATTTTAATGATATGTGTATCAAATCCTTCTCGGGATATGCTATCCTCCAATCCAGAAAAGTTGTCCAGGTTGAAACATTGTCCCTGACACATTTTTAATGATTCTAAGATTCATGAAGTTAGCTTGTTAAGAAAATGCATTTTTTAGTAGGCTCGAGTTGTTATCTATGATTGAAACATAATCCTAATTTGGAGATACAGTAAACCAGAGTTCTGTGGTATGATTTAGCGACTCTAAAAAGCTTCTAAAGGTAACAGATGATACTAGGTATCAAGGAAATTTCTGCTAACAGTTAAAAAAGATTAATATACTTCATAACAGAAATGATGTTGCATATTATGTAACAAAAATTTAAATATTCTTTAAAAAAAAATTAAATACATAGATTAATAACGCAGTTGCAAAAATGGTATATGGCTTGCATAAATGTATTTTGTAGCTGTTATCTAGTTGCGTTTAAGTTATAATTCTTGTAAGCTTAAAGACATTAGCTTTTCTCTTAAATATATAGGACATGAACAAATGCAGACTGATGTAGTTTGATTACACAGTGGGTGAACATCTTGTATGTCCTTGTATTTGCTTTACTACCTTTATGAATTGTATAGGATGAGGTTTTATGTGTGTGCACTTATACAAGAAAAATTATGGGCAAGTAAGTACTTGTGTAGGAATCTTTTCTGAGCAAGTTACAGCAGTCTATCTTGTCGGTTGGCTGAATTTATCCTCTAGTGTCTATTGGTTCGATTCTCTGAGTACAGCACTAATCACCATTTGTTTGCCTGCAGGTGAGTGAAAATACTATATGTAGTAGTCCTGTAATATCGGTAATATTAGAAAATGGTCATCCCTGTTTTGGATAAGAAATCATATCGTCAACTGATTTAGTTGGCCTTCAAATTCTAATAAAGCTAGATAGAGAAAGATTATCGTGACCTCTTTGTACTTTTCAGGGGCGGTGCTGGACTGATGCCATGCAGGTAGTGCGACCGCACATGGGCCAAACAAGGACCCAGCTTTATGAAATCGCACAAGGCCCAGATATCCTTGCTCCGTGCATGTACTCTTTTCTTTCTGTTAATTACTGAGTAAGCTCATAAATCCTTAATGAGTCTTTAGTATACATCTTTAAAAGTATAAGTGGTAGGCGTTGGAGACATGATGAAGACATATTTATCGATGATAATCCTTGATGAGTCAATAGTATTCAGATTTAGATGTTCTTAGGTCCTGATATTTCTATATATGTTAGTACAACCTAATATTAGTGCAACAGACTATTTGAAGGAAAGACACAACAAAGTTTGTTGACACAACAGTACATATCTGGTTAGGGTAATACTAATACTTACATCTAAAAGCATCAAATCTTAGATATTGGAGATGGAATGGCGGTGGCTTTTCGAAGCTAGTGGACTAGAGTAGACTGCAACCTAGGACGTTTTTTGGCAAAGATCTTGCATATAGACTCCACTTGATCAATTGACTTATTACGAAATTAAAAGCCTCAAAACGTATAACGGCGTATATAGACTTTTAGTGGTTAAAAACTGTACATGATCACATAAGGATATTGTGTTTTTGAGGTTTCTCATCGGACACGTATATGTTGTTGATAGTACTAAATTAGGATTCTTTACTGGAGGACCAGAAATGGGTTATACTAGCTTAATAAAAGCAACCTTTGAAAACTCTAAAATGATCCCTCTGCAACCAACTTGCACGAGTCATATTCAACATCTTGGCCACATACTAACTGGGGATGTGCTGATCATTAGTTGAGAACTACGTATGCCTATTTTCGAGGAATCTGTACGACTAAAATGGAGTTGGAATCCTTATCATTCGGTACATTTCAAAAATTAGTATGTGGATTCTTTAGATTTCGGTGGTCCTTCCAACTTGAAAAAACTGGGAAACTTTTAGACTCTCATGGTCCAATGTATTAAAATTACCAATGAAATATGAATGACTTCCACTGATCAGATTAGAATTGTTTATCTTCACAAAATAGTCATATGACTTGTATTTGTTTTGTGTAGTCTGTGACTGTGACTCTGTGAGGGCAGATTCTACTATCTCATGAGAAATAAACATCACCAGCCACTACTAATCCTACATGGATTACTCATCACTTTAGAACTTTGAACTTGTTATTCTGAAGCATTTTTTTAACTTTACCATTTTTTTTCACGCATCAGGACTGTAAAGAGCCTTCGAGGTATTGCTAAACTAGCCAAGTTAATATGTGGACAGGTTCGTTTAAGCTGAGCTCAGATTCTTGTACAGCACGCTGAACTGAGTCAAGTTCTGAGTTGTTTTCTGGTAATGATCAATTACAGAATTTTAATTACTCACGTACATGCCTCCAGAGAGGCTCAAATCCTCAACCTCTTATAACTAAGAGAAGAGGAGCATCGACAGTGAATAAGTTACAAGTTTTGACAAAATATATAGCCTGGCCATGCAAATTATCTTCAACGGGTACAAAAGATGCTGTTCATTCAAAATTGTAGCTTGCTCCATATATATATTACTCCAAATTAGGTTCATCCAAATTACTCCATGTATGTGGCTTGCTCGATTATAATGACAGGTAATAAAACCCGAGTAATTGAGTTTAAGTAGAATAGCATATAAACTATATAAATTTCGTAAGGAATCTTGTAAAATATTATACTTACCATTTTAATAGTAATAGACTGAATTTTTGAATTGATAGTTCATAAGGAATCTTATCAATATTATGCTTATAATTTAAGAGTAACAAACTGAATAATGGATTTGAGACGATATTATGACGAGATGATAGAATGCTACAATTTTAATGAATTTGAGATGCTATTGTGATGAGATGAATTATACTGGCTTCACAGGTCAAGTTACTTAATTTTAATGAATTATGTGAGTACTGACAGTGATATCCAGTCGCGTTCACAGGTCGAGGTACTTTCATCTTTTTTCATTCCATATCCTTGATCACCTTAATTGTAATGCTTTGTGTGCTGAACTGCAAATATTATTGTTAAACCCAATTTTCATGGCGTCTATTGTCATATATATGTTAACTGCTTAATTAACAGTAACATTTACTCCACTTCTAGGAGCTGCAATGAGGCAATGACTTGTATCGCTGCTTAGCGTCTCATGTAGTCCATTATTCTTAAGGTTGATATTCTTATTCTTAAAAGTAATTTTGTAAAATCCTTGAATTTAGTAACATGTTTAAACTTCTTAAATTGATATTTTTGTTTTTACGTTTTATCAGGAAACTATATCGCAAGGAACCACTGTAGGATTTGGCTGAATTGAAACTCCATAAGGACCAACACTTGCTGGAAAAATTGGATATCCGAGCCCCTTCTATTGCTGCAAGTGTAAATTAGTCTTGGAAGTTACAATTGACCAGCAACTTGGAGATTTGTCTAGAGGCCGCTGTGTTGATTCTAATATACTTGGAAACAAAGATACCCTTCGAGGAAACTAAAGGGGAGCAAGAAAGAGGAAGAGGAAGCAACACCATGATGATAGGCCATGACTCATGTTTACAAAATGTTTATTCTTAGGTTTATGTATTACTAAGTTAGATTGTGTGTCACTTGTACTTAGTTATTTTGCTTGAACTTGGTCATTTTGTGTATTGATGTTGGAAGTTGGAACTGAACTGCTTGGTTGGTTGGTTATGAAATACCAATTAAAATTTGTGGATGTTTATAAAATCTAAATTTAATGCCAGATTTTTTATTTAGCATTGCAATAGTTACATAAATGTTGCCATATATATCATATTCTATAAAATATTTGATTGCATTTAATTCAAAATTCGTTGCAATTGGGCATATATATGTTGCCTTAGTCTATGTATTGCAACAAATAACACAAAAGAAATCGTTACAAAAAGTAAGCCATAACTCCTCCAAGATATTGCAACGGTGTTAAACATGTTGCTATAGCCATTAAATCGTTGCCATATGCCCGTACAGCAACGATGATTCAACGTTGCAATATGGTACTAAATTCGTTGCCATAAGGTACCTATGGCAACCAGAGCAAACGATACGCCTGATTTTTCAATAATCGTTGCCATAGACCCTATTGCAACGAATTTAGGGCATATTGCAACGTATTTCAGACGTTGTTGTATCTGTTTTATGGTGTAGTGCCTAATTTGCTCAATCTTTAAATTGACTTTTACAAAAACCAAGCCACCAACAAATCACAAATAGTTTGTAGAATAACTACAAGAAAAGTCCTAATTTGATTCGAAATCAAACGAAGAAAAAGATGAAACATCATACCCTTGCAAGTGGCGGGAGAGAAGATAAACGAGCGGGAGGAAAGAACAATCCAGCGGGAGATGACGTGTATATATGATACAGACCTGTAGTGCTTCAGTATATATAGCCAATGAATCTTCGATGGCTATAAGTTTAGACAAGGGGTTTCCATGGTTGGAGGCTTTAATTTTTAGAGATTATGTATATTTGTTACTGTTTGGCTGCCAGCTGTCTGTTTTAGCCAAGGGCTCATCACGCTTGGAGATGCTCTAAGCTAGGAAGGTGACTTTGAAAATACATACTCATATTATAAGAGATTCCGGGACAGATTTTTATAGGGAGACAACAGATTCATAATAACTCATTAATTATTAACCAATTTGATCATATGCTAAACTCAACCCATTTTTATGCCGTTACTCCAGTCTCCATACCTGTACCATATATAGCTGCACGAGATTAATCAAAAAATTTCATACTGTCACATCATCCTTGCCATGTCATTTGGGAATAACTTTTTGTACCCAATTTGATTACTCTAGCACTTGCACTACTCTTTGATTATTGTGAGATGCTAAAAAAAAGGTTATTAGCAGTTGGCATTAAATTGCAATATCACGACAATACACGACATCAATAAAATAACACTTAAAATCTCATTCAAGATTGCTTTCAGATACCTAACCATCAATTTTAGTATAAGATTAACTTCAGTTAAATTAGCTAATATAAGTTGTCCCATTCGATGATGCATGCATTAACATTTTAACTGGTACTGTTACCGTTCTTGATGTTCGACAAATCTATAGCCTTTATTAATAAGAGAAATCCCTTTTTAATTTTTAATGGTACTAATTTGGTTCACTCCGTATTTTGGTTTCACCTCTAAAATTCTATTTCTACTATAATTCTATTTTATTTTTCTAAATAAATTAAAAATAGAAATTCTATTATAATTATAATTCTATTATTTGTAGTAATTTTTTTAATAGAATCCTATTTTTCGCAAAACTCTTTATTGTTTTAAAATAATTGTAATTCTTTTATTTGTAATTTTTTTTCATAGAAAAAGAACAAAAATAGAAATCGTATTTTAAATGTAATTTTTTTAATAAAAAAAGACAACGATGTCAAAAAATATCAACAAATATAAGATAAAACACCAACGAATACAAGGTACAGTCTAATTACATTTGCTATAACTTTTTACAAAACACCAACGAATACATATGCTAATCGTAGAACTTTTTATATAACACTAACGAATCTATAATCTTTATTAATAAGTGAAAAGGGGTTGATATCAAATTTCGTTTCACCAGTAAATCCTACTTCCCGTAGAATTAACAAAATTGTTAGAATTTTATTACAATTATAATTATTTTATAATAATCTTATTGAGTTGTCAAATAACGTATCTATTAGAATTATGTATGTTGTATTTTTTTTTTAATTTTCTTAAAATACTCTTAAATTAATTATCTTATCAACAAGTGAAATTCCATTTTAGTGGTAGTTCTACTAAATTCGTATCTTCCAGAATTATTTGAATTCTGATATAATTACAATTCTATTATTGAACTACTAACTGCAAAAATATTATAATTTTTTCTTCAATATTTATGCAATTTAATAAAGTATCTTTTGTACTCCCTCCGTCCCTTTTGATTGTTAACATTTCACTTTTTCAAAACTTTCTGGCACGCATTTTAAGGTGCATTTTAAGGATAGTTAAATAACTTTTTTTAAAAATTTTCTTTTTCTGTATAAAAATTTAAACATTAAATTTTTATACAAAAAAAGAAAATTTAAAAAAAAAAGTTATTTAACTATCCTTAAAATGCACCTTAAAATGCGTGCCAGAAAGTTTTGAAAAAGTGAAATGTTAACAATCAAAAGGGACGGAGGGAGTAATTAATAAAATAACTTTTTGACAAAATATAAAATATAACGCACGGGTTATCATCTAGTATAGCTAATATCATCTAGTTTAGTGTAAGGGTTTTGTAACACAATTTATATAATACTTATCACATAAGTTTTTTTTTTTAAGGGTTTCTTCCATCGAATATGCTCAAAGAAAGTACAAACTACATATCTATACTTTTTATTAATGTGAATATCATATTTTAATGACACGTAATAATACCAAAGTATAAATTTGGTTATCATTTAACTTAGGATTCGATTTATTTATTTAATTTCACCACGTATTCGATTTTCTCTAACTATAAGTTTGTATTCAAATATTACTTATAAACTATATTTATTTATTTCATCTTGTATATAACTACGTAATTAATTATCATTTATTTATTTGATAAAAAATTTATTATTTATTTAGAGAAAAATGGGAGGGATCTCCCCTAAGGTCATAAGAAATGGGAGGTGATATGTGCACACCCTAGCCTTATAGGTGCACACCCAATATCTATAATTGGACTAAAATACCCTCACATCACTATTCTATGTTTAATCATCGATGCAATAATTTTTATAATGAATTTATATATTTCTCTAAAAATAAGTACACTTGATCCTCTATTTAAATTGAATATGTTAATAAATATTTTTTTTAAAATTTAATTTTAAGAACTTCAATTATATTTGTACTTATTTATTCATTTTAAATGTATATTTTAATTTAATGATAACGGAAATTATATTTAGCATAGATTATCATATATTTTACTTTACCATTTAAAACTTTTTAAATGTAGTTATTAAGATGTAATTTTAAAAAAAATGTAATTTAAAGTTCTTGAAAAGATATGATACATGTTATTTCAAAGTGAAAAAGAAAATTACTACTTTCTCTGTCCCATAATAAATTACCTATTTTTTTTTCAAGTTTTCGACACGTATATAAAAACATATTTATAGATATTATTTTCTCATTTTTTCATTTTGTATAAGAATAGGATGTTCAAACTTTTATATAGAACAAAAGTCTCGAAAAACTATTATCTACAACTATGTTTTTTATATGTGTGAAAATGCGTGACAAAAAAATTAAAAAAATTAGGACGTTTATTATGGGACGGAGGACTAATACAATACATGCAATATTTTTTAGATTTCAAAATATAATTGTCATTAAAGTTATTTATAAACAATTATATAAAAATATAATTATTACATCACAACAGATTAATACAAAAAGTTCAAACGAAAAATCACAACAATGTAATCTTTTATTGAACTCTACAAATAATTGGCCAAAAAGAGTTGCTAGAAAATAGAAAAGAAAATTATGAGGATATTTTTGTCACATCATCAACATTGGGTGTGCACCTATAAGCATAGGGTGTGCACATATCAGCTCCCCAAGAAATATTCTTATAAAGTAAGGGGCACCGCATGGGCATTTTTGTAAATAATAAAAATTTTATCAGTAAATTACGCAAACACCCTTAAATTTGTATTGATTTGTTTTAAACTCAAGGTTCTAACCTGAGGTATCCTCAGGTACATGAAACCCATTTATTTATTATATACTTTTATCATTTAATTTTGTACAAGTACATAAAAACATGTACTTAGTGGAGGAGTTACTTTAATTTGAAGCATGCAGCAAAAATAAATATGTTCAAAATGGTACTCCCTCTGTATCAAAATGTTTTTCTGGTTTTGACTTTGAACACTGTTCATTGTAAGCATTTGACTACTAATTTACGCATAATTCATAAAATAAAATATAGTCATGAGTGACTTTGTTTGATTCGTATTTGTGAGTACTTTAATACAATGAAGTTTTTATAGTTAAAACTGATACGAAATTAAAGATATTAACGATGAAAAGTGTGCATTGGCATACGTGTCCAAAGTTAACAGGAAATGTTTTTTGAGACAGAGGGAGTAGCAAGCAAATACTCCTAAACGTGCAACCCTCGTTCCTCTGCCTCCGTATTCCCTGAACTGGCCTGAGACACACACACAAAATATTAGAATCCAATATATTCCTTGCAAATATTTTTCACACCTAAAGTGATACTTTTTGCCAAATAGAGCCACATAGGTAGCCATTGTTGACCAGGCAGATAAAACCCAGATTATTAGATTATATTCATCCACGAGATCTGACAAACAATTGTAGTGTCACTTTGTTGGAGAACTCATTAAAATAAGTTACACGTTTTTTACTCCCCCACTTTTTTTTCGAAAAATAAAATTTTCATCCAAATATTATCAAGTGCTATAAATAGTGCATAGAGCACAGTCTTCCCAGTATCTTTACTTCTTCTTCAAAGAAAAAAAAAGTTGCCTCTCTCAAATTTTGAACAATGGAATATCTTTTATCGAACCCTTTAAATGGAACGATGAAGAGGTTCCAGAGGACGAGAAGGGGACACACAAGATTCAGTGGTTCGGGCCAATTATTATGAGGAGAAAACTAAATTTACATCTTAAATAAATATGCTGCAAGCTGTTACTTTATTTCCTTATTTACTGTTCTGTTTTATCCCCTCCTGCGATGAGGTGGCAAGGTTGTTATCCCTTGTTTTGTCCTGTAGTTCCTTTATATAGACATGATACGCTAATGATAAGGCAGACTGAATAAATATCTTCTTCATCATATTTTGCTTCTTATTCTCTCTGTACAACTACAATGGCGTATTACCTATTGGCTAGTATTTAGTCTACATGGTATCAGAGCCAACCATTGTTAGTTGATTTTAACCATTGTTCAATCTCAGATCTTCGTCTTGCTGTCTTGTTTTTGTTCATAGTCAAATGGCAACAAATCGAATTTCTCTTGTGGATCTGGTGAATCCATTGTATCTACACCCTTCTGATGGACCAACCTCAATCTCGGTTAAGAAACTTCAGGGTTCGTCTGATTATCGAGCTTGGCGAAGGGCCATGGAAATAAACCTCGCTTCAAAAAGAAAGCTTGGCTTTGTGACTGGAGGAGTGCAGAAACCAGACGATGCTGTGCAGGCTGATCTGTGGGAGACCTGCAACAATATTGTAATCGCTTGGCTTACTCACAATGTATCTCCATCTATTATGAAATCTATAATGTTTATGACTTCTGCTGCTGATATTTGGTCTAATCTTGAGACGAGATTTCAATTGACAAATGGATCTCGAAAATACAAGATAAACAAAGAGATTTATGAGTTAAGACAAAACAACTCATCTGTTAATGATTATTATACTGCTATGAAATCTTTGTGGGAAGAATTAGATACTCTTAATGTCTTACCCACCGTTCCCAACCCCACTACTGAGGTCAAAACCCTGTTAGAAACCATCGCTGCTCAGAAGGTAGAAAGTAAGTTATTCCAATTCTTAAATGGCCTGAGTGAGATTTATAATCCTCAACGTAGTCATTTCTTGTTAGTGACACCTCTCCCGTCTGTTGAAACTGTTTCTGCTACGTTGCAACAGGAAGAGGCACAACGTGATTTGTTACATATGAATAAATTGGATACAGAGTCCTTAGCTATGTACAGTAAGGCTAATATTAATAAACCGGTTAGACCTGCTGTAATGTGCCATATTTGTAAAGGAAGAGGTCATAAAAGTGACCAATGCTGGAATGTTACAGGCTACCCTTCATGGCATTCTAAATTTGGTCAGCCACCTCCCAAACCTAGAACCCAAACCAACAATGCTTCCAGATGGAACCCTGGTCCAAAACCAAGAGAAAACAAGACTGCAGCCACAGCTCAACTGAGTGCTGAGTCTTCATCCCTCTTTACACCTCAACAATTAGCCCAGTTAGCTCAGTTAATGCCCCAACTTACTATGCAACAAAGGGGTTCTGACACTGATGAGGAATTAGAATTTCCGTTCTCAGGCATGATGTTTGTTAACTGTAATACAGCCCCTTTGGACTCCTGGATAATTGATTCCGGAGCCACGGATCATATGACTCCGGATTTTCATCACTTGCTTCAGCCCACCTCTCTAGATAAAGCTGTTGAAATTAATTTGCCTACAGGAGCCACAGCTAAAATCTCTCATATGGGCATTGTGCAGTTGAGCACATGTTTGTTTTTGAAGAATGTTTTATGCGTTCCCTCATTCAATCATTAGCTATTGTCTGTCCGTCGTCTTGCTATTGATAATAACTGTCAAGTGCAGTTCTGTGGAACACACTGTGTTATAATTGACAGCAACACAAACAAGGTTAAAGGAGTTGGAAAGGCTCATCAAGGCCTATACTATCTTGTTGATCATCTGTCTGATTCAGTGCCACCTGCTTGGCTGTCTGTTAATATGCTTGGTTCCAATAAATCTACTGTCAACAATGTGACTGTGGCCAAGGATTCGAGCACAACTGCTGTCTCTGAAATGGACAAATGGCATCAAAGACTTGGACACGCCTCTGCAGCAAAATTGAAGTTCATTCCATGTGTTCAGCCATTTCTTCACTTACCTTTTAAGGTTTGTGTCACTTGTCCAATGTCAAAGTTCACAAAGTTGCCGTTTCCCTTGAGTAATTCACACCCTGAAAAGGCATTCGATCTCATTCATATTGACATATGGGGCCCGTATAAGGAGTGCACCAGAGGTAAATACAAGTTCTTTCTTACAATTGTTGACGATCATACTAGACATACATGGATGTATCTACTTCAATTTAAATCTGATGCACTCTCTGCACTTGAAAAGTTTTATAATTATGCTCAAACTCAGTTCAATGGGACAATCAAAATCATTCGTTCAGATAACGCACTTGAGTTTGATGATTCAGCTTGCAAGCAATTCTTTCAGCGTTTTGGTATTATACACCAAATATCGTGTGTACGAAGGCCACAACAAAACGCAAGGGTGGAACGTAAGCATAGACACATTTTGGAGGTGGCAAGGTGCTTACGCTTTCAAGCTGCTCTACCTTTGCAATATTGGGGTGAGTGCGTTATGACTGCAGTTTATATTATTAACAGATTGCCAACCCCAGTCTTAAACAATAAAACACCTTATGAATGCTTGTTCAAATAGATACCAGATTATGCTGTTATGAAAGTCTTTGGCTGTCTTGCCTTTTCTACTAACCCTGTTCATAGTACAGACAAGTTTGCTCCAAGAGGAGTTCCCTGTGTTTTCTTGGGATATCCATCTCTGCAAAAGGGTTATAGGCTACTGAATCTACTCACTAAGCAGACATTTGTTTCTCGAGATGTTCAATTTCATGAGTTGATATTTCCATTCAACTCTGAATCCTCTTTTATGAAACCTACTCCACAAATCAACCCATCTGTACCCTCCCCTGCTAGCCTAGCCTATGAAGACTTTTCTCTTATCCCTGAAATTGCTGATAATGACACAACCAATGATACTGAAATACCTATTGAAAATAACCCAAACACAGAAACACACACTGAGCAAACCACCGTTGTTAACACTGTTGATCCAGAACCTCTACCACTGAGAAGGTCAACCAGGTCTCACAAGTTACCACCTTGGCATCAAGACTATGTCACACCTAATGCCTCTCATATTAGTTCTGTGGCTGTGACAAACATCACTCCCACGTTTCACTGTTTTCTATCTACATTAACTGCTACATCTAACCCAGTTTATTTCAAAGATGCAGTGCAACACGACCATTGGGTTAATGCTATGAACGTAGAGCTTGAAGCTTTGGAGCAGAATCAGACATGGGTCATTACTCCTCTTCCACCTGATCAGCATGCCATCGGGTCAAAGTGGGTTTACAAGACGAAATTTATTCCAGATGGCACCATCCTGAAACACAAAGCTAGGCTTGTTATACTTGGCTGCAAGCAACAATATGGTATAGATTACCATGAAACCTTCGCACCAGTGGCGAAGATGACTACAGTTCGCACAATGTTGGCAGTTGCTGCAATGCAGGGCTGGTACACAGTCCAAATGGATGTGACCAATGCTTTTCTACAAGGGGAACTCTCAGAAATAGTGTACATGACATTGCCTCAAGGCTATACACATATAGGCTGTCGTATTCAGACCAATCAACCATCTACAGTTCCATCACATACTACTCCAAAGATGGTTTGTAAACTTCTGAAATCTCTCTACGGTCTAAGGCAGTCTCCAAGGCTTTGGTTTACTAAATTTTCATCTACAATTCAGCAAATGGGCTTCATTCAATCCAAAGCGGACTACAGCCTTTTCATTCTTCGAAATCTCTCTACTGTGACTCTAATTCTGGTCTACGTAGATGATCTGTTGATCTGTGGCAACTGTCAAACCACAATTGATGATATTAAGACGATGTTATCTAAGTCATTTAACATGAAAGATCTGGGTGCTGTCAGCTACTTCTTGGGAATTGAAATACATAGATCTGCTGCTGGTTTTTTCTTATCACAAAGAAAGTATACGACAGATATCTTGATAGAATTTGGTATGACCCAAGTTAAGCCACTGCAAACTCCTATGGATATCAAGCTGAAACTGACTGCTGAAATGGGTGATCCATTGCCAGATTCTTCTCTCTATCAACGACTTGTAGGTAAACTTATTTACCTTACAATCACTCGTCCTGACATCTCCTTTTCTGTGCAAATTTTAACTCAATTCACGCAACACCCAACTAATGTTCATATGCAACATGCTAAGCGTCTGTTGAGGTATTTGCCTGGCACGATAACTCAAGGCCTTCTCCTGGCTTCTACCACAGCTGCCCATTTGACTGCATACTGCGATAGTGACTGGGCAGGCTGCGTGACTTCTCGAAAATCTACATCTGGTTACTGTATTTTCCTAGGAGACTCACCTATTTCCTGGAAAACTAAGAAGCAAACGGTGGTTGCTCAATCGTCTGTTGAGGCCGAATACAGGGCCATGGCTCTCACAGTAAGCGAAGTTACTTGGCTCTCCACTCTTTTAAAAGATCTGGGCATCACCAATATCTCTCCTGCTATACTTAAGTGCGATAATCAAGCAGCCTTAGCTATAGCCGCCAATCCTGTCTTGCATGAAAGGACCAAACATATTGACATAGATTGTCACTATGTTCGTGACCAGCTAAAGGAAGGAAACATAGTCATAGAACATGTGTCTTCCCAGGATCAGGTGGCTGACATAATGACAAAGATACTGCCTGTCAAACTGCATCAATCTCATGTCAACAAGCTGGGAGTTTCATATTCTTCTCACTCACCAGCTTGAGGGGGAGTATTATGAGGAGAAAACTAAATTTCCATCTTAAATAAATATGCTGCAAGCTGTTACTTTATTTCCTTATTTACTGTTCTGTTTTATCCCCTCCTGCGATGAGGTGGCAAGGTTGTTATCCCTTGTTTTGTCCTGTAGTTCCTTTATATAGACATGATACGCTAATGATAAGGCAGACTGAATAAATATCTTCTTCATCATATTTTGCTTCTTATTCTCTCTGTACAACTACAATGGCGTATTACCTATTGGCTAGTATTTAGTCTATACCAATACCAGAAGAGCATGAACACTGTCCGGTTAGGAGGGAGCCCTCGACGAGCTTGGAGGATCAAGGTTGTCCCGAAAATGAGGTTCAAGAGGGTATTATCATCGCCATTGAGGTTATGGAAGAAGCTGAAGATAAGTTACGTGAATATGATGCTAAATTTGGTGAAACACCAGAATACGAATGTATTCGGTGGGAAGAGAGTTCCAATGGGTCGTCAACTTCCAACTCCTTACTCCCCTGCTGAGTTTGATAGCAGACTAGTTCTGGAAATTTACAAATCTCTTGTAGCTTCCCGTGAATTGGCTACCTCTACTTAACTATTGTGATGTTCATATATATTTGTTTCATCGTTTCACCATTCATTCATTATTTATTTCATATTGTGAGTTTCATGTTTATTTCAAGGGAACATATAATGTGAAACATTACGGAACATATTTTCAATAATGCACTTCACAAAACCAATTTGCACATGTTATACCTCGTTAATACAATTTCCTCTGCTAATAAACATGTATATTTTTTAAGTACTCGAAAATGTAGTCGAGAACCCAACCGGGCCCTTCTTGAACAATACTCTAATAATTACATAAATGCCAAAATTATGTAAATGATATAATTATCCGGGTAGATAATATTGTAAACTTCCGAAAAGTCGTGAAAGAAATATAGATTATATCTATTTTACTATTCAAAAGATATACACATATGTAGGTTTAGAAATTTGGGGGCCCTTCAAATTTTGAGGCCATGTGCTGTAGGGTTTTTGCACACCCTCGTAGACGGCCCTGAACCCAACTATAGACCTATTCTAACATTAAAATCAATTAGAATCATCGTTCTAATTTGAAATATCCAACACTCGGAAATTGAATGTTCCAGTTTCGGTGTAGACATGTACATGTGTGTCACTCATTACAAACATAAAAATACACGATTCTGCAAAATTCATCTTGCGACAAAGAAGAAATAATAGTTGAAATATAAGCACCATCTTTTGAAGGTCATTTTTGTCTATATATACCACCAATTTATAATTCTAACGCTGGAAAAAGATTTGTGCGAACACCAACTTTAGCAAGCAAGACCAAAACGTTAAAAAGAAGAAATATACTTGTAAAAAGTGGTGGTTGAAAAAGAAGAAGAAATTGGTTAAAGTAGTAAAATGCAAGCAACTATTTCTCTATTATTTGTTGCAGGTGTGTGTGAGACGAACAAAATTAACATTAACGACGCAGCAAGGCCCTTTACTAATCCAACAACCATGAAACTAAACTCATGATTACAAGCTTAGAATTAGCCCAATACTAGCTTCAATTGAACACCACTAACTAACACTACCAGCCATTCCTCCAACTTCTGATAGCTCAGTCCCATGCATGCACGAACCGAATTACATTTCCACATGATTAACTGTTAGACAAAGGATGCATGTCAGCTTATGTGTGTAATATATTTATGTTTGTGACATGGATGGTGACAAGTGGGACTTACCATTCTGTTACAGATCTATCTGCATTGCTATATAACTTTCGCATTCCCTGTAACGGTTTGTTAAATCGGATCGATTTCATACAGAGTGTTGCAGATTGAATATGTCGAATGAGAATTGTGTATGGGATGGAAGCAGCAACAATAACAATGGCACTACAGCTGCCAACGTTATTTCTTCCTCCAGTAGTAACTCATCACCTCGTCTACTTCACGATATTAACATTATTAATGATATTACTAATAATATTGATCCTTTTTGTAATTCTCCTACTAGTTCTTCCTACAACCAATTTCTCCCATCCGACGACGAATACTTTACCACATTCAATCCTTGCATCAACGATTTCCTCCTATCCACAAATAACAACAATTCTCTCTCAAATTCTCCTTCCTCCGATGACTTGTCATTTGATCATTTCTCTAACGCCATTGCTGCCCAAAACTGCCTCAACCAGGCCAGCTTTATCCTCGAAAACAACCATCTCCATGATTACTCGTATACATTATACCTCTCTACTCTCCAGAAATCAATCAAACAACTCAACGCTCTTCGCCAAGAAAATGAAAACCTCCGTCTAGCTAACGCAGATCTTGTTAGCCGCATAAATCTTCTTTCACAAGCCAATAGCTTTGTCTCTTCATCCAGGTCCTGCCTAACCAATGGCTACAATAGCCATCGATTAACTTCTTTTGGTGATAGTCGAGTAATTACCAAGTCGAGCGTCAGTCCTACGAGTGTAATTCAACGTCAGAACAATCACGATAAAAGAAACCACAACAAAATTTCATCAGCAGTACATCCGAAAATCATTTCTGTTCGATCAAGTAATCATGAGAAGACGAATGATCAACGTGGCAATATAACAGGAAACCTGAATGGAGCAAACCGGAGTTGCAACTCATACCAGCCAGGATTCACAACTGGTCCATCTCTGAACCAACAGGTGAGTCAAAATTAATGATATATCAACCTAGCTAGCTTCCAATATTCATTAATACAAACCTACAATTTTAGCTCATAAATTATAGGATCAGCCACTTTTCGATAAATTACTGGTTCGTCATACTAGTACAAATTTAAGTTGCTCGTCACAGAATTACAAATTACTAGTAGCACAGATAAAGCTCCCAATTTATTTTCGAATGCCTATTTATGCAATTGCGACATTGATTATTTTAATCGAATTACCAGAGACAGCGGTTCTACGTGAACGGTGCAAAGAGAGAAGTTGAGGGAGTTGAAATGGACATTGAGGTGTACAATCAGGGCATGCAGAAAACAGAACTGTGTAACAAATGGGAAGAGAGTGGTGAGTGCCCGTACGGTAACAATTGCCGGTTTGCGCATGGAATAGCAGAGCTCCGTCCCGTTATCAGGCATCCCCGTTACAAAACTGAGATATGCCGTATGTTCATCTCTGGAAATATGTGCCCTTATGGACATCGCTGCCACTTTCGACATTCTTCTCCTACTCATCAAGACATACTTCAAAGCCACGCTTCATTGAATTAATATATATTGATTCTTGTGAATAAAATTTTATTACAATACTTATTCTTTAATTTGTATAAATCATAAAATAATTATAAAATAAAATAGGCACAAGATCGAAGGTGACTAAAATATTATTGGTTTGAGATTTTATATTGACGTTGTGTTTTTGTAAATGTCCTGTACCTCGATCATTGAATGAGATTCTACTTGTGAGTGATCAGGAGTCGTACGTAACAGTGAATGTTCTTGCTGTGATTTATTTTGTAATTGTGATATTGTATAAATCTTTATTATAATAATTATTAGTTGATCATCCAAAGAGTTTACCAAGTGCATTTTACTCATTTTTGGAGATATCTATAATAATCTTTATTAACAAGCGAAACACCCTTTTAATGATACTATTTTTGGTTTCACTCCTATTTTGGTTTCACCCTATAATCCCTTTTCTACTATAATTCTATGATGTTTTTTTTAATAAAATAGAAATTCTATTATAATCATAATTTTTTTATTACAACTTTAAATAAAAAAATAGTTTCATCCCTAGAATCATATTCACTTATAATTCTATGTAATTTTTTAAAGAAAATAAAAAAGTTGAAATCTTATTATAATTATAATACAATTTTTTTTAAGCATGATTTAGAATAAAAAAAATAATACACCCTTTTAACGGTACCACTTTTGGTTTCAATCCTATTTTGGTTTCACCTCTATAATCCTATTTCTACTATAATTCTATGATATGATATTTTTAATAAAATAGAAATTCTAGTATAAATATTATGTTTTTATTACAACTTAAAATAAAAAAATAGTTTCATCCCTAGAATCATATTCCCTTATAATTCTATGTTATGTTTTAAAAAAAATAATAAAATTGAAATCCTATTATAATTATAATACAATTTTTTATATCATAATTTAGAATCAAAAAATAATACGATCAATTCTCCAAAAGATTTTTCAAGGAACACCCCTTTAACGGTACCACTTTTGGTTCGGACCGTATTTTGGTTTTACCCCTATAATCCTAATTTTACTATAATTCTATGTTGTTTTTTAATAAAATAGAAATTCTATTGTAATTATAATTTTTTTATTACAACTTTAAATAAAAAAAATAGTTTTATCCCTAGAATCATATTCCCTTACAATTCTATTTATTTTTTAAAGAAAATAATAAAATTGAAATCCTATTATAATTATAATATAATTTTTATCATAATTTAGAATAAAAAAATAATACGACCAATTCTTCAAAAGATTTTTCAAGGAGAACAACTAGAACATGTTTCTATACACCACTTTAGAACATTCTTCCATGCGATTATATGTTATTTTTTTTAAAAAAATATAATAAAATTGAAATCGTATTATTATATAATTCTTACATTGTATTAGCAATTTTTTTTTATTATAACTTATAATAAAAAAAAGATTACGATCGATTATCCTAAATATTTTTCAATGAAAACAACCGAAACGTGTTTCCATGCATTTCTATTAAACAATCTAAGTTTATAGTTTGTTAATCGAATAAATTTGTAGCATCTCAGTTGCAAATGAGGTTGCAAGGCCCCGCCAGGGGCACTCATAATTGGTGAATTTGGGTTGCAAGGCCCCACCAGGGGCACTCATAATTGGTGGATTTCTGATTTGCAACTTTCAGTTTTTAGTTGCAACTTTTGCAACCCCAGTTGCAACTTTTTCAATCTCAGTTGCAACTGAGGTTTGCAACTCAAACCTCAGTTGCAACTTTTGCAACCTCAGTTGCAACTTTTGCAACCTCAGTTGCAACTTTTTCAACCTCAGTTGCAACTGAGGTTGCAACAGTTGCAACTTTTGCAACCTCAGTTGCAACCTCAGTTGCAACCTCAGTTGCAACTTTTGCAACCTCAGTTGCAACCTCAGTTGCAACTAACCTCAGTTGCAACCTCAGTTGCAACTTTTACAACTGAGGTTTGCAACCTCAGTTGCAACTGCGGTTTGCAACCTCAGTTGCAACTTTTGCAACCTCAGTTGCAACTTTTGCAACTGAAAACTGAAAGTTGCAAATCAGAAATCCACCAATTATGAGTGCCCCTGGCGGGGCCTTGCAACCCAAATTCACCAATTATGAGTGCCCCTGGCGGAGCCTTGCAACCTCATTTGCAACTGAGATGCTACAAATTTCTGATTTCAAGTTCTGGGGTTCGGATGTCATTTTCGACCACTTTTTTGGAATCTAGATATATATATATATATATATATATATATATATATATATATATATATATAGAGTAAGGATCTAGGGAAAACCTCGTTTAATGGAAAACTTAGAAAACTAAATCGAAATATAGCATATATGGTATGCAAACTAATCGTTGGGAAATGAAGAAAAATGTGGTGAAATTAGATTTTAAAAAAATATCACCGATTGACGGGAAAAATCAAATTAAAAATGGAGGGGATTAGGTGTTATTCTGTGTGTGAGAATGTATTTGATTAGTGTGTGGGTGCCCCTGGCGGGGCCATTGATCTTAATACATCTAATGGCTAGGATTAGTACCTTAGTTTTCTTCAAAAAATAAGTTCTCTTTTGAGCACTTGCCTATATATATATATATATATCCAGATTCCAAAAAAGTGGTCGAAAATGACATCTGAACCCCAGAACTTGAAATCAGAAATTTGAAAACTGGAAGTTGCAAATGAGGTTGCAAAAGTTGCAATTGAGGAAGGTAGTATTTTTGGAATTTTGAAAACATAAAATTATAATGAGGTAGTATTTTTGAAAAAATGATTTCATAGAAGTGAAAAGATAGTTGGGTGGTAGTAAAATTGGAAATAATTATTAAAATCTTATGTATATATGTAAATATCCCAAGATGATATTAGGCATTAGAGCATCTCCAAAGAGACTCCTACATTCACTCTTCAACATAATATAAATAAATAGTTCTTAGCAAGTTTTTACATTGATTTATGTGTCAAACTCCAATAATCCTCTTTATATTAGCTCTATTAATTTATTCATAAATTAATCCCACTATAACAAAAAATTGTGCAAGAATTGGAGGACATGAATATTTTATTATTAAAATACAAGTTCAGGGCTACTAGTGCCTCTTAGAAATGAGGAGAGAGAAGAGACTATTAGTATTTTTAAGAGCCACTAAAAATCTCTTGGAGCAACATTTTCATTCTCTCTCCTCATTTTTTGAGTTAAGAGGTTGAGTAAAGAGCCTCTCGGAGATGCTCTTAGCACATCAAAAATTGCTCATCTTATTTAGTAGGCCTCACAATTCAGATAAATGGGATGGGATCAATTTTCAATTATGATCTCGGCCCTCGGAAATTATCTAACGAGAGAGCCAATGCAAAAGTATAGCCCTTGACCCGAGGGAATGTCAGACAGACTTACCTCTGCTAACTACGTTTTATATAGACGGGAAGCTAGAAAGATAATAAGGTATAATGTCGCTACCAGAAAAGGCTGTTTCATGCTAGGCGTCCACATTCACTACGCCCGAGCCGCATCCCCGGCACACTTGCTATATCTATATCCACTAACGCTTCCTCCCACTTCAATTTAGATAGAGTTCAAATTTGAACGAATTTGAATCGATTTAAATATAATTTGGATTAAAATTGGATCGATTTGAATCAAAATCCATTTTTTTGTTAAATTTTTAAAGTTCATTTGTTAAATTTTAAAAGTATTTAATAGAACAATACTTTTTATTTATTCATTGTGTTCATGGTTATATTTTATATTTTTTGTTGTTGCTAGTGAGAGGCTAGAGCTCCGAAAAGAAAAAGAAAGACTAACTAGAAATTAAACGAGGCTAAGACCCTAACTCCAACTAAATCTTCATGTAGAATACGACCCAGTTCCGGAGTAGGTGCTTGAATCATTTATAATTTTGCAGCTTGATATACTCCTTGATTCGCTAACTAATTCGCTGCTTTATTTAGCAAAAAAAAAAAAACTAATTCGCTGCTTTACTACCCTCTCCGTAACAATAAAAGAAGTTGACTTCCCAGTTATTATTCATGATCATTGTCAATGTCTGACATTGATGAACTATATGCACACATTCCCCACCATAATGTTCTGAACTTTGTAATATTGAAATGCCAGTTAGACATTCCATTTGAATCATCAAATGTCTTATTCCTATTATTATTCTAGATCAAGACCAATTTCCACTTAATTAGAGGGGTGTATTCATTTGAGAATTTGGTGGATTGTTAATAATTCATAAATTTTAATGGAATGTGTAAATCCATGGATTGTTTAAAATCTCAAACGGATTATTTTAATTCCCTACAGATTTTGATAGATTTTCATGGATTGATTTTGATGGATTTTTGTAGAATTACAAAATCCCACAGATTCTACGAGATTGATTTCTGTCATTTTTTTATTTTATAATATCTATATATCAATTAAAGATAACTATATATAAATAAATAGTCCAAAATGAATATAGCCCAGAAATCTTAAAATATCGAATGATAGTATTTAAAAAAAAACTAAAGATTCGAGAACAAAATAAAAAAATATGCTTCTTCATCTAGTCGTCCTCATTCATGTGTTCCTCGTTCTCTTCGTATTGATCATCACCATCTTAGATCACAGAATCTGCACAACCTTAACTTATGTTTTGTTCCTTTTGCTTAAGTTTTCAAAATAATTAGTTTACTTTTATATATGTAGCAGGAGATTTCTAAACAGGGAAGATTATTCACGGAGATTAAAATTTTTAAATCTTAGCAGTCCATTAGCTGGTGACTATCTCTTGTTATTAGTTTATCATCTTAACAAGCAGGTGCAATTTTTGGTATTACCCTGCATTTCTTTTAGTAGCTGATAGAGTGATAGAGGTACTAAATTTTGTAAAGATTTGAGCAATAGATTACCAGAAAGGACTAGTTGTCCTCTGCCTCAGTGAACAATGGGGACTTTGGAACCATGCTACTGGCTGCTAACTCAACTAACAGGTCTCTAGACCTTGCTACTGGCTACCAACTCAGGCTGCTAACAGGTCTGTAGTATATGTTCCGAAAAGACTCAGCAAGGTATAATAAATCTCAAAAAGAATTACCTGAGAGAACAAGCAAGACAACGAACAATTTTGCAATAATACTCTTGCCAAACTGCAATAATGATAAGTGAAATCAGAACCTTATTATCATATTATTATTGCAAACAATTTCCATAAAAAACCATTGAAATACATATTTTATTAACGCCAACTTGCAAGCAATTCATACAACCAATAAAATAAAAGTTCCCCCCATAAACATCACATAGATTACTAAAATTTATTTGATACTTGTAATAAAAAAAATCCTTTAATTATCAATTTTTTCTCATCATTTTTTCTATCCATTTTGCTCGTTCTTCGGGAGTCATTTTCAAGAAACCATCCTTTTTGGTTTTGGTGTCGAGCAAGTTAAACGCCTCTAAACAGATGTCTTCGCCTAGATTTGGAACCTCCTTGATCGCATCCCATGCGGTATATGTTCTTTCTTGTTCCCTTTTTTCTAACAATCCATAAACTCCTTCGAAAGTTGTCGTAAGTTTAGCAAGTTGCACTAAAATATCACTTTTCGGAGGGTTTCCACTTGAGTCAGAACTTCCCTCGTAATCGTAATCGGCTCTACCTCTTTTCGTTGCAAGTTTTTTTTAGGCACCTCTAAAACTTCAGGAGAACCCAATGGTGATGTGTCGTTTTGCTCGAGCACAAATCCCTCACTATCAACATCATAATTCAAGTCTTCAATGCGCAAGTCCCTCACTTCACCAGCTTCTAGTGTTCTTGCTTCAGTAACACTACCCAATCCAAATATTTTTTTCCAATTGCGACACCATTTCCAACAGCAATTTTTAAGTCCTCGTAATCGTCAAATGACTCATAACGCAAGTAGCTATCCTTTGGGTGAGCCCGACACAAAAAATATTGTTGTTAGCATAATGAATTTTAACATAAAAAAGATGTTTGTGTGGTTAGATGAATAATAGCATAAAGAGTTAGCTATACCTTAATGTAATCCTCCCATACTTCATTTGGAGCAGTGAACCTTTTTGACACAGAGTCATATCCAAAACCAGAACTAAAACCTAATAGAGTAGAGTAAAAAGTATATCGACTTTTGAACCATTTCAGTCGACTTTGATACTCCCTCTGTCCCATTAGATTCTTTACATTGTTTTAAGACTGTCTGACATGCATTTTAAGGTGCATATAAAGTATAGTTCCATAATTTATTTTTAAAATTTTCTTTTTATGTATAAAAATAGGACAATCCTATTTTTATACAAAAAAAGAAAATTTTAAAAATAAGTTATGAAACTATCCTTAAAATGTACCTTAAAATGCGTGTCAGACACTCTCCAAACAACGTAAACAAATGACCGGGACGGAGGGAGTAATTGCCATAAGTTTTATTGCATTTAAGTTTTGCATTAAGAGGGGGGAGAATTTGATCGATCACTATTTGTTTAGCAAGGACACCACTATTATCACGCCATCCTCGATTTGCAGCATTAACCATAAGTTCTAACAATCCATCACTCTCGTCTTTTGTCCATTGATCATAACCACTTTTTTTTTTTTGCGTTTTGTGAATCGGCCATTATAGTGCTAATCATTTCAAAAATGTTTAGAAAATACATATCATAATGATTCATAAAATCGACAATATTATATCATATGTAATAAAAAAAAACATGTCGTATAGATATGTATTATATAACAAAAACATACACATGCTCATATAACTTTATCACAATTGATGCAAAAAAACAAGAATGAAAATTAGAAGAAAAAAGCTTACGTACCAGCCAAGAAGAAGAATCAGTGAAAGATAAAAAGATGTACGTAAGTATAAATACTTGAATAATGTATCTTTACATATCTTTTACTTTAATTTTTTTGATTTTTTTTTATTACAAATGTTGTAATTTACAAATCCATCAAAATATTGTGTAGTAAGAACATATTTTACGTTGAAAATTTTACATATAAAATCTTCCCCAAATATTTCAAAATCCATGACTTTAGCAAATCTGTTGAAATTTGAATACCTTGAGATTTTGATTGATTGTTTAAAATCCGGATTGAATATCTACAGATTTTGGAAGATTTTTTAAAATCTCAATTGAATATCCACAGAATTAGAAAGATTATTTGAAATTCGAATTGAATACCTATAGATTTTAAAAGATTGTTTAAAATCTCAAATGAATACCTACTGATTTTGAAAATCCATTAAAATCCACCAAATTCTCAAATGAATACACCCCTCTTAATTTCGGCACGAAAGGCTGAGCGAATTCAAAAAAATCAGAAAATGCGTAGTGCATCTTACCTTGCCAATTTCGAATTATACCGACACCATATGATACTCCTGGTGAACCTTTCGCAACACTATCAGTATTGAGCACAAACCACCCCATAAAGGGGAACTTCCATTTTGGCCCTGTTTGGCAATTAGCTGATAGCGGATTGAATTAGCTGTTTTGACTAGCGGATTGAATTAGCTTTTTTGACTAGCGGATTGAAATTAGCTGTTTTGAATAAAAGTGTTTGGTAAATAGCTTTTTGAATAACTTTTTGTGACACATAGCAAACCTCTAATTGAAAAAGCTCCTAAAAGGAGCTTTTTCAAAATTAGCTTTTTGATCCCAAACCTCTAACTCAAACCTCTAACAACCAAACACTCACATTAGAGGTTTCATTTGGTCAAACCTCTAATCTACCCCCAAACCTCTAATTTTATCCCAAACCTCTAACTTCCAAACACCCCCTTTATATAAACTTGTTATGAACATTCATATCGCCATTCAGATTATCTTCACCTAATACTCTCCAGGATTCCTCAAAATGTTGAAGTAAAAAATTCATTAATGTCAAAAGGGATTTCATTGCTCCTGCTAAAAATCATACTATAGTTTTTCCACTTCCAATCTACCATATCTATAACTTTTATTAATAAGCGAAACATCCTTTTAACGGTACCACTTTTTAGTTCACACAATATTTTGGTTTCACTCCTTTTTGGTTCACACTATATTTTGGTTTCACCCCTACAATCATATTTCTACTATAATTCTGTTTCTATGTTTTTTTTAATAAAATAGAAATCCTATTATAATTATAATTCTTTTAATAAAATTGAAATCCTATTATAATTATAATACAATTTTTTTTTTATCATAATTTAGAATAAAAAAATAATACGATCAATTCTCCGAAAGATTTTTCAAGGACAACAACTAGAACATGTTTCTATACAATGTTCTAGAACAATTTTCATGCGATTATATGTTATTTTTTTAAAAAAACATAATAAAATTGAAATCTTATTATTATTATAATTCTTATATTATATTAGCAATTTTTTATTATAACTTTACAATAAAAAAAGATTACGATCAATTATCTTAAATATTTTTCAATGAAAACAACTTAAACGTGTTTCCATGTACTTCTATTAAACAATCTAAGTTTATAGTTTGTTAATCATAATTTTTTTTATTATAACTTTAGAATAAAAAAAGATTACGATCAATTATCTTAAATATTTTTCAATGAAAACAACTGAAACGTGTTTCCATGCACTTCTATTAAACAATCTAAGTTTATAGTTTATTAATCGTATAAATTTTAGGGTGAAAAACCAAAATGCCCACATTTTAATTTCACCTGCCCAAAATACCCACGAATGAAACTGTCCGCCCTTTTTAACCACGGACCGCGCAATACACACATGCGTGGAGGGTATACGCATGTTAGCATTGCGTGGAATTCGACCACGCATCGTTCCTATGCGTGGAGTTTGTTAAAATTGCTTCGGAATTTATGAACAGTAACTGAAGATACGTATGTTGGACATGCGTGACACTAGATACGCATGTCCAACATGCGTATCCGAAGTTACTGTTCATCGCCTCCGAACAGCGCCGGCGTCGTTTTATCGACGAAATTTTGACCAAACGATTCAGTCCATTTCAGGCATCGTTCAATAACGTACCATATACCAAAATGATCGCCTTTTCGTACTCTACAAGAACATACCAACCATTTTCCATTTGATTTGCAGTAAACGAAAGCCCCAAAATTGAGTGTTTTTTCCGATTGAATTTTCAGATCATTCGTACACGCCCTTGCGAGGCCAGAACTCATCAACTGAATATGGCAATATGTAGAACAATGTCTGGACATCATTTTGATGTGCTTGGTTTTTGTGGAGGTGGCCTGAATCGAATGAACGGGGGAAGGCGATTTCCAGGCGATTTTTTGGTCGTCGGAGCTACAGAGGTGCAAACGAAGAAATGACGCATGATGACGTCATTGCGCATCTGGGGAATGCGTGACCCCAGATGCGCATTCCCTGAATGCGTATTTCGGTGTACGCATGTGTATGCGTACACCGTGGGCAAAAAGGGCGGACAGTCCCGCAAATAGGCATTTTGGGCAAGTTGTAAGGGAAAGTAGTGTATTTTGGGCATTATTTCTAAATTTTTTATGCAAATAACATAGTTCTTTTTATAATTTTATAATATATTTTTATAAATATTAAATTAAATAAAAAAATTAGTAATTAATTAATATAAATCCCCGAGCCCGTGCTTCGCACGGGTTATCATCTAGTAGTAATAGAGTTAATTGCAAAAAAGTGACCAGATTTTACACTCATTTTCAAAAAAGTGGTCAGACTTTCAATTTTGCAAAATGGTGGCCAGACTTGCCTTTTTCCTTTCAAAAAAGTGGCTTGAGATGATTTTTAGCTTATTTGGCAGGGGTAAAATGGGAAAATATGTTATTTTACTAAAAAAATTGCTAAAAATCCCAAAAATTATCCAAAAAATCCCCAAATTAATATGTGTCACCATATGATTGATTATATTCGTAATAATAATAATAATGTAACCTCATGCATGCACATAAATTGACCAATTAAATCTTGACAACTCATATTTGTGGATTTTTTTGGTGAATTGATGTGCATACATGGGGGACATTATTATTATTACGAATATAACCACTCATATGTTGACACATATTAATTTGGGAATTTTTGTGGACAATTTTTCGGATCTCTAGCATTTTTTTCCCATTTTACCCATGCCAAAAAGCTGAAAATAGCTTGCAGCCACCTTTTTGAAAGGAAAAAGATAAATCTGGCCACCATTTTGCAAAATTGAAAGTCTGACCACTTTTTTGAAAATGAGTGTAAAATCTGGTCATCAATTTGAAGTTTACTCGGTAGTACTCCCTCCGTCCCAGTTTTATTGTCCACAATTTCCATTATTACTTGTCCCATAAAAATTGTCCACATTTGATATTTATGGTAAATTTGTAACCTTAATTCCTTTTCTACCCCCAACTATTTAAATTTAACCATATAAATAGAGGACAATTTTGGAAATTAAATATTATTTTAGGGAATTCTCAGTTTATTTAATTTAATTGAATAAAATGTTGATTTTTGGTCAATGGACAATAAAACTGGGACGGAGGGAGTAATAATAAAATACGTTGGCCATATGACTCATTTTTTCCAATCTCATTAGGTGAGTATATTAAATTGTCATTAATCCTTCATGCAAATTATCACCTCGGAAATTTGGTTTTAGCGCTGGTTCTCAAACGCCCAATTTTAATAGTTGTCTTTTAGCTGCAAAAAGTAAAGATGGTGATGTTTCCTCTGTGAATTGTCAATTGTTGCTCGCTAAAAATTTTAGACAAGTTCTTGGTTAAATAAAAGAAAAAATTTCGAAACACATGAGTAAAATTTGACTCGCAACTTCTCATTTAATTTATTCTTTGTCATGATGAGTTGGGTTGTAACTTGTAACCTTTTTTTTTTTCGCTAAATAAAAAAAAACTTGTAACGTTGTTTTGGTTAATTATTTAGTAACTAATAAAGAAAATACTAGATATAAATAATGAAAAATGCTAGAGGTACCAAAAATTATTACCAAATGACATGGCATTGATTTAATTGGCTATAATTATAATGGGCCCGCCAGGGCTAACCAATTAAAACATTTCAAAATGACAAGTAGTTAGTGCCATGTCATTTTGTAACAAAATTTGGTACCTAATTTGGTACCTCTAGCACTACTCATAAATAATTAAGTTGCCCACGTCTTTACTTTACTAAAGGAAAATGTTAGAATTACATAAAGTTTAACAAAAACTTTCATAAAATGATAAGTGTCTCAATTTGATTGGTTTTAATTTAATGGGCCTCCTGCATTCACATTAATATCAACCAATAAAAATACTCCCTCTGTCCCTTAAAAATCTTCTCACTTTCCTCATGGCGACATTCAAAAAACTCTTCCCATTTCTATTTTAGGCCATAAAATAACTATATTCAATACCCACTACTTCACCTAGGCCTGTCAACGGGTCGGATTCGGATCGGATTATACTAAATCCATATTCGAATCCATTAAGATTTTTCGGGTTCGGATCGGATCGGATTAGGGGCGGATATTTTTTAGTCCGATCCATACCCGATCCGTTCGGGTTTCGGATTTTCGGATCGGAGGTCCGACCCATTTAATTAAAAAAAAGGAAAAATATACAAAATTATAAAATTGACATATCCAGATTTGAAATTCCATGAATTCATTTGATTTGGTAATTTAACGGTCGACTAGTATTTTGATTAGTCTGTTGACTTGTATTCAAATTTTTAGATGTTAATCGAAAAGTTTATATATTTTTTTATAAATTTTATATTATATATGATAAATAAAATATATATAATATATACTAAATAATAAATATATTATATTATATATTATATAATACATATAAATAATAAATTTAACGTATATTATATATATAATATATAATATAGTATAGATATGTAGATATATTTTTTATATTTTACTAGTTTATAACCCGTGCAACGCACACTTTTTTAATATTTATAATTATATTAAAATTTTAAATTTTATATGTTATTAATTTACATATCAATTTTTTGTTAAAAAATTGATATATATAGGATTTTATACGTTCGATTTAATATTTGTATTCTTGAATTCTTAAAATTTGATTTGAACGATTTTACAGTCCATGTGAAATTAACAAAATAATGTTTAATTCATTAATGGTTTAATTATTATTTTCAAATCAAATCAACGCAGAATCAAACATAGGTTGAATTTATTCGATTTTTTGCGTTGAAAATTCTATTGAAAATTTTGTTGAATATTCAACCAAATTCTATTAGGCCTTAAAAGAATTTGATCATTTTTTGCGTTGAAAATTCTATTTAATTTAGAAAATTTACTTATATTTGGTTGAATTTATCAAAATCATTTTCATTATTGAATATACTTCTACTAACAACCAAATACATGTTTTAATATTAGAAAATAACGATTTTCATCTTTTGATTTTAAGACATAACGATCTTTTTTATTTTGGTATATAATAGAAATTTAATGTTATTTACATAATAATTAAATTGGTCTTCTTATTAAGTTATAACTTTTTTTATTTTAGACTTTTTAAAATCCAGGTCTAATATAACTTCTTTTAACTTATAATCTTTTTATACAATAATTATTTTTTATATAGTATAATTTTGATCGTCTATTTTTTTTAAAAAAATTATATCCAACGGTTGAGATTGTTTTGGCAACGACAAATTATCATAGTATCAAAATTTTGGATAAAATATCTTTTACAATTATTATATATAAAAAATTTTAATTAAAATATTGAAAATCATATAGATTTTGAGATAATCTAGAATAATTTAATACTTATAAAATTGTATTAAAAATACTAATTAAATTTGATGAATTAAAATATTTTAAAAAATATTAAATATGGTGTGCTAAAAGCTTCTTAGTTTCCTATCTTTTAGGCGTGCATAGAGCCCCCAAAAGGTCACATCTACGAACATGGAACATATTAATTAAAGCTGGAGTTAAATACTTTAATATTATAATAATTTTCTCATAATTAAGCGAGAGATTATACATTAATATTACATACTATATTGGACTACTGGTGGGAATAGCATGCAGGTCAATAAATACTCTTCTAGTATAGTTCTGACCTATGGTAATACCTATTATTATTTCTCTTACTCTTATTATATAATAGGATATAATTTGTGCTCTATCTTGAATTATTAAAATTTGATTTTGACAATTTTATAGCACGCATGAAATTAACAAAATAATTTTTAATTTAATGATAATTTAAATTTTATTTTCCAATTAAAACTTTAATATTAATAAAATAAAATAAATAAAATTTAATTGTATCATTTTTTAATTATATCCTTTTCATATTACAATTTTCTTTTTAAAATTCAATTCTAATACGACTTTACTAAATTATATTCTTTTTAGATTATAATTTCCTTTTTAATATGATATACACATATCATCAACAAAAGAATAGTACACATCCTCCGTATCTATTGGCATAATGTATGTTTCTCTTCCATGGCTTCTTAAAATGTTACCGGAGGGTGAGCCACTCAGAATATTTCTTAGGTAGACAAACATATAAATCCTTCGCCTTTAGTTCATATATAGATTTTTGATAGAATAATGTAATTATAATTGTATTAGGATTTTTTTTCCCTTGTATTTAGATTTTTGATAGAATAATGTAATTATTATTGTATTAGGATTTTTTTCCAATTCATTGTAGACATCTTTTTTATTTGTTTATTTGTAATTGATTTTATTTGTTTATACATATTTTATTTATTTACTAAATTAAAGATATTTTTAAATTAAATTTAGTTCCAATGATGAAGAAAAAAAAACAAATCGATGAAGAAAGGGTATTATAGTAAATTAACAAAGTGAAAATTATAAATAAATATATAAGGATATAATTTATAATCCAACGGATGACTTTTAATCCAATTTTTTAATCTAACGGATCATATGCTTTTGGTAGTACAGCGATGACGACCAAAAATTTGGATAAGATCTCTCTTATGCTTATTATATATAAAGGTATTAATATTATATATATTATATATAATATATAAAAAATATTTAATATATAAATATATTTGGATCGGATCGTTAATGGATCGGATCATGCTAAATCCATACCCACTCCTTATCGGATCGGATCCTTATCGAATCGGATATTTTTTTGAAGAATCCGTACCCGCTAATTTCGGATTGGATCGGATCGAATCAGATCGGATTCTTGATCCATTGACAGGCCTAACTCCACCCACTACTCCTTAAAATAATATTAAGTACCCACTATTCCACCCACTAACCCTTAAAAATAATATTCAATATCCACTATTTCACCCACTACTCTTTAAAAATCATTTTTTCTTAAAACCCGTGTTTTTCTCCAAACGAGAAGAAAATTAAGGAAAGGAGGGAGTAATCATTAGTACAATCCAACTCATTCTGTGCAATTTTCTGTACATATTTTCTATACACTTAGCATTAGTCTTTACTAAAAAATTTAATCTAGATGAAAAAGGATGAGGGTGGGTCCCTCCTTTCTAACTTGGGCGATGTTGAGATCTTTTTTTTTTTTTTTTTTTTTTTTGAATAAAGGAAGATTTCATTAAAACTCAAACATCCGACATAAGTGTTCCCAACACAGACATTGGAGGGAACGGAAATACAATGAAGCTATTTAGCGGACAGGGGATTCTAGCCAACAAATGTGCCACCCTGTTAGCGTGCTTCTTAACAAAATTCAACGACACCCAATCACTACTACCCACAATATGACGACATTGATCGACTAATATTCCTGCTTCCAACAAATTTTGCGTATTCCCTTTGATTGCTTGCACACTTAGAAGTGAATCACTTTCAATCAGGATTGTGTGTTCTTGGAATTCAGTCGACCATTTTAGAGCTTCCATGATGCCAACTAGTTCAGCTTCAAGGACCTCCACCTTCCCTGCAAACCTCATTGTTCGTCCTTGAATAAACGTCCCTTGATGATTCCGCAAAACCATTCCAATAGAGAATGAATCTGCTCCCTCGAAAACTGAAGCATCAACATTAATTTTCCACTCGCCAATTCCCGGAGCCACCCACCTGTTTGTATATCGGGTTTTGTCCATCTGCAGGCCCCCATTATATTGATTTGTCTTGTTTTGAGCTTTCCTCCAGTCAGAGACCTGCTTGATCAATGTTTCTTTTTTCAAAAGAAGAAATAAAAGATAAAGGAGTTATATAAAGAGTTCTGACAAAGGAGACACACATGAAAGTAAACGGGTCCCGGTCCCTGACAAACGCATGCCAGGGACGGGTTATCGAGCATACGATTTTTAAGCCGTTGGATCGTTGATTTTTAAGCCGTTGGATCAACGATCCAACGGCTCTGATTTAAAAAAAAAACAACACCGTACCGCATAAACTTTATGCGGTACAGAGTAATTACCAAAATGTCCCTACTGTTCACGTACCGCAGAAATTTTCTGCGGTACGGTGAACAGTAGATTTTTTATATGAAAACAGGGGGGCATTTTGGTAATTACTTCATACCGCATAAACTTTATGCGGTACGTTGTTATTTTTTTTTAAATCACAGCTTAAAAGCCGTATGCTCCATAACCCGTCCCTGGCATGCGTTTGCCAGGGACCGGGAGCCGAAGTAAACACCGTGACCTTTTAGAAGGACTTTGCCAGGGACCGGGAGCCGAAGTAAACACCGTGACCTTTTAGCCTGTCCTTCCAAATTACTACTACAGTATGGTTTTGGACTTTGGGGTATAATTTCCAGTAACTATTTATCAATCAATACATATTAATGTCAATTGAGGTGTGAATTTTCATTTTTATAATTATTATTACTTGCACTGTCTTTTTTTAATCTTTTTGCCGTTGGACATAGGCACATAGCTTTGAGGTATCAACTCTTATAGTCTTATCCTATGGGATCATTTTGCCGAAAATGATTAAAAGATCGACTATCCATTGCTCAACTACCATTCTATCTACCTAATTCTAGAATATGTAAATGAATATATAAGAATATATTAACTTATATACTACCTAATTCTAGAATATGTAAATGAATATATAAGAATATATTAACTTATATACTATTTATTTGCTATAGTAGCCATCTTTTGGCAAGTATAAAACAGGAAAAAGATAAGAAAAAAAAACAATAAAGTTGTATGACCACAAGTACACTTTGTGGTGTCATACCAGATGCGCCTAATCATTCTATTCGGGGAATCTTACGAGATTACGTTTAAAAAAAAAAAAAAAACAGCGTGTGTATATATGTATATATATAAGCTGCTGTTGTTGCTGCAGCTGAGATCCAACTGAAGTGCTTATAAGTTAAAAAAGTTGATAATGGAGGAAGAGCTGCTGGTAAGTGTGAACAAGGAAAGTGAGATTTGCAAATGGGATAGATTTTTTCAAGAGATGAAGAGGATGAGTTACATAGCCATGCCCATGGTGCTTGTCACTGTTTCTCAGAACCTCTTGCGTGTCATTTCCATGATGATGGTTGGTCACCTCGGTGAACTTTCGCTCTCCGGTGCAGCCGTGGCTACTTCTCTCACTAATGTTACCGGCTTTAGCCTCATGGTAATTTATTTCCTAAGATTTTTTTACTTGATTAGGATATGTAAGCAAGTGAAATCTCGTTAATTAGCAACAAACCATTAAAGCTGCAAATTTATACGAGAACATCGTAATTTTATATCATTTTAGCCAACCTATATTAAATGCACAAAATTCGCGAAGTGTACAATTGAGTTTTTTGTTAAATAGCGTGTACCATTTCCTAGTAAGTTTTATTCAAGGTCTGATATTAATTGTTAAATTTGGCGAAAAGTTTGGACTGGCTAGCGCGTTGGAGACATTGTGTGGGCAAGCTTATGGAGCAGAGCAATTTAAAAAGCTTGGAGTTTATACCTACGGTGCCATTATCTCACTCCTTGTACTTTGTATACCAGTATCTTTCTTATGGCTCTACATGGATGAATTCCTTGTATTGATTGGCCAAGACCCTTTAATCTCACTTGAAGCTGGAAAATACGCAATGTGGCTAATTCCTACACTGTTTCCCTATGCTATACTTCAACTACTTGTTCGCTACTTGCAGTCTCAGAGTTTGATCCTCCCAATGGTCTTAAGCTCAATTGCTGCTTTAATTTTACACATGCCTCTTTGTTGGGCATTTGTATTTAAGTTTGATTTGGGAAGCAGGGGAGCAGCTTTATCCCTTGGTTTTTCACATTGGTTGAACGTAATCTTGCTTGGAATTTATGTGAAATGCTCATCGTCCTGTGAAAAGACTCGTGTCTCCTTCTCAAATGATGTTTTTTTGACTATTGGGGAGTTCTTTCGCTTTGCAATCCCTTCTGCTGTCATGGTCTGGTAATAATCTCAATTCATCTCCTTGTGATCTTTAAGTATATTAGCATTTCTCGCTATTCTATCTTGGTTAAACATTCATGATCCACTTGGCCACTTTGAATATTCCGGATGCTTTGATAAACAGTCTGGAATGGTGGTCGTTTGAGCTAATAATATTGCTTGCGGGAAAATTGGCAAATCCCCAACTTGAGACTTCAGTTCTTTCAATATGGTAGGCTTATATATCTGTACTTGGCAATTATATGATTCTTTGCATACCTAAGGGTTTCACAATTTAATGTTTAGTCATATTGTAACAGCTTTACGGTGACTGCACTACACTATTATATACCATATTCTTTCGGGGCTGCTGCCAGGTTATTCCAGAAAACCTTTTGCAAGTTCTGTGTGTATGATTGTTTACAATGTCATACAAATGGCTTACTTTTATCATATTCAATGGGTTGACTCACATAGTTTCTGAATTTTGCACTTACAGAATTCTTGTTACTTTTGTGCAGTACTCGAGTATCTAATGCGCTAGGTGCTGGAAATCCAAATGCAGCTCAACTAGCTACAATGACTGTAATGGTTCTTGGAGCAGCAGAGGTTATTATTGCGGTTTCAGTTCTTTACTGCTGCCGTAATGTTCTTGGATATGCATTTGGCTATGAAAAAGAAGTCGTGGACTACGTTACAGATATGACTCCAATTATTTGTCTTTCCATGATAATGGACAGCTTACAAGCTGTAGTTTCAGGTAATATGTTCACTCAAACACTATAAAGTTTACGATTTTCTTTATCAGTACAAATTAGAGTCGTAAAGGTACTCTAAACACAAAAATTTTCCATTGTTAGGAATTGCTAGAGGAACAGGATGGCAACATATTGGGGCCTATGTAAATCTTGGAGCATATTATCTAGTCGGGATACCAGTAGCCCTGATATCTGGTTTTGTTCTGCATTTCGGAGGAAAGGGCCTTTGGTTAGGTTTTCTTGGAGGAGCCCTGGTGCAATGTCTCATGCTTTCTGTCATTGCGAGTTGCACAGATTGGCGAAAACAGGTTTTTGTTATTTTATTGGCATAGTTGTGTTTCTGTTCTCTGAAGTAAATTTAAATTTTCATTTCCTTGAGGTTTTTTATGGAAATAAATTATTTTCTGATGCCTTGTACTGCTGTTAACAATGCTATTACAATTGACAGGCAAGGAAGGCGAGGGAAAGAATATTTGAGGATGAATTAAAATACGGTTAAGTTTACACTAGTTTAAGTTTGTAAATCCTATTTGCACGCTACATTTAGCCTTACCTCACCAGGATTCCTCTTTGTGAATGCAGGACTTGTTCAATAGCTGACCTAACCTAACGGTGCAAAACAAAAATTTGAGACGACATCTCTGTTACGACTGTATTTCGCCGGACCTTGGTTCGGTCGGACCTGCAAATGAGAAGAATGCGAGGGTTTGGCCCCCCGATTCACCTCCGGTGTGAGAATAAGTTAGTCGGTTTTTGGTAAGGTAATTTAGAACGTAGAGTGTGTTGTGTGTAATTGTGTGTGAAATGAAAGGAAGAACCTGACTAATATTCATCTCCTTCCGGGCGGTTATCCGAATGGTGGACATCGTGTGCCGACGTGTCCCACGTTCTCGGGAGTTGGAACCATACGACCGTTATTGGCAACTGGACCAGACGAATATGGGCCTTTGTTCGGGCTTGAGGCGTCGAAATATCGGTTCGGCCCATAAAGGAGATGGGCCTCTAACATGTCCCTGGGCTTCGTTCGGAGTTATCCTCAGGACGGAGGCCAAAGCCTAGGCCCATCTTCGGAGTTCACTCTCCGGACGTCTCATTCAGATAATAAGGACGATGGACAAGGTCGAAACGTTTCCTTGGAATCCGTGTCCCCTTGTGTTTAACAGCTGTCCAATCTCGAGATTCACGCTTCAATCCCAGCCGTTGAATATGAAACGGCCTTGTCCAAACGTCACACCTCTGTATATAATCCTTCTAAACCCATTCATTTTCACTTTTACGCTTACCAGTTTAAACAAAACCAGAACCAAAATCTTTATTTCTCAGAGCTTTTCGCTAACGACGATTGGAAACGTCAATTCGTCGCCGGTCGTCTTTTCTTCTCCAACTCCGGTGGACGTCTACATTCAAGCAATCTATCCTCAAGAACTCAGTCTTATCAAAAACCTTCAAACCAGTAAGTGACATTTTCCCTCTTGCTTCTTTATGATTGTTCTGCACTTCCATATATTCATGTATGTATCTAGATGTGTGTATGCATAAAATCGCCTGTGCTTTTTAAATGAAATGCTCGCATGCCCCAGACGTTTAGGTTCTTCTTGATGCACGTTTTTAGTTTTGTATTAGCATTTCCCAAGATATTGAGATTGGTCCGAAAATGGTTTTGGCAAGAGCTTCCTTCGGGATCTTTGGATCTTGAGGACATTTTCGGACTGTCTTGATCTTTCCGAATCCCCTTCGGAAAGCCTTAGTTTTCATAGTTTTAAGTCTTCGACTCCCTTTGCCCTAGGTTGTAGGCGTCCCGACCGATCCTGGCTCACTGTACTCGGCCTTACTCTCTTTTTGAATCTTTTTTTATCCGAGTACAAGGCTAACGTCTCTTCATTTCCGAATGCAGGGACATGGATCGGTCGACCGAAGGTGCTGGTCCTTCGGAGGTTTCACCCTTCAGCGACGTCAATCAATTCCCGGCCGCAAACCTCCGATCGCAACTGACCGAAGAAAAAATCGAAGAATTTCATTCTAAGTACCAAGTAGAGAAGAATGTCTGGTACTTCTTCACACCCAGGAAGAGAGATCGTATCTGGCACAACCCTGAGGTTCCACCCCTCTACGGCGGAAGCGTGGCCACCGGCATATCCGAGATGGCCTTCAAATGTGGCTTTCGGCTTCCGATGCTGCCAATACTGAAAAAATTGCTGAGGCAAGTTGGGATCGCCATAGGGCAGCTGGATCCGAACAACTTTTTTCATGTAAACGCCTTCCAAGCCCGATGCCTAGCTAAAAGAATGACTCCGAGGACAACCCTGTTCTGGCATCATTATGAGCTCCGGAGGAATTCCAAAAGCAACGGCTTCTACACTATCGCTCGTCGGACCGGCAAGGCCGATTGGGCTCAAACGAACTCCAACAATAGGGGGGCCCACGAGAAGTGGGTTTTCATCTCGGGCCCGAAGGTGGAGAAGTACGGCCGCTGGCAGGATCTGGACCCGTCGAGGTTGCAGTATCCCGAGATGTTGGAAGCGGACAAACATGATTATCGTCTTCTTTGTGAACTCGATATGAATAAGGTTCCCTTATCGGACAGTCGGGATAACGACTGGTTGGTCGCCCTCTGGGGTAGTGGTAACATTTATCCTTACCTTATTCTTTTCCATCCGAATGCTTCTATTATTGTATTTCCCTTTCCAGTTCCCAATGTTTTAACATTAGTATTTTTGTGCAGTGTCTACTCTTCAGGGTATCATCGAGCGGAAGCGCAGGAAGGCATCCCAGCTTTCGATAACCGCTACGGCCGAAGCCGATGCTGCTGCCCAAACTGCCGGCAAAGAGCTGGAATCTATTCCGGAAAGGGTCGAAGCTCCATTGGTTTCTTCTCCGCGAGACCAAGGGGATGGTATCGTCCAGACCCCCTCAGCCGACTCCCGGAAAAGGGGCCGGTCGGGAGATGCTGGGCTGAAAGTATACTCTCCTCCTTGGGGAGTTATTGAGACGGATCAAATCATCGTCCCTGCCCCCCAACTGTCTACCGTAGTAGGCCCTGATCTCTGCCGGGGTCTCATTCTGCCCGCCGACAGGCCCACGTTTGCTAAGGCAAACGATCTTGAGGCTTGTACTGAAATGCTGGCTCTGCTCTCCATGGTAAGCATTTTCTCCTTCGGTGTTATTTCCTTCACTTATATTCAGTGTTTAATTCTTTTCCCTTGTTTATTTCCAGGGGGTCTCTTGGTCGGCCGTTGTGACCGAACGGATGGAGGGTATACAGAAAAAGCTGGAGGCGGCCAACCAGACTGAAGTTCGGGCGGTCAAGGCTGAAGAGGACCTCCGGAATGCAACTTCTGACTTGGAGAGGGTCACCGGCCAATCTAACTCCTTGAAGGCCGAGAATGATGCCTTGAAGGCAAAGTTGCAGGAGATGGACGCCTTGAGGGCTAGGGTCGAGTGGAGAAACAAGCAGCTCAAGCTTTCAAGGAAGAATGTTCGGAAGCTGCAGAAGACCCTGGAGCTGACCGAAGAAAGATGCTACCAAATGGGGTATGACGGCGCTGTACTAAAGGCACATTCTTTGGGCTTCGATCATACCCAGCTGGTAGATCCTTCGCTCGGGATGACGGATCCGGTTGGTCGGGAGGGGTCTGATCAACCTTTAGAGGTTTCTTCGGGCGAAGATGAGTCTCTCTCCGACGAACCTTCAGCTGATGAAGCCTTCTAATATTTTCGTAGCTTTTTAATATTTTCGAACTAGTAATATTTAACTTTGCCTTCGGGCTCACTACTCGTGCCTCCGGGCTTGTAATATTTTACTTTGCCTTCGGGCTTGTTTTATATATTTCTGCCTTTGCATAATATTCGTTTGTATGCGTCTTCGGCTTCATTTTGCCTTAGCATATTTATTTTATTATTATGCATCTTCGGCCATTTTTGGCTTCTGTTTCTGTTCATGCGTCTTTGGCTTTGACTTGCCTTGGCATGACTTTTCTTTTTTATGCCTCTTCGGCTTCATTTTGCCTTAGCATATTTATTTTATTATTATGCATCTTCGGCCATTTTTGCCTTAGCATAATTTTTGCCTTTTTGTGCATCTTTGGTCGTAACCTAGCTGCCCCCGAGTATTTAAGGGGTTTTGTAAATGATTAAGGTCTCGTTCGGTCGGTTGAAAAATATTTCCTCCCGGCCTTAATTAATGTCAAAGCAACTTGAATACTAAGGCAATTTTGTAAGAGGCCAAATTTTATTCGGTCGGCCCCAAATTGGGATTCGTCAAGTATTTGTAGCTTAAAACACAATGAACTTGAACACTACCAATAAGTTAAAAGGCGCATGCTTTATACGGTCGGCCCCAAACATGGGTCTATTAAGCTTAATATTGCGTACTTAGCTTTTTGGCCATAAATGTACTTAGCTTAACAATAACGGATAAAGAATGGAGCAAAACAATCTTTTCATTAATCATGCAATTCTTACATAGACTTGATTACACAGACTTGATTATAGATTGATGCTAGCTTATGGAATTCAGAATAGAGTTGCATGAGACAAAATACTGAAGTAAAAAACAATAAAAATTGAACCAGTGAGCTTACTGGTAGAAACGTCGAAGGCGAGCAGCATGCCAGGTGTTTTTGATTGGGCTACCGTCTGGATGAGCCAATTTGTAGGTGCCCGGTCGGACCACTTCAATTACCACGTATGGACCTTCCCAGTTGGGCATAAGCTTGCCTTTTTTGGCTGGCATGGAGGTGGCTAACTCCCGAAGCACTAAGTCCCCGGTTCGGAAGGATCTCTTCTTCACCCCCGAATCATAATACTGGGCTGCCTGCAATTGGTACCTTAAGTTTCTTTGGTGGGCAGCCTCTCTTTCTTCTTCTAGCAAGTCCACATTTGCCCGGAGTCCGAACTCATTTGACTCCACGTTAAACACTTCCGTTCGATAAGACTCCAGGCCAACTTCGATAGGTAGAAGGGCATCAGTTCCGAAGGCGAGTTTAAAAGGCGTTTCCCCGGTTGAAGATCTCGTAGTTGTTCGGTAAGCCCATAGAACCCATGGTAGTTCTTCAGCCCAAAGTCCTTTAGCTTCCCCCAGCCTTTTCTTGATTCCATCAAAGATGATTTTGTTGGCCGCCTCGATCGCCCCATTTCCCTGGGGATGCCCTACCGAACTGAACTTCTGTTGTATTCCGAACTGAGCGAGGAATTTTCTGAACTTGCTCCCAATGAACTGAGTACCGTTATCGGACACACAAACCATAGGTATGCCAAACCTCAAGATGACCTGTTCTAGCATGAATTTCTTCGCGGCTTCTTCGGTAATGGCCGAAAGGGGTTTTGCTTCTATCCACTTAGTCATATAGTCGATTGCCACAATACAGTATTTCGCTTGTTTAGTGCTGGTGGGTAGGATCCCCACAATATCGACCGCCCACATGGCAAATGGGATCGGGCTAAGGACTGAAGACATCTCTTCGGGATTGTGCTGAATAGCTGGCATTGCTTGCATTTCTTTGCATACTCTGTTGCGTCTTCTTTCATTTTAGGCCAGAAAAATCCCTGCCTAAGGATCTTGAAGGCTAAGGATCGTCCTGCCAAATGTTCTCCACAAATCCCTTCATGAACCGTCTCCAAAGCAAGCTGTTGTTCATCTTTGTCTAAACACCTAAGTAGCGGCTGGCTTACCGATCGTCTGAACAAACGGCCCCCGACCAGAGTGTAATTTCCCGACCGATACTTCACCTTCTGTGCTTCCCTTCGGTCAAGTGGTAGGACGCCTTTTTCCAAGAAGGCCCTGATGGGAGTCATCCAATTGACCCCTTGATGAATTTCCATGCACTGCTTCTTGTCTATCGAAGGTGTCTTTACTTTGGTCAGATAAATGGACCCACTTAGGTTTTGGGTTTCTGCCGAAGCTAACCTCGAGAGGGCGTCTGCCCGACTGTTGTTTTCTCTAGCTACTTGAGTTAACTCGAAAGTTTCAAACAGCAAAGATTGTTCACGTACCTTAAGGGCGTATGCCTTGGTTCGGGGATCTTTTTGCCCATACTCTCCTGAGAACTGTTTTACCACCAACATTGAATCACTGAACGCCCTAATGTGCTTAACTTCCAAATTTCTTGCCAAATCTAGCCCTGCCAAGAGTGCTTCATATTCGGCTTCGTTGTTCGTCAACGGGAAAGTGAACCTGATAGCTTGACAAATCTCGAATCCTTCTGGGCTTGTAAGAATTAGCCCTGCCCCGCACTTTTCCTTGGCGACCGACCCATCGACAAACAACTTCCATTTTCCCGGTGCCTGAATCATTTGTTCTTCAGGAGCTAAGTCATTCGGCCCCGAAAAAGAGCATTCTACCATGAAATCCGCCAATGCTTGGGCTTTGATCGAAGTCCTTGGTGTATACTCCAAATCATGCTCCCCCAGTTCGATCGCCCAAGCAACCACTCTGCCCGATGCCTCTGGTCTTTGCAATATTTTCTTTAACGGCTGGTCGGTTACAACTTTGATCGTCCTTCCCTGGAAATAGTGCCTTAGCTTTCTCGCGGCCACTACCAGTCCATAAGCGAACTTCTCTGCATTCGGATATCTTGTTTCTGCATCCTTGAGAATATGAGAAACATAGAACACCGGATGCTGGTTCCCTTCATGTTCTTTGACCAACACGGCTCCAAGTGTTCGGTCGTTCACAGCCAAGTACAGCTGCAATGTCTCCTTCGGGTCGGGTCTCATTAAGAGTGGGGCTTTCACTAAGTACTCTTTAACATCTTCGAATGCTTTCTGGCAGTTTGGCCCCCACTCGAAATTCTTGGACCCCCGAAGCACTTCAAAGAATGGTAGGGCCTTTTCGGCCGATCGGGAGATGAACCTCCTCAGGGCTGCTAGCCGTCCGGTCAGCTTTTGAATGTCCCTGATTATCTTCGGTGCCTCCATATCAATCACTGCTTTGATCTTCTCCGGGTTGGCTTCAATTCCTCTGGCGCTAACCATGTATCCCAGAAATTTCCCACTATTTACTCCAAACGTACACTTGTTCGGATTGATCCTCATGTTGTTTCTTCTGAGCGTTTCAAAACATTCCCTCAGATCCTCGGCATGATCCCTGAAAAGGGACTTAACAATCATATCGTCCACATAGCACTCCATGTTCCGACCGATCTGGGCTTTGAAAACTTTGTTGATCATCTTTTGAAATGTTGCCCCGGCGTTCTTCAAGCCGAAAGGCATCTTTATGTAGGCATAAGTGCCATTCGGTGTGATGAATGCTGTCTTTGGGACGTCCTCGGCATTCATGGCAATTTGGTGGTATCCCGAGAATGCATCCAGAAAACTGAGTATTTGGTGCCCCGAAGTGGCATCTATCAGTTGATCAATGTTCGGCAAGGGGTAGTGGTCCTTCGGACAATGCTTATTCAGGTCGGTGTAGTCGACACACATCCTCCACTTGCCATTAGATTTCTTCACCACCACTACGTTTGCCAACCAGTCGGGATAGTCTATCTCTTCAATGAACTTTGCTTCCAGCAATTTTTCGACTTCCACTTGGATTACTTTCTGCCTTTCCATGGCGAAATTCCTCTTCTTTTGTCTTACGGGCTTGGCTTCGGGAGCTACATTTAAACAGTGTTTGGCAACCGCAGGGTCCAAACCTGGCATATCTTCGGGATTCCATGCGAACACGTCGTGAAATTCCCTAATGACCTTGATGACTTTCTCTTTCAAATTCGGCTCCATGCTCTTTCCAATTTGGATCATCTTTCCCGACTGACCCACGTACAGTTCTACCTCTTCGGTCTCTGCAGCCGGCTCAGCAATCGGGCTTGACAGGTCGGCCCCAAACTTTTCCAACTCAATGTTCAGCAGTTGGTGGCTGCCCCCAGCTTCGGTCTCATTTCTTTTCCTCTTTCCGGCTTCGGTCATCTCAATGTCTTTGTCTTTTTCCAGATCCTCCAACATGATTATTCTGGCGGCTTTCTGGTCGCCTCTCATTTCTCCAACTCCATGTTCAGTTGGGAACTTCAACTTCAGATGAGGGACAGAGGACACGGCCTGGAACAAAGATAAGGCTGGCCTTCCTAGAATTCCGTTGTACGGACTGTCGACCCGGACGACATAGAACTTTGCTTCCTTCGCCACAGTGTATGGCGCTTTCCCCATTATGACAGACAAAGTGATGGTCCCTTCTATCGGTACAGGCTGATTTCCGAAGCCATACAAGGGTGCCTCGTGGCATGGCTCCAACTGCTCGCCTCCCAAATTCATCTTGCAATATGTCCGGTGATATAGAATGTTGACTGAGCTCCCTTCGTCCACCAGCACTCTCCATATCTTGTTTTCCCCGATTACTGGGTTTATAACAAGTGGGTCTTCGTGCGGCCATATCACGTCCTCGTAATCATCTTCTGTGAAGGAGATAGGCAATGGTTGTTTAGCTGAACTTGACTGGTACAGGTTGTAGATCTGTCTGGCGTACTTTTTTCTTGCTGTCTTACTGTCCCGATCAAGCACTGTTCCTCCGGAAATTGTCCTGACCTCCCCTCGGTACTTCTCCGAACTTTCAGCTTCCTTCTTTTTCTCCTTGGACTCGAGTTTGTCCCTCAAGTCGCCCACAAATTGTGTCAGTTCCCCATCTTTGATCATTCTTTCAATTAACTTCTTCAAGTGATAGCACTCTTCGGTGTTGTGACCTTTGTCTCGATGGTAGTCACAATATTTGCTGTCGCTTCTTCTATTCTCAGGGGTCTTCAACTTGGGTGGTCTGACAAACCCAGGTTTACCCTTTATCTCATGGAGAATCTTCGAGATAGGTGTGTTTAACGGTGTGAACACAGTGCTATCTCTATCTCTTCTTCGTTCGGCCCCTTTGTCGGGCCTCGTATCGTTTAACCTGCTCTTGATATCTCCTCGACCCCTTCGGTCGTCTCTTCTGTCGTCCCTTCGGTCATCCCTTCTGTCATACCTATCATTTTTCTTCTCCTTGTACCCCCCAATTGATTCCAATTTTCTTCTAATGGCCTCTCCTCTCACATATATATCATTTAAAGATTTGGGAGGCATATCATAAAGAGAGGACCGAAGCTTCTTACCTTTGATAGGGTCGAGGCCTGCCGCGAGGAACCCTGCCGCCTTGACTTTGTCCAAGTTGGTGACCATACCGGCTTCCTCTTTGAACCTTGCTAAGTAATCACCCAAATCTTCGTTCGGCCCCTGCCTGCAGTGGATCAGGGCTTCAGTATCCTTCTCTCTTCGGCACAAATGTGAGTAGTGCCTCAAGAATTTTTTCTTCACTTGCTCATACGAGCCTATCGACCTAGGTCTTAGCGACCTGTACCACATGGATGCATTCCCCTTCAGGTAGGTCTTGAACATCTTACATAGCATCACATCGCAGTGCCCCATCCCAGTCATGAGCGATTCATATTTCTCACAATGATCTTCGGGGTCACCCTTTCCGTTAAATTCATTCATCTTCGGGAACTGCCTTCCGGGAGGCGGTCGAAAGTGTTCGACGTCTTCGGTCACCACTGGCTCGTGGCTGACCTTTCTCTCTCCAAACATGGCCTTTTCAATTCTCCGGATGCGATCGTCCGTGTGTGGACCCTCCTCTTCCGAATCGGAGGAATAAACCACCTTTGACCGGGTTCTCCTCGAGTATGATTCAGAGTCCCCCGACTCATCTTCATCATTTCTGGTTCTTGGCCTTTTATCTCTTCGGTCGTCCACCTCCGTGTCTTCGGCTTCTAGAGCCTCGCGGAGGGTCCTTTCCTGTAGCTCGATCTCCTCCCTTTGGAGCTTTAGGGCTTCTAGCCTTAAACGGTCAGCCTCCCTCTTTTTGGCTAGACGTTCGGCCTCCTTGCTGCTCTTCTCCTTCTCTATTTCTTTCCGTTTCCCCTTGGCTTTTTGTTCCTCCCGCCACTTCATCAGAATTTCCCTTTGTTCTTCGGGAGACGGTATGTCCCCCTCTTCGTCGAAAATCAAAAGCCTTGGGGTGATGGGAGGAGTGGTGCGAGTGTTTCCGGCTACAGTGCTATCGTCAGCTGTTGGTATCTCGGTTTCGTTCGCCATTCCTAACTGTATAATTCAACACAAACGCAACTCTACGTTTCCCACAGACGGCGCCAAATGTTACGACTGTATTTCGCCGGACCTTGGTTCGGTCGGACCTGCAAATGAGAAGAATGCGAGGGTTTGGCCCCCCGATTCACCTCCGGTGTGAGAATAAGTTAGTCGGTTTTTGGTAAGGTAATTTAGAACGTAGAGTGTGTTGTGTGTAATTGTGTGTGAAATGAAAGGAAGAACCTGACTAATATTCATCTCCTTCCGGGCGGTTATCCGAATGGTGGACATCGTGTGCCGACGTGTCCCACGTTCTCGGGAGTTGGAACCATACGACCGTTATTGGCAACTGGACCAGACGAATATGGGCCTTTGTTCGGGCTTGAGGCGTCGAAATATCGGTTCGGCCCATAAAGGAGATGGGCCTCTAACAATCTCAATAACTGAGAAGACTTGTAGCAATTGAATATAGGATACAAGCCTTTCTCCAACAGCATGGGCCAAGATTATTTGCTTATTGAAAGCTCTGATATGGAAAAGTTGGTTCAACTTTTAGTTATTTTTAACCTTTAATTAAGATTCTGCCATCTAAATGCGGAAACGTTGTAAATGTTCTTTGGCCTTCTTGATGACGATGATCACATAGAGAAAAGATAGCAAAAGGAAGAGATGAATTGTATCAAGCTAATTGTCCTAAAGTTGTAGAAATAAAAGTAACTTGTTCTTCTACTGTTTTTTCCCTATTGTCTTTTTGGCCCTTCTTTGTTGCCCTGGTAGAAGAAACCAAAAAGCATGGCTGCCATTTGCCAAGCTATGTCCACTCTCCAGTCAATAACCATACACTCAAAGTTCGTGAATTTTGACGTTTACCTGTGCTCTAAATTTTTACTTCTGAGAAAAAGTAAAAGAATACCCACCATGGTTGTTGTCACAGGGGTGGGTTTTCTAAACCTGAATTTTCACCCTTGTGCGGTTTGCCCTTGTCACCCAGCGTTAAGAACAGTCAGCCTTCCCGAGAGAGGTTGTCACCAAGCAACCCGTCAAAACCAAGCATAGCGGAACACCTAACCAAAAACGCAACACAGGAACCACGTGTGTGCAAGTGTGTCTAATTACCAAGCAAATGTAAACACACACACAATTTACAGGCACCAAGCCCAACCTTTATATTAATCACAATATAAGGATACAACCCCGAATTATGCTTACAGACTTTGCCTACTGCCTAGCATAAAAATACAAGTGCAGAATACAATATGAACTTGTACAAAACCAACCTGAGATTACATATAAAATGCCTATCTCTATATATAAGCCAAGGCCCATGCACAGCACCCATGTACTTGGCAGTTACCAGCAGTTACCAATATTTGAAATGTCTTCAACTGCATTTCCCACCATCCCTTGAGCCACAACTGCAAGGTAGTTATCTCACCCACTTATTTTTGCATTTTCCCCAGCAATACACATAATATATATCACATATATATGTCACCAACATGTGCCCACGTTTTTGACTTTGCCTTAGTCATATTGGACTCCTAACTCAGCTTCCAGCCTTGTGTTGCCCACATAAAACCACCCAGCAAGCCAACAAACTCAGCCAACCATGCTTTAACCAACCTGACACCGCTGCCCAAACGGTCACCCATGCCGCCAACGTCAACCCGTGAAGCCGCCCACACCAACCAGTCGAGCCAACCCGGCACTAAATATGTTTTCCAGCCAAAGAGTCTTACAAACCCTCCCACACTTTAAGTTTGATGTCCCCATCAAAACATCAACAATTCTGAGAAACCATTTCTCCAAGTAGCAAACCAACACCTCAAAACCAAGGCTGCAATTCCGTCTGCGGTATGCCACTGCCCCAAAACCAACTACCATAAGCTGATTAATTAAACCTCCATAAACTAGCCCCCCATTGTCACCATAACCTGATGACCCTGTGTAGACGCCCAGCCGCCCACACACTAATCCCAACCAAACTTAAGTTGCAGCAGCGCCCCCAACCTTTGGAGACATTGATTTAGGCCCAACTAGAAAACCATCAAGTTCGCCACTATGACCAGAAGAGTCGCCAGCCTTTGGCTCGATTCCACAAACCACACTGCCAACAACCACCTGTAGAGCCCCCAACTTTCTGACTTTCTTCTTGCCCTTATCAACTTGCATAGGAACAGCCTTAACAAAACATGGACATGCCTCATCCATGATCATAATCCCACCATAATGCACCATAACAGTACTACTAGTCATGATAAAGAAATCCATTCCTAGGATGCAATCAAAATCATCTAAGGCAACAACATGAAAAGTAAAGTTACCTTGCCATTCACTAATTTTCAAGTCCACACTTGAATAATCCCGAATTTTCTGCACCTCAGCATTAGCCATCTTAATCTGACTCGAACATGATTCCAACTTCAGTCCAAGTTCATCAGCACATTTACCCCCAATGAAACTATTAGTAGCACCCATGTCCACCATAGCCATCACTGTTTTCCCATTCACTAAGGCCTTGACATACATTAACCCATCACCCTCAACAGATTTTTCAGTCCTTACTGTAACCAAACGCATAGGATTTGCCCTTGCAAAACCCACTTCATTTTCCTCATGATCTCCATCCTTTTCTTCTTCAACAAAAAGAGCATTCAGTCTCTCTTTCTTGGGACATTGTCTAGCAAAATGTGGCCCTCCATGTATGAAACAACCTTTGTCACCAACATCTTGAGACTGCTTATCACCCTTGGCATCACCAGTGCCGTATTTCCCATTGTTCTTCTTGTTTCTGCCCTCATCCTTGTGATTCTTTCCACCGTTTTTACCCTTCTCAGTTTCAGAACCAGCATGCTTGTAGTCAACCAAACCATCAACAGCAGCCACGGCAGTCGGCAAGTCATTCACAGCCTGCCTCCTCAATTCTGATGTGCCCAAGGTTTGAGTCCAGCCAAGAAATTGAACAACTTATCCTCATCCGACATATTCTTTATATCCAACAACAAAGAACTAAATTCCTTCACATAATCTCGAATAGTTCCAGTTTGTCTGAGATTCCTTAAACTCTCTCTAGCAAGCCAAGAAGCATTAAGTGGCAGAAATTGCTCCTTAAATTCCTTCTTCAATGCCTCAAATGTGGTTATTGTCGGCCTGTCCACACTCGCATCACCATCAGTACGAGTCCGCCACCACAATTTCACATCGCCAACCAAGTACATACTCGTGATTGAAACTTGCTCCCTATCATCAATATGAGCAACCTTAAAATATTGCTCCATATCCCACAAGAAATTCTCCAGATCCTTCGCAACCCTTGCGCCACCATATGATTTCGGTTCTGGAATTTTCACATTCAAATGGCCCTCCCTGGAACCACCTGCTAAACCACTCGCCACAGCCCCCTTCATGATTGCAATTTCATTACCCATCGTTCGCAACTGATCCCCAACGTTCTCAGATGAAGTAGCCGTTGTCGCAAACAAATCAGTGAATTTGCCATCACTTGTAGCCATGAACGCAACAACCATTCCTTTGAAATCGTTCAAGTCATCCCTCAGAACTTGAATCTGATTTGCCAAAAAAATCTCATCAGTCGACAAAGGCGTGCCCACAAATTCTTCCAACCTTGCCAACCTTTCACCAGTAGAATTTCCTCCAACCATGATTCCGTCTAACCAACGAACTTACAACCTGGCTCTGATACCAGTTGTCACAGGGGTGGGTTTTCTAAACCTGAATTTTCACCCTTGTGCGGCCTGCCCTTGTCACCCAGCGTCAAGAACAGTCAGCCTTCCCGAGAGAGGTTGTCACCAAGCAACCCGTCAAAACCAAGCACAGCGGAACACCTAACCAAAAACGCAATACAGGAACCACGTGTGTGCAAGTGTGTCTAATTACTAAGCAAATGTAAACACACACATAATTTACAGGCACCAAGCCCAACCTTTATATTAATCACAATATAAGGATACAACCCCGAATTATGCTTACAGACTTTGCCTACTGCCTAACATAAAAATACAAGTGCAGAATACAATATGAACTTGTACAAAACCAACCTGAGATTACATATAAAATGCCTATCTCTATATATAATCCAAGGCCCATGCACAGCACCCATGTACTTGGCAGTTACCAGCAGTTACCAATATTTGAAATGTCTTCAACTGCATTTCCCACCATCCCTTGAGCCACAACTGCAAGGTAGTTATCTCACCCACTTATTTTTGCATTTTCCCTAGCAATACACATAATATATATATCACATATATATGTCACCAACATGTGCCCACGTTTTTGACTTTGCCTTAGTCATATTGGACTCCTAGCTCAGCTTCCAGCCTTGTGTTGCCCACATAAAACCACCCAGCAAGCCAACAAACTCAGTCAACCATGCTTTAACCAACCTGGCACCACTGCCCAAACGGTCACCCATGCCGCCAACGTCAACTCGTGAAGCCGCCCGCACCAACCAGTCGAGCCAACCCGGCACCAAATATGTTTTCCAGCCAAAGAGTCTTACAGTTGTCCAGTTAGTTGAAACTGTGATTTAGGTGCTTATCATTTCAAGATCATGGGTACGATGAGATTCATTGGAAGGCACAGAAGTAAGTGGGTTGCTACACTTAGTGGATATGAATGAACTAGCAGTCCTCTAGATTAGTGGAGATGGGCGAAGCTGGCTGGGGCACCTCATTACTTAAAAAAAAAGTAAAAAGAGTAAACATTAGCAAAAAAAAAAGAAGCAAAAAGAGTAAAAATTAATTATTAAATTTATATTATTAAATTTGAGACGAAAAGGGAGTAAAATTAACCATAGTCTCGAACTTAATTTAAACTAGCCGATAACCCGTGCCAAGCACGGATTCTGATAAATTATCTTAAATTCCTAATTTTTAACTTTTTTAAATGAATAAAATCTTAAACCACCAAGTTGTATGTAATACTATATTCTCTATTTTTATTTCGATTGTTAGTTAATAGACTCATAGTATATAACTTCAATAACAAATTAAATTAATATTTAATTTTATTATTTTAATTAATTAAATTTATATAACTTATCTCTGGTAATATAAGAATAGGTATATTATTAACTGTATTTATTATTAATCTATTATAGATATATTTTAAATATTAATTAATGGAGCCCTAAGTCCTATATTCTCGACTTTTATTCAATTTTTAGTTAATAAACTCCTAGTATATAACTTCATTATTAAATTAAATTAATATTTAATATTATGATTTTAATTAATTAAATTAATTAATATTTAGTGGCATACCGCTGTATACATGGCATATCACGGTATACATTAATTAATTAATTGGCATACCGTATTTTAGTTCAGAGAGTACTTATTTCATTAGTAGTTTTATTCTTATTGGCCTTCTATACACTTAAAAAATAGTTTTTAAAGTAAGATCAAATAGTAAAATAAGTTATTATTAATTAATTAATTAATTAATTGGCATACCGTGCATACCGCGGTATACATGACATACCATTCAAAGAGGATTTCTGCTTTTAATAAAGAGTATAGATATGTTTATTAAATAAAAATTCTTTTTTTTTTCACTTTGATGTTTTATTCCTTCTTCTTATTGTCATGATTCTTTTTTTCTTAAAAGAACTATTATTATGATTTATACCAAAACTAAAAAGGATCATTTTACGAAGTTAAGCATTGCACCAAGTAGACATTGAATAGTGTTATTCTCTCTCAACTCTCACATGAGAGTCGCTTAAACAGTTAACCCATAGCCGCCTCCCCCCCCCTCCCCCTCCCCCTCCCCCTCCCTCCGACCCCTCCTCCCACCCCCACCCCCACCCCCACCCCCACCCCCACCCCTACCCCTCCGACTCCACCTCTCCATTTTCCCCTTCACCACCGCCTTTTCTGTTAACCTCCGTAGCCATCTCTCCAGATCTCCTTCACACCAACGCAGCTCCAATCCATCCCCGGCCCACCATTTGCCGCCCGGCCTCCGCCGCACCTCCGCCGCCCCTCCGCCGCCCCGCCACCTGCTGTCTAATTCAATAAAATCGAGTGTTGTTTAAACCTCGAAGTTTCCGGTTTTTAGTTGATCTATGTTTAATTCGGATCTAAGGATTTTAAGCCTTTTCCGATTGTAAGATCGATTTGTTTTTTTTGTTGTCTCACCTTCGTGTGAGTTTGTTATTGTCTCACCGCTTGTTTGTGTGAGTTTGCTTTTCTCTCACCGTTTGTGTGAGTTTTGGTGCTGGATTATATTATCTTGGAGGCTTGTACGGATAATATGGATAAACACTTTGATGAAGTGTTAGTGTGTTACACACTTAGGTCTGCGAATATTGTAGCTCATTGCTTAGCGAGGGCGACATATTCTATGTCAGGTCTTTCGGAGTGGAATGTTTCCGCTCGAGATTGTATCATCTGTAACCTTGAGATATTTTAATGCAAGTACGATTTTATCAAAAAAAAAAAGGATCATTTTAGTGTGTCCAATAACATTCTAACAACTACTTGTTTTTTTATGAGTTAGAAAATTTAATTGGTTGAAATTTTTATGCATGCAAGAATACAATATTGTTAATGAGAATAGATCAATTAAAAAATGTCAATAAAATTTTTATATTAGATAAATCCAACTAAAAATTGGTTAGAGGTAACTTTTTTTGCCTCGTTATACTGTATTCCATTTCTTAATTCTTATACACTTTATACACTTTAAGATCCAAGGGTTTGTCTAGTGTGTGCTCAAGGATATATGCTAACAATCCGTGTTTGATGAATTGTCAAATTTTAATTGATGAATATTTATGTCAATGCAGGGGTCCATCATTATTAATAAAATTCCCACCCATTAAAATTTGATAACTAAACTAATACGAATTCTTAGCATGTACCATTGGACTCACACTAGAAAATTCGAACATCCAATTATTTTCTACATGGATTATCAATATCGAGATGGGGATAGCGAAGATAATACTAGGGGTGTAAATGAGCCGAGCCGAGCCGAACTCTAAAATGTTCATGTATCGTTTATTAAGAAATTATCGAACTCGAACTCGAGCTCGAACTTGAATCGAGCCAAAAAATATGTTTGAGCTCGGTTCGTTAAGATAAAATTTTGTTCACGAACACCTCACGAACCTGTCTCTTGAACTTACTCACGAACTTTTGCTTTCGAACAACTCATTAAGTTTGTTCACGAGCTTGTTCATGTAATTATGCTCACGAATAAATCTTAAACATTGCTCACGAGCTCACTTACGAACAACTCATAAATCATAAATCATCAACCAATAAAATTCTCACATTCCAATTCCAAAAAAACAAACAAAGTTTGATTTAAAAATAAAGGGCAAAGAAACGTAATTGTTAACGAGCTCAATTATCGAACTTATCAACGAACATGTTCATGAAGTATGTTCGCGAGCCTATTCACGAACTACATTCACGAACACGTTAATCGAACTTGTTCACGAGCTATCGAGTCGAACTTTACCGTGATCAAGTTCAGCTCGTTTATAAATCGATCCTAAAAATCATGTTCAAGATCGACTCGTTTATGAATCGAACCGAACCCGAACCGAGTTTTTTTCGAACCGAACACCGAGCCGTTCGCGAGTGTATCGGTTCATTTACAGCCCTAGATAATACTATCAATCTATCATACCAATAAACCGACATTTCACCATCATAATTGAGAAAAATATACTCCCTCCGTCCCAATTTACATGTTCCTTTTAGAAAATATTAAGAAAAAAGTTGGTTGGATAAGTTTTTTAAATAAATAACCTTAATATATGCATTGAAAAATGAGAATGGAGTTAAGTAGGGGTGTCAATTTCGGGTTCTGGGTCGGGTTCGTGTCGGGTCAGATTGTACCTGGTTATTTCGGGTTGATTTTTTCCTAACCCTAACCCGTACCTACCGGGTTCGTGTCGGGTTTCGGGTCATTTCGGGTTTCACCACCTCAACTCTTTTTTAGAGTGACTGAAAATATACTCTTATATTATATACTATCTCTCTCCCAATTTATATGCACTGATTGTTTTTACAGAAAATTTTAAGAAAAAACAGTTCATTTCTCTTTCATTGCACGTGAAAGTTACAGTTCAAATGTATAATATGTACAGTACCCACTTTGTGAGGTGTGAAAAAGGGCATGACATATTGAAAATATTGTTATTACTATTAAATAATTATAAATCAACTAGCGAGTCTCTATCATTGCACGTGAAAGTTATTTTATTATACTTAAATTTAGTTATTTTAAACATAGAGTATTTCAAAAACAGGGTTATAAAAAGAGGGTTCATTAATTTTCGGGTCATTTTCGGGTTTCGGGTTCGTGTCTGATTGTACCTGGTAGTTTCGGGTTGAATATTTGTTGACCCAAATTCGTATTTTCTCGGGTTGGGTTCGTGTCGGGTTTCGGGTTGGGTCGGAAATTGCCACCCCTAGAGTTAAGTTTTAAAGAAGTCAAATATTGAAAATACAAATATAGGGGTAATTTTGGAAAAATTAGACTTAAATTTGTATAGAAAGAAGAGATATTTGTATGTAAGAAGAAGGGGAGATGTAATTTGGGACAATTTTTTTTTGCAAAACACGTACTTCCTCCGTTCCAATTTACATGTCCCTTTAAAAAAAACGTATATTAAGAAAATAGTTGGTTGGATAAGGTTTTTTAATAAATAACCTTAATAAATGCATTGAAAAATGAGAATAGAGTTAAGTTTTAAAGAAGTCAAGCGTTGAAAATACAAATATAGGGATATAGGGATTTTGGAAAGGGTTTGTCTAGTGTGTGCCCAAGGGCGTGCTTGATGGTCAAATTTTGATTGGTGGATATTTATGTGAATGCAGGAAGCCCCATCATTATTAATGAAATTTCCACCAATCAAAATTTGATAACTAAGCTAGCACGGATTCTTAGTGTAGAAAATTCGTTTTGGAAAAGTAGACTTAAAATTTGTATAGAAAGAAGAAATATTTGTATGGAAAGAAGAGGGAGACATGTAATTTGGGACAAATTTTTTTTATAAACCGGACATGGATTTTGGCATGTTGGACGGATGGAGTAGATAAATACTGTAAATCCTGAGAGGCGTGAGATTTAAGCACGAGTGACACAACGGTCGTTCAATCCAAAACCTCATCGACACACCCGCCATTTCTTGTCCGAAACTCACTGCACACATATAGAGTAAATTGTAAAACGGTGGCACTGAATTGTAAAAAAGTGGCCGAATTTTCAGATTTTCATTTTAGTGGCTATCGATCTTTTTTCATGTATTTTTTTGAAAATTAAAAATAATTTTGGCCACTATTTTAGAAATCAAAAACAATTTGGCCACTTATTTTAAAAATCAAAAAAACTTTGACCACTATTTTAAAAATAGAAAACAAAGTGTGACCACTAAAATGAAAATCTAAAGATTCGGCCACTTTTCTGCAATTCAGTGTAAACTACTACCATGATTTTGCATTTTACTCACACATATATAATACGCAACTATGCATCTGTCTGTCTCCCTCCTTCATCCCTCTCACTTAATCACCATTTTAAATTCAGGTAAGCAATCACAGTTTCTTTTACAATCCCACCTTATCAATTTCTTCATCTTAAATTTTTTTTTTTCTAGCGATCATACGAAATCAACATGTCGAGTCGTGGCGATTTCTCGGACGATTTCGACATGCAATTGATCGGGAACTTTCTGAGTTTCGCTTCGAGAGGAGATAGAGTTGGACTTAACATGATGTTGAGGGAAGGCATTTCTCCTAATGTCCAGGATTATGATAAGAGAACTGCTCTGCATCTTGCTGCTAGTGAAGGGCATGCCTCGATTGTCGAGCTTCTTGTGCAATACAAAGCCGATGTTAACCTTGAAGATCGGTGGCAACGAACTGTAAGCATTTTACTATTACAAATTAATTAAATTTTATGTATGATCACGTTATGTAGTTATGTTTAGTGTATTTAATTGTGAAATTCACAAAGTGTAATGACTACAAATATTGAATAAACTTGCGATACAATTTGTTTTAGTTACATTATACTTATTCTGCATTATTGTCTGCATTATTGGTCGGTGTTGTAAATTTATGTGTAGTATAGTGTTCAAGTCTGTATTATGTTACTGTGATGATTTTTGTCAATAGGAATTCATTCGATTACTTAATGGTTCTGTAGACCCTAGATATTTTGGGAACCACTTAATACAAATTAAGTGTATATGGAAATTTTAAGTTGGCTCTTGCTGGTAGATTTATTTTGAATTTCCTGCTTGAAAGCATTGCAGCTTCGAGTAGCCAAAAACCCAGAACAAAATGTATCTATTTTGGAACTGATTACTTATGAAAAACATTTTTAAGTTTCTTTTATCCTTTGCATCTGAATGCTCTTTCTCGAGTTAAAAACCCCAAAGTGTTTATCTGGTTGTGTATTGCTTTCAATATTTTGGGTATCCTTATACTTTTACTTCACAATAACCAAAAAATTGTGAATACTAACTGTAGTAACTTTTTCTTGTTAATATCAAGCCCTTGACAGATGCAAGGCTCTATGGACATCGTGACATATGCAGAATCCTTGAAGTGAATGGTGGGAAAGATACTATCAATCATCATTCAATGGTATATGATATTTAATGTTACTGCTTTTACAATTTGGTGTAACAAATAAAGCTATGAGATGATGTAAGTTGTTAAACTGCTAAATATTTACAACTAATCTGAAGGACTGTTAAAATTATTTAATTCTTTCCATTTTCTCAAACATGATATCTATGTGCGTGCCCATGTACACACACAAATGAAATGTCCTGGCCCTGTCAAGAGACCAGTAGGCAATATTTAGCCTCTCGTAAAAGCTACATGTCTGTCAGTTTACAAATTACTTTAATATAGTGAAACTTAATCTAAAGTCAAGAGATATCATGGCATAGCATTAGATTAATGGATAATTTGCAAATTAAGTGTAAGTTTTACTTTCCGTAGCCTGTTGCACGCAGTGAAGATTTCAACTAGATGCACCTCAGATTCATCGATTTCCTCGTGTATATGTATCAGAAACTAGGCTGAAGAATGTTTACCTTTATAAAAAAATAGTTCTCAGACTACTGAAGACAAATACTATATATCACTTTAGTAATTTAGTTCCTCCATATAGGCAGCTACTTTTTGCGCTTCCAGCTTTCAGTGGGGTGAAAACATGGCTAATTTCGAGTAATCACTTATCTGTATATCGATTTTTCTTTTTTCTTTTTCTTTCTTCTTGCAGACAGTTCGTCCGGAAGAAGAATCATATGAAGTGGATATCGACATGTCAGAACTTAATATGCAGTATTCGACCGCCATCAAGCAGGTCTAAATTAATTGTATCATACTTTCTGTTAAAGTGTAGCTGGATAATTATGCCAGTATTTGAAATGCTCACTTTGCATTCTGAGTCTGTCAGGTAGCTGTAGTCCTCCTGCATTTTCTTTAGTGCTATTTTCTTTGACCTGATAATTAAGTAGCAGGCATACATATTTAGGTCATAAGATCAATGTGATAGTTGCAGTACTGGGTGTATATAACTATAAAAAATGAAATATGAATGCTGAATAACTGAATAAGCAACATAAGAGTATTATCGAAATTATAAAAAAAATGAAGAAGAGTGAAATTATAATTACACTATAATTAAGTGATGTTGCCCAGCAAACTCAAAAATCATTTACCTATTGAAATAAAAGGGTATTCAAATTTCTGACTGGTTTATTCAGATATAATATTCTTGTATGTTTCTAGAAAACAATCATATTAAGTACGGGTTAATTATCAAGATGCCACTCTGAGTACTGAAATATAGCTCAACTATCTGAAGGTTGTAATGATAAGAAAGGGTAATTGCCTAATTGGCAATGATAGGAAGCTGAACTTAGTAAAATCCTTGACATATGTAGTTTGTTTTATGGTGTTTCCTTAGCATCTTAATTCACATGTCCACTTTCTGCATATTACTCAGATAGTTGAGCTATATCTCAGAGCAGCCATTTCTAGTGCAGTCGTGCTCCAACAGGCAAATTTGAGTGAGTCAATGTTCATTGAGTTTCAAGTGGAATAGAAATATTTGAATATTTGAGCAACCTTAGTAAATTACATTATTGTCTTGCCAGTGTTCTTCTGACATTCATACAACTCAATATTTCTTTTAAATTGCTCAGTCACATGTGGCCAACATTATATCCTTGTTTAGTCAGTCCAATCAAACTCCGTTTTACTTCATAGTATCCCGAAAAACAAACTCTATGGTTTTATCATTCATCTAACCCAGTTCAGCCCCATAAAAATGCTGTCAAACGCCCTGTAAAAGTAGTCTTGAATCAATTTGTGAACGTCATCCTATATTTTAATACCCTTATTTGATAGCTGGCTAGATTTTGTGTTTATGAAATTTCTGCAGTATCCTTGTTACTTTTTGGTCCAATTCATAGTACTGGTAACTTCATATTGATTATAAATGCCTGGTCAGTTGTACCTTCTTATCACAACTGAAAAAAAACCCTACATATGAGAACTTTCTTTTGTGTTTCGTGTCAGGGCGTATACGGCGAGTCCGAAAAGGTCAAGTGGCGTGGAACATGGGTTGTAAAAACAATATTTAAAAGAGAGATATCTCACCCTGTTAACATGTTTGTCCTTCATCGCTTGTGAATTTATTTAGTCGTTTCTTAGATTACCGGGTATCATTGATTAGTTTAATTTACTGAAAATATTGTGCTTCAAACTTGATTTAGGGTGTTAACTGCAACGGATAACACTACTTTGAGGGAACTTCGGCATCCTAATATACTGCAGTTTCTTGGATCTATTTTACATGGTGAAGAGATGATATTGATTACAGAGCATCTATCAGAAGTAAGCACTACTGATTTCTTGTCCATTGTATTTTATTGATCTTATAACGAGTTAGCACACACATATCTATTGAGATACTAGAAAAAATATCAATGCAGAATGTTATCCTTATTGGCAGTTAGTTACTTTGAGTTGTAGCTAGTTATTACTATTATTATCTATATGCCTGGTACATCTTTTGCTAGCTTTTAAAACTATAACAAAACCATGATCTGGTATTTCTACCTAATATGATGTATCACAATATCTGATGTCAAAATTGTGATATTGTCAATTTTTCAAACATTTAATATATTTTGTTGTTCTGTTTTATAATGTTCCAGCAATGTTGTATGACTATAAATGAAACCATCTCTATCTATTGACTGCTAGGGAAATCTGGAAAACATATTGACAAAGAAAACTCGGCTTGACCTGGTTACAGCTATGCGCTATGCACTTGACATTGCTCGGTAATGTGCTTCTGTCCTTTGCATTTGTATATATTGCTAGGATGTTACTTCATTGAGAAACTAAATCTCAACTAGATATTTGACATAGAATAGTCTGAGATGTGTGTGTGTGTGTGTGTGTGTGCGCGCGCGCGTGCATGTGTGACAACAACTTTCAGAATTATATTTTCAATTCTTCATAGCTGCTTTTCAGTAATTTTCTTGTGCAAATCTCAAAAATATGGGCTGCTAATATTGCAAATCAGTTGGCAGGGGAATGAATTATCTTCATGGTCATAAGCCCTTTCCTATAGTGCACAATCATTTGGATCCAAGGTAAGGGTTTACTGAACTGAATTTCTTTTTAGCTTGGCTTAATATGAACTATATTAAAATATCATTCCAAGTACACGAGATTCCATGCTTTAGCATTCTCGTAGAACTTATTAATGATTTTGATTACCGGGTTTTCTTATTTAAAAGTAGAATGATATTATCCCTTTGTTTACCCTTTAACCATCTCTTTTAGGATTTACATTCTATTTTTTCACGAAATAAAACCTGAACTCTGATTTCTGAATATAAAGAATTAAGCCTGAAGGATTTTCCGCAAGATTTATCTCTTGTGTTAACATGTTCAACTTGTTGCCTATAATTTCGATAGTGTATAAATAGCAAATTGTGACAATAAAAAGGTACTTGTTGTCTCTTAAATTTGCGCGTCTTTTTTCGTTTCCTTTCCTGTTGACCAAATAGTGACATGAACATGCCTAACATGTGACATTTCATCAGCGAAGTTGAATACTTCTCTAGTTTATTGCCTTCTCTTAGCTGTGCAAACGTCATGCAGTCCTGATATTATTTTTTAAAAGACTTTTTAAACGCACATGCTTAGTCCTTAGTGTTCTAAATGTGATAAGCTCTCACTGCGTTTATGTCAAAACTCAGCAACATAGTCAGCAACATCAGGCTAGAGGCTGCACCGTCTATGACTTTGTTACCAATGTTAGGCACCTCCTTTTAGACTTTGGGGCATCTCAGTTCCTATATATAGTATCTCTTCTCATTGTAATATAACACAAGATATATAAAACATCTATGATGCTCGGACTCGCCCCTAGACCCCGCCGTACCCGTGTCGACACGACACGACACGGATACCGACACGGAATCCGGATCGGATTCGTCGGTGGAGAACGGACTCGTCACCGCCGGCGACTGAATTCCGGCGAAAAAAATTCAAGGTCCCCGGAAGTAATGGAAGATTATGCAGAAGATAGAACAGAGTAATAATAGAAAGAAGGAAAAGGGGATGAAAGGAGACGATGTGAAAAGAGACGAAAGAGAGAGACAATGAGTTAGAGAAAGAGAGACAAAAGAGATAAAGGAAAAGGGGATAATTGATGAAAGAGATACAGTGATGTATGTATATGTTACATAATTAATGTAGTATATGTTACATAATTAATGTATCTGGACTCTTATGTGTCCACATGCAATTTTTCAGTCAATGTAGTGGTGGGCCATTGTCAGACTTTTACTTTATTTCACTAAATAGCTGTATAATTTTGAAAGATTCAATTTTGTAACAGCTGTATAACTTTATTTCACTAAACAGGTGTATAATTTCAATAACTTTTACTTTATTGATTATTCTAAATATATTTATATATATATTTTTTAAAATGACGTGTCCATATCCCCGTGTCGGATCCTTAATAAACGTATCCCCGAGTCCACAAATTTAGATTTTGAAGAATCTGACACCCTGATCCGTGTCCGTGTCGGATCCTTTCACAAGAGTCCGAGCATCCTAGTAAAACATAGAGCATTACTCTCTTCTTCTGTTCTTCCACTTATATACACACATATATATATATATACACAGCTGCTACTACATACATTTTATCATGGTATCGGAGAGGGTAATATCCTAGGAAAGCATATATCAAGTTGCAGAAACAATCAACCGAAGAAAAAACCAAAAACTGCTACAATTCGAGAAATTCGAATCTTGTCAAAACAAAAAACCAAATATACCACTGAGTAGAGGACTGGAAGAGGAGACTACAGAAGCAAGCAGACTGGAAAGCTACCACCGCACGCGCCCTCACGCGCCGCCGTACGCGCGGCAGCGCCGCCAGACGCGCCGGTGCGTGAGGCTATTTCCGGCAGTTTTTTGAAAAAATTCCTTCAGGGACTCTTGTTCTCCTCCCAAAACCGAATCCAACCGTGGTACTATCTCTTGAATCTGAGCAGTTTTGTTTTTTTCTGTCAAAATTGTTGATTTTCCTCCTGTCAAAATTGTTGATTTTCTGCTGGGCCTTATTCAGTCTATATAAACTACGATATATATAGATATATAGCAATAGATATTATTATATTAAGTTCAATACTTATTGATTGGGTATTACACTATTTTAATATAAAATGGTGGAAGTTTTAGAGAATACATCCAGTAGTAGGGTGTTAGATAATGCATCCGAAAGTAGTGCTACAAGTAGCATGAAATCTGGATTTCATAGTACTCCGTATGTAAGTCCTAAATTCAACGGGAAGAATTTTCTGGAATGGTCCAAAGCTTGTACAATGGCACTTAAATCTCATAGAATGATGAAATATATCAATGGGAAAGCCAAACAACCTTTGGAAAGTGATACTAGTTTCGATGATTGGGAATCCGAAAATGCCATGGTGTGTTCGTGGCTATCTAACTCTATGGAGGTTGATATTCAAAAAACATATATCTTCATTGATACCGCTGAAGATGTGTGGAATTCTCTCACTCGGACATATTCCTTCTCCGGAAATGTAGCCAAGCAATTTGAGATCAAACGGAAGATGTGGGCATTGGCTCAAGGAAGCCACACATTAGCTCAGTATTATTCTGAGCTTACATCATTATGGAGTGAATTGGGACATTACACTATATTTGAGTGTAAACATGCTGAAGATCAAGAAAAATATGAAAAGATGATGACTGTAGAAAAAGTGATGAAGTTTCTTGATGGATTGTCTGATGAGTATGATTCAATTAAAAATCAACTTATTGGACAAGTTCCATTTCCTACTGTGGAAGAAGCCTATGGTCGTGTCAGGTTAGAAGAAAGTCGAAAGCAAAGTATGGCTCCGGTTGTCTCTTCTGAACGATCTGCACTCTTAACTGGAAATGTTCAGCAATCTGAGCCAGAACAACCTGAACAGGTACCAATGGCTTTAATGGGTGAAAGATCCAGTCTTCAATGTGATTACTGCAAGAAGTTAAACCACACTCGTGAAACATGTTTTATCCTGCACCCTCATCTCAGAATTCGAGGACGAGGAGGGCGTGGCCGAGGTAGTTACCGTGGTGTCTCATCTGGCAGAAGCACGGGTAGAGGAATTCCCTTTAGTGCTCATCATGCTGCATCAGAATGTGAGTCTTATTCTTCAACAGGGACGATGACTGCTTCAGAGGTCAACACCCTCCGGCAATTAATGTCACAAATGAACACCACTCCACATACAACTAATTCTGCTCATGCAGGTACATCTTGTCACTTTACCTCCGATAAATGTCATAATTCATGGATTATTGATTCCGGAGCATCAGCACATATGACTGGAAATTCTAGTTTCCTAGAAACATATAATGGTGAAACCGGCAATATTCGTGTTGCCAATGGAGCTATTGTACCTGTTCATGGACAAGGCACTTCTCACTGCCTCTCATCATCATTGCCACTATCTGATGTGTTACATGTTCCCTCCTTAATGGCAAACTTATTATCTGTTCAACGTATTACTGAAAATCTTAATTGTTCAGTAACCTTTTTTTCCTCCCACTGTGTATTTCAGGATCTGGCGACAGGCAAGGTCCTTGGCAATGGTAAAGTGGTAGATGGACTTTATGTGATGGAAGGAAATTCTATTTCTCCCTCAACTTATCAGGTGTCATCCAAGTTAAATTCTGCTTTTGAATCTGTGTATCAGTGGCATAGACGATTAGGTCATCCATCTTTTGGTGTTTTAACACATCTATTCCATGCCTTAGTAAAACACTGTAAGAAGGAAGATTTCTTTTGTGAACCATGTGAACTAGCCAAACATAAAAGATCCTTTTATCCATCCAGAAATAAAAGAAGTTCTACTTTGTTTTCTATTATTCATACTAATGTTTGGGGTCCATTTAGACATCCTACACATGATGGGTATAGATGGTTTGTTGTCTTTGTTGATTGCTATTCTAGGCTTACTTGGGTATATCTCCTTAAACAAAAAAGTAAAGTTTTCGAGTGTTTTAAATCTTTTCACCACATGGTACAAACACAGTTTAGTGCTTCTGTTAAAATTCTTCGGAGTGATAACGGTACTGAATATGGAGGCCCGTTTATATCTTATTTGGACACATGTGGTATAATTCATCAAACTTCGTGTGTCAAAACTTCTCAACAAAATGGGGTAGCCGAAAGGAAAATTGGTCACTTACAACAGGTTGCTCGGTCGCTTATGTTAACAATGCATGTTCCCAAATATCTTTGGGGAGAGGCAGTCATGACTGCTGCATATCTTATAAACCGTCTTCCTTCTAGTGTCCTAAAATTCAAAACACCATTGTCTTGTGTTCATACACCTTCTTCGCACCCACTACCCCTTCGAGTATTTGGGAGTGTATGTTTTGTTCATAATCATGCTCCCTCTCGGGATAAACTTGATTCTCGGGCCCTCCGCTGCGTTTTCATTGGGTATTCACCAACTCAGAAGGGATATAAATGTTATCATCCTCCCTCACGTCGCATATTTGTCAGTCATGATGTTAGTTTCTGGGAGAATGTTTCTTATTTTTCTCCGGGTTCCTCCTCCTTGCTTCAGGGGGAGATAAACCGACACAGTCTTGATAGTAAAGCAACAGATGAGTCACAAACACTTCCATTTATACCTATTCCAAACACTAGCTCAAACAGGTTATCTATTCCTCCTCCACATACGAGTAATGAGTCAGATGATCTAAATAGATTGGATATTCCAGATTTGATTACATATTCCAGGCGGAAAAGAAATGATATCACCACTTTACCACATCCAGAGACCTCTGACCTCGAGACTGATCCTGCATCTCCTGTGTTTGAGCCAGAATATGGTAATACTCTTGATCCTACTCTAGATCTTCCTATTGCTATAAGAAAGGGTGTACGCTCTTGCACGAATCATCCTATTTCAAACTTTGTATCTTATAATGCATTATCTCCATCTTCACTTGCCTTTGTGTCATCCTTGTCTAGTATTTCTGTTCCGCATACTTGGCAGGATGCTTTATGTGATCCTAAATGGAAAGATGCTATGACAGAGGAAATGAATGCCTTGAAACATAATGGCACTTGGGAGTTAACTCATCTTCCCGCCGGAAGGAAGGTAGTAGGATGCAGATGGGTATTCACTGTGAAACAGAAACCTAATGGGCTGATTGATAGGTACAAAGCAAGGCTTGTAGCAAAAGGGTATACTCAAACTTACGGGATTGATTATCAGGAAACTTTTGCCCCAGTAGCAAAGATGGCCTCTATTCGAGTCTTGATATCATGTGCAGCAAATCTTGGATGGGAACTTCAGCAATTGGATGTAAAAAATGCATTCTTACATGGAGACCTGAAAGAAGAAGTTTACATGGATATTCCACCAGGTTTTTCTACAGCTGCGACCATTGGGAAAATATGCAAGCTAAAGAAGACTATTTATGGGTTAAAACAGTCTCCAAGGGACTGGTTTGGCAAATTTCAGGGAGCAATGATTAAATTTGACTACAAACAGAGCAACTCAGATAACACCATGTTCGTGAAAAGACGAGATGAAAAAATCACAGTGGTGATTGTTTATGTCGATGATATTGTGATCACCGGCAACGACACCTGTGAGATTGCTAATGTTAAACGCAAGCTTGCCTCTGAATTCGAGATGAAGGACTTAGGAAAACTACGGTATTTCCTTGGTATTGAGGTCTCTAGAAGTCCAGGTGGTATCTTCCTCTCACAACGGAAGTATACACTTGATCTTCTGAATGAAACAGGGATGTTGGGATATAGACCTGCAGAATCTCCAATAGAAGCAAATCATAAACTTTGTGGAGATGCTGGTGAAAGTGTCGAGAAATCTCAATATCAAAGGTTAGTTGGTCGACTAATCTACCTTGCACATACAAGGCCAGACATATCATATGCGGTGGGAATTGTTAGTAGGTATATGCATGATCCTCGTCAACCACATTTGGATGCAGTTTATATGATATTAAGGTATCTTAAGGCTGCTCCTGGAAAAGGAGTAATGTTCACTAAAAACAATCATCTCGGGGTTGAAAGCTATACAGATGCAGATTGGGCCGGATGTCAAGACGATAGATGATCTACTTCAGGGTATTGTACATTTGTTGGTGGCAATTTGGTTACTTGGCGAAGCAAGAAACAATCTGTGGTTGCCTTATCTAGTGCTGAGGCAGAATATAGAGCTATGGCTAAAGGTGTACGTGAATTATTGTGGATAAGATTGTTTCTAGAAGAATTGGGACTTGCATCTGCAACTCCAATGAAGCTACATTGTGATAACAAAGCCGCTATTGCCATTGCACATAATCCGGTTCAACATGATCGGACCAAACATATCGAAATTGATCGACACTTCATAAAAGAGAAGATCAATAATGATACCATTGGTATTCACTTTGTAAGATCAGAGGACCAGATCGCTGACATATTTACCAAAGGTTTAAATCAGAAGATGCTTCATCCACTTATTGGCAAGTTGGGCATGAGTGATATATATGCATCAACTTGAGGGGGAGTGTCAAAACTCAGCAACATAGTCAGCAACATCAGGCTAGAGGCTGCACCGTCTATGACTTTGTTACCAATGTTAGGCACCTCCTTTTAGACTTTGGGGCATCTCAGTTCCTATATATAGTATCTCTTCTCATTGTAATATAACACAAGATATATAAAACATAGAGCATTACTCTCTTCTTCTGTTCTTCCACTTATATACACACATATATATATACACAGCTGCTACTACATACATTTTATCAGTTTAACAGGTTTTAGGATATGTAAGGTCGAAAACAACTCTTGCAGCAAATTATTGAAATAAAAATGTCTTGGCATCTCTTTCTAATTATGTATGTTTCTACAGATGCAATTCGATATCAAGAAACTTGTAAATTTATTTTCTGGTTCTCGTTGGTGGATACTTTTTTTGTCTTGTTAAAACGAATAAATTTAGCAAATAGACGAGACAGAAGCCAATGAACATAGGACATTCAGCAAGCAGACGTAACAAACGCCAATTTACAAAATATAAATGGTTGTGTGAAGCTACTACATGAGTTTGGTGTAATATGGTTTGATTAATCATTTTATTAATTTGTTACAGAAACTTATTGCAAGATGAAGGTGGCCATCTAAAAATTGGTGAATATTGGGTCCAGATGGTATATAAACGGATACCACCTAATCCGGATAGCTGTATGCTTGCATTGTTATATTCATTATGAATTTACCATTGAAACCATAAGCTCACCATCCATAATTTATTTTTTTTCCTTTTTGTTTTACAGCCCAGAGGACCAGTATTTCTGGCATTGTAAACAATTCATCAAATAATACAGAGAGAGATATTCAATCTTTTGGATTTATATTCTATGAGGTAATTGCAGTTTTTTCGCATGATGCCTTTTGCATACTTTTTCTTATTCAGTTACAGATGGATTAACCTACGAACACTGTGTTTGGTGGGGATTTTCACTCATTAGACCATAGTTCACAAATAGGTGAACAGGAGACATAGATAACTAAAACATTTACATGTTTACGACCTTCCAGAGCCTTCCTTACATTATCCTAGCTTGGTAGGATTAAGAATATCATTTTGAGAACTGAGAAAATAATTCTAGCATTTCTATCTTACCATATTTCTGAAACATATATAAGTTAGGTGCTTATCTTCATCAGAACAAGTAGTAGTTAATTAATACATTACATTCACTTTCTCATAACCCTGTGTAACAACTGCCAAAGGAACTCTCAAATTTCGACTCTATATCTGTGTGAGTGTGACAATGTGAGCACTGAATAGTCACTGAAATTTTAGTTTAGAGGTTAATGTCTACCTTGTAAATAGTTATCTCAAAAGATGTTAAAAGTTGCGGTATAGAAAGACAGATGGAGCAGCCATATATTCATGTGCTATTGCATATTTGCATCTGTACTAAACCAGGTGAGAAGACACATTAAATTACATTCCGATGTTTGATAAATTTAAAAGTGGTGTTATATTCTGACTATGGAATAGTTGTTCAGTTATATACAGTAAGAAAAAAAAATTGCACAAAGGTCCTGCTGACTAGATATGAATTTATCGTTTTCTGTCTATCAATAAAGGAGTTGTTTTTCAAGTATTATCTTACTGTAAGTGCATTGAAATTTGTTTCAGATGCTCGAGGGAAGACATCTTAAAAGATCAAACTCTGGCCTGATTAATCTTATGTCTGTTGATGAATTGAAATTCCCTTTAAGTCGGTGTCCTGTAAGAATCCAACAGTAAGTGTATAGTATAGTATTCCGTTCCGTTTCCTTTTGTGATGCTACATTATAAATTATCTTTTCGAATTATAGTAAACAAATGTAGAGAAGCTTTTTTATACAGGCACTATGACTTCATTTTAAAACGACTTATAACATCTCGAGTACATACAATATCGTATTCAAACTCTATTTGACTGGAGATACCAATTCTGACTAGTAGTGGCTTTGGTGAATGTACAAATTTACAGCATCCGGTATAACTATGTCATGTTCCTCACTAATATAGAAACACCATAAATTTATATTTACCCTCGCACCAGAAATTGTCATGGCTATTGCTATAGCCAAAGAATGTTCAGAAGAATTTAGGGGTTTCGAAACTGATTCTTGTTATTTGATGCTTCAGTACCTAATACATGTGCTTGTTCTTGAAAATCTAATTCATCCACTGTAATCAACATACAAATATAAATAACAAATTTCTGGTACACTGCAAAGGGTGGTAATATTGTTTCTATCACTCTGATTGATGAAATTAAAAACATTGTATCCAAAATGAATTTATGTTCTGAATATGCCTACATATTTCAAATACTCGAGTGAGAAAGTAATGTGAAAACTACAATCTGCAAAGTCTCACACTAAACAAAATGTGGAACTTTAGAGTACAGAGTGATGAATTTCTTAATTTGTCTCATCTCATAAATAGGTTAATGGCCACATTACTGGTGGTGGCAAGTTATCTGATACATTAGTTCTTGTATGATAGGAGTAATGCCATAGTCCATACTGGCTCTAGATTACATGCTCACATGATGAAGAGGTCAATGAATGCATGTCTTTAGATAATTACAAGATAATAATTATGTAGTGCCAGAGAAGCCACCTGTTCATCTTCCAGAATGTAGCTATAAATTTATCCTGTATGATGCTTGTTAGTCTTGGTGCTCAACACTATAAAAGATTAAAAGATTCTATGTAAATTGAATTTTTTTACTAAAAATGTATATGTTCTTAAATGTGATCCACCAGAGAATGCAGGCAAAAGATAAAACTATTTAAATAGGATTTTTACTTGGGTCTATTAGCCTTGGGCCTTGGCTCGCGAAGTATTGATCATTAATTTGTGCCGTTTGTTTCAATATTTTGTAAGACAACCTGTTTATGTATAAATATGCCAACTGCAGTTGTTGTATTGGTACCTAAGATAGGCTTTATCAATTTAGAGAAACTTGAGTTCTCTTTTTTCCGGTAAGTAGCTAATGTAATATAGGAAACAGCATGAACTGAGTGGAGTAGACAGACAAGGAAACTATTGGAGGATGCTAGGTAAAGATGAGTCTCAGTTACATGGAAATAAAAGAAGAAAAAATACATTAGTTCTTATTTACGTGATTTGCATGTATCATTCAGGTTGTTTATCATAGATAGCTGAATTATGTACATCCAAAGTCACATTACAACTAGGATGCAGGGAAAAATTACAAAGTTAATCACCTGCAGTGATCACTTGTTCTACACATTTGAACCAATTTTGAGATGAAAAATTAATGTTTTGTCTTTTTCAGGATGATTCAAAAATGTACTACAAAGGATCCTTCTATAGTGAGGCCTACATTTGGCGTAATCATAGACATGCTAGAAGAAGTTTCACTGCATCTGGGAAAAGCTGCTTGTCCTGTCTGCTGATCGAGCATTTTAGTTGTGTGGAGCAGATCTAATAAGTTAGACAATGTAATGAAAGCTTTCTTTGGACTCCTGTCAGGGTATATACTCTGTAAACTTTCAAGACATTGCAAGTATTGCTTTATTTAGTAGTCTAATAAACTCTTGCTTACTGTTGATATTCTTATATACTTTTAAACGGTTATTACATATAGTCCTAGGTGTATCAAAAATAAACATGGAATTATATTCTTTTCTTTTTGTTTATCACATATATTTTAAGTATGTTAGTAATGTTTTCAATTAAAATAGGGGGAGCCAGGATTCAAACCAGTTACCTAACTGTCAGACAGGGTAAGGGGGAGGCGGAGAGTCTTTCCACCAGGGTATCCCTATAATCGTTGCGATCTTATTATGATGTCTAAGAGCTGGTCGTTTGAAATATTGAAATCCTGCAACCATAAATTTGCAACTAGTTGTTTAGTACCCAGACAACAAGTCATGCCAATGCTTGTTGGCTAATAGCTCACACTAAAGTTATGTTATTAACCTTCAATGGCATATTATAAATGAGCTTCTCCGGCAGAATTTTGTGGGCGAAGAAGGATGGTTCTCAGATCTGACTTTGTACTGTACATTCAACTTAATATCTTTTGCCATAGTGTGGTTGGGCTTATGTGTGATTGATGTGAAGTAGTACCAAAAAATTACGTAGAGTATATAAGAAATCTGCACCAACTAGGATGGTATAATATGTATAACAGACTGGTACGATGATCATGGTACCAAAGCTGGTAGCTATTGCGGTTGTGCCAAATTGCTAAGCAGTTGATTAATTCGATCAAATCATGGTAGATGCTTAGCGTGACATGCTCTGTGCATTATAGTGGGCACGCTTTATGCAATCAAAACTTAAGTAAATATGCATTTTCGGGGATGTGTCATTCTAAATTATTTTCTCTGAATTTCTTGAATGTCAAGTGTCTTCTTTTAATTTAATTCGTGGAGCACAAATATACATATACATGGAGGGTCTCTTTATTTCAAAGATACGCATCCAATCAAATTTTGTCAACTAAGCATTTGGGAATACTTTTGGGAACTCTAGCATTTCTCATATTTTATATATTAATGGAATTGTTGGTCAAAACATTGCTTGGTTTAATTGTAACGTGGCTGCTCGTGTTGGCAAGCAGCCCTTGATAACTCTGAATCTCGATCGGGTACTTCCTCGCCAACTCCTGTCTCGGAAGTGGTGTAGCTGTAGTGGGGTGTCTGCAAAACAACACCGGAGGGGGGGGTTTTGCCCCGAGGTGCCTCCGGCGTGAGAATAAGAGTTGGCTTTGAAAGGTAATAATCAAGTAGAGTATCACAAAGTAATGAATGTGTGTAGGTGTGTAATAATGGCTAACCCCTAAACCCTATTTACTAGGGGTATTTATAGCCCTAGGCCTAGGGTTTAGGGGTGGGTTACCTTCACCCCTGACCGTTGGATCTGGGGGACAAGCCGCTGAACTCCCGGGATGCAGGGCACGTGGCTTTTGTCTGGTCTGGCCGTTGACTGGAGCGTGGCCACGTTGTGGTGGGCATGCTCTGGCACGTATCTCCTTTCGTCTTTTAGTGTTGGTCAGCGCCTCCGGTAGGGGCGTTAGCTGAGGTGGAGTGCCACGTATATAAAGTGCCACGAGTCAGGGGATCCCCTAGTTCGGGGTGGGGGCCACGCCACGTGGTGGTGGTCCGGGCCCGGGGTCCGCTGCTCTGGGCTGGGCCGCTCTTATTCTCATGAGAAGGTTTGCTTATTCTTTTGGGCCTCTTATTGGGCCTTGGCTGTTTATGTACTATCATTTGCCCCCCACTCCCTTATGCGGATTCTCCGGATGGGGGAGTAGTAAGAGGTGATCTTGCCTTGGAGAGTGAACTTTCTGTACTTTTTAGAGTGCTAGATATGTGTCCTCGGGCCGGAGGTTTTGTAGTTGCTCTGAGAGTCAGCGTCTGCTTTGGGGAAGAAACTTTCGCCTTGGTTACCCCCAGTTCCGGGGTGTGTACTGAAGTATGCATGTCCGGGGCTAGTAGTTGGAATTTGAAGTTTTTGTTTCTTTGGCTGCCCCCCAAGCCCGGGGTGTGTACTGAAGTACGTATCCCGGGGCTTTGCCTTCTGTAGATGTGCGAAAATATGAATATATATAATATTGCAATATGCACTTCTCTTTCTCTTTTTTTTTTTTTTTTTTTTTTTTTTTTTTTTGAGAAATAATAGCTGTCATCCACTTATCTCCGGGTTTTGGAGATAGTGGGCCGCTTGTATGGGCCGCCACGTGTTCGTGGCGTTTGGGATTCAGGGTTTGCCTATAAATAGTGGCAACCTCCTCCCATTTGTCATTACTTGTTTTTGATTTGCTGCCGTTACTCTGCTCCTCTGAAGACCAGTGCTCCGGGCTACCGTCGCTTCAGATTTTCTTGCTTTTTCCAGTTCGGCCTTTCTAATCTTTGTAAGTCCTCTTGTCCCGGACTCTTGTCAATTTTATAGTATTTCATTTCCGGGGGCCCGGGGTAGACTTTTTGTATGGTTAGGAGACGCGTGACTGCAAATCGAGTGTTAATCCCTCTTTCCGAGCCCAGTACCTCCGGCGCTAGTGTTAGCTCTTCAGATAGTAGTGTAGAGCTGATAGATCTAGATTGGTGTATAATGGGTAAGAAGAAGAGTAGTTTGCCCGTACTTAGTAGTATAGCGACAAAGGATATGGGCCCGGGGTATAGCCTTAGTGAGCCGGACGGTAGTTGGGGGCACAGTAAGTATTATTTTGTAAGGAAGGACCCGGGGATCCCCCAAGCTTTCTTCTTCCGGGATCTGAGCACGGAGTTCGCCCAGAATCCAGATGTGGCCGAAATGATAAAGTACGATGAGGCCTTTCTGGATTCCAAGTTTGGGGATAAGCCGGGTTCTGGGATGGATGTCGGTCCATTCCGGAGTAAATATGTGAAGGAGCCGGTCGACTGGGATCCCATTTTCCGGGCCACCTTCCACCTGGATAACGATGTGGATTGGAGATGGCCAGAGCCTGGCGAGAAGATTTACCACAGGCCGGAGGGCGGCTGGGTCGGGGTGTGGCTGGAGCACCTAAGGTCGGGGTATGGGCCTAGGTGTCACCAGTTCGTTAAATCCCTGTGTTTGTTTGAGTATGGGATTCCGGTCACCCAACTAACCCCGAACGCGGTAAAGTGGATCTCATACTTTCTTGGGTGTTGTGAGAAGGCCGGGGTGCTTCCCACTTTCAAACTTTTTCACCATGTCTTCCAACTGGTGCACTCCAACAATGTACCCATGTTCGAATTTAGATTCCGGGGCAAAGCATGTGGGTACCCTTCTTCGGCGTCCAAGCCTCTGGTTATGCTCCCCACATTGAAGGGTTGGAACGGGGAGTTTGTCTTTCTCCGGGGCGTTGATATCCGGTTCATGCCCACTTTTAAGGAGGAGCCTCTTGCCATGAATTTTGAGGTATTCGATCTCCAGGATGCGGCAGTGGACCGGGTTCACGCTTTCTGCCAGGGTCTTGGGAGGCAGGTGACTCGGGATGACCTCATGAGTCATCAGTATCTGTTTGAATTAGGATGTAAGTCCGGGTTGTACGTTGCTTGTACTTTTGCTCTTAGTGTTTCCTTCTACTCCGGACTAATGTTTTGTTTTCATGTTTTCAGGTCTTCCCGGATACAGCCCGGAGTTTGAGAAAGTTGTACAAATGAGCAAATCAAGCAAATCTCTCGGTGCTGCTCTCCGGAGTATTGGTCACGTTCGTGACAATACCAAGGCTCCTGGAGATGCTAGTGGCTCCCAAGCCCATCAAGAGGGGGCTTCTGAAAATACGGCCCCGCACCCCGAGCCTGTGGACCTAGAGATCGGGGTTGAAGATGCTAGCTTGATAGCCAGGAAGAGGCCGAGGGTGACCTCGACTCGGACTGAGCTGTTCGGGACTATGCTCTCGGACTGTGAGGTGGTGAAAGAGGGCTCGGGCGCTGGGGGTCCGGAGAATTTTCGCCCTCATGAACCTGCTCCTGTGTCCCCGGAAGAGAGGAACTTCATCGGCTTTCTCGCTGACCTCCCTAGCAAATCGGAGTGGGAGGAGATGAGTCAGTCTACCTCCACCGAGTTGTTGCGGCAGATGATGGGGGTCTTTGGTCAGGTATGCGTTTCTCCGGGCTCTTTCTAACTTGTTTATTTTTGTTTATTGTTTCTGTATGTTTCTAACTTGGGCTTCTACCTTCGCAGCTTGGGGTCCGGGTTGCTGGGGCTGCTGCTAAGGCATGCGGGGAATTGAAGGAGGCTCAGGTTGCTTTGAGCTCGGCCGCGGAGAAAGATAAGGAGATTGCCGAGCTGAAGCAACAGCTTGATGAGCTCAAGGTGCGGACGGATGCCCGAATTGAAAAGTTTAAGGGAGGTGTCAAGCAAGCTGCTGAGGAGAGGGATGCGGCCAAGGCTAAGGTCGCTGATTACAAAGCTGAGGTGAAGAGGCTCCGGGATGAGTTGAAAGCTAAGAAGACCGAGGAACAGGTTATTGCCGATTTCCGGGGGTCAGAGGCTTATGATGATGATCTGGCAGCCGTTGCGTCCAAAAAGATTCATCGTTGCTGGGTCATCTCTGAGAAGATGATAAAGACTGCCCCGGAGACCGCCACCTGGGAGAACTTTATTGAGGAGTACCTTGCCGCCGAGGATGCTCTGGCCCGGGGTGAGGGCGAGCCTAAAGCCTTCGGTGCTCCTGATTCCTCTCCTCCTCCTGAAGCCTGATTCTCTTGTTGGCTGTGTCCATGTTCCGGGCTGTGCCCTTGTAATTTTTTAATGCTCTGTTGTGTAACTTTGAATTGTGCCCTTTAATCGTCTGTAAACTTACAACTATCGGGTGTTTCGGGCTGTCGGTCAGCCCGGCTCGTTTGTCACTTGTCTAAAGTTTGTAATTTTGTTGTTTGTTGAATCACTGTTGTCTGTTTATAATTTGTGTTGCCCCCCACTCTTTAATTCGGGTATCCCGGATTGACGAGTGGTGGTTTGCCCCCGGGCCAAAGCATTGCTAAGGTCCCGGGCTTTTGCCTACTTGGAAAGGATGAAAACTTTTCCAAGTAGGTATTTTGATGCCTACGGCTTCCCGGGCCAAAGCATTGCTAAGGTCCCGGGCTTTGGCCTACTTGGAAAGGATGAAAACTTTTCCAAGTAGGTATTTTGATGCCTATGGCTTCCCGGGCCAAAGCATTGCTAAGGTCCCGGGCTTTGGCCTACTTGGAAAGGATGAAAACTTTTCCAAGTAGGTATTTTGGTGCCTATGGCTTCCCGGGCCAAAGCATTGCTAAGGTCCCGGGCTTTGGCCTACTTGGAAAGGATGAAAACTTTTCCAAGTAGGTATTTTGATGCCTATGGCTTCCCGGGCCAAAGCACTGCTAAGGTCCCGGGCTTTGGCCTACTTGGAAAGGATGAAAACTTTTCCAAGTAGGTGGTTTGTAATAATTTAAAGGTTGGAGTATCCGGAGAGAACTAGAATTCTTTTTCATTGATAATAAAGCGGTTACATGATTTCCGAGTACAATTTTCAAACAATGCCCGTATATGAGCAGAAGCTATTTTCTTTTACTGGTAGTACTTTCTTAGCCTGAGGCCGTGCCAGGTGTTGGGGACTTCAGTGTTGTCCATGTGGCTGAGCTTGTAGGTTCCGGGGCGGAGTACTTCTTTAACCCTGTAGGGACCCTCCCACTTAGGCATAAGCTTTCCTGTGTTGGTGGGGTCTGAAGCTTCGGCGTCCCGGAGTACCAGGTCTCCGATTTGGAAGTTTTTGACCCTTGACTTCTTCCCGAAGTACTCTCTAGTTTTCTCTTTGTACTTCTCCATTCTTCGTACTGCATTGTCCCGGACCTCATCAACTAGCTCCAGGTTAACTCGTAACCCATCTTCGTTTGCATCTTCATCAAAGTTGATTGCTCTGTGGGAGGGGGAGCCCACTTCAATTGGCAGCATTGCTTCGGTTCCATAGGCTAGTTTAAACGGGGTTTCTCCTGTTCCGGACCTCGGGCTAGTTCTATATGCCCACAGCACATTTGGCAGTTCTTCGGGCCATTTGTTCTTGCTTTCCTTCAGCCTCTTTTCAATTCCCCTTAGCAGAATTCTGTTTGTCACCTCTACTTGCCCATTTCCCTGGGGATAGGCCACTGAGGATTTCTTGTGTTTAATTCCCCTTTCCTTCAAGTAATTTTCAAAATCTGAGCCGACGAACTGGGGACCATTATCTGAGACCAGGACTCTGGGAAGGCCGAACCGCATTAGTATGTTGTCCATGAACTTGATGCAGTCCTGTTGATTTATGGTCCTCATTGCCTTTGCTTCGGCCCACTTAGTCATGTAGTCGATGGCTACTAGGAGGTACCTCAGATCGCCTTTGGCCCGGGGGAAAGGCCCTACTATATCGATCCCCCACACGGCAAAGGGGATGGGTGATAGTACTGAAGATGGCAGGACCGGGCTTTGCCTTGGTATGTTGCTGAACAGTTGGCAGTTTCTGCACTTCTTGACGAATTCTAATGAATCTGAGTGGATTGTTGGCCAGTAGTAACCTTGCCTTATGATTTTGTATGCGAGGGCCTTTGCGGACATGTGATCCCCACAAATCCCTTCATGCACTTCTTGTAGACAGTAGTTAGCTTCTTCCGGGCCTACGCACTTCAGAGTTGGGGATGAGAAGGTTCGGCGATAGAGCTGGTTTTCTTCTATGAAGTACTTCGAAGCTTTGTTTTTCAATCTTCTGGCCTCATTCTTATCTTCGGGCAATTCCCCTTTTTCCAGGTAGAGGATGAAGGGTGTCATCCAGTTCGGGGTGTCGTCTATCTCCATTACCACTTCTTGGCAAATGGCCGGGGTTCCCAATTCTTCGAAGTAAACCGAACTGCCTAGTTCGGCGGAGTTCTGGACTAGCTTGGATAGCTCATCAGCTTCAGAATTTTCTTCTCTGTTGACCTGGTTGATTTGATACTCCGGGATGGTGGCTAAGTGGCTCTTGACAAGTGCTTGGTATTGGGCTAGCTTTTGATCTTTTGCCACATATTCGCCTTTTGTTTGCCGTACCACGATTTGTGAGTCACTGTAGATATTCAGGTTCTTGATTTGCAGAGTTCGGGCCAACCTTAGCCCGGCAAGGAGAGCCTCATATTCGGCTTGGTTATTGGTTGCTGGGAACTTGAATGTTATGGCCTGTTTGATTTGGAAGTCTTCCGGGCTCTTCATGATTAGTCCTGCCCCGGACCTGTCGGATGTTGAGGATCCATCAACATGGAGAGTCCATGACCCCGGGGCTCTGTTCTGGTTTGTCGGGTTTTCAGCCGCTGCAATAGCTTGCTGTGGTTCTGGGAAGGAGCACTCTACTATGAAATCTGCCAAAGCTTGTGCCTTGATGGCTGTCCGGGGTACGAATGTCAAGTGAAATTGGCTTAGCTCAATTGCCCAATTTATCAATCTTCCTGATGCATCCGGTTTATGGATTATCCTTCGTAGTGGCTGATCTGTTACAACCTTGATTTCTCTTCCTTGGAAATAGTGTCTGAGTTTCCTTGAGGCTGTGACTAAGGCAAAGGCAAACTTCTCTAGATTGGGGTACCTGGTTTCTGCATCTTTCAAGACTTGGCTAATGTAGTACACCGGCCGTTGGTTTCCCTCAACTTCCCGGACTAGGGCCGCGGCCACAGCTAGGGGCCCGGCGGAGAGGTATAGATGTAAGGGTTCCCCGGGCTCCGGCTTTGTTAAGAGGGGTGGTGATGATAGATATTCCTTGATAGTGTCAAAAGCTTGCTGGCACTCAGGGCTCCAAGTTATTTCTTTCTTGTTGCTGGCTCCCTTGAGCAAGTTGAAGAAGGGCAAACACTTTTCTGCCAATTTGGATATGAATCTTCTTAGGGCTGCTAATGATCCAGCTAACTTCTGAATGTCTTTCTGAGTCCGGGGTGGTTGCATTTCTAAGATGGCCCTGATCTTCTCCGGATTAGCCTCAATCCCTCTTTGGCTGATCATGAAGCCTAGAAATTTCCCCGCTGCCACCCCAAAGGTGCACTTCTCCGGATTTAGCTTCATCTCATTTTTTCTGAGGTTTTCAAAACATTCCCGCAGATCGGGGACATGTTCCTTGACTGTTTTAGACTTGGCAATGATGTCGTCGACATAGGACTCCAGATTTCGGCCAATTTGGTCTTTGAAGACTTCCACCATGGCTCTTTGGTACGTAGCTCCGGCATTCCGGAGTCCAAAGGGCATGAACTTATAAGCATAGACGGCTCTGTGGGTGATGAATGCAGTTTTGGCTATGTCTGCGGGATTCATCTTGATTTGATTGTAGCCGGAGAAAGCGTCCATAAAGCTGAGCATCACATGTCCGGCAGTGGCGTCGATGAGGTGGTCTATACTTGGTAATGGATATGGATCTTTGGGGCAGGCTTCATTCAAGTCTGTGTAATCAACACACATCCTCCATTTTCCACTGGGCTTTTTGACTAGAACCACGTTGGCTAGCCACTCCGGGTATTTGACCTCGCAGATAATATCTGCTTTAAGTAGTTTGTCCACCTCCTCGTCTATAGCTCTCTGCCTCTCCGGGGCGAAGTTCCTTCTTTTCTGTTTCACCGGTTTTCTCCTAGGATCAACATCCAGGCTATGCATGGCAAGGGATTCCCGGAGCCCGGGCATGTCGGATGGACTCCAGGCGAAAACATCGGCATATTCCCGGAGTAGTTGGATTAGCTCTTGCCTGAAGGCAGCGTCTAGACCAGTTCCAATCTTTACCTTTCTTTCCGAGTTCCCCGGAATGAGCTCGATTGTCTCAGTTTCCACGGCGGGTTCTAGTTTGGCTTGATCTTTCACCAGGGATGATTTCTGGACCCGGGCCTGGGAGTTTGAGGCTAGGTACTCCCGGGCCTCGGATGTACCTGGTTCCTGGTTCGGGACACTTGATGTTTCAATGTTTTGCACCTCCTTTCCGGGGTTCTTGTAAGTTGCGGCTCTGTGTTTCTTTCTGCTCAAGTTCTTCTGATAAGAGGAGGCTTTTCGCTTGTTCTCCGGGTCTGTTTCTGCCATTACTAGGGCTTGGCCATAACATCGGCTAGTTGTTTCGGTATCGCCCTTTACCTCTCCAACCCCGGAGGTCGTGGGAAATTTGAATTTAAGGTGCGGGGTTGAGGTTATGGCTCGGAGTTTGGTCAAGGCTGGGCGCCCCAGGATCACATTGTATGAGGAAGGAATGTTGATCACATAGAATTTGATCATATGGGTTATCTGCTTCGGGGCGGTGCCGAACTGGACAGGCAAGTAAAGGGTTCCTTGGATGGGGACCAAATTGTGGCCGAAGCCGTATAGCGGGTCTTCCCTGCATTCATTCATTCTGACACTGCCGAGCTGCATTCTATCCATGGTATGTTTGAACAATACGTTGACAGAGGAGCCGTTGTCAACAAGGATTCTCTTCACCTCGTTCTCAGCAATGTCTAAGGTCACCACCAGGGCTTCATTGTGGTTAGGATCCACTCCTTCAAAATCAGCGTTGCTGAAAGATATGGTTTGTTCCGGGGCCGAGTCTATCATCATTACCTCGTCTCCGGAGCCCGGGCTTGCTGGAGGGGAGTTGGATCCTCCCAATACCACGTGCACCACATGCTTAGTCTTCTGAGCCCCGGATCCATCCCCCCTCTCCGTGGTTCTCCGAGCTAGGTATTGGCCCATATTTCCTTTCTTAACCTGGTCTTCGATGAAGAACTTGAGGGAGACACAACTTTCTGTTTCGTGGCCATGAGTTGCATGATAGTCACAGTGCTTGTTACGGGGCCTGTTCTCCGGGGCTGATACCAGGGGTTTGGGAGGATAAAAGAAGGGTTTGTTCCGGACTTCTTTTAATATTTCAGCTCTGGGCCGGTTCAGGGGTGTCCAGTCTGGTTCCGGCCTCGGATCAGGTCTCCCCGGTCTCGGAGGCCTGGCTTCGGACTTGGCTCGGGAGGAGTGGTCTTTGTCCGGGGTCGTTAGTTGATGACTTGGGATGTAGTTGTATTGCTTGTTGGGCTTAAACTTCTTGTCTGGGTGGTGGTCGTTTCTGGAGCGATCATCTTTGCTTCTTCCCGAGGAGGTGCCCTGCCGGGTCATCCTCATTGCTTGTAAAATATCAGTTTCTTTGATGAATTTGGCGGCCATAGAATAGGCTGCAGCCAGGCTCTGGGGCTCTTTGTTTACCAACTCAATAACGTAGCGTTCGCTACGCTCCGGGTCTAGGTTCTTCCGGAAAATGCTCAAGGCTTCTCTTTCATCCAGATTCGTGACTTGATTTATGGCTTCTTGGAACCGTTTCATGAAAGCTGAAAGTGTTTCGTTGTCATTTTGCCTAATTGTTTCCAAGTGGCACATGTGATATTCCGGGGTCTTATTGGCTCGGAATCTCCGGAGGAAAGCTTCTCTGAACTCCTTCCAGCTGTGTATGCTCCGGGAAGGGATCCTGCTGAACCATCTCTGAGCCGCTCCTTTTAGTGTGGAGGCAAAGAACCTGCACTTGGTTAGGTCGTTGTAGAAGTATATCAGGGCTATTTGCTCGAAGTAGTTGAGGTGTTCTTCTGGGTCCTCCAGCCCATTAAAGGAGTCAAAGTTATAGTGCTTGAGGTTCTTTTGTCGGGGCATGGCTTCAAGAGAGCGGCTAAAGGGGGTGAGTGTGTCTTGGATCTCAAACCCGGAGTCGTTGTTTACTTTCCTCTGTAACTCCTGGATCATTTGAACCAGGTTGCTAGGACGTTCTTCATCATCTGAGATAATCTCCGGGCTTACCTCTCTCCGGGTTCTTTTCGGTTTGGATTTCCTGATTCTTTCCTCCTCTTCTTGGAGCCTTCTTTGGATTCTGTGCTCTAATTTAGCTTGTTCCTCTTGTCTTATTTTTTCCCGGAGTCTTTCCATCCGTTTCAACTCATCGGCCTCCTCTTCTCTGGCCTTACTCTGGGTTGGATGGTCCTTTCTGTTTCTTTTGCTTTGGTCCCCGAGGCGAGCGAAGACCGAGGCTCGCGGGTTGTTGGAGTTGGCTGAGGCTTCGGAATCTTCCGCCTGCTCGGGTTCGGGTTCTGGACGAGGGCGGTTTCGGTAAGCCCGGATTGCTTCGGCCAGTTCCGCCGGGGTTAAGTTCTCCATCTGGGCAGACTCGAGGGGCACATCGGTATACTTGTACCGGTTCACTTCGACCGTGACCCGAGCATCGTTTGGGCCGATCCCGAGTCTCTCCTGGACCGGGACCTGGTTTGGCGGGATGGGTTCCGGGACTGGAACTAAGGGCTCTTCTCTTGGGGCGCTGTTTGCTCGGGTGGACTTGCTCGGGCGAGGCATGGCTTCTGGTTTCAGGTAGTTTGGGTTGTCTCGGTTTGGCTGTTGGTTCGGGGTCCTGGAGTTCGGAGGTTCACCCCTCCTTCTAGCGCCAATGATAACTCTGAATCTCGATCGGGTACTTCCTCGCCAACTCCTGTCTCGGAAGTGGTGTAGCTGTAGTGGGGTGTCTGCAAAACAACACCGGAGGGGGGGGTTTTGCCCCGAGGTGCCTCCGGCGTGAGAATAAGAGTTGGCTTTGGAAGGTAATAATCAAGTAGAGTATCACAAAGTAATGAATGTGTGTAGGTGTGTAATAATGGCTAACCCCTAAACCCTATTTACTAGGGGTATTTATAGCCCTAGGCCTAGGGTTTAGGGGTGGGTTACCTTCACCCCTGACCGTTGGATCTGGGGGACAAGCCGCTGAACTCCCGGGATGCAGGGCACGTGGCTTTTGTCTGGTCTGGCCGTTGACTGGAGCGTGGCCACGTTGTGGTGGGCATGCTCTGGCACGTATCTCCTTTCGTCTTTTAGTGTTGGTCAGCGCCTCCGGTAGGGGCGTTAGCTGAGGTGGAGTGCCACGTATATAAAGTGCCACGAGTCAGGGGATCCCCTAGTTCGGGGTGGGGGCCACGCCACGTGGTGGTGGTCCGGGTCCGGGGTCCGCTGCTCTGGGCTGGGCCGCTCTTATTCTCATGAGAAGGTTTGCTTATTCTTTTGGGCCTCTTATTGGGCCTTGGCTGTTTATGTACTATCAGCCCTCATCCATGGAATGAAGCTCTTCACACTCATGAGTCTCATGCCTCTTAATCTTGAAATTAATTAACAGATAATAATATATTAATGACAGAGATTTACAAGTTCAAACTCAATACAATAATGCTAGCTAGCTCATAAAAGATGCGAGAAGTTTGGGTGATGAATGATTGATATAAGATAGTAGGGGTGTAAATATTATCCGCAAACCGCAATCGCACCGCAAATCATTCGCAATCGCAACCGCAAAAATCGTCAAAATCGAAAAATCGCAAAATCGCAACCGTAATCGTAACCACTCGCATACTTGCGGGTTGGCTGCGGATTTGAATATTGAAAAACCGCAAAATCGCAACCGCAACCGCAAACCGCAATATATATATATATATTAATAAAAATATATTTTATATATTATTTATTTTTATAAATATAAATTAATAAATCATATATTATATTATATAATTAGAAGTCTTGGTGGTAATTTTTAGCATTGATGTTCGGGCCTTACATCATATTTCTTTGTATTCTGTTGGTTTACATTTCTTTGTACTCATGACTTTTAGTCTTGAAATATCACCAATTATTTATGAAAATGTTAGTCACAAAAAACCATCAAATTTTTTCAATTTGAAAATATATTTTTTATACAAATTTTAATAGGTGGTTGAACCGCAAACCGCACCGCATAACCGCGACTTTAATCGCAACCGCATGTGCGGATAATCGCAACCGCAAGTACGGTTATGGTTGAAAATTTCAAAAACCGCCAAAATCGAAAAATCGCCATAATCACCAAAAACCGAACCGCACCGCACCGCTTACACCCCTATAAGATAGTATAGAAGAGTCGTCACATAACCATTTTGTTATGCAGATATATATACTCTATAATAATGGTGACAGAATGTAAGGAGAGAATTGTTGAAATGATCTTTGTACGTGGCAATGCATGATTGATGCGCCGCTCGTTGTCAACAAATTAACCATACTCACCCCCATGAGATTACCAAACCATTTCACACCAAACTTCACCTTATATATAGGGGTGTTTGGCAAATCAGTCGAACAACATATAAGTTATTTTTTAGAGAAAAATGTGTATTGGGAGTTTAATATTCGTTATTTTGCAAAAATAAGTTATTTATTTCAAAAAAAATACATATTTCCTAACTTTTTTTCAGAATAAATAACTTATTTCTGAAAAATAAAATTTTTCAAACGACCCCTATACTGTTGCTTAAGGATAAACATGCCTTAATCTTTACTCAATCAAGACATCCCAACAACAGCTAGCTGTTTATATTTTCACTTCACAAATATTGGTTTCTTTTATAAATGCAAATCAGCTGTAAAGATACAAATTACGATTGTTACATAAAAGATCAGAAAATTGAATTTCACATGTAAAAAATCGAGAAAATTGAATGTCACATTTATTACCGAAAATTTTAATATTTATTACAATCTTATCGTTTCAAATAACATAGCTAAATTTATATTTTGTTGTTATTTATGTTAAAATTTATAACTAATTCACTATTTTAATCAATAAAAAAGGATTAGCATAAATTGAGCACCAAGATACAATAAAAGAAGATTAGCAGCAGTAATGGGCTCCACACGCTAATACAGACTGCCATTATATAATTATTAGGTCGTTAGAAACCTGTAAATACAAGGGAATTTCTCTTCGTAAAAAAACATGCGTCCCGCTTCATCAGACGTGGACTTTAACAAAAATAGCCATTCCACCAATAAAATACAACTGTCACTCTTTTTTCCATAATTAACAAACGACTTTATCATATCCCCTGCATCTTATAAATATATACTCCTACTACTCAAGTCTTTACTAATATCATATTACACTGCAAGTGTTTGAAAACAAAAAAAATTCCTTGTGCTATAGTTGTTGAGTTGATCATATGGGAAACTACGTTTCATGCACTTTGTCTAGCCCCCTAAGAGGCAAGAAGCAATCAAGAGCAACCAAAGTCATTTTCCCAACTGGCGAAATTCGGCAATTTTACGATCCCATTAAGGCTGCTGAACTCATGTTAGAATGTCCGAATTCCTTTCTCGTAAACTCAAAAGCTCTTCAAATAGGGCGGAGATTCTCCGCCCTGAATGCTGATGAAGACCTCGAGATGGCCACCGTGTATGTGCTCTTTCCAATGAAAAGGGTTAATTCTTTTGTTACATCAGCTGATATGGCTACATTGTTTCTCACTGCCAAGCGCGTATCGATTGGAAATGCTAGGATATTGCCCGAGATTTCAATGCCAACAGTTGAATGCAGCAGTCAAGAAGCCTTGCCGAAGCTGAATTTGGATGGTATAGAAGACTTTTCGGTACCAGAGTATAGCCAAAGATTGTCTTTGTGCAGGTCTAAGAAACCTGTATTGGAAACAATAGCAGAAGAAGAACCGGTTGATTTCAGATAAATCTAACCGGACAGAACATATATACCCAGAAAACCTACTCGGAAGCTGGTTCAAGATTATTTTTGTATCACATTATTGATTTTTTTTATTTTTCTCTTGTTAATTTTTGCAAAAGAGAAATTATAAAATGTAAATGCTTTTTTTTTCCTCTGATCACGGAGTACTATACTACTACTCAAAGTAGACTGCTGACTTATTTAGTTATTTGTGCATTCATTGTATAGTTATCAATTTACATAAAACTACATGAATTAATTAAGATGGGATAAATATATTTTATTATCATTTTTTATAATTTTGTTTTTTAGTACAAACTTGGGTTATGTATTATTTACGAATTAATTAAAATTTAATTTTTAATCGATTACTTCAATCAAAAAATTTAGTATACATAAATTGGAATAATTTCCAAATATTATGTTATTCTTACACCATAATTATTGTAGAAATTACAATGAGAAAAATCTTATTCTAAAATTATAATCCTTTATATATATTATAGGCCAACAAGGTAGGGTGGAGCAAACCCCGGTTCGGTTCGGTTTTCGGGTAAAACCGGAACCGTATATCCTTGGTTTTAAAAATCGAAAACCGCAACCGCAACCGAACCATCAGTTTCGATTTTAAAATCCCGGTTTCGGTTTTTATCGGTTCGGTTTTGGTTTTAAACCCGATTAAAATAAAAATAATAAAGTATTACAAATTATTTAAAAAAGTAGTTCTACCATAAAAACATAAATCGTTCAAATGTATTAATACAACAATTTTTAAAACTTGAAACAATAAAAAAAGTGAACCTGCAGGCAATCAGTGCAGGCAACCAGTTAAAGTAGCAGAACAAAGACTTTCAGGAACAAAGTAGAACATTTTATGTACATCCCAGCAATTAGCTTACATGATACAGTCTATACTGGACTACTGGTAGTGCTCGATCTATATAAAAGTAGTAATGGATTCTTAGGTTCTTTCACTGCATGGTTATGCACCAAAGTGTCCAAATAATTAGCCAAAAATAGAGGTCTACTATTGCAATTTTCTTTTTCTTTTATGGTTTTTATGTATCACTGCCTAGCTAACCAGAAACGAATCTTATGATTTATAATATATATATATAGTAAGGTTCTAGAGAGAACATGTTTAAAAAGAGAACGAGAGAACAATTTAAAATATTGATTTTTAAAATTCAAAAAAAATTATAAATATGTTTATATCATTAATACAATTCTAAAAAACACAATTATGAACAATAAATACATGTGTAAAAAACTATTTGTGAGATTCTAAAAGAGATTCTTCAAAATTTGTGAGATTCTAAAAGAGATTCTTAAAAATTTGTGAGATTCTAAAAGAGATTAAAAAAACAAAATTCCCATAAATATTTTTTTCCACAAAAAATTATTCAAGTTTGAGAATCATAAAATGCATCTAAGAATATTTACAATTTTTAAATTAATTTTTTTGAGATGTTCTCTCGTTCTCTTTTTAAGCATGTTCTCTTTAGAACCTTGGTATATATATATATATATATATATATATATATATATATATATATATATATATATATATATATATATATGATTAATTTTAAAAATATTTATAAAAAATATAAATATTTATTTATATAAATAATCGGTTCGGTTTCAGGTTTTTTCGGTTCGGTTTGAACCTAAAACCGGAACCGCAACCGTTAAAATCGGATCGGTTTTTAGATTTCGGTTCGATTTTTAACGGTTTCGATTTTTTTCGGTTCGGTTTTCATCGGTTTCGGTTTCGGATTGATTTGGTTTTTTGCTCACCCCTACAACAAGGGCTTTCAAGGCTATTTAGTAAATTACGTGTTTACCCCTTATTTAGTAAATTACGTGTTTACCCCTTGACAATTTTAATATATTAAAAAATGTTGATAGCAAGGCTTGAACCCATGGTCTTTGGATTAGAAAGGAATTATGTTCCCATCTCCAACCAATATAAGAATTTATGTTACCTTTTTAAAAATCATTTACTGCATGCAAAAATAACTCTCTTGCTACCTTGCTATTTTATTTAATATTACTACCTTGCTAGTAATTAAAAAATTTAATCAAATGAATTATGTTATCTATCTATTATGTTTAGTATAAGCATCAAATGAATTATGTTCTATTTTATTTAATATTACTACCTTGCTAGGAATTAAAAAAAATTAATCAAGTGAATTATGTTATCTATCTATTATGTTTAGTATAAGCATCAAATGAATTATGTTGTTTGTGTATTATGTTTAGTATAGGTCAAAATGATTTTTGACGAGTTATAAAAAAATTCAATATACCCGTTATAATAATTTAAAAAATAATTTTGTGATCAGTTAAATAATTTACATATGAGATACAAACACTGTATTGATTTTTAATTAAATTAAAAAGCGTAGTTGGACTTGGGTTAGAACATGACATTATAAATTAGATTATAGATTCAATACAATTAATTATGAGATTAAGATGTATAGTTATGTTAATGAAAGATTGATATTTAAAAAAAAAATTGTATACATAATACATAAAGTATAATGATCGATTAGTTGAATTTAAAAATTAAATTCAAAAAATAACCAATTAAGTCTATAGTATTTAAAAGAAATTTAAAATTTTAGATTAAAAAAGGTGAATTTTTAATATAAGACTACGCGTATACACATTTATATAATTATTATTGGTTACTTATGGAGTTTCAAGGGAGAATTAACTATAAAATTAGAAATATTACGTAACTAAAATCATAGAACATATATATTTTATATTATCGTTCAATTTGTAAGAATATATATATGAGTAAGGATCTAGGGAAAACCTCGTTTAATGGAAAACTTAGAAAACTAAATCGAAATATAGCATATATGGTATACAAACTAATCGTTGGGAGATGAAGAAAAATGTGGTGAAATTAGATTTAAAAAAAATATCACCGATTGACGGGAAAAATCAAATTAAAAATGGAGGGGATTAGGTGTAATTCTGTGTGTGAGGGTGTATTTGATTAGTGTGTGGGTGCCCCTGGCGGGGCCATTGATCTTAATACATCTAATGGCTAGGATTAGTACCTTAGTTTTCTTCAAAAAATAAGTTCTCTTTTGAGCACTTGCCTATATGTATATATGTATATATATATATATATATATATATAGGGTTGGACTCCATAGCAAACACCTTATATAACAAACAATAAAGAACACCTCATATCTAATAGATCCATTGCCCCTGGCGGGGCCACCCAATACAAAAAGTTCTTATTTTTTTACCATCTATCCATCCATCATCTCAAAAAAAAATTAAAAAAAATAAAAAAAAATAAAAAGTTACTATTCATGACGATGACGTCATCAGTGACGTCATCATGAACAGTAAAAATTATTTTATTTCTTATTTTTTTTTGCTGGCTTGATAGAGGGTAAAAAAATAACAATTTTTTGTATTGGGTGCCCCTGGCGGGGCCAAAGGATCTAATAGATCTAAGGTGTTCTTTGTTGTTTGTTATATAAGAGTGTTCTGTATGGAGTAAAGGCCTATATATATATATATATATATATATATATATATATATATATATATTTATATGGGTTAAGTTCTATGGAGACCAACATTTTTAGTGGAGACCGGAGACCAATATCAATCAAAAAATTGCAAAAACTTATGCATTGAAAATATCATTTATTTCATTGAAAATCTTGAAGATTATATATGTTTTACATGCAAATTTCATTAAAAATCTTAAAAATCATGTATGTTCTACAAACAAAATATTGCAGAACGTAATGTTCTCCAAAACATGTTCTGCTTGCAAATCATATATGATTTTTAATATTTTGCATGAAATAATAATGTTAACTGAACATTCTTTGCAAATATATATGTTTTGCAATGTTTTGAGTGCATAATGTATATGGTCTCCACTCAAATATGGTCTCCATATATAGAACTTAACTCATATATATATATATAAGTCATGTGTTTTCTGTAAATACATCATTATCAACATTAACAACACAACATTAAAACTACACGTATACACGTTTATATAATTATTATTGGTTACTTATGGAGTTTAAAGGAAGAATTAACTATAAAATTATAAATAATACGTAACTAAATCATAGATCATATATTTCATATTATCGTTCAATTTGTAAGAAAAAAAAATATATAAGGGGTTAATAATCAAGTGAGTCACTCGAGTGAGCTCAGTGTATCAAGTTGGTCACTGATTTCAAACCGGTATCAAGCAGGTCACTTTAATCACATAAGAGTACACTCGATATATATGAACCCTAATTTACATACATACAGATGCTATATATACATATTTTTTAAGAGACAGAGCCGTTATGAAATGGCCAAATAGATCCGTTACCTAATAACGTACATGCCACATCAGATATTTCTTAACACGTCAGCATTTTCTGTCTTTAAGTAAATGAAAAACTAACGGAGTGTACTCTTATGTGATTAAAGTGACCTGCTTGATACTCTTATGTGATTAAAGTGACCTGCTTGATACCGGTTTGAAATCAGTGACCAACTTGATACATTGAGCTCACTCGAGTGACTCACTTGATTATTAACCATATATATAAGTCATGTGATTTCTACGAATACATGCATCATTATCAATATCAACACTAACAACACATCGCTAACACCACTATCACCATCACGATCACGACCATACCACCACCACACACAATCGCTAGAATCACGAGTGAAATCACTAAATTTTTACTGCAATCAAATCAATATTAGGCTCTACACCACTAAAAATCAAAATGATAGTAGAATGACCGAACATTCAACTTAAATCACTAAAATTTTGAACGTAATTACCAAAATTTCCAAAATCTAAAAATCTAATAGTGTTCGAAGGTGCTGGTGATAACGGTGGTCGAGTGGGTGAATGGGCTTTATAAACTCGGATCTTATGTGAGAGGATGAAAAGTGAGATGAATGAGCGATCGGAGGTGTGGGGTGGTTGGAATTCGTGACAAACGTGTTTGCAAGTTATTTCTAGAGTGTTGGTCGATTTGGTGACATTAAAGAATTGTCGAGTGATAATTGTTTATAGATGTATACACACAATGTATCAATATTTCAAATATTTTATTAAATGTATCACACTTTTTATCAATTATATTTCAAAAATTACGAATCATCTATATTAATAATCATAACAATTAAATTTGACAAATTTAAATGGTGCCCGTGTTTGCACGGACTATCATGCTAGTTATTACATAATAGATGGACGCAATAAATTAATGCATATTAAGTTAGAATTTTGTTAATATATAATAGTATTTATTAATATGTAATAATAAATAAATGTAATTAATATAAGTACATGACTACATAGAGATTTAACATGAATAACTTAGGGGGCATTTGGTTCGTACCGGAGAAATAGAATGAAATTCAGAAAGGGTAATAAGGAAAAATGAAAGGAATGATCTTGAATTGTTTTAATTGTTTGGTTCTGATTTAGAAACGGAATCGAAATTTATATCAAAATATTTTTAATTTGTAAAAATTAAAATTAAAAATTATTTTTTATTTTTAAAAATAATTTACATGTAAATCTATGTTTTAATGGTTTAAGATAAAAATTACAATTGAAAATGAAAAAAAAAAAGGAAAGGGAAACAAAATACCTAGTAGGGGTGGGGAATGAGTTTGGATCCTCTGTCCCCTTCATCCATGTCTTCTTTGTGTTCCCTACTCTTTTTAATACAAAAAGAGTGTCCTTTGCGGGGCCCATTTTAAATAAAAATATTATTTATTAAAATGGTCCCTGCCAGGGGCACTCTTTTTGTATTAAAAAGAGCAGGGGACATGGAGGAAGGGGACAGAGGATCCGGACCCGTGGGGAATGGTATATGAGAAATATTGGGTAATTCTAAAACTTAAAAAGGTTAAAGGAAATGACAATTTTAACAAAACAAACACCAACAAAGGGAATGAGCCCATTTGATTCCCTTTTCCTTTGTTTATTATCCCTAACCAAACAGCTCCTTAATAATTTACCTGGATTAAAATGACTCAATAAATTCCTAATACAAGTATATTACATTAGATTCAACCAACCATCTATGTACAAGTTTGATCTCTTTTTTTTAGTATAAGATTTGTGGTCAGGTGGGACAAATCACACATATTTCAAATAATATGTAATCAATAATATATGATGCTACCTACAAAGGTTAGATTAACTCCTTGATAGCTTGCACCGTCATAACCTTTACGTAGCAAATTAGCATCGAATGAATCAGCACGCATAGATCTTACAAATACCTGCAAGCACCACCACCCTCAAAGGGTAGTCCCTCTCCCAACATTCAAGTGTTGAAGGAGAATCGAATCCTTGACCTTATGTGACACAAGGCAAGGTCATGCCACATGAGTTAGAGCTCATTGGCTATGTACAAGTTCGTTCGTGTATGGACTCTTTAAAATTAAAAGATTTTAAAAAATATTCATATTTTCAATTTTTTTAACAATATGGTAAAAGTTACATATGAGGTTATATCGCAGGACAGTTGCATTTCAGGTTGCAATATAATGATATATTTTTGGAAAAAAATTGCAATATGGATATTTTTGAAAAAAAAGGCCTATAAAAAAGTTGCAACCTATTATTGCTTGAATTTGTTTGATATTGTGGAATGTTACAAAATATAATAACAATTTTTACGAAATTGTAAGTTGGAGTTGAAAATTTTGATGTACTAATTTTATTAATTTTTGCTCTTCTATTAAAAGTCTAGGGAGTTATAAATTACTATTGTTGTTTTCCAACAATGCAACCTAATATTGTAGAAGGGTGGGTAACAAATTTTTCTTTCGAACTCTTTAAAGCTAACAGTTTATCAGTGAACAAAAATATGAAAAACTTGAGATATATATATATTGAAGAATTAATCTGTTTTTGAGAATACAGCTACACTTATAATGCTTTTTGCTTTAAAAGAAAACCTAACAATACTAAGCTAAATGCACTTGTATTTTCTTAATTACAAAGCACTGCTACACTTGTTATATATGCCCAAGTTTACAACACCTACTAGAAATAAATTATTACAATTTTCTAGGTCTGGCAGACATGCTTCTTCACTCCTTGTCTTCATGTGAGTAAATTGGATAGAAGTCTTTGACAGAGCTTACTTTGAAAATACCATCCAATTTGCTTGTATAGAAAATGAATGTTTCTTCTTCTTAGAGGTCTCCAATATCTGGCTTCCATGTACTTTAAGTTTCTGTCAGTCCATGTGATTTGTCAGACATGTCAAGTCATTGTCAACTGCTAAGAGTGGGTTATTATATATCCATTGATGTGATTATCCATTGAGGGCTGGTATCCGTTGAGGGTTGATTGCTTTGTTGTCCGTTGATGAGTCTTATCTGTTGATGTAGATTGTTCATCCGTTGAGGTATCATTTTCACTGATCATGCAAAATTACAAAGCACAATCTATTTATAATTAGCTAACCTATTCTGTATATCCGTGGATAGTCAACTTGACTTATAAAATTTATCAACTACACTCTCAACTGATAGCTTATCCGTTGAGTCTCTTTGTACATGTTACAAAATTACTTATCCGTTGATAAGTTTCCTCTTCGACGGATGCTTGATAAACATGCCATCCGTTGAACAGCTACAAACTTACATATACAAAACATGTTTTAGGTGTTTTGAATCATCAAGAACAACATAATTTTTAACAACTATTCTCATTTTGATCGATGTGGAATGCTACATCAACTTTCCGATATTACAAAATTCACATGAATTTTATCATATTTCACCCGTAGAATTTACATACCACATTTTCCAAATTTTCTCACAAGAGTTTATTATATATTAGGAAGCAAAGCCACCAATTAAGTGTCAGGATCGCATCCACTATAGATCAAAGTTAATCAAACACAATAACAAATACATAAGTAAAAACACAACAAATTCACGTGAAATTCCCTCAAGGGAGGGTAAAACCACAAATCCACTAAATATGAATGTATTACAAGATTGGAGTCGCACCTCACTCAATACTCTTGAATACAATCACCTCACCTTGATCACAAAAACTCTCTCTTGTGTATCGCACACTCTAATTTTTGCAATTCACCAAAATTTCTACAAATATCTATTTTTATAGGCACCACAAATATTCTAATCATATTCTACTTCAAATCCAAATTGTGAGAATTACCATCTATTATTATCTTGGATAGGAATTCTTTCCACTATTAATATTTCTACCAAAACAAGAATTACTTCAATTATCATAAATTAGAATTCTACTCATAAAAGGATTATTAACTTAGTAAGGAATTTGGGGCGAACCCTAAATCTTCCCTCATCTCAAATTCTCTAGTACCTCAATTGATTCAGAGAATCTTACCTTTTCTCAGTCTTCATCGTCGTTGCTTCCTCATCTAAACAGTAGATCTTCTTCTTATTCAACATCCCTTGTAAAATCAAACTCTTTCCGTTATACACCTTGTAAGTTCGTACTTGTCCAATGAATATGTACCCACGTGATGCTAACATCCTCAAATCAAGACACATGATGTTAATTCTCGAATGTTTCAAATACAGATTTTAAGAAAATTCTTAAGATAGAAAATGAACACAAATCAAGGCACATGTAGTGGTCCAATTGTTGCAATGTGCACCTGGCAAGCCTACAAAGAAGTTTGGAGAGAAATTCAAGGAAAAGCGACTAAAGAAGTGGATCTGGTCAGTATACAAAACACGGAGAAATCACATGATACCAGCTTTCACTTAAATAATATGGACAAGCATAGTTCACTAGTTTGTCTATTACTACATTTGTAAAAGTGAGCTTTGCACATGTTCCATAAATGCACATACTCGTATCCTTAGTTGTTAAGATTTCAAGTGCAATATTTAGAATATCTCTCTGAGAAATCGAAGCTGAGAATACTATTTTGTATTCATAGTTTATAACAAATCTTTAATTTAATACAATATTATATTTAGAATGAAATTGTGTGTTCCTTACATTCCATACTACGTTTCATTTGACATACAATTTCAAGCTATAAGTTACTACATATTCAAATAGTTAAAATTCAAAGAAAAGAGTACAATACATTTGTTGGGTTTCGGGGCAAAAACGCAACGGATATAAAGCGTAGAACATAAAAAAACGAAACCCTAACGCAGGATCCATGTATAAGTTGTGACTGATTATGGAGAAATGAAATCATACCAGTTAAGAGCTTTACGAATACTGAAAGATGGAGGTCCTAGATTGCAATCACCACACAGCCCTTGCGTCAAGATCTGTGTCTCTAAATCGTCCACACGAACGTCCGATCGTTCCAACGATCCAAGGAGCAGGTACTAGCCAAATAAAACTGCCTTCTTTCTCTCTCTCTAGCCTCTCAAAGAATAGAGCAGCTAGCTAGGGTTTTTGTCAAAAATGATTTTGCAAAAAGTTGTACACTAAATCATACATTATATATATATATAGGTGATAAGTGGATTTTATATCTACTTGGAGCATTCTAAATCGGCTTAAATTGATTGTCTTGGACTCAAGTTTCTTGTAATTTTGATGTGTTTTGCTTAGTTGTGCAGATTTACAAGAATGTTGATTATGGTGGATGTTTCTATTATTTTTGGAGAATTAATTGATTAGAATTCGGATTTCTGAGAAGGGTTGCGCAGTCTACACTGTTTTGGCCATATCTTGAGTTCTAGAAGTCCGTTTGAGGCCCATAAGCAGTCCACGCGAAGATAACGAGATTCTCTATCATTCTAAAGAGGCCCAGACGTCCAATCACAACTGGAAAGGTTCGGAAATACTGAAGAAAAGCAGATACGAATTTTCCTTAAAAAACAGATTCAGTTTAGGAAACGTATTTTGCAGAAATTCTATTATAATTCTATTTTGGTATTTTCTTGCTGGGCAAGACTTTTAGAGCCTATATAAACACATCTAGATATAGTTTTTGGGGATCGAAAAATTATTGTACATAACTTGTATATTCTAGTATAGAGAGATTGAAGATAGCTATTCACTTTTCTTTGGAGATTGAAGGTTTTTCTCTATTCTTTATAATATTATGTGTTCATATAATATCTCTTGCTTTATTAGTTTAATTATGTATGAGTAGATAATTAATCTAGGGTTAAGTAGAACCCTAGTTATGATTGATGTGTGAATTTCCCAATTCCCCCAATTTGATTGTTTAATTGCTCTTGCTTATTGAGTTGTTTTAATTAGCAATTACAAATCAGACGTGATTATGTTTATTGTTTGAACCATTGTCTATTTATCAACGAGAGTTAGATTTAGATGGTTGTGATTTATCCAATGAGGACATGAACTTCTCCATGAGAATAGGTAGAACGGATTGTTAGGAAGTTAGGGTGCTGTGATTAATGTCTCTAAATTGCATGATACCATGAGAATAGGCTTGATTGTATTTTAGAGAAGCCATTAATACTCGAGAGAGGTTATTGGTAATTTATAGGGCGCACCTTTCCTGTTGAGTATTATACGATTGATTGGGGAGGGAATTCACGATTGCATTAATTCATGCTAGTGGGGACACTTAATTCTGGATGTTTTAGTTAATTGATTAATTGCATTAGTATAAAATTAGTTTAATAATCTTTGATATTTTATTGTGTTACTTGCTTGGCTGAATTGAATTGAGAACAACTGGTGATTGACACGTTTGTCTCTGTGGGATCGACTCTGACTTACCCTACTACATAGTTAGAAGGATTTGTTAGATATTATTATTTGATAGGCACGCGACAGCCTTGTCAAATTTTTGGCGCCGCTGCCGGGGAACAAAGCAGTGTTAGATTAGTTAATTTTTGAGTTAGTTTGGCCAAGTTGTTTAGTTGTGTTGCTTCGGCTATTATTCTTGTTCTGTTTGATCTTTGCTTGTGGTTTTTCTTGTTTCTTGTAAAATTGATTTTCAGATTCCTATAACAAGAAATTAAGCGAGTAAAGAGAGGAGCAAGAAGAAAGCATGGAGGCATTGGTTGAGACTATGCGGGCATTTTCCCAAAAGATCGATGATATTGAGTCAAGAAATTCTTCTTTGTTTGCCACTTGTGATGTTTGCGGTATACAGGGACATACTCAAAATAATTGCCAATTTAATATCCCTTACTACCCAAATCAAACACAATTTTGGGATGGTAATTTTTATTACAATACCCATGACCACCCTCACCAGCCACCACAATATAATCCTTATTCCGAAACTTACAATTCTAGTTGGGAAAATTATTCTAATTTTTCCTACCAAAACAATCAACCTCAACCAGAAAAGTCTAGCTTGGAAACTGCCTTGGAAACTTATCTCTCTTTATGTGCTCCAAACCAACAATTTAATGCTCAATTTGAAGAGATATCAGTTAGTCCATGCCAAGCTCAATCACCTCAAATCAACTACTCTCAGCCACCACCAAAATCTAACTTGGAAAATCTTGTGGAAGGATTTATTGCTGCACAGCTGAGCAAGAATGTAGAAGTTGAGACGAGTATCAAGGAGATGAAAGCTCACAACAAGTTGATTGAAAACTCAATTGCTCAACTAGCTCAAGAGGTAACTGAATTCGTTGAGAGGCGCTCTCAAACGGAGAAAATACCAATGAGTCAATTTGATGATGCAACTTTGTGGAGTGGTAAGGAGTTCAAAGAGTCGCAAAACGAGGTTAGTAACAGTAAGTTAATTTTTGATGATTTTGATGATGAAGATGGTTATTTTGATAGTCTTGCTCTTATTGACCCATATGCTTCTCAAGAAATTAACTCGTGTGAAAACTCGTTTGATAGTAATGAGATTGATTTCTTAGATGACTCTTTTTGCACGCTATTTGATGAGGGTGATAGTATGGTTGTGGTAGATATAAATTTGAATAAGGATATTGTGATTCCAATTGTGGTAGATGAGATGGAATCGAATTTGGATAAACTTGACTTGAATGATGTTAAAATTGAAAATATGTGTATGCCTTTTGTTGACCCAATTTGGGAGGAATTTGTGAAAAGTAACTATAGCTATGTTGGAGATGATTTTTCTAAATACTTTCACATGCCGGAAATTCTTGAGCATCACATGAGTCTCACATGTCAATTTATATATCTTCTTGGTTATCTAATTGGTGTTCATATCATTAGATTAATTCGAATTAGGAGATATGTACATTTGTTTGCTTTTTCACCTTATTGATGATCTAGTTATTGATAAGAGGTCGAGCTAAAGACCTTTAAAAAAAAAGCGCTTTGTGGGAGGCAACCCATGTCATTAGTGTAAAAAAAAAGGGTGTAAAAAAAAATTGAGTGTTGTGAAAAGATAAAAAAAATAAAAATAAAAAAAAGGAAAAAAAAAAGGAACAGTAACGCAAATTGCGCCCCAGTAACGCAACTTGCGCCTGCGTTACTGCATTCAGCGCAGTTTGCGCCTCAGTAACGCAGGTTGCCCCTGCGTTACAGAGGCTCCCGTAGTCATTTCCCCCTAACACGCAACTGGCTCATGCGTGTCTACCTTGTTCCGCATGGCCGGTACCCCTGAAACGCAGTCTGTAGCCGCGTTACACCCGTTCCAGAATGGTTTTTTCCCGAAAATCAGTGTTTTTGCCTCCAAATTCAACTCCAATTTCAATCCTAACTCAAATTTCTTCAATTCTAAATTCCTATATCTATCCCACATCGAATCCTAACCTCTCCAAATCTCTCCTACACTCTAAATTTTTTTTATTCATCCTATCCATCATCTTATATTTATACACATCAGGCCATACAAATCCAATTCCTCTTCTATTTTATTTAAATCTCTAAAAATTCGATTCTAAAGAGGAATTAATTGCAAGTTCACCTCTCCAATTCGTAGTGGGTTTTTTTCTTCTCTCAAATCTTATTTGATTACGAATTTGTGTTCTTGAAAAATTGGGATTTTGTATTATTCATGATATTTGGGCTATTTTTGGTATGATATTTCTTGGTAATTTTTGGTGGAGCTTCTTGTGAGTGGGGTATTGATTCTTATGGCTCCTAAGCGTGGGAGAGGTAGTACTAGTGTTGAAAAAATTTTGTTTTCGACGGCGGAGGTTAAATTTAATCGGTTGTTTTGAGGCCAATTGCTAAGGAAAGAGGATTTTTGCGAGAAAAAAATTGTTGGGTTGATTTACCATTGCCAAAGATGATCATGATGGAGGGTGACTGCTTCGGTATTCAGGTATGTTTTCTGCTATCCCTTGTATTTACTTCCATTCAATGAGGACATTGAATATTTTAAGTTTGGGGGTGGTTTGAGGGATTAGTAGTTGTTGTTGTATTATGTGTTCATGTAGGATTTCATGCTTTGCATATTAGTAGTAGTAAATTATGCATTTATGTTCGTGTTATCTACGTTTGTTTCATATAGGACATTCTGTTTTTTATTTTTGTATACCATGTGAGTTCATAATAGTTTGCATTTGCACCCATGCTTGATAGGAATTTTGTGTTGTTGATGCTTTTGATTGAGAAGTGATATGCTTTGTTCTTGTGCACACACATACACTAGTAAGTTGAAGCTAGTAGACTTATTGAATGTTGTAAGTAATTAGAAGGACATGAATATGTGCAAGTTGATTTAGTTCGCATGCTTTGAATACAAGTTGGTGCATTAGAGAGATTTTTGCTTGGGATTGAGTATGTTTTTCCACCAAGTGAGATTTTGAGCCATATTGCATATTTGTTGCAATTTATTCTTTTGCTTGAGTGTCCACGGATTGTTTGCATTGCTAGCAGTTGTTTGAGGTCTTTCTTGAAATGCATGACATTATTTGACGATTAAAATGATAAAGGCATTTGGGAATAACCGCATATTTTCCCATATTACCACACCATATTTACATGATCAATTAGTTAACCCGTTGAGCTTAATCCTATTTTTCGGTGACATACCACATTACTTGCCTAGACCTTTTTCTTGTATTAGCCTTACATTAATTTGAACCCACATTGTCAAAGGCTAGTAAAGTGCTTAAGGGAGTAATAAGGTGTGCAAGGAGGGGTTTATTCTTGGGCATAATTTTGGGGGAAATGTTGAATATTGGGTTTGATTGTTACTTGATAGTCGGCATGTGTAATAAAATCGTGGGATCATTGTTATTGTTCATATTATTGTTTTATTTAGCTCTCGAAAAAAAAAGAAAAAAAAAAGAAAAAAAACAGAAAAAAAAAAAGAAAAAATAAATAAATATTATGAGAGTATATTTGTCATATTGTGTTTATTGCGATCCTACTTTAGTCGACTAGTCGAGCATTTTTGTTGAAAAAAAAAATAGTAAAATCATGTGTGGGGGGAAAAGTAGGGTGTTGTGAATGGTTTATTAAGGTACTTGCTAGCTTTTGACACTTCACCTGATTTGGCTTATTTGACATACCTTGTCCCTAGCCCCGTTACAACCCAAATAAAGACCTTTTGATTATCGTCATTGATGTATGTTGTGTTAAGAGTTAGATTGATACCAAATGTCAAGCATGTTTATGATTTTGTTGGAATTGAGTGATACACTTACCCTTGTTCTTGAGTGAATATTCTTTTGTGAGTGGATTGTGAGTGTTTGCTTGTTTTTGCGTATGAGATCCCGAGTTTTGTCTCAAAGATGTACTCTTGTAGGCTTAGCATGGTTACTAACTTATTCGTACACTTGACATGGACTTGTGAGAACTTATGCATGTTCATTGAGTAGACTATGTGAATACTTGCACTTTCGACACCAAGACATCGCAATATTTACTTTGATTCTTAAGTTGATATGGCATGAGAGGATTTGAAGGTATGGTAGGATATTAGTACTAGATTAGTTGCATTTTCATATTAGTTGCATTCATGCATTGCATTGCATTGGATTTTGTGGGTACATTCACTATAGGCCCTCACGAGACCTTACTCGTCCACTAGGGCTGCCTAGGGATTTAAAGGGCTTGTTGCATATGCCAAATGCAACCGTGATCACCTACGGAAGTGGTACAAGTTAGTTAGTTAGTTGTAATTGTTAATGCTTGAGGACAAGCATCGGTTTAAGTTTGGGGGTGTTTGATAAGTGGATTTTATATCTACTTGGAGCATTCTAAATCGGCTTAAATTGATTGTCTTGGACTCAAGTTTCTTGTAATTTTGATGTGTTTTGCTTAGTTGTGCAGATTTACAAGAATGTTGATTATGGTGGATGTTTCTATTATTTTTGGAGAATTAATTGATTAAAATTCGGATTTCTGAGAAGGGTTGCGCAGTCTACACTGTTTTGGCCATATCTTGAGTTCTAGAAGTCCGTTTGAGGCCCATAAGCAGTCCACGCGAAGATAACGAGATTCTCTATCATTCTAAAGAGGCCCAGACGTCCAATCACAACTGGAAAGGTTCGTAAATACTGAATAAAAGCAGATACGAATTTTCCTTAAAAAACAGATTCAGTTTAGGAAACGTATTTTGCAGAAATTCTATTATAATTCTGTTTTGGTATTTTCTTGCTGGGCAAGACTTTTAGAGCCTATATAAACACATCTAGATATAGTTTTTGGGGATCGAAAAATTATTGTACATAACTTGTATATTCTAGTATAGAGAGATTGAAGATAGCTATTCACTTTTCTTTGGAGATTGAAGGTTTTTCTCTATTCTTTATAATATTATGTGTTCATATTATATCTCTTGCTTTATTAGTTTAATTATGTATGAGTAGATAATTAATCTAGGGTTAAGTAGAACCCTAGTTATGATTGATGTGTGAATTTCCCAATTCCCCCAATTTGATTGTTTAATTGCTCTTGCTTATTGAGTTGTTTTAATTAGCAATTACAAATCAGACGTGATTATGTTTATTGTTTGAACCATTGTCTATTTATCAACGAGAGTTGGATTTAGATGGTTGTGATTTATCCAATGAGGACATGAACTTCTCCATGAGAATAGGTAGAACGGATTGTTAGGAAGTTAGGGTGCTGTGATTAATGTCTCTAAATTGCATGATACCATGAGAATAGGCTTGATTGTATTTTAGAGAAGCCATTAATACTCGAGAGAGGTTATTGGTAATTTATAGGGCGCACCTTTCCTGTTGAGTATTATACGATTGATTGGGGAGGGAATTCACGATTGCATTAATTCATGCTAGTGGGGACACTTAATTCTGGATGTTTTAGTTAATTGATTAATTGCATTAGTATAAAATTAGTTTAATAATCTTTGATATTTTATTGTGTTACTTGCTTGGCTGAATTGAATTGAGAACAACTGGTGATTGACACGTTTGTCTCTGTGGGATCGACTCTGACTTACCCTACTACATAGTTAGAAGGATTTGTTAGATATTATTATTTGATAGGCACGCGACAGCCTTGTCAATAGGGAAGTGAGATTGGGCCTAACCCTAATCAGTTTGGGCTTCAACTAAACACAACTGATTTGGGTTTTTAATGATTTAAATTCGAAATACAATTTAATTAACTAAGTCCAACTCAATTAATTAAATAACCAATTTCGAATTTATAATCATTTAATTAAAAACGAAATCTGATTTCAAAATCAAATTCGAATTTTAATTATTTAATTTAAATCCGGTATTTAAATTAAAACTCCTTTTAAACGTTCTTATTGTGTAACCCTTTAGGTTATTATTACGTTGGCAATAATTTTAATATCCAATAATAAAATTATAAACAATGAGCGGCATCTAGTAATACATCATTGCTACCCAAGTAATAATAATAATTGGTGATCCAATTCGTGATTAATGTCTCCATGTAATATAATCCTTTTAACCAAATATTATAGATTAAACTCGAGGCATGTATTCAGTCATCCTCTTCAACGTTTAATCCGGGTTTCCTTGATCAATGAGTAGACTATTAAATCAAATCATCATTTGAGCATGGCCATGCATTTCATAGTCTCACTCAATCAAGAGACCAATAATATCGCTCCTAATTATAGGAGGGTTAAATTCTTTATCTATCATTCATATTTCTTACGACTCATAATATACCCAATGTCCACTTTTATCATTACTCGGTTAAAGGTAACTTTTAATATAATCAAAGTATATTAATCCTCGTATAGAAATATAATGATCTCAAGTCTAAGGATCATTACACCATTATCACTGTGAGTCTTTCTAATGACATTAATTATTAACATGTAGAATCCCACTGTGGGTCTATCTAGTGCCATGCATAATATTACATGCACCTATGTTCTTGACTTTAGTATCACTATATCTATGACCAATGAGATATGGTCATCTTGTCAAAAAACATACTAATCTTTATGTATTATAATTGTCCCATACTATTAATGCTCGATTAGGGATATTTAGGAATATTAGCACTATTCTTATAATCTCATTTTTAAGTCACATACTTAAAGATATAGAATGCGTGTTACATATTCCAAGGACATTTATTATTCTAACATTTATTTCACAGTAAATAAAGACATAATAAATCATTATTGAATAATCGATGGAACATAATCATTAAATCACAAAATAGTCTTTCCTAGAAACATAATTACATTGTCTCTAGGGCACTAACACTGTCAACATTCACCCATCTATATTATGTAAACAAAAAAGAAGTCAAATTAGTAAGAAAAGTCATGTGCACCAGCGATTTTGCATGTACCTAAAGAAATTAAATGACATATTAAGAAGCAGGAATATTATTGAATTTTTCGTAACTTTTTTCCCGCACATATTTTCTAATTAAGAGATGTCCAAATTATGATTAATCAAACCGAAACATATTTTATAACACATAAATTTTATAAGATTAGATCTATCGTTGTCTAACTCGAAAGCACCATGAACCAACCTTTAACAATTGATTAGGATGACTGAGCACCCACAAACAAGAACCTGTAAGACCACCAAGGACATCACACCCTTTCCAACATATTATTTTTGGAGAGAGGTATCGAACCCCAACCTCCTAATATTTTTGGAGAGAGGTATCGAACCCCAACTTCCTAATTACTAGAGGAGAACACAACCGTTGGGTCAAGAATCACGATCGTGTTTTTCATACTTTAAAAAAGGTATATTAAATTTTTTGTATTAAAACTATCTAATTATAAAAAGTTAAGATAGATTCATTTTCATCTAAAATTTTATATATGTAATATCAATATATATATATATATATATATATATATATATATATATATATAAAGGAGGATACACGGAAGTTTAGGTGACGCTCTAAAATCGTCTCAATTTTTCAAATTTTCTTAAATTTTAGAATTTTAAACACTAATAAATGTAAAAATATCATTTAACATATTAGAAGTAGAATATGTGTTCGAATTTATAGAGGAGAAGTGTTCGAATTTATAGGGAAGACATATGATTAGAAGTTCTATTGGAAGTAGAATAAGTATTTATAATGCATATGATTAAAAGTTCTATTGGAAGTAGAATAGGAGTTCGAATTTATAGAGAATAAGAGTTCGAATTTATAGAAAAAAGGATAAATAAAAGTTCTATTAGAAGTAGAAAAATATCATTTACTCCCTCCGTCCCACCCAAATTTTTACATTTGGGTTGGGCACGGAGACCAAGGAAAAATATAAAGAAAGAGGAGAGAAGGAGGAAAAATGAGTAAAGTGGTGGGACCCATCACTATATAATGTATAAAATGAGTTAGTGGAGGAAAGTAATGGATGTAGTTGATTTTTATATTATAAAACTTTACTATTTTAGGAAAGTTTAGAAATGTAAAGAAATTAGTGGGATGACCCAAAAAGGAAAGTGTAAAGAAATGTATGGGACAGAGGGAGTAACATATTAGAAGTAGAATAGGTGTTCGAATTTATAGAGGAGAATAGTTCGAATTTATAGGAAGACATATGATTAGAAGTTCTACCGGAAGTAGAATAAGTATTTATAACGCATATGATTAAAAGTTATGTTGGAAGTAGAATAGAAGTTCGAATTTGTAGAGAATAAGCGTTCGAATTTATAGAAAAAAACATATAAATAAAAGTTCTATTAGAAGTAGAATAGATGTTTGAATATATAGAGCAGACATGTAATTAAATATTGTATAGGAAGTATGATCTTCTTAAATTATACCTTTTTATATAAGTTAATTATACTTCTATTAGGAAAATTTATTCATAAATCCAATACTATTGTCATAAAAAAGTCATCGTTTTCTAAAAATAAAATAATTGATGTATTAACATAATAAAAGAACATTTTCATGTAGGAATCCTAAATAAATACAGAAGTATCTATAATATAAAGAGAAAATAATATGTGTTTTCATTTTCTAAAACTCCATAATTTTTAGAAAGTCTAGAATAAGTATAAATTGGAATTCACTCTATTTTTTAGGTTTTGATTTTAAGGAGTAAGTTGTTGTGTAAGATAATTATCATCAATAATATGTAATGAAGTTGGAATTTCGATCCCAAATGAGAGCGGCTCGAAACGTGCTTAACGAGAAGACGACTCACTATAAAAGATTGTATTAGCTATTAAAATATCATATTGGTGTTACAAATTTTATTTTATTTTTAGGATTTGATTTTTTATGGATAAACATTATCATACAAGTGATATATGTAAAAGTTAGGTTTTTGGTTTTAACGAGAAAGCGGATCAATAGTAACAACCGTGTTTAACGAGAAAGCGGTTCATTAGAGAAGACTGTATAAAAGATATTTGATTATACTAGCTTATAATCCGTGCAATGCACGGGTTTCTTGTATTATGTTATAACTTTTATTTAACATTACAATTATGTTTTTATATAATAATTTTTTAATTTTAATTTGATATAATTAAACTTACTCATGTTTACGGATTATACTAATGTTTCTTTCTTATAAATAACGTATACAATTTTTAATATACTTTATTAATAATTGAAAAATATGTTGTGATATTTTCGGGTGTATATTAATGATTAAATTAAAAGGTAACGTGTTTTAATTAGAAAGAAAATATTAATGATTGAAAGATATGATACGATTGATTTTTTTAGGTGTTTATAAAAGGTAATATCTTCAACTAAAAGTAAATGTGAAAAAGGCAATCGACTAATTACCATTAATTATAGTATGTTATTATTTATTTTAGGTGTTATATTTTTCATGAAAATTATGGTATGATATTTTCGGGTATATATTAATGATTGTAAGATTTATTTTAAATTAAAAAGGTAACGTGTTTTAATTCGAAAGGAAATATTAATGATCGAAAGATATGATATGATTGATGTTTTTAGGTGCTTATAAAAGATAATATCTTCAACTAAAATTAATGTGAAAAAGGCAATCGACTAATTACCATTAATTTTATTATGTTAATGTGAAAAGGGTTGTTTTAAATTAAAAAGGTAGCGTGTTTTAATTCGAAAGAAAATATTAATGATCGAAGGATATGATACGATTTATGTTTTTAGGTGTTTATAAAAGGTAATATCTAACTAAAAGTAAATGTGAAAAGGGCAATCGACTAATTACCATTAATTTTATTATGCTAATATGAAAAAGGTAATCGACTAATTACCATTAATTTTATTATGTTAATAGACTAATTATCATTAAATATATTATGTTATGATTTATTTTAGGTGTTATATTTTTCTTGTAAACTATGGTGTGATATTTTCGGGTATGTATTAATAATTGTAAGATTTGTTTTAAATTTAAAAGGTAACGTATTTTAATTCGAAAGGAAATATTAATGATCGAAAGATATAATACGATTGATGTTTTTAGGTGTTTATAAAAGGTAATATCTTCAACTAAAAGTAAATGTGAAAAAGGCAATCGACTTATTACCATTAATTATATTATGTTATTATTACTAATTACCATTAATTAAATTATTATGTTATTATTTATTTTAGGTGTATTTATTTTTCTTTATAATGAATGGTAAATAAGTAAATTCACGAAGTACCAAAAAACAGGTATGTTGTGGAATAAAAACTAGGTTGTGAGATTGCGGCTAGGGTTTGATGTATTTAATGCTAGGGTGTGTGAGCTTCGTGCTTTAATGGCTGCTTCTGCGTTCGAGACTTAAACGGTCCTCACAAAATGCCTACGTATCTCTGTATTAAGAGAATCAAGCCAATAAAACGTAGTTCTGAGTTGAAGGGTCTGACCCTTTATATAGGCTGAGAAGCCTCAAAATTAGGGTAGGGTTAATTGACTTGGTGGACAAGTCAATCTTGAGGAAAGTTCTAGACCCCTTCCTTGTAGGAGTCTGTTTCCTTGTATGAGTGTATGCCTTGGAGGCTACTCCTTGTAGAGATAATGTTCTTATCTGACACTTATTGCTGAGCTGTTTATTATCCCTAATATTAATTACGAAATTAATATTGTAAATAGGGTTTGGGCCCACCTGATGGCCCAACGTTTGGACCATTCCGGGTCTAATTAATGTCACATTAAATGTGTCTTTAGGGCTTACTTTTAGCCCATATCATTTGCCGCCCAACTTCTAGGAAAACTGATCAGGTTTTCCTTGAAGTTACAACGGCCTTATTCGAGACTTGGGTTAGGGTTCATTGCTCGTACGCGAGTATTTTCAACAATATCATCTTAATGTAAAGCGTGGAGCGACCGACGCATTTACGACGATGTTAAATGGCACTAGACAGCGCTAATCAGCCTTAAACAACGTTTAAACAATGTTAAACAATGTTAAATGGCATAAAACGGCACTAAACGGCGCTTAACGGTGCTTAAATGTAAAAATTTTCCATGTTTCTGGAATTTTTTTAAGCTTTCCTCTTTTTTTCCTTTCTTTCTTTATTTTTTTTTTATATAGCTCAATTTCGAGCTCAATTTTCGAGCTCAAACTGCCCCAGGTCGTAGCCAATTTACCTGTTTGCTAAGTCATTTTCGACCTGAACATTTCGAGCTCAAATAGTAAATTTTCGAGCTCAAAAACGAGCTCAAATAGGGGCCAAGTCGTAGCTTTTTTCCAGGAAAATCAGTGTTTTTTCGACCTGAAATGAACGAGCTCAAATAGTATTAAAACGACCTCGATATCGTTCAACCTCGACCTCAGTATAGCTTAAGAACGGCCTCAAAATGAATCCCAGGTCGTGGGGATTTTTTACATTTCCTAGTTCAAATTCGACCTGAGATTTGCGATCTCAAGCCATATTACAACGATCTCAATTGGAGTGGTAGGTCGTGGCTTCATTTTGCTTTTTATAAGTCAAAAACGACCTCAAGTGTGCGACCTCATATCTGTTTTGTTCCGACCTCAATTTTCAAGGTTGGTTACGACCTCAGAATTAAATTTTCCAGGTCTTCTAGCCGAGCTCGTAATTATTCAAGAAAATGAGATCGAATCTCACGACCTCGTGCCTTGTTTTGGCAACTCCAAATCTCATTATGGATTTTAACGGGCCCTGTCTTTTTAATTTTCATGGGCCTGACCTAGGTTTTCAAATCGTTTGGGCCTACAAAACTTTTTAAATTTTGGTTGGGCCTTTACTATGGGTCAACATGACCTTAAATCAAAACCTTAATTAGGTTTATCAATATTGGTTGGGCCGTGACAGGCCTTAATTCTTTTTATTTACTTTAGCTGGACTTGGGCCTTAACAAGCTTGGTGTTGTTGGGCCTTTTTAGAGTCCAACTTCGTGTTGACAGCCCACAAAGTTTTCCAATAGGCTACAGCCGGTTGACCTTCTCCCAACCGGTTGAAATGCCCTAGATTCTTGCCTATATAAAGGCCAAAGCTTTCACTTTCACTTTCATTACAAAAGTTTCCATATTCTCTCTCAAATATTCAAAGTTCTCTCAAGAAACTCATTTGAAGATATAGAGTTTTTTGAAGATCATTCAAGGTTTGTGGATTTTTTCTTTGAATCTGCAAATTTTTGGGGATTCTTTGAAGATTTGAAGACGTTTTTCCAGAAAATCTATCAAGTTTCACTACGCCAAATAAGTCAATAGACATCAATTCTAGACTGATGTAAAAACTGTCAAAAACCGATGTCTAGGTGGGTGTTGTTAAATGTCCATGTGTTTTACATCGGTTCTGGGCCGATGTTAAAGAGACTTATTACATCAGTTCTGAACCGATGTAAATAGGTATCAACAACATCAGTTCGGAACCGATGTAAATAGTTATCACATCAGTTTTTAACAACTTACTAACAAGACTTATTACATCAGTTCTTAACCGATGTAAATAGTTATCAACAACATCAGTTCTGAACCGATGTAAATAGTTATCACATCAGTTTTAAGAACTTATTTTAAAAGACTTATTACATCAGTTCTGAACCGATGTCTCAAACCCTGTACCACATCGGTTAAAAACTGATGTAAAATAGATCCATGAAATAGCCATAATAGACATCAGTTTTTAGGTGATGTGCAAGAACATTAATTTTGCTTTCAAAAGTGATGTCTGTTCTTTGTTTTGCATAATTATATGCCCAAAAATATCCCAAAATAATATGAAAATCTGAATTCCAGATTCATAATTACAAAAGCTTAACAAATAACGAAAACCACATTCATAATTCCACGTTCACATAATTCATTAACAATGTATACACCAATAACCAAAAGTCCAAAACCATCCATTCACCCAAGTTATAGTAGACAACTTAAATAACAGTACTAGACAACTTACTAGCTAGACAACTTAACAGTACTAGCTAGAAAACTTAACAAAATAGTAGCAGCAGACAAAGCCATTCAGTTGGTCAGTTGTCGTCGATGATTACACAAATCCCTGGATATAATCAAGTGCCTCACAACGAACGACGTCAAGATCCTCCTCTTTGTAAATACTTTTCCGATTCTTCGAAGCCCACTGTGTGAATATTAAACAGAGTAGAACATATATCTTAAAAATTCTGCATGCGCATTGACCAAAACCAAGAAACTACGGTTATGTTAAATCACAAAATTAAACCACACACCTTGGTCATAAATTCCATTTCCTTGTCTTCCATTATGTCCTTCATGTAGCGCATGACTACATACCCACATTCAGTCCCACCGGGTTGTTTAGGGGATCCCTAATCCAATAATAACCAAATTATCGATCTGTGTAATCAAATTATTGAAATAAACTATAAATAACCAAAGTTAAAGTGCATGCAGAATACTAACCAGAAGATATTTAACCTTAGGATTTTTGTTTACACGTCCGATTTGAGCATTGTAAGATCGGACAGCTCTGTAGAAGAGTATTAATTAAGAATAGTATTAAACCCGAGAAATCCACGACTTATATATATATATATATACCAAAATCAGAGGATCAAAAAGTATTACCGTACTAATGTTGCTTCTAGCGCTTGAAACTTGTTGGAATGCAATGGATTGAGAATGAAAATTTCAGATTCCCAAATCAATACCAAAATCCAATGATAGCTGTTTTTATATGATAAAATAATCAGTTGTTAGATTTTAAAATTATTATATAAAGTTACAACTACAAGAAATACTAGTCTTAACTGTAAATACTACCACAACTACCACAAATACTATAAAGTATAAACACTAGATAGATGGGCTTACTATTCATTATGAGGCAAGAATAATATCCGAGAAGGTGCAGCCATCAGCCTATTAACAATGTAAACTTCAGAATCATCATTCAATTTGTAAGTGACTCCAGGATCAGCAAACGCAAACATATCCAACTTCCTTTCAGCAACCACATGAGTAGACAAATACCTACATATAAAATATAAACATTTTTAAGTCACTTACAAACTGATGCAACACGTATAGAAAAATTTGAGACAAAAGGGGAAAAAATTACGCCATGTAAGTTGATATAACGGCCCCGCCAATCATTCCAAACTTCAACAAATCTATTACATTCTCATGCAACACGTATAGAGTTTTTGGCACTCCAAACACATTTTCATCATAATTAATCTGAATGGAATCTCCTTTCTCTGCCATAAAGGTAAGAGCATGCTTGTACAACAACTTAAAGCGATGAGGAACTTTTTTATCGGGATTCACATTTGCAAACATGTCATGCAGCCTGGCAAATTCATTTGTTGGCTTCTTTTTGGACTGAACTTCATTTTTCCTTTTCTGCAAATAAACAATAAAATGATATTTAAATATAATTGTTATTATGCAAGTTCATCTACATATTATTCAAGTCAACTGTAAAATATCCTTAATTATCTCTACATGCCTTAGCAGTTGTCGGGGTGAAGGAGATCATGTCCTGAGGCCACGCTAAATAAGACCCAACAGCTTGGCGGGCGGTCTCAATTTCACCAACTACGGGCACCGGAACCAAGGCATCTCCCTTGATGACTCCATCCACCGAGACACGAACATGTCCCGGTTGCAGAGGCATTCCATGTACCGACATACCCGCGTCTCCTTCAGGTACAACCCTACCAAAAGCTACCTTATTGTCTATGTTATCAACTGCCAGCTCACATTTTCTTGGACCCTAGATATATGCGTTAAATTGTAAGTATCCGTCATCACAAACCATATCCCATTAAAACCTTGACTTGTATTTATATATTTGTGTGTGTGTGTGTGCGTAATTGTTTTACCTTGTTTCCAGGTGGAGAAGGGGGGCGTGCGGGATCAGGTGCAATAAAAATATCATCATCCTCATTGTTGGCCATCAATTCATCAAGTTGTTCTACTCGACAACTTGCTTTGTCAGATAAATTTGGTGATTGAAGACTGGCCATCATGGCCTTCAACTCGTTAATCTGCGATGAAAATTCGGTCTTTGTTCTTTCAAGCTCAGCCTTCGTTTTTTCAAGCTCATCCTTCGTCTCTTTTTCAGCTGAAGAACTTTGGTTCTTTCTCTTTTTTGGCATGTTGAAGTATTTTGATGGACTTATGAAGCTTCCAACTCCCCTTACCCTACCTGAATGCTCAGGTGTTTGCAATGCAGTACTCAGCACATCATTCATTCCGCTAGGAACAAATTCACCCGTACTCTTCTTTTCGAGCAAATCATCCTGTTAACGCGCGCATGACTCAAATTATGGACTGCTCTTAAATTCGACGTGAAATAATAAAGTAAAAAAGGAAAAAAAAAACTTACAATTCTGCCATATATCTCAGCCAGTTCTTCATTATCCTCATTATCTTTCATACGACCAATTTTCCATAAAATTGCCCGATCAGGATCTTCCTCGGGATCCATCCGTCCTGCCGCCTCCTGCCAAAAAGAATTAAACAAAAAAATTGTCACCAGGCACTTAACAAATGAAAATGCTTGAAAAAATATTATTAATTTCTTGTATAAATGCATACTTCCTCCTCTATCACACCAACATATCCTTTCCTTGACATCTTGTGGGGATATTTTCGCTGACTCACTCTCTCACTTTGGCCTTTATTAAGTGACTGCATAAAATAAATTTTTGAATCAGTATGCATAAAATTATTCAAATTTCCCGCATCATACTTCATATATTACTACCATATAACGCATACCTTCCAATCATCGGTGCTCCTGATTGCAACAAATCTTTTCCATGCCTCCTTACCAACATAAGCGTACTTCTTCGGGGGCTTCGCTAGCTTTTTCTTTTGACCAATAAAAGGCATCACATAATCACTAGTTAACTTGGACTTGAACTGTCTCCACTTTGCACCAGCAGACATCAAAATATAATGCTCACTTTCCGGTTCCACTATGAACGTACCCTGAAGGAAAAACAGAGGAAAATCAATTATTCTACCATTTCTAACATTTTTAAATGGTCATATGCTATAATTCAAAAATAAAAACAAATTTTAATTCTACCTGAACATCACTCCATATTTTTGCTTTTAAATCATCATCCACTTTTGGCCATGATGGTACATCGATCGGTGCCATTGTCCTGGCTAGCATGCCTACATAGGACTGCAACGTGCGTCTAGTATCTCCAATAGGAACACCACTACGATTGTACCTGATTTTGAACTTCTTCCCTTGTGCTTTCTTAATGGCAACTTTGTGCATTGCACAAACACCTCGCACTGATCTCTTTTTTGCAGATTCGGTACTAGTAACTGTGCCCGTGTTTGAGTCTATAGGGGTGGGGGAGGTAGCTTTTGTAGAGTTTTTAGAGTGTTTAGAGTTTTCTCCTTGACCTTTCAATGCTTTCACCTCCACCTGATTTCCATCATCCTCCATCTGCTGCTTTTCTTCAGTGTTTATGATGGGAGGGTCTGCACCATCTGCATGCCTCTTAAGTGTCTTTCCCGATTGTTTTTCGCATTTCTTCTGCTTCTTTGTCATTCCTTGTAACTCCTTATACTTTCTACAAATTCCTGAAATATAAGTGCTTAATTAAAATTGCAGATAAAATAATAGTAAATTAAAATATAAATGCATAATTTAAACACACAGTGAATCTGTAGTATAATGGTGCAGATCAAAATTCACAGTAAATTAAAATATAAATGCATAATTAAAATTCACCGTACACTATTGCAGATCATAATTCACAGTAAAATATTGCATTAAAAAATGAAATTAAAACCTAGAATCATGCATCCTTAATATTACAGAAAATGTCCTCAAAGCTAACACGAATTCAAATTTAAATTACACAGTACGTAGACAAAGAGTGGGACAACATAAAATATAATGTCACATAGAACGAATCACTTTTTAATCCAAATTCCCTCAACATTCGATCTTTGATTTCCAAGACTAGGATCATCATCTCCATCAGGAGAAACATCGACTGTTGGGATTTTAGAGCAGAATGGAGGATTTTCCATTATAGTGTCTCCTAAATCATCGTCGTTGTAAATCTCGTGATAGTCTCGACATGTTGAAGTTAGTACGACTGACCAGGTAGGATCAACCGGATCTTCAACAAAGAAAATTTGCTTAACTTGTTCAACAGATACGTATTTATCATTCTTGTGGCCTTGTCGACTAAGGTCGACAAGTGTGAAGCCAATATCATCGACCTTTACACCTCTATCACTATCAGCCCATTTACATAAGAACAATGGGGCTTTGAACGCATAGTAATCCAACTCCCATATTTCTTCAATTATGCCATAAAATGTCATTTCAGTTTCCACGGGATTTAAATCCTTCGAACTAGAGACTTGGACTGTCCTTGCAAGTAAAGAGACGCCACTATTTTGGACAACCCTTACATCATCTCTGTGCTTTGTCAAGTAGCGAACGCCATCAACTAGAAAACCTTCATAAGTCAAAACTGTGAATGACGGTTTGCCTGCCAACCATCTTATTGTTTCTGAAACCTCTTCTTGATCCTCGATCATTTTACTAACTTTTTTTCTAAACCAATCAGCAAATAGCCGATTGTGTTCTCCAATCAACCATTGTGCCGACTTTTTTTTCCCTCGATACATTCCTTCAAGATATTCCTTATGCATCCTTGCAAAATTAATATATAAATAAATTATTGACTAAAAGAAAATCTTACTGAAAACAATAAATAGGAAAAAAATCTAACTTACATAATATACGGATACACTTCAGCGTTGTTTTGTAGAACATGTAGATGCGCCTCATCACGTTCTTTTTCTTCCACCGACTTCATTATTGCAGCGGATAAGGGACCAGAGAGCTTGTCCTTCTCCTTTGGAAGGCCGGCAGTTGTACAACTCTTTTGAATAAACTCTGTACAAAATTCCACAGATTCTTCTCCTAAATAACTCTCAGCTATACAACCTTCCGGGTAACAGCGGTTCCGTACATAACTTTTCAACACTTTATTGAAGCGTTCAAATGGATACATCCATCTATAAAAAACAGGTCCACACAAACGCAATTCTCTAACCAAGTGGACCGTGAGATGTATCATTACATCGAAAAACGACGGAGGAAATATCTTTTCCAGCTCACACAAGGTCAACACCACATCTGCTTGCATTTTATCCAACTTTGATACATCGACGACTTTGTTGCACAAAGAGTTGAAAAAGAAACACAGTCTGATTATGCTAACCCTCACATGTCTTGGAAGAATAGATCGAATTGAAACTGGAAGTAGCTGTTGAAGAAGTATGTGACAGTCATGGGATTTGAGCCCAGACAACTTCAAATCTGGCAAAGATACACAATTTTTTATGTTCGACGAATGTCCGTATGGAAGTTTCATCGACGCGAGTGATGACAGCATTTTTCTTTTTTCTGCCTTTGAAAGAGTGTAAGCTGCAGGGGGCAAATAAGTTTTTTTTCCTATTTTTTGTGGAGCCAAATCTGTCCTAACACCCATTGCAATCATATCATTACGGGAAGCCTCACTATCTTTGGACTTATATTTTATATTTAGTAAAGTCCCGATCAGATTATCGCACACGTTTTTCTCAACATGCATCACATCGAGACAATGACGAACATGATGATATTTCCAATATTCTAACTCAAAAAATATTGACTTTTTCTTCCAAGGACAGTCCACCTTCTTTGACTTCTTTGCTTCATTTCCAAAAGAAAAAATAATGCGCTCCTGCCGCCTTAACACCTCTTCTCCAGAAAGGGGTTCTTGTTTCTCATTGAACTCTTGTTCACCATTAAAAGCTGCCTTCTTCTTTCTATAAGGGTGATGTCGAGGCAAATAACGACGATGACCTTGAAAGCACATTTTTCTGCTATGAGGTAAATATTTAGCCACCGTATCCTCACCACATAAAGGACAAGCCATATAACCTTGATTTACACAACCTGATAGATTTCCGTATGCTGGAAAGTCATTTATGGTCCACATCAATATTGCCCTTAAGGTAAAAAAAGACTTGGTGTAGGCATCGTAAACATTTGGTTCACCTTCTTGCCAAAGTTTTTTCAAATCTTCAATCAACGGTTGTAAGAACACGTCAATGTTATTACCCGGTTCATGTGGACCAGAGACTAAAATTGTTAGCATCATAAACTTCCTCTTCATGCATAACCATGGAGGAAGATTATAGGTAGTTAGTACTACTGGCCAGCAAGAATACCTATTGTTTAGGCCATTGTTATGCGGGTTTATACCATCCGCCGCCAAAGCTAAGCGTATGTTTCTTGGCTCACTACCAAAGTCTGGCCAAAGGTAATCAACATTCCGCCATGAAGGGGAGTCGGCTGGATGGCGCATTAGTCCATCTTCAACTCTTTGCTCAGCATGCCAAGTCATCAATTTCGCGGTAGAGGCAGATTTAAACAGTCGTTTAAATCTGGGAATGATTGGGAAATACCACATAACTTTGGCCGGAATGTCAATCCTCGGTTTACCATCCTTCCCTTTCTTCCACCGAGATACACGACACTTGGGGCACTCGGTAGCATCGACATTTACACCCCAATACAGAATGCATTCGTTGGGGCAAGCATGGATTTTTGTATATTCGAGGCCCAAGTTAGATAGGGTTTTCTTTGCTTCGTAAGAAGTAACCGGCAAGACATTATCTTTAGGAAGTAAGGACCCAACAGAACTAAGTAATTCGGTAAAAGCATTATCACTAATACCAAATCTCGCTTTCCAGTTAAGCAGTTTTAGCATCGAATCTAGTTTAGTGGAATCACTGCCCTCATACAGAGGTTGTTCAGCATCCTCCACGAACCTCTTGAAGTCATATGTCTCTTTGTCTAAATCCTCGTAGGCTGCTTCACAAACATTAGGCATTCCCGATTCAGCATCAGGAATATGGTCTTCTGAAGAAGAGGCGGAAGCAGAAGAGGCGGAAGAAGCAGAAAAGGATGTCGGTAATTTACTATCCCCTCTAGTAGTCTTCTCCCCATGCCAAATCCAATTGGTGTACCCCAAACAAAAACCTTTTTCATACAAATGTCCTCTAATTATTTTTATTGAAAATTTCTTGAAATTAACGCATCGTGCACAAGGACAGGGTATTTTCTTAGGATCTTCGCAATTTTGTTCGGCATACATCAAGAACTTCTCAACACCAACTTCATATTCTAATGTTTCTCTATTCGCTGAAATCCACGACTTATCCATATTTTGCAACAACTATAGCCTACCTATAATTTCCGATATCAAATGGCAGAAAATTTTATAAGTGCATACACGAGTTCCCTAAATATCTCTCACATTATGTTCATTTCTGTCGCATATTATGTTTTTCAGGAATTTATATAAATATACAACTTAGTAATAATTTATGTATATATATATATATATAAATATATCCACTTAAATTGAAATAGTACGTTAAATTATTCTAATTAAGGCTTATTGTATTTATATTTATTTAATTGATATTATTCACTAGTTATAGATCTTATATAAATTATGTAATTATGTTCATTTTTAATTAGGAATCGTGTCTTTCATAAAACCCTAAAGCCTAAGTGAACATACACGGAATTATTCACAAGGTGCATCAAACAAGTAAATGAGGTTAATTAAGCATATGAAAAATAGAGGTACAAACAGAGCACCTTTTTATATGTGTTCAAAAGCAGAACCAGAAAAGGAGACTAATTATTAAAACAATATCACTTCAAACAAACTCCATATGAATTGCATATTTATCAGTTGTCAAACAAGTATGCAAAATCCCAAAAATGCACATTTATCATTTATTAAAAAGAAAAATAGACATGCATACATCTATATTCATGTACAAACAACAAAGCAAATAAATAAAATCACAAAAAGAGAAATTAGAGACTTACAAAATCTGAGCCAAACAAGAACAAAATCTGAGTCTAAACAAGAACAAAAGCTGAGTCCAAACAAACACAGCTAAGCCCTACAAACAACATGCAGACATTAACAGATCTGAACAAACAAAAATAGACAAGAAAAATAGACATACAAATATAAGAATCAACAATCACTTACTTTTGGAGATGACCCAAGCTTAAGAATCAACAGATCTGTCAAAAAAACTTAAATTAAAAACCAAAATTTGAATGTTCAAACAAAAGTAAGTAAAATACTTACTAATTTGAGCAGATTATTCGAGATAGATAAGGGTATTGAGCAGATTTAACCTTCCTCTATAACCAACTAACAGAATCGAAAGCTAATTGGTTCGACCTAATTGGGTTTTGAATTTGGGGGCTTGTAAGCTAATTGTGGGTTCGACCTAATTGGGTTTGAATTTGGGGGTTGTAAACTAACTAGGGTTCTTCAAAGTAGCGGAATGGGGAAATCAGTGATGGAATGGGTGAGAGTGGGTGAGAGGGGGAGCGGGGGAAATGGGGAAATGTTCATAGCGGGAGAGATGAAATATTGTTTCTAAGGGGGGGGGAAATGAAAAAAGAATTAAACGGGCTTCTAAGTAATAGAGGGAAACCTGCTTCCGCGTGTTTTTTTATTTTTTTAAAAAGTGGTTGAGACATCAGTTTGAAGTGCAACTGATGTCTAAAACGTGCTTTAACATCAGTTATTGAGAAACCGATGTAAAATATACCTTTAACATCGGTCAAAAATGCAACCGATGTTAAAGGGGTGATGTCTATTAACTGTTTTCTTGTAGTGTTTCTTCATTTCGGTTGAAGATTTGAAGATTTCATTTGAAGATTCAAAGTTACTCCCAGATTTCTCGAGTTTTCTTTTTGAAGGTATGGATTTCTTCCTCCTTTTCTCCAAATTTCTGGGAATTTTTCCTTGAATTTTTGAAGATTTAAAGATATTTTCTTACCCTGCCTTGAAGATTTGAATGTTCTAATTCTTTTCATCATCTTTTTGCAGATTTCCTTTGAAGATCAAAACCTTTCTTTGAAGATTTACTGAAATGGCTGAAGATCGCGCAACACTTCGTTTCCAGAAATTGCAAGGAGCCTCAAAAAGAGGTATCATCATTCGTTCTCCCCTCATGAGTTTACAGGATATGATTTTAAATCGTAAAGAGGATTTTCCATCCTTATAGACTTATCCCAGCTGAGCCTGGGGATGTATAAAATAGAATCACCCTATAGACTTATCCCAGCTGAGCCTGGGGATCGATCTTGCCATTGGCGCCCCAATGCACTTTGTATTTATAGGGGTGCCATTGTTGCAGGGGCTCGATTCCCTTTCCATGAGTTTATTCCTAGGCTCTTAGCAGATGTAGGAATTAACCCTTGCCAACTTCCTCCCAACTCTTGGAGGGTGATCAATTGTTTTATGGTCCTCTGCCTTAAAAACAAATTCCCTCTTTCTGTAGCTCTTTTTAGGAAGATTTTTCAATTTAAAAATTCTGCTGAATCTACCCCGGGTTGGGTTTACATTAGTCACCGTACTTCCACTCCTCCAATCTTTCACCCCCAATCTATTCCTGACTCCAACCCAAAGTGGAAGAAGGAGTTCATGTATTTGACATGGGAAGGTGGAGATTGGGGCAATGTTTTTCGTAGTACCTTTGGTAAGGTCGTAGATGGCAGTGCCAGTGATATTGAGCTAAACGAGGAAGAGACCCATGCCTACCAGGAGCTCATCAAAGATAATCATTCTACTATGGCTTGGGATCTCCTGAATGAGTTCCAGCTTAAAACTTTGGGACTTTCCCGAGTGACCAATAAGGGTAATTTCCTTTCTTTTTGCATTCCTTTATCTGAATATGATTGTCTCATACCCATTATTTGTCTTTTGTTTTGTAATCGCAGCTACAGCTTTTATCAACAAGACTAATGAGCCTGAAGATGGAGACACTGCTAGGTTGAAAAGGGCTCGTTCAGGGAAAGATCCTCGAGCCCCAACAGCCACAGATGCCTACCTGAGGCCCCATGTAGCTGATGTTGAAGAAGTAGATGGCTCTTCCAAGAGCGCTTGGCGTCCCAACTGGGGTATTAGGAAGAAGGACTCCATTGTTGGAGATTGCAGGCATGCCATGGATTGGTCCTATCATTCCATAACCCCTGGTGACTTCAAGGATTATGTATCCGGCTCCACTCTTGAAGGAGCTGAGAGTGCTGGAGCTCAGGCCTTTGCTGCTGTAAGCTCCTTACTACCCATTCTCTTATATACTTGTTTGGTTATTTGAATCGTGGTTTTAACTTTGTCTTTTGTAGGCTAATGCCAACTTCCAGGGGGCCATATTCCAGGCTAAGACTTGGCGTTCCAACTATGAGACTTACAAGGCAAAGTATGATGACTCTCAGGATGAACTGGGCTCTGTCAAAGCTACCTTAGCTAGGAGGGAGAAAGAGCTTCTAGAGTCTCAGGCTGAAAATGTCACTCTCAGGAAGGGCAAGGACGACCTGATTGATGACTACCTTTCCTCCCAGGAGTATGTGGGCTTCATGGAGAAGCATGACGACTCTCTATTCCCTTACCAGTTTACTCAGGGATGGGACGAAGCTCTTGCTGAGGTTACTAGGAGATTTCCTGGTACCCTTAGTGTTTCAGATTTCCCTAGCCCTCATGCTCCTATGGCCTTGGCAGTGCAGGACACTCAGGAGGAGGACCATGAGGATGATGAGAGGATCCTGGAGCCAGATCCTTCTGCTCATCTTGGCGCAGATGAAGAGGATGAGCATACTGGAGATGCTTAGTAGTTGATCTCTTTATATATCTATTTATGTACTCTGCCTTCGGGCATGACTTTGTACTTTTGTTAACTTATTTTGAACTAGTCGTTTATGTATTCTGCCTTCGGGCATAACTTTTTAATTCGTAATCCATTGTCCTTGATGCTTCTCAACTTATTCATATTCGCATGTGTAGTCTAGCATTTTGTGCACATGTATCAATAAGTAATGTTCATATCTTATGCGAAAGTGTAAGATAGTCTTATTAGTATGAAGAAATGGGCACAGCCCTTACATAGATACTCTATTTCCAATATCTCAAGTTTAAAAACTTGGGATGGTTTCATCGACCTTATTTCTACTTCTATTACATAGGCAAAAAGCTAGGTCCTTTTCAGGAGAGCTTAAACATAGTAAACCTTGAGGTTAAATGCATGCCAAGTCCGGGGCACCTCAACCCCGTCCAAGGTTTCCAGTTTGTAAGATCCTCGTCCTAGCGTCTTCTTGACTCGATACGGCCCTTCCCAGTTCGGGGCTAGCTTTCCCTTCTGACCAACTCCAGAAGCCTCGATCTTCCTAAGAACCAGGTCACCTTGCTGAAAGAACCTCTCCTTAACCCTGTGGTTGTAGTAGAAGGATGCTTTCTTTTGATGCTCCGCATTTCTGGCATTTGCCTCGTCCCTGACTTCATCAATCAAATCTAGGGTGAGCCTCATGCCTTCTTCATTAGTCTCTGGTTCAAATGCCTCAATTCGAGGTGATGCATGCATGATTTCTAGTGGTACAACTGCCTCGGCTCCATAAGCCAGTAGGAAAGGGGTTTCCCCAGTCGTTACTTTGCAAGTAGTACGATATGCCCAAAGTATAGGCAGTAATTCATCCACCCAGGTATTTCTTGATCGTTCGACCCTCTTCTTAAGTCCATCAAGAATAATCCGATTGGCTACCTCAGCCTGTCCATTAGCTTGCGGGTGAGCTACTGAAGTAAAACGAAGCTCGATAGCATTTTCCTCACAGTACTTCCTGAACTCTTCATTGTTGAATTGTGTCCCATTATCTGTCACAAGGATTCGGGGGATTCCATACCTGCAGATTATGTTCTCCCAAAAGAACTGGGAAACTTGCTTGGTGGTTATCTTTGCTAAAGGCTTAGCCTCAATCCACTTAGTGAAGTAATCAATGGCGACAATCAGAAACTTCCTTTGTGCTGAAGCCATGGGGAAAGGACCAAGAATGTCCATCCCCCACATTGCAAACGGAATGGGAGAGCTGATTGAGGTTAACCTCTCAGGCGGCTGCCTTACAACCGGGGCGTGTTTTTGACATCTGTCACACTTCTTGACATAATCCTGGGCATCTGCTAACATCTCCGGCCAATAGAATCCCAGGCGGGTAATCTTGTGAGCTAGGGCTCTGCCCCCCAAGTGCTGCCCACAGATCCCTTCATGAACTTCCTCCAATGCTTCTCTTGCCTCTTGGGGCCTTAGGCACTTCAAGTACGGGATGACAAACGATCTCTTGTATAAGATGCCTTCAATCAAAGCATATCTCAATGCTCTCACTGACAATTTTCGTGCCTCCAAGGCATTGTTAGGGAGCCATCCGGTTTCTAGATGAGCTTTAATAGGATCTATCCAACATCTTCCAACATCGATAGGTGCTACCAACTTAGAGTTGATGGTCGGAGCCTTCAAGACCTGGAAGTAAACACTACCTGCATAATTCTCTATCTCAGAAGAAGCGAACTTAGAGAGGGCATCGGCCTTAACGTTCTCTTCCCTAGGAATGTGCTCCAGATAGCACTCCTCAAACTGAGTCATAACAGCTTTCACGACTCTGAGGTATTTTGCCATAGTTTCATCCTTGGCCTCAAACTCACCATTCACTTGCGAGACTACCAGTCTTGAATCTCCACACACTTTGAGGTTCTTGACCCTCATGACTCTGGCCAATCCCAATCCAGCTATTAATGCTTCATACTCAGCTTCATTGTTGGTTGTTGGAAAGTCCAACTTCAAAGCGTATTCAACTGTGAACCCATCGGGGCTTTGCAAAACCAAACCTGCACCACTAGATTTTGTTTTTGATGCTCCATCAAAATAGAGCACCCAATACTCTTTCTGGTCAACTATAAGTTCTTCATCTTTATCTTCGTTCTCAGGGGTGGTTATCATCTCCTGCCCCCCGACTTCTTGGTTGTCAATAGTGCATTCAACCACGAAGTCAGCCAATGCCTGAGCCTTGATGGCTGTCCGAGGCTTATATGTAATGTCAAATTCTCCGAGTTCGATTGCCCACTTAATTAGCCTTCCACTGACCTTCGGGCTATGCAGGATACTTCTCAACTGCTGGTCCGTCAGGACTTCAATCTTATGTGACTGAAAGTAAGGTCGTAGTTTCCTTGAAGCTGTTACCAATGCCAAAACAAACCTCTCAATGGTAGAATAGTTCAACTCAGCTCCGTGCAACACCTTACTCACGTAGTAGATGGGTTTCTGAACCTTATTCTCTTCCCTTATGAGGACGGCACTCAATGCTTGCTCAGATACCGCCAGGTATAGATAAAGAGTCTCTCCGATGTTAGGCTTGGCCAACAGCGGGGCTTCGGCCATGTATTTCTTCAATTGTTCAAAGGCCTCTTGGCTTTCAGGTGTCCATTCAAAATTCTTTACCTTCTTTAATGTTTGAAAGAAAGGTAAACACTTATCACCCGACTTGGAGATAAACCTTCCTAAGGCTGCCACTCGGCCTGTCAACTTCTGCACATCTCTTACAGAACGTGGTGGCTCCATGTCTAAAATCGCCTTGATCTTGTCAGGATTGGCCTCAATGCCTCTCTTTGAAACCATCAGCCCTAAAAACTTTCCAGATCCAACGCTAAAGGCACACTTGGCGGGATTCAACATCATTTTATGGTGCCTCAGCACTTCAAATGCCTCTTCGAGGTGCTTAATGTGATCAGCCTTGAGTAGGCTCTTGACTAACATATCATCAACATACACCTCCATGGTTTTTCCAATCAGATGGGCAAATATCTTGTTCACCAAGCGTTGGTAAGTAGCTCCTGCATTCTTTAGACCAAACGCCATAACAAGATAACAGAAGACACCAAAGTCAGTTATGAATGATACCTTAGGGATGTCATCTTTGTGCATCTTAATCTGATTATAGCCGCTGAATCCATCCATGAAGCTTAACATCTCATGTCCAGCTGTGGCATCTATCAACATATCTATCCTTGGAAGGGGAAAACAATCTTTTGGACATGCATCGTTCAGGTCAGTGAAGTCTATACACATCCTCCACTTCCCATTCGCTTTTTTGACCATCACAGGGTTTGCTAACCATTCGGGAAACTGAATCTCTTCAATAAAACCAGCTTCCAAGAGCTTATCCACTTCTTGCTTAATGGCCTCTTGCCTCTCTGGTGCGAAGTTTCTCTTCTTCTGCTTTATTGTCTTCCTCTTGGGATCAACGTTTAACTTATGAGTTATAAGTTGGGGGTCGATCCCTGGCATATCAGCTGCTGTCCAAGCGAACACGTCGCTATTCTTTTGTAAGAATTCTATCAATTTGCCCCTCAAGGGTTCTTTCAGAGATGCTCCAACATAAGTAACTTTTTCCGGATCGCTCGGCTCTAGGGGTATGGGAATCAAATCCTCTGCTGGCTTTCCTCTATACTCTTCATCATCGCGGACATCCATGTCTTCAATTGGAAGGACCTGCCCCCCAACTCCATCGGCCCTCAGTGCGGCTACATAGCAACTTCTTGCCATCTTCTGATCACCCTTCTGTTCTCCGACACCATTCCGTGTCGGAAACTTAATCTTCATATGATATGAAGAGGCCACAGCCTTGAACGCATGAAGTCCAGTCCTTCCAAGGATTGCGTTGTATGTTGAGGCTGCCTTAATCACCAAGAAGTTCAGCATCTGAGTCGCCTCCTTAGGCTCCTGCCCAATAGTCACGGGTAACTGAATAGTCCCTTCAATGTTGGACTCCACTCCGTTAAATCCGTATATGGGCATGTTTGTAGGGGTCAACTGAGAGTCGTTGTATCCCATCTTCACAAACGCATCATGAAACAAAATATCCACAGAAGCTCCATTGTCTATCAAGACTCGTTTTACTTCTGAATTTCCAATCACAGGAGTTATGACCAGCGGGTCATCATGGGGGAACTTCACCCCTTCCAAGTCTGAATCATCGAAACCAATTACCATCTCAGTTTTAGCACGCTTTGGGGCCTCTCCCACAATGTGCATTACTTCTCTTGCGTATGCCTTTCGAGAGTTTCGAGTTGTACCAGCCGCTGTCGGGCCTCCCCAGATCATGTTGATAACTGGCCCTCGGGGCTGCGTGTTACGGTCACGATCATTATCCCTTCTGTCATTGTTTCTCCTATTGTAATCCCCTCTTTGGGTTCCATGATCTCCACCCTTTGTGAAATTATTCAGCTTTCCTTTACGGATCAAGAATTTAATCTCGTCCTTCAACTGTCTGCAATCATCCGTGTCATGTCCCACGTCTCGGTGGAACCTACAGTATTGATCCTTGTTTCTCTTTGCAGGGTCACCTCTGAGTGGCTTCGGCCATCGGAAGTCTTTATCCTTCTCAATCTCTAACAAGATTTGGCTCCTAGGTGCATTCAATCTTGCATAGTCAGAAAATCTTGGTCCCATACTCTTCTTCGATGTTGACTCAGAATCTTTGCTAGTACGGGAATATTTGTCCCTAGCATCATACTCTTGGTCTTGCTTTCGCTTCTTCGTTTCATTATTACCCTTGCCATTGTTTATCACGACATCCTTCATGGTGCTGTCTTCGGCCTTGATATACTTATCAGCCCTTCGTTGGAGCTCAGCCATATTCTCGGGTGGGTGCTTTGCCAATGACCTTTTAAAGTAAAGATCAGTGGTGCCGTGCTCCAGGGCTACCATGGCCACCTTGTTCTCTAAATCAGTAATATTTAATGTCTCCTTGGTGAACCTCTTAAGATAATCTCTCAGATTCTCATTCTTCCCTTGTACCACATACATGAGAGATGCAGAACTTTTCTCATGAACTCTCCCGCTGATAAATTGACTAACAAAAGCAGCACTTAACTCCTTAAAGGAGCCAATTGAGTTTGCAGGAAGTCGGCTATACCATCTTTGAGCCATGCCCGACAAGGTTTGAGGGAACGCCCTACACTTCAAGGCGTCACTTGCAGGCTGTAGTAATAGTGCGTTCGAGAATGTCCTAACATGATTTGCGGGATCACCCGTTCCATCGTAAGCCTTAATCGTCGGCATCTTGAACTTCCTTGATATGTGGGCATTCATCACCTCCTCGGTGAATGGGGGCGTGGGATCATCAGGATCCCCAAGTGGCATCAGATCCTTGGGGTTGCTCTTAGGGGTTTCCACCCTTGTAGTTCTTCCAGTTGGGACGGTAGCCCTTCTTTGCCTTCTTGGAGGCCTCTCCAGATCTATGAAGGGAATCGGTCCTGACGTGGGAAGTGGCAAAGTCTGATTTGATCTGGCTTGCTCCCTGGCCATATCTTCCTTTAATCTTAAGATCTCGGCTTCATAAGCCTTAATCCTCTCAGTAGCTGTTGAAGGGAGTCCATCATGAGTAGTTCGAGTTCTCCCCATAGGTTCTTTACTTGCACGTCGCCTCCTTGGAGCTTCATCACGCTCGTAATCATCGTCAGAAGATGATTCATCCGTATAAGGACCAGAAAAATCGCGATAATCTCGATCTCGAATATACAGGGCATGACCACTTGGTCCAGCTCCGTAGTTAGGCATCCCGTACATTGGACTGGTGCTTATGGGGAGATCCGTAGTGTGGATCTGAACCCCTCGTGTAGGGTTGTTGGGGTCTACAATCAAGGAAGAAATCTCCACCTGGCGGGGGTTAGTCCCTGGAATTGTGTGGACGATCGGAGGTAGCGTACTCTCAACATGGGTAGTCGTCCCTAGGGGTTGAGAAACTTGATACGGAATGATAGTCCCGGATGTCAGAGGTACTTGCTCAGATGTCGGAAGTACTTGTTCAGTAAGGGGCGGAGCAGAGCTAAGAGGTAGAGCCTCGGTTGCGATTGGCTCTGTAGTGCTTGGTGCAGTTCTTCGTGTTTGAACCATGGTTGACGTCTTCATGTCCCACAGACGGCGCCAAATGTTGTGGAATAAAAACTAGGTTGTGAGATTGCGGCTAGGGTTTGATGTATTTAATGCTAGGGTGTGTGAGCTTCGTGCTTTAATGGCTGCTTCTGCGTTCGAGACTTAAACGGTCCTCACAGAATGCCTACGTATCTCTGTATTAAGAGAATCAAGCCAATAAAACGTAGTTCTGAGTTGAAGGGTCTGACCCTTTATATAGGCTGAGAAGCCTCAAAATTAGGGTAGGGTTAATTGACTTGGTGGACAAGTCAATCTTGAGGAAAGTTCTAGACCCCTTCCTTGTAGGAGTCTGTTTCCTTGTATGAGTGTATGCCTTGGAGGCTACTCCTTGTAGAGATAATGTTCTTATCTGACACTTATTGCTGAGCTGTTTATTATCCCTAATGTTAATTACGAAATTAATATTGTAAATAGGGTTTGGGCCCACCTGATGGCCCAACGTTTGGACCATTCCGGGGCTAATTAATGTCACATTAAATGTGTCTTTAGGGCTTACTTTTAGCCCATATCAAGGTACCAAAACTTTTAATGTTTCAGCTTTTGTGATGCACTGATTTCTTTTGATATGTAATAAATTTTATTTTATGTTATAATTATATTTTTATATAATCATTATTTATAATATTTAAATTTAAATTTTAAAAATTTAATATAAATTTAATTAATGATATGCATGGTTTAAAACTTAAATTTTAAAATTTTAAAATAAATATGTCGTTGATTGAATTCGAACCTTTAATATTAGAAAAAGAAATATATGCCCAATCATACAACAATATACCAAAAAAGTTAAGCAACACTAATATTGATTTTAACAATTGCAATTGAATTTGCAAGCCCGTGATTTTGCACCATGCAAGAAAGATGTTCACCAAATTCGACTCTATTTTAATCAGATTTCTTTTTATTCATATTATTATTGAGTGTTGAAATTAATGATGGCAGTTTGATAACGTACATGGGTCTTTGTTGAGTATTGAACACACGAAAAGAATACAGAGGGGGGGGTGAATGGATTCTTGAACTTTTCTTGTTCTTGAATCTGTTTGGTGAATGTAGCAAGATATGTGTTGTGTGTGTGATGATCTAAACGTGCGGATAATAAACAACACAAGACACAATATCACTTTAATCTAATATTTTATTAGATAAAGATTTGCTATAACCTGTGAATACAAATGGTAGTATTCTCAACTTCGTTTTTCACAGAGAGATGTACTCTTGAATGTGTATGAAAAACTTAATCAACTAAATAAGTGAGGTTGTATTCTTATAGAACATGAATATAACCTACTTACTACAAATAAGGTCACAGGATAAATTACTTTCTTGTATGTCTATCCTTTTTGAGTAAGTGTCCAAACGGCTACAGATTTGACTTTGCAAAACTCTGTTTAGATCCACTTCTTTAGCTCTTTGTCTCTTGTACATCTCTATAAGCTTCTTTGTAGGCTTCCCAGAGCACGTTACAGATTGTGGTCTATAAAGTGCTTTAGCTTGTTGCAGGTTTCTGACTTGTACAATTTCTCCAGTATTTTGTCTCCAAAAATGTATTCGAGAAGTGGCTAAGTGATTGATTCGGGAACTAGGATTAGATAACTCTGAGTTCTCGAATACTGTATAATTGACATATCGAATCACTTCTCGAATAGCTCTTTTCTTCAGGGATCCTTGAGTTATCGAATAGATCGAACACTTAACTTATTGAATCCCTGAGATGTCGAATAGCTTTTTGAGTCCTTGAGATATCGAATGAACCTTGACTTGTTGACTTCTAGAGAACTCGAATGATGCCTTTGACTTGTTGACTTTCTGAGTTCTCGAATAGAGTAGTAGACATATCGAATCTCTGAGGTATCGAATGAGATATCGAACAGTTCATTCAGAGATATCGAATAGTGTCTTTTGAGATATCGAATCCCTGACTTCTCGAAGGCTAGACTTCTCGAATATAACAAACATACTTCTCGAATTAGTACTTAGGCAAATTCTTCATTTCTTCAAATCCCAACTGTGATTATTTGATAGTCTTGTTCTTCAAACTTGAGGCATGAACCTTGGAACTTCTTTCAAACATTATTCTCTGACTTTTAAGCACAATTACACAGATAGGAATTGATGCCTATTACAAGTACTAAACAAATAAAAACTCTACAACTAGAGATTCCCTCAGTTAAGAGGTCATGTAAGTAATGCAAAACATTACAAATAATTAGGCTTGTTATTAGATGTATACATGCATGCCTCTATGACTAACAGTTTTTTTATTTGGTTTATAAAGAGATGGTGTGATATTTTTGGGTATATATTAATTATTGTTAGATATGATATGGTTGGAAGATATGATATGATTGACGTTTTTAGGTGTTTATAAAAGGTAATATCTTCAACTAAAAGTAAATGTGAAAAAGGCAATCGACTAATTACAATTAATTATGTTTTGTTATTATTTACTTTTTATTTGGTTTATGAAGATATGTGTGATATTTTTGGGTATATATTAATTATTGCTAGATATGATATGGTTGGAAGATATGATATGATTGATGTTTTTAGGTGTTCATAAAAGGTAATATCTTCAACTAAAAGTAAATGTGAAAAAAGAAATCGACTAATTATAATTAATTATATTATGTTGTGAAAATGACAATCGACTAATTACAATTAATTATATTATGTTATTATTTATTGACTTAATTGCACTTTGCACCCCTGTACTTAGGCGAAAATTCACTTTGGTGCCTACTATTCAAACAATTTCAATTTGCATCCCGATTGTTTTAATCCCGCTACAGTTTGCAGCCCTTTAACGATTTCAAGCTAATTTTGACCGTTACCGTTAGTCAAAGTAAGGGTATTTCAGTCTTTAATTATTACTAGCTTATAACCCGTGCAAAGCACGGGTTGCTTTTAATTTTTTGTAATTTGTTTATAGTGTAATATAATAGTATAAATTTTAATTTTAATTTGTTATAGTGTAATTTATTATTTGTTTAATATATTTTTTAATATTAAAAAATAGGGTTGAACCAAACTACCAAACTACCAATTATCCCCTAGTTTATAGCCACACTGACACACACGCCACTCCTCTCGATCAAAACTCTCGGCTAAATCTTTGCTTACCCGGGAATGTTTTTAGGTAGATAAAATATTAATTAAATTTATTTTTAATTGAACTAAAATTATGGCTAAAAAATAGGGTTGAACGAAACTACCAATTATCCCCTAGTTTACTTATTATAGTATAGTATAGATAGATATGTTTTTTAATATTAAAAAATAGGGTTGAACCAAACTTCCAATTATCCCCTAATTTAATACTATTATAAGCGAAATAGGATATATTTGGTTGTCGGTTTGGTACTCTTTTGTTGGTCACTCATTTTGGTCACTCTTTGATTTGCTTAAATCTCTATTATTAATAATAAAAAAAATGTAAAAAAACACACAAAACACTCTCCTGTTAAACACTCTCATTTTAATAAAATTAAAAAAAACACACACACACTGACACACACGCCACTGCTCTCGATCAAAACTCTCGGCTAAATCTTTACTTACCCGGGAATGTTTTTAGGTAGATAAAATATTAATTAAATTTATTTTTAATTGAACTAAAATTATGGCTAAAAAATAGGTTAAACCAAACTACCAATTATCCCCTAGTTTACTTATTATAGTATAGTATAGATATTAAACAATTTGTTTTTCAAAAAAAAGTAAGAAACAAAATTTGAAATTGGAAAAAAAACACAAAATCTTAAATTTATGATATTTATTGTATGGATAATATTTTGAAAATTATAAGAAATGTAGTTTATATTTAAATAATATTTTACGAGAATTTAGTTATGTAAATATTTATAAAAATATGAATTATAAATTATATATAAAAAAATCTGTGAATTGTAGATAAAATGTTGGTAAATCTAAAAATCTAAAAAATATAAAAGTAATTGAAATAATTTAATTTTAAAAATTATTGTAGAGTATAATGACCGAAATACCCTCATTTTGACCAACGGTCACGGTCAAAATTAGCTTGAAATCGTTAAAGGGGTGCAAACTGTAACCGGATTGAAACAATCGGGATGCAAATTGCAATTGTTTGAATAGTAGGCATCAAAGTGAATTTTTGCCTAAGTACAGGGGTGCAAAGTGCAATTAAGTCATATTTTTTTTAGGAGTTTGAATAGTATAGATATTGTATATATTTTTTTAATGAAGGGTATATAAGTAAATTCACGAAGTACCAAAAAACAGGTACCAAAAAACATGTACCAAAAATAGGTACCAAAACTTTTAATGTTTCAGCTTTTATATAATAGTATAGATGAGGAATACATATAATAAAATGTTTTATTGGAAGTAGAATACGAGTACGGTGGAGACATCTTATACAATTTTTTAAAACTATATATTTTTTTTCTTAGAATTCCTTTATTTTAACTTTGTTATACAAGTTAATTATACTTGCATTAGAAAAATATATCCATAAATTTAATACTATTTTCGTAACGAAAAGTCTTCATATTTAATTTTTTTAGATATGTTAACATAATAGATATACATCCCCATTCGGAAGCTGTAAGTTTAATGAATATAAAAATTGAAATTTACTCTCTTTCTTTATATAATGAAGCTAGAATTTCGATTCCAAATAAGAGCGGCTCGAAACGTATTTGTTGAGTATTGAATACGATAAAAGAATACAGAGGGGGGGTGAATGGATTCTTAAACTTTTCTTTGGCTAGAGTCTATGTAGCAAATAAGTGTTTGTGTGTCCAGAAGTGAAGGTGCAGATAAAGAACAACACAAGACACATTATCACTTTAATCTAATGTATTATTAGATAAAGGTTGCTACAATCTGTGAATACAAATGATAGTATTCTCAGCTTCATTTTTCTCAGAGAGATACAGCTTACAACGTATGAAAAACTTGACTCACAAAGTTACAAAGTTAATTACTAAGAAAGTGAGGCTGTATCCTTATAGAACATGGATACAACCTACTTACTCCAAATAAGGTAGCTGAACAAATTACTTTCTAGTCTGTCTATCCTTTTTGAGTAAGCGTCCAAACGGTTACAGATTTGACTTTGTAAAGCCTGTTCAGATCCACTTCTTTAGCCCCTTGTCTCTTCTATATCTCTCCAAGCTTCCTTGTAGGCTTTCCAGAGCACGTTACAGATTGTGGTCCATAAAGTGCATTGGCTTGTTGCAGGTTTCTGACTTGTACAATTTCTTCAGTGTTTTGTCTCCAAGAATGTATTCGAGAAGTGACTAAGTAGGTGATTTGAGAACTTGAATTGACTTGATCGATAACTCTGAGTTCTCGAACACTGTTATATTGACATATCGAATTACTTCTCGAATAGCTCTTTTCTTCAGGATTCCTTGAGTTATCGAATAGAACACTTGACTTGTCGAATCCTTGAGATATCGAATAGCTTTCTGAGTCCTTGAGATATCGAATGGAACTTTGACTTGTTGACTCCTTGAGAACTCAAATAATACTTTGACTTGTTGACTTCCTGAGTTCTCGAATAGAGTACATAGACATATCGAATCTCTGAGATATCGAATGAGATATCGAACAGTGTATTCAGAGATATCGAATAGTGTCTTGAGATATCGAATCCCTGACTTCTCGAATGCTGGACTTATCGAATAGACAAATATACTTCTCGAATTGGTACTTAGGCAAATTCTTCATTTCTTCAAATCCCAACTGTGATTATTTGACAGTCTTTATCCTCTTGCTTGAGGCATGAACCTTGGAACTTCTTTCAAGCATTATTCTAGACTCTATAAGTACAGTTACACAACTAGGATTTGATGCCTACTACATGTACAATACAAACAGAAACTCTACAACTAGAGGTTCCCTCAGTTAAGAGGTCATGTAAGTAATGCAAAGCATTACAAACAATTAGGCTTGTTATTAGATGTATACAGGCATGCCTCTGTAACTAACAATCTCCCCCAAATTGTGAGTGAGACCCTTAGTCACAATTTCATGTCTGATAACAAGCCTAACATACATAAAGATAAAACTTTAACAGTACAGGTATGTAGATTGATTGAGGAAAGTACATAGAAGTGTTCTTACAAGTTATGAGAAACTACTAGCCATATCCTTTTGGATTCATCTCTTGAGCTTTGGCTTGCAGATTCTCATTTTTCATTTTTTCCTCAGCTTCTTTGGCTTTCTTCTTTGCATTTTCATCCATGACAAGAATAATGTCTTCCATTGCAGTGAGTTCTTCAATTAGACGGGAGCCTGATAAATCCTTAAGTACTTCATTCAGCTGTTTCTCAGAATAAGAACTGATGTAGTCCATTCTAATCTTTACATTTCTACCATATTTCTTGTACTCAATGATGTAAGGATTAAACTTGACTCTACATAGACCCATAGCTCTCAATTCATCAGCCTTAGTTTTCATTGCAGCAAACTCCTCCTCCCTTTTCTTTAGTAGCTCCTCACTGTTCTTTCTCATTTCTACCTGGTGATCTCTCTTTATTTTGACAAAGTCAATTAGCTCCAGCTTCCATACCCTTTCCACTCTGTCTTCAGAATCCAACATTGCAATTATTCTTTCTATGTCATATAGCCTGCCCCAGTGCTGACATGTTCCTTGTCTGAATTTCTTCTGTCTTCCATCAGTATATTTTATTTCAAGAAAGTCATCAACAACGGCAACATGATAGATTCTTTGAGCCCATATGAAATGCAGTTGGTCTTCCTCATAGATTTCATCCAGAGGTAGTAGGTTCAATCCTGGAATTATTGTCAGTGCCTTTGATTTCGATATTTTCACCCTTCTTGCAGCATGCTTAATTTTACTCCTCCTCTTGAGGTGGCAAAACAGTTGCAGAAGCCATCGAATCAGATTTTGGTAGGTCATTACTAACAGTATTCACCCTAGACTCAGAGTCTTGTGTTGTGGTGAGGTTAATGCTAGCAATGCCTAAGGCTTGCTGTTTTACAATTTTCCTCTCATAGACTTTTCCTTGGTCATCACCATCTTTCTTATTCTTGTCATCCTTCTTCTTCTTCTCATCTTCATCACCCTTATCTCTCCTGTGATGTCTCCTCCTCCCATCACTTTTGTCTTCAGAGTCATCATCCTTATTTCTCCTAGGTTGAGCCCTCTCTGGAGTTTCACCAGTTGCTATAAAAGATCTGAGAATGTGCAGTGCTTCAATTTCTTCAGCATTTCTGGTTCCAACCTTCTTCTGTAGTTGATCAATGATAGCAATGACCAGTCTGTGATTTCGAGAAGTGAGATCATGGGGAATGACCAATTGCTTGATGTCTTCAATTTTGGTGCCAGACTGATAGATGATTGTCCATGACTTCTTGATCACTTCTGGCAGCCTTGAAGGTTGGCCATTCCTCAAATCATCAAACAGACTTTTGTTGTTCTCATTTCTCTTCTCAATAAGCTCAAGTATGGCATCTATCTCTGAGTGTTTTAGGGCTTGTAGAGTCTTGTATGTTAGATGCCATATCTTTGATTTAGATATCATCAATATCTCCTTGAACCATAGATTATTGACTTTCTTGGGGATGACAGTGATGTAGTCAATCTGCTCCTTCAACTCCCTCAGATAGAACTGAGTGTCACCAGCCTGTTCCCTTGTGGCTTTCAGAAACTCCAAGAAGGCTTTATCATGATAAACATTTGAGTTAGCAACTTCTTGTAGCTTGGCCTCAGTAATTACTTTGTGAAAGGCAGAGTGTGTAAACTTGTAACACTATAACTAATGTAACTCAATTAAAGGAAAAGATACTTAACCAGAAGACAATCAAGAACAAGAAGCCACAAGAAATCAACACTAAATGAAGACAAGGTAATTGATACAATTGAACATGTTAACTATGATCAAGCCAAGAAGAAATCATTGAGAGAAGTTCAAGTCAAAGTTGTTCATGCCTCGGTGATTTGAGAAATCGAGAATCAAGATCATAACTATCAGTATCAACAAGACCAATTGATTTCAAGTGAACAAGAAGGAAAGCGAACATTGGAAAGCCACGTTACTAAGTGAATATGGTAATTTATTCAAGAAGCAGAAACACTATCAAGACTAGTCACTTATGAACCAGACCAGTGCATCAAGTGTCAGGACATTGATAGCAAGTTTATGTCAGTAATAAAGATCCATGTTCAAGAGCTTGCTGAAGAATAAAGAAGACATGAAGATATCACAAGTTCAAGATGTGCATTGAAGTTTCAAGTTGAAGACCAGAATATTTTCTAAGTACTAAATATTCTAGATGACCAAGTAGAATATTTCTAAGTAGAAGTTCTACTTAGAAATTCGAGATGGCTAAGTAGAAATTCTCAAGTAGAAGTTCTACTTAGAGTGCAGCTTCAACATGACACATGGCATCTTCTGATTGGCAGATTTCCAAGCTTTCAAGATAAGGCAAGATTTATGTGGACATCATTGGGCCACGTATATCTTAGTCTTTGAAGACTACAGGACATAGATTACATGTAGTATAAATAGAAGTACTTGTGTAATGTTTATTTGAGAGAGCAATAGTTGAGGAAAACACAAGAAAAAGAGAGAGAGTGCATTCACAGAGCTTAGTATCATTCACTTCTCTCTGAACTTCTGTTATACTTTGTAATGAATGTTGTAGCAACCATTTCAAGTTATATATAAGAAATATATTCCTTGAATCTGCGTGTTCATTTATTGCATCGTATTTATTGCTTCTCATATTCAAAATGTTGTATTCACCCCCCCTCTACAACACATTTGGACCTAACAATTGGTATCAGAGCAATATGTTTAACATACAAAACATAGATCCTTGTGTTTAGTAGAAGAATCGTGAGTTTTCATTTTCTAGATCTACTTTTCATTTTCTCGAAAAGTGTGCTTTAATTCGTTGGTAGTGAAAACTCATCCGAAAAATTATTTAAATACTCCAGGTGTGATTATTCAGCTTGGGTGTATTTTAATTAATTTTTGTGAATTAATCTGGGTTCGTTGATATTTGGTGTTCTTGAGTGTTCATCATCTGTTCTTATCAAAGAAGACAACCCAACAACTTTTTGATCTCCTTTTCAAACAGATAAATAGTAAAAGAATAAAAAGGTGTTTTTGGACTTTTGATTTGCATTATTCACGGCCGAAAGTGTAACAAGACATACTCAGTACCTAGCACGTGGGTTAGGTGGGTTAGGTGAGTAAAGCATCAAAGTCAAAAAGGTGTTAAAGAGATAATATTGTTTATTCAATATTAAAGTAATCTGCAGAAAATTTATTCTAAGGACAAAAGTTCTACATAGAATTTCTACTTGAGATTTTCTACATAGAATTTCGACTTGGACAATTTCTACTTGGTGAAGTTCGACTTGAGCAAAATTTCTACTTAGAGAAATTTCAACTTAGGCAAAAGTTCTACATATATATTCTACATAGCCTAGTCTTGGGTACTTAGAAACTTTTAGTGACCAGAATTGAAATGGCTCCTAAAAATGCATTCAAGATCCCAATGTTCAACCGAGATCACTATGAAGAATGGGTTTTCAGAATGAGACTCTATTTAGAGACTGTTAACCCTGAATATCTAGAAGTCCTTGACAAGGGTAAATTTGTTCCAATGGTGGTTATTCCTGCACATACGGAAGGAGGGGTGGTTATAGCACCTCGGTCTGAGCCCAAAAAGGCAGCGGACTTTTCAGATGCTGACAAGGAACAAATAGCTTGTGATACTGCCGTACGACAAACCTTGATGGAATCTCTTGATCATGAAATGTTCAACATAGTCAAAGGTCTGACTACAACGAAGAAGATTTGGGACAAGATAGAAGTTGTCATGGAAGGATCTGCAGAGGTTAGAAGTAACAAGACACTCATACTCAAGATGGAGTATGACATCTTTAGAATACGAAAAGGAGAAGGCATAACGGAAGTCTATCTACGATTCAGTCAGTTGGTATTGGATTTGAATCTGAGAGGTGTAACTCTCCCCATGGTTGAGACCAATACGAGATATCTGAGGAACCAGCCAAAGAGCATTGAACATAGGGTCTACGCAATCAGAGAAACCAGAGATTTGCATACAACTTCTCTGGAAGAATATTATGGACTATTAAAGACCTATGAGCTGGAAACGCTTCAAGATCAAGCATGGGAAAATGATTCAAAGGGAAAAGAAACTGCATCAGGATTAGTTGCTGATGAAGAAGAGACTGAATTGATAGCTAGATATGAGATTGAGAGGGAAGATCGCCAGGAAGCACAACCTATAACTCCTATCAAACAAGTTAAAATCAATTTCCCTAGAGATGAATCTAGACCAGGATTAGGAGTTAAGGCTGTTAAACAACAATGGAAGAAAGGCATAAAAGAGGTTAAGGCTGAATGGATAAAGAAAGCATGTTATCACTGCAATTCTACTGAACATCTTTCTTATGCATGTAAAGCTAACATAAATGTTCCTGCTACACATGCCATGCCTACCACACATACAATGAATAATCTGCATCAGAATCATGCACAGTGTGGTCAACCTAATTGTATGCCATGCACTTTTAACATCATGCAAACTTTTGTGCATTTAATGAATGCATCTAGCCAGTCATGCTCAAATACTACTGCTAGTTCAAACATCAAGAAAAAGCATGTGAGAGCCAAGACTGTCAGTCCTCCTAAAGTTAGGAGTGACAAACCTTCTTCTAGGACTGACAAACATGTCAAGTCTGAGAAAGGAAAGGAGAAAGTCAAAAGCTCTAGTAATGTTAAGAAAAGTGCATCTCCTGTTGTTAAATCTGTTGATTCTCGATCTTATCGAAAAGCCGGGCCCAATCAAAGTTGGGTTCCGAAGAATGTCTAATCAATATGTCATTGCAGGGCATTAAGCAGAATATAAATAAAGTTATATGGGTACTAGACAGTGGAGCATCGAGGCATATGACTGGAAACAAGTCCCTGCTTACAGAGTTGGTTATGAAAGCTGGCCCTTATGTTACCTTTGGAGATGATAGCATAGGTGTGACAAAGGGATATGGCAAACTGAAAACTGGCAATGTTATCATTGAAGATATTTCCTATGTTGAGGGATTAAAGCACAATTTGTTGAGTATCAGTCAATTTTGTGACAAAGGTTACGAAATTGTCTTCAACAAGAAAGGTGTATCAATCACTCACATCAAGGAAGGCTCACTGGCTTTGAGAGGAGTTCGAAAGGCAGATCTTTTTGTTGCAGACATGGATTCAGCAAATCAGAATGAGGTTACCTGTTTCTACAACAAAGCCTCAAATGATGAAAGCTGGTTATGGCACAAAAAACTATCTCACTTAAACTTCAAAACGATGAATACTCTCGCGAGACGAGAATTAGTGAGAGATCTACCTCAAATGGAGTTCGCTCCGAAAGGACTCGGTGAAGCCTGTCAAATGGGAAAGTCGAAGCGAGCCTCGCATAAAAGTAAAGAAATTTCTAGTATTACTGAGCCTCTGCAACTTCTTCATATGGATTTGTTTGGCCCAGTGAATGTCCTATCTTTGTCTAGGAAAAGATATGCATTGGTAATCGTGGATGACTTCTCCAAGTATACATGGGTATTGTTCGCAATGACGAAAGACGAAGTACCTTTCTTAATCATTGATCACATCAATCAAATTGAGAATGTTTCAACACTTACTGTGAAGACGATTAGATCAGATAATGGCACTGAATTCAAAAACCCAGTGCTGAATGACTTCTGTGTATCTAAGGGAATACGTCGTCAGTATTCAGCCCCGAGAACTCCACAGCAAAATGGAGTAGTTGAAAGGAAGAATAGAACATTGGTTGAAGCAGCAAGAACTTTGTTGTATGATTCGAAACTTCCTCTATACTTCTGGGCCGAAGCAGTGAGTACCGTGTGTTACACTCAAAATCGATCCTTGATCATAAAAGATAAAGAAAAGACACCATGTGAGCTAATGAACGGCAGAAGACCAACAATCAAATACTTTCATGTCTTTGGAGCAAAATGCTATGTACTTATAGAAGATGAAAATCTAGGCAAGTTTGCAGCAAAAGCTCATGAAGGAATCTTTGTTGGTTACTCCACAGATGTGGTGGCAGCTTATAGGGTGTTCTTAGTAAATGATCGAAAAGTGACTGAAAGCTACAACGTCAGATTCGACGATACCAAACTCTCATCAATTTCAAGAGATTCTAGTGAACCTGAGTCCCTAAAATTTCAGAATCTGGACTTAGAGGAACTTGAAGATGAACCTGAGTTGGTTGTCCCATTAAATGTTCCAAGTGTACATGAAGAACCTGAGTCTAGTGAACAAGCTAATTCTACAAGATCAGAAGAGACTTCTTCAGTACGAACCGGCAACAACTCAGGGGGAGTAAATAGCAGCTCAAGGACTACTGTTCAAGGCTCGAGTCGAGTTGACACTAGTTCTGTAGGAGCTGGCATTAACTCAGGGGGAGTTAGTGAAAATAATCAAAGTAGTCAGCACCACAACTCAGAAAGTCAAGCTGAATCATCAAGAAAATTTCCAGGAGAACGGGTATGGAATAGAAACCACCCGTTTGAGTTAATTATTGGTGATCCAGATGCTGGTGTGACTACTAGAAGAACTGCAAGAGCTGACCTGGCTAATATTTGCTTATATTCTGGGTTCTTATCCAAGCTTGAACCTAAAGAAATAGAAGAAGCTCTTGGCGATGCTGATTGGGTGATTGCAATGCAAGAGGAACTCAATCAGTTTGAAAGGCAGAAAGTTTGGAAACTGGTACCCCGACCAAAGAACAAATCAGTAATTGGAGCTAGGTGGGTATTCAGAAATAAAATGGATGAAAACGGACTTATAACACGAAACAAGGCTCGTTTGGTTGCAAAAGGTTATTCTCAGCGAGAAGGAATTGATTATGATGAGACCTATGCATCGGTTGCAAGACTTGAGGCAGTCAGGATGTTCTTGGCATTTGCAGCACATAAGAACTTCAAGGTTTTTCAGATGGATGTGAAAAGTGCCTTCCTGAACGGAGAGTTAGAAGAAGAAGTGTATCTGGAACAGCCGCCTGGCTTCATTGATCCAGAACTTGTAGATTTTGTGTATCTTCTCTTCAAATCTGTCTATGGCCTCAGGCAATCCCCAAGGCGATGGTATGAAACCCTATCCTTATTCTTAATTGAAAGTGGTTTTACTAGGGGAGTAATTGATAAAACATTGTTCTATAAAATGTAAAGAATGATTTAATACTTGTTCAAGTCTATGTGGATGATATTATTTTTGGGTCATCTAATGAGCGCTTGTGCGAGAAATTTGCCAAGCTAATGCAGGAAAAATATGAGATGAGCATGATGGGAGAGCTGTCCTTCTTCCTTGGATTACAGATCAGTCAGAGAAAAGATGGTATCTTTATCTGTCAATCCAAGTACGTCAGAGATTTACTCAAGAAGTATAATCTAGAAGATGCATCAGCAGCTAAGACTCCCATGGCAACAGCCACGAAGCTTGATGAAGACAAATCAGGTAAACCAGTTGACATCACAAGCTATCGAGGTATGATTGGCTCACTCCTCTACTTAACTGCAAGTAGACCCGATATAATGTTCGCAACTTGTTTATGTGCAAGGTTCCAAGCGGATCCTAGAGAATCACATCTCGTAGCCGTCAAAAGAATTTTTAGGTATCTCAAGGGCACACCAAATCTAGGGATTTGGTACCCAAGAGATACAGGTGTTAATCTAATTGGCTATTCGGATTCAGACTATGCAGGTTGCATGATTGATAGGAAAAGCACATCTGGTGCTTGTCAATTTCTTGGCAGAAGATTGGTGTCCTGGCAAAGTAAAAAGCAACATACAGTATCTACTTCTACTTCTGAAGCTGAGTACATTGCTGCTGGAAGCTGTGTAGCTCAAATACTGTGGATGAGGAACCAATTGAAAGATTATGGCATGGAGCACAAGAAAATTCCAATTATGTGTGACAACACAAGTGCCATTGTCATAACCAACAATCCTGTAGATCACTCAAGAACCAAGCACATCGACATCAGGTATCACTTCATAAGAGAACATGTCGAGGAGGGGACTGTGGAGCTACATTTCGTGCCCACAATGCAACAAATTGCAGATATATTCACCAAACCTCTTGATGAAGTAACATTCAATAGATTGGTTGGTGAATTGGGAATACTTAACACAAGTTAGTAAAGCCTTCTATCTGTAAAATCCATGTTTATGTTTGTATATGCAAGCTAATTAATCATTATAGTGTCATTTTACATGAATTCATTGTGTTTTAAGTGTCTTTTATAGCACAAATCTTTGAATTTATGCTTGTTAGATTGCATGATTATAGGGGGAGTTAAATTCATAATATTCTAAATTTTTGCATGATTTTTAGATGAATTTACCTATGATTTTCATGTAATTAGAGGCCTTAGAATTTAATTTCTTCAAAATTTCGAGTTAGTTTCTATCTCGAAACTCATCTAGAAATTCGACTTGAATTTCGACTTGAGCTTCCAGAGTGAAGTTTTGAAAAATTCTAAGTCTGGGAAGAATTTCGAGTTAGTGTCTATCTCGAACTTCATCTCGAAATTCGACTTCGAGTTACCAGTGTGCCTAGTTCTATCTTCAAAATATTCGAGATAAGGTCTATCTCGAACTTTATCTCGAAGGTTGAGATGAGGTTCCAATTTTGGGGATATTTTGAAAAGAACTGAGAATAACTTCGAGTTAATCTCTATCTCGAAATTCATCTCGAAGTTCGACTTGGTGTTCGAGATAGAATTCTCAGTTGGTTACAAGGACTTTTCGAGTTAACTCCTAACTCGAAACTTATCTCGAATTTCAGCTTGAAGTTTGAGATAGGTTTCCCTGGTGGTTTTGCTGATTAAATAGTTCAAAAAGTGTTTGTTCGAGTTAACCTATCTCTAAATTCATCTCGAAGTTCGACTTGATAATTTTCGAGATAGAGTTCGACTTAAGAAGTTCGAGATAGAGTTCGACTTAAGTGTTCCCTGTATGGACTTAGTAATTTTCACTCTTTTTAATAGGGACATTTTTGTCATTTCACAATCATCTATATATACATCTCTAACTCGATGCATTATTCACTTTACCTAATTTCATTTTTACAGCAACCTCTTTACAAAAACAAGGCGATTTCACAATTTCTTACCATTAATCCGTGTTTTTGTGATTAAACTCATACATATCACGAATTACTGCCAATTTTTAGACTACTATTGTCTGTGTTATCATTAATCTTTGTGTTGGTGTGTTTTGTACCCGTTCATATACACGCGCATATACATACACACGAACATCAAGTGTTTGTGTAACTGTTCAAAACACGATTTCCATATTCTCTATCTATATCCACACACTATTTCACTGGTATACACACACGAATATACATCTTCATTGACTATTCAGATTTAGTAATTGGCTACTGTTTGAATCCCGTAGTTTAATTTCTTAGAGTGCTTTTTGATCTTCTCGGGAAATTAAAAGGGATACAACCTTTAATTCGTTAATTACTTGTTTTTCAAAATTAAAAAAAATATATCACATTTTTTAAAGAAAAACATTTAATTAAAATGGCTCACCAATTTTCACTTGCTAAAAACAATTTTTATAATATTTCTACGGAAATTGGTGATCAACTCCCGTGCTTTAAGTTTTGGATACGATTTCTCAATTTGTACTCCAAAGCTAGCCATGCTTTTACTGCTAAACCTACACTAGTACATGATGCTTTACAGCAATTATGGACTAGTGCGGTTATTTTTGGGAGCAAATCAACCCCCTACGGTTTCAGGTTTACCTTAGCGGGTCAGGAATATGAGGTGACTGAAGAAATTGTCAACAGGGTTCTGCGATTCCCGATCAAAGATGCTTATGATCCAGAACCTACAGCTACAGAACGCCTCAGATTCTTTGAAGAAATTGGATGTTATCCTCCGACTGGCCGGATCACAGGAAATGTTCAAAAACAATTCTTCCATGTGGAATGGAATTACTTTTTCGAAGCCATCACAAGATGTTTTCGGGCACGAGAAAGAGATTTCCATCAAATTCCCATTCCCATGCAAACCTTTGGAATTGCCCTAGCAAGAGAACTGGATATAAATTATGGACGCATAGTTCTCTCTGAGATAGTGGCTGTAATGGGATCTCCTGCAAGCAGAGACCTCAACACAACAGATGTTGTATGCTGGTTTCCTCGGTTCCTACAAATGCTGATTAATGATTTAATACCGAAGGATGCTCTTGCTGTTAGACAGGGATTTGCCAGAAGCCCAACATCTGCACCGCTAGGGATGGGCACTAAGTCACTTTCAACAATTGCTAATCAGGATAAACATCAAGGTAAACCGATGTCAATTCCTGAAAACATTCAACTGTGGCTTACATATGATGCAGGAGTTACCACTTTGGCGGAATCATCACAAGTTTCATCATATGCTCAGAATCCGTCTACTCATGCTGAGGCATTTGAAGGGATTCCTGATGAGCAAAGCGATGACGAACAAGGTAATGAATCAGGTAATCTCTCCCTGCATACTACTCATTCCTCTTCCTATGTATCTGATTCCAAGACCCAAGAGACTGCTAGCCCGCAGGATCTATCCCAGGGTGAGAGCTATATTTCTGAGTCTGTCAAACATTCTAATTCTCTTTCACCCCTGTTACCGGAATCCAGAAAGCCAGCACATGTAGATGTAGGAAATGATGAGGAGAGTGACCCCGAAGAGCAGCCTCTTATTCGAAAGAAAGCCAAATTTTCTCATGCTGCTACTTCCAAACCCCAGTCAAACCCTAGTGTGTCACATGCAACCACTCCACCTCACGAGAGTGGTTCTCCCCTTGAACAATCTGCACATAGGGATTTTGGTGAGGATGATGTACCTTTTGAAGATACTGTTGCTTCAAAAGGACATGAAGTTTTAAGACCTTCAGCCGTACCTTCACCGGTACGTACTGATGCTGCAAAGAGGATCGGTTCTGATGTTGTACAAGAACACTTTGCAGCCTCTCAGCCTGAGATTCCAACTCAGGAACCAACAGAAATTGATCCCATAACTGCCAATTATATTGCTTATCCAGTTTCTGCAGGTACTGCTTCATACTTTGGATCAATCATTGAAGACATACACGAGCGTGAGATAGGGAGTGTGTGTGAGAGGTTAGGGAGAGAGGGACCTTCATTTTTAAGGCCCGAAACTTAGCGCCAAATACTAACAGAACGAGTATTAGAGCGAGGTCACCTAAACCAAACACCGTCCCTTAACATTGAAAATCTTGATACACGTATGACTTCTATGGAAAATCAGATGAAGCAGTTCGGGCAGACGATGGGGCAGTTAGGGATTAACATTGGCAACAATCAAAGGGCTCTTGATGACTACGCAGCACGAATGGGAAGTCAAGCTACAGCGTTTGATGCTTTGACAAACAAGGTCAATGACTTGGGCCATGCTGGTGGTGTCTTGGGAAGCACTCTAAATGAGAGGATGGGAGCAATGGAGACTACAATGCATACAATGGCTATGGAGATCAGTAGAATGATGTTCGCATTCAGTAGTTTTGTGCCCCCGGAGTGTTTCGAGCCGCAACAACCTCCCCCCGATGCTGGTGCAGGTGGTGCTAGTGGAGCGGGAGCCTCTGGTTCTGGTTTTGGAGTTTCTTATGCAGCTGGTGGATCTGAAGACCAAGGTGGAGTTCAGGATAACTCACCTAAGGGGGAGAGTGGAAAGGAGACGAGACAGCAGGCAGTTCATATCGAAGAAATTGAAGAACATGCTGATCTTGTCAAGGAAATAGAAATTGAGCCGTCTGTTGATGAAGAGGCTCTGAGGAAGAGAAAGGGTAAGGCTAAGGCGATGGAGGTTGAGCAAGATGAACCATTCATTGACCTGAGTCATCATCAGGAAAAAGTACAGGAGGTACTTGATTCAGACTCCGATATGGAGGACGTACCTTTAGCACATGCAATAAAAAGATCTTTGAAGGAACAAGGTGGAGGTGCTGGGATGTCTTTCGGAATGCCTGAAGAAGTTCCTGTTGATGAGGAAACCCTTGAGTCTCAACAGTTAGCCTTGGAACAAGCTCAGTCCATAAAATGAAGATGATGCAAGAACGTGCTGCGTTCCTAGAAAAGAAAGTGGCGCTACAAGGGAAGCAGTACGATCATGAGCTTGCAAGGCTAGCTGATCCTCAAGTTGATCTGGACAAGAGAAGGACAGGGCAGAAGTGGGATGAAGCAAGGAAGATATTGATGGGACCCTGTGCGAAAGGAGTTCATAACAAGGAGGCAGATGACCTGTTCTACAACCTGAATTTGCAGAATCCAATGACTGCGGACTACATAAGTGCATTGAAGAGATTAATTTCTAAAGTCAGGGTTGGATACAATGTGACGCTTAAGGAGTGGCAGGTTATATTGTCTTTGGTAGAAGGAGTCCCAACGTCTTTCCTATATGTGGATGACCAATTCATAATGAGAAGATCTGCGTCAGAGTTGTTCTTGCTAGCAACAAAAATTCAATACTCTCAATCTGAGGAGCTCAGCATTCTGTATAGGGATCAGTTAATGCAGCTAGCAGAGGACAAGGGTCCAGAAATCTCAGCATATCCTAATGTTGTCCGGATGGTAGTTGACGGGAAAATGAAGAGGGTTAGCATGGAGGAAAAGGATTTAATTGATCTTTCAGTGGAATCTCTTAAAGCTGTCTGTAGACAAATGATGAGTAAGGGGTTCGCTTCTGAGCTTAAAGAAAAATCTGTGAAGATCATTGAAAGAGTCATATTCAAGAAGAGCAATGAGGTGTGGAAGTGTGATATCATTGCTCCAAACCCTCTCGATAACGTGAAGATTGAGCCGGAGCTGATAGAGAAGAAATGGAATATTCTTCAAGCAATGAAGAATGTAGATGAAGCTCTGACTCTTCCTTCTGGAGCACTGGAACAAGGAGAGATAAGGGAGACAGTTGGCATTCCAGGAAGAGATAGTGTATACTGGATACACGCTTATGTTGATGATACAGCTGATGCCTTAGTATTCATAGATGCAGACCAGAATCAAACACTCTTGCATATGAGTAGAAAATGGCTGCTACAGAATCAAGATGCTGCATTTCTGGAGAGAGTATTATATGTGTTCAAATGGGGCGAAGTGGAAGATAAGTATGTGGAAGAAAAGCAGAGACTCATGAGTTACCTGTCTGAAGTAGTAGTGGAAAAGAAGCGAATGGAGCAAGATGTGGCTAGTGTCCACAATACTAACCGTGTCAAGGGCTATCCCAAAATGATCTATTGTCAGTTTAAAGCTGATAAAGCACATTGGAAACCTCAGCTAATAATGAAGAACTTTGAGGACATTCCAAAGATCAGGACTACTCAAGAGGTGGAAAAACTCAGAAGGCTTTTCAAACATCCTTACCCAGAGCCCAAGAATCCTCTAGAAATGGAAGCTGTAAGTCTGTTGAATGCTAGGTGGGAGCAGCTTTACGATCCAGTGTACAAGAAAGAACAGCAGCAGAAGGAGAAGCGCAGAAGGCAGAAAGAAGAGAAAGACCAAGCTGCTGAAGCTAGGAAGAGGAAACGGAATTAGGGTTAAAGGTCAGAGTGGTGTGAACTTGAAGTTGGAAAAACTTCATGTCTTTCGGTTGCTTTAACTCACTTGAGGAAAATTCACCTTAGAGTGAATCCAATAAGGTGATATAAGTTTGACTAAAAGGTATGAAATAATCCAGGTGATAGGAATCATTCAAATGATCTTTAATTCGAGGTTCGAATTTTGTTTCTAGTTTAAGTTCTTTGTATTGTTTTCAAGTACTTTTCAATTGTATATTATTCAAGACTTTAATGTTAATTATCTTTTCTCGTCTCATTGTTTAGTTTAGTTGAGTTATCCTTCATTAATTTGAATGTCATTGTTAGACAATCAAATAGGGGGAGATTGAAAGGCAGGGTGTGTAAACTTGTAACACTATAACTAATGTAACTCAATTAAAGGAAAAGATACTTAACCAGAAGACAATCAAGAACAAGAAGCCACAAGAAATCAACACTAAATGAAGACAAGGTAATTGATACAATTGAACATGTTAACTATGATCAAGCCAAGAAGAAATCATTGAGAGAAGTTCAAGTCAAAGTTGTTCATGCCTCGGTGATTTGAGAAATCGAGAATCAAGATCATAACTATCAGTATCAACAAGACCAATTGATTTCAAGTGAACAAGAAGGAAAGCGAACATTGGAAAGCCACGTTACTAAGTGAATATGGTAATTTATTCAAGAAGCAGAAACACTATCAAGACTAGTCACTTATGAACCAGACCAGTGCATCAAGTGTCAGGACATTGATAGCAAGTTTATGTCAGTAATAAAGATCCATGTTCAAGAGCTTGCTGAAGAATAAAGAAGACATGAAGATATCACAAGTTCAAGATGTGCATTGAAGTTTCAAGTTGAAGACCAGAATATTTTCTAAGTACTAAATATTCTAGATGACCAAGTAGAATATTTCTAAGTAGAAGTTCTACTTAGAAATTCGAGATGGCTAAGTAGAAATTCTCAAGTAGAAGTTCTACTTAGAGTGCAGCTTCAACATGACACATGGCATCTTCTGATTGGCAGATTTCCAAGCTTTCAAGATAAGGCAAGATTTATGTGGACATCATTGGGCCACGTATATCTTAGTCTTTGAAGACTACAGGACATAGATTACATGTAGTATAAATAGAAGTACTTGTGTAATGTTTATTTGAGAGAGCAATAGTTGAGGAAAACACAAGAAAAAGAGAGAGAGTGCATTCACAGAGCTTAGTATCATTCACTTCTCTCTGAACTTCTGTTATACTTTGTAATGAATGTTGTAGCAACCATTTCAAGTTATATATAAGAAATATATTCCTTGAATCTGCGTGTTCATTTATTGCATCGTATTTATTGCTTCTCATATTCGAAATGTTGTATTCACCCCCCCCTCTACAACACATTTGGACCTAACACTTTGACTTCTATAGGCTTGGCACTTTCAGATATGGAGGATGGAGGTTTGTCAGATGGCATACTCCCTGCAACAACTGTGGTTGTGATAGATTACTTCTGGACACCAGGAGTAATGACATGCACAGTTGGTAGAGTAACAACTGGCAGTGAGGTAGGAGGCTCATCAACCTTTGTTTTTCCTTTGCCTGGCACATGAGTTGGAGATTTATTTGCCCTTTGGTGATCACCCTCTCTTAACTTTATCCCTTTTTCCTTGGGTTTCTCCCCCTTAGTATTTGAATTCCTTGTCCTCTTCTCCCCCTTAGGCTTGTTGTCAGGCACAGAGGCTTTAGAAGTGACCTTTGGGGTGGAAGATTCTTCAGGGAGAGGAAGACCCATATGCTTCATCATAGCAGCCAACATAGATTGTTGATGCAGAAGAACATCAGCTGTGGTGGTTGCTTGAGTGTCCAACTGATCATTGAGAAGTGCAACCTTGTCTGTAAGATGAGCATTGGACTTAGTGAGAGTAGCCACCTCCTTTTCAAGAGTATCCACTTTAGTGAATAGCTCATGTGCCCTGAAACCATAGAGTGATTGATCCTTGAGTCTCTGGACTTCATACTTGGTCATGTCATGAACAGGGACCTCAGTTACCAGCTTATCCCCATATTGATTCTTGAACAGTGTTCTCATCATGGCATTTGAGTCTGTGGTTTGATCAGATAGAGATTGAAACTTATGCCCCAGCCCTGTGACAGTATCCTTGAGAAGGGCCAAGCCATTGTCCATTTTGATACAGCTAGACTTGCAGGCTAGAATTTCCTTGACCACAGTTTCCAGTTGAGGGAATTTGGAATCAAAAACCCTTTTTAGCTCATGCACCTCCTTGGTTGTGGCTGTACACACTTCTGTGACTTCTGTCTTTAGACCCTTGCCAAGGTAGTGTGCAGCCTTGAGAATTCCCTTGTAACTATCATTGACTGCTTCATACACAGCACTAGGGGTGAGAGAATTGGCATTGGACCCTAGTGAAGTGATGTACTCTTCTCTGAGGTACTGTAGGCCTTCTGAGAGAGGAATGTCATACTTTCCTTGAAGCTAGGCATCTATATTGCCTTCTCTCTCAGACTCATCCACAATTTTGGCCTGTTGTTGCTCCACATCCTCTTTATGGCACAGGAGAATAGCTTCATAGTCAGGATTTGGCAGGTTGGCAGTGAGGAGGTGCTGTGCAATCTTTGTGAACTCAGGAATCTAATCCACAATTAAGCTTTGAAGTGCTTCAACCGTCAATTGTTGTGGAACAGACCCTGATCCTGAAGCACTGTCATGGTGCACAGGCTTCAGCCATTGTGACATAAAGTCAGAGCTAGAGCTAGGCAAGCTAGACTCCTCAGTTACAGATGCAACTTCTGTAACCGGATGGATTGACTCTACTACTGGTGTCTCCACAGAAGTGGGATGAGTTACACCAACAGTTGACACAGGCACAGAGTCTCTAGTGAAAACTAGTGGAACCTCTGTGTTTGTGATGGTGTCATTAGGAGATGCCCCAGCATGCATTCCCTCACCATCTAAATATGGGTCCTGGGTGGTGAACAGGGTGTCATGCACCAAGTCACTTGAGTTCATTGGCTCATCAAGAGAAAAGAATTCTTGATGATCAATGCCTTGCTCCTCAATTGCTTGAGTTGCAGGCTACAAAGAAATATGAGATGAAGATTCTGGAAGAGTAGTGTGTTGTAGAGTAGATTTTGGCAACTCCCCCTGAGAGATAGAGGGAGTTTCAAGTATGATGTGCTCTCCACTCAGTGTAGTGCCAACCTTATCACTCCCATGTGCTGACTCAATACAAGAAGGTGCATTGGGGAGGATGCTTGATTCTATAGATGCACCCTGTTGAGAGGGCACATCTAGTGAGCTGTTTGCCCCTGATTTTACAACTTCAGCCATTTGTGTGACTGAAGAGGTGGTCTTAGTTTTCTTCTTCTTCTTTGGCCTGAGTAAGGGTGACTCTGGTTCCTCACTTTCTAGACCTAGTTCAACAACTAATGCTGCTTCAGATAAAATATTTAAGGGTGCAGACATTACTTCCTTTCTCTTCTTTTTACTAACATCACCCTTTTGAGAGGATGATGCAGTTGGTTCAGTAATTGGTAAAGTGTTTGGTTGAGAGGGTTGGTTAGCTAGCCCTGGGTTAGCATTTTGTTCTACTTGCTTGGGCTTAGCTAACTCAGACTTAGAGGCAAATGTTGGCATGTTGTGGGGGTAAGTTCTAAACAAACTCTCCATATGAGGAGTTATGTTAAGTCTTACATCCACATCATTCCTAGTCTCCAAATTACCAAAAATGAGTTTGGTCATGGATTTAGGATAGCCTATTCTATTTTTATTCATCCCATCTAATTCAATCAATTTATCATCTAAGAAGTTAAGGACAGATTGAATAAAACGAGGGAAGAAAATTTCATTACCTCTCTTGGCTGAATTCTTACCAAGTCTCCCATACAGCTCCTGAAGAATGATGAGACCAACGTCTATCTTCTTTCCATAAGCTAAGGCATATCATATTTGCTATGCAGGAGTACTGATTTGGTCATAGCTAGATTTTCTTGCAGTGAAGACTTGAAGAAGTGTAACAAACACATAACTCCATTCCTTCCTCAAATGCTTCCTGTTTAAGTGCCCAAGACTGATTCTGTCTGCATATTTGATGAAATCAAAGAAGTCTTCCAATTCAGCATTTGTAGCAAGTGGGTCATACACCTCTCCTTTGGTACCCATCCCAAGTGCCTCATTCATATCCTCTATGGTGATAGTGAGATTTTTGTCTTGAATCTTGCAGTAGATGATGTACGAGGATATTGCAGAGTCAAGAGCCACCACCTCCACTGTAGCAGACTGCCAAAACTGTTCTAGAATGTCGAGATACAGAGTTGGGTTAATAGATAGAGCATTCTTGATGTACGATTCAGACATCCACTTCACAAAGCACTTGAAATTGGCGTTGGGTGCTTCAACATCACTAGTTAGAGCAATGAAATTGGTGTTGAACTTTACTGTTGCCATTTGTGTGTGAGAGAGAGAGAGAGAAGAAATTGAAGGTTGAAGAAGAAATTTAGCTTTTGGAGTTAAGGTTTCAGAGGTTTTGGGAGTTTGGATGCTTGAGAAATCGAATGAAATGAATCGAATAGATGTGAAGTTGTAAAAGTATGAAGTACTTGAATTGTCGATTAGATGTATGTTCTGTATCGACAAGTCAGACATTCGAGAAGTAGAAAATAACTATTCGAGAAGTCAAGAAAGGCTTATTCGATAACTCAAGCAGGTTGTAGCTCACAGCTGGCAGTTATCTAACTTAGAAATAAATCTAAATTAGGTAAAATATATATGTTTTTATGAGTAATTCTGAATTCTGAATAAAAATCCAAAATCGGTTAAAATTCAGCGAGAAATCAGCCTTTTCAAATGATTCGAGAACTCAAATATAGTATTCGAGAACTCAGTCAATCGAGAACTAAAACACTATATTCGAGATGACAAGAAAACCTCTATTCGAGAACTCTAAAAGACTCTATTCGAGAACTCGAGAGTGCTCTAATGAGACTTGTTAGAGATGTCAAATAGTGAATCACTTGAGAATTCTGACTTGTCGAATTATACTCATAGAAACTCAATTTTCACTATCTTTTTAAAATTTACCAGCCATATTCATTCACGAATATTCTAGCAAATTAAACAGTGATTTTCTCAAAATTTCATAGAAATTTCAAGTTAACAAGAGAATATGATTTTCCAAATATGCAACAGATTTGAAATATTTATAAATCATATTTCAGCCAACACTTACTCCAAAAATATTAAGAATTTAGATAAAGTAAGTGTTTACTGCTGCAACAATCTAGATGTTGTATTCACTTAGCCAGAATCTGAAGAATTCAGCATTCCAATCTCACTAACCAACCTTGTGAAGGTGGCTTCATCTAATGACTTAGTGAATATACCAGCTAGTTGTTTATCTGTAGAAACACAATGCAACTCAATAGTTCCATTAGTTGCATGTTCCCTTATGAAATGATATCTGATGTCAATGTGCATTGTCCTAGAGTGATTGACAGGATTGGCAACTATAGAGATTGCACTTGTGTTGTCACACATGATTGGAATTCTTTCCAACACAAGTCCATAATCTCTAAGTTGATTTCTAATCCAAAGCACTTGAGCACATCAACTTCCAGCAGCTATGTATTCAGCCTCAGCTATAGAAGTTGACACAGATTGTTGTTTCTTGCTATACCAAAAGACTAACCTTTGTCCAAGAAACTGGCAGCTACCTAAGGTGCTTTTCCTATCCACTCTGCATCTACCATAATCAGCATCAGAATAACCAACCAGATTGAACCCTGTGTCCTTAGGATACCATAGTCCCAAGTTTGGAGTGCCCTTCAGATACCTAAAGATCCTTTTTATAGCAACCAAATGTGATTCTTTTGGATTTGATTGAAACCTTGCACACAAGCATGTAGCAAACATGATGTCTGGCCTACTTGCAGTGAGATAGAGTAGAGAACCAACCATGCCTCTGTAGACTGAGATATCTACCTTCTTGCCTTTAGCATCTTCATCCAATTTAGTGGCAGTGGCCATGGGTGTCTTTGCAGGTGAGCAATCTTCCAAGTCAAACTTCTTCAATAAATCCTTGATATACTTGGTCTGATTGATAAAGATACCATCCTTCCTTTGACTGACTTGCAACCCAAGAAAGAATGTCAACTCTCCCATCATACTCATCTCATATCTGCTCTGCATGAGTTTAGAAAATTTCTCACACAGCTTCTCATTTGTAGAACCAAAAATGATATCATCCACATAGATCTGAACTAAGATAAGATCATCATCATGCTTCTTGTAAAACAATGTCTTGTCCAGTGTGCCTCTAGTGAATTGATTCTCAAGAAGAAATTGTGATAAAGTATCATACCATGCTCTTGGAGCCTGCTTAAGTCCATACAATGCCTTAAGCAATCTGTAGACAAATTCTGGGAAGTGTGGATCCTCAAAACCAGGTGGTTGTTGCACATAAACTTCTTCTTCCAACTCTCCATTCATAAATGCACTTTTGACATCCATTTGATATACTTTAAAGTTTGAATGAGCAGCAAATGCCAAGAATATTCTGATGGCTTCCAATCTAGCAACAGGAGCAAATGTCTCATCATAATCAATGCCTTCCTATTGAGAGTATCCTTTTGCAACCAACCTTGCTTTGTTCCTTATAATTACACCATCTTCATCCATCTTATTCTTTAGAACCCATTTTGTTCCAACAATGGTTCTGTTCTTTGGTGCAGGCACAAGTTCCCATACTTTGTTCCTTTCAAATTGATTCAGCTCCTCTTGCATAGAAATAATCCAATCTGGATCCAACAGTGCATCATCAAGTTTCTTAGGCTCAACTTGTGATAGAAAACAGCCATAGAGGCACTCATTCTGAGTTGCTCTCCTAGTCCTTACTCCTGCATTAGGATCTCCAATGATTTGCTCTGTAGTGTGTGATCTATCCCATTTCCTTGAGTGCTCAGCCTGATTTCTCATTCTTGATGTTGCTTCATCATCCACATCATGGTCATTCTCATTTCCCCCCCCTATGAAGTTGCCACTACTCACAAGTGTGTCTTGGATGCTTGTTTCTTCATTATTGATTGGCACAAATTCTTCTCTTGTATCATTATTCACTTGAGTTTGTTGAACTCGAGTTTCAACTTCAGTTTCAGTCTCTTCATTAGAATCATCTAGATTATCAAACTTCAATGGATCTTTATCTTCATCATTGGCTTCTTCTAGTCCAGGTAGTTTGTTATCATCAAATGTCACATCTGTGTTTTCCATAACTTTCTTTTGATTGATGACATAAACCTTGTATGCAATTCTTTCCATAGAGTAGCCAAGAAAAATTCCTTCAAATGCTTTTGCATCAAATTTTCCAACATATTCAGAATTATCCTTCAATACAAAGCATTTGCTTCCAAAAGTGTGAACATACTTTAGAGTAGGCTTCTTTCCAGTCATCAAGTTATAAGGTGTCTTTCCAGTGTTTTTGTTGATGAGGGTTCTGTTCTGGATATAGCATGCAGTGCTCACAGCCTCAGCCCAAAAACATGTAGGCATTTTTACATCAAGTAACATTGTTCTAGCAGCCTCAATTAGAGTTCTATTCTTCCTCTCAACAACTCCATTTTGTTGTGGAGTCCTTGGAGCTGAGAATTGCTGAGAAATACCATTCTCTTTACAGAATGCTTCAAGTATGGCATTTCTGAACTCTGTTCCATTATCACTTCTCAGTGCAATCACACTTGCATTGATGGCCTTTGCTTCCTTGTCAACTTTCTTTATATGCTCAATGATTACTTGTGGAGCCTCATCTTTTGATGCCAGAAATTCCACCCATGTACACCTTGTAAAATCATCAACCATCACCAAGGCATACTTCTTTCTTCCTAGTGACATAATATTGACAGGCCCAAACAAATCAATATGAATGAGTTGTAGGGGCTTGGTTATTGATGTCACTGTCTTTGACTTGTGGCTTGATCTTTTCATTTTTCCTTTTTTTGACAAGCCTCACACACTCCTTCTTGGCAGAATTCAAGTGTAGGCATGCCTCTCACTAACTTTCTTTTGACTAGAGAATTAATGGCTTTGAAATTTAGGTGTGATAATTTCTTGTGCCACAGCCAACAATCTTCATTTGATGCTTTTGAATAAAAGCAACAAATTTTGTCCTTGTTTGCAGAGTCCATATTGGCTACAAACAGGCTTCCCTTTCTTACTCCAGATAGAGCAAAATCACCAGTCTTCTTATGGGTGATCAAACATTCATCTTTGTCAAAATCCACCTTGAATCCCCTATCAGTAAACTGACCAACACTTAGCAGATTATGCTTGAGCCCCTTGACTAGTGCTACATCTTCAATGATGACATTACCAACTTTTAACTTGCCATATCCCAATGTGTTACCCATGCTATCATCTCCAAAAGCAACCATTGGGCCAGCCTTTTCCTCATATTGTGATAGTAGGGTCATATCACCAGTCATATGATTTGAGCATCCACTGTCCAAAATCCATATGACCTTCTTTTCACTTTCTTTGCCCTACAAACACAAAGGTATTACTTTTCCTTTGGTACCCAAACAAGTTTGGGTCCATGTGACTTAGAAACAATTTTATCATAAACAACATGCTTGTCAACTTTCTTGGCATTAGTCTTCTTGTCACTGTTGGAAGTCTTAGAACCTGAGGTTTCAGACTTAGGTGACAGAGGTACCTTCCTAGCTTTAGGAGGACTCGAAGACTTTGACCTGGTGTAGTGTGTGTGAGAATTGTGACTGATACAACCATCAATGAATTACCTTCTCAGATTGAAACAACTAGTCATAACATTCATATTGCATGGCATACAGTCAAATTTATCACAAAATGGTGCATCTCTATGTCTTAGAGGCACAGAACAATCATAGAAAGGTTTAGATACACTACCAACAGGTTTCTTGCATGCATGAGTTAAATGATTGGTACTGAAACAGTTCTGACAAGTTTTCCTAGGGGCATTAGGCATATAAGCATAGTTGTTATCTTTGTTAATCCCTAACTTGCCATTTCTGTTCTGTTTCTTCTTAGTCACTTTCTTTTCTGATTCACTCTTCCCAGCTGAAACAAACTTAACAAACTTCTTAGGTCTTGGCCTATCAACTACTGGCTCCTTGGCTTTTGACTTGACACTCTCACTCTTGGAAGATGCTTGTTGTTCATTTGATTGTGCCTCATCCTCATCATTCAACATTTGTTTGATGAGTAAGGCATTCTCATCAATTTCAAATGTTGGTTCCTTAAAAATTGGATTTTTAGTCTTTTTCAAAATGTGAGGCACTTCCTCATGAACAACTGTGTCATCTTCAATGACAGCATAGCCTTTTCTCTGTTTAAGAGTGTCATAATCAAGTCCAATAGAAGCCTTGGGTTTTGCTTCAATTTTCTCACAGTAGGATTTCACTAGACCAGATGATTTCTTGAAAGTTTTTAGTTTGAATTCATTTTTAGCTAATTCATCCCTAAGAGCCTTTTCAACCTGACTAGCACACAAAACCTTATTCTGCAGATATTCAACTTCTTTCTTAAGGTTTTCTACTTGCATAGCAGTTAGCTCAAGTTCCTCATTCTTTTTGGTTAACATTTCATTTCGAGTAGACAGTTTAGCAATCTCTTCATTAGCAGCAGTCATACTAATATGAATGTTAAACATTTTAACAGATAGTTGTTCAATCATGCATTTATACTCTGAAACAGACATGTCTATAGTAGTGAGAGATGGTACCTGAGGGTCTGATGGAGATGTGTCATCCTTGGAATTGGCCATCAAGGCATAATTGCAGAATTCTTGCTCCTCTCCATCACTGTCAGAATCATCCCAACACTTCCCTTCAGCTATGTAGGCCTTACCTTGTGTCTGCTTTTTCAGAAGGGCCTCATACTTAGCTTCAAGCTCAAGATAATCTCTATCCTTCTTTTTAGGCTTCTTGCATTCACTAGCAAAATGCCCTAGGTCATTGCATCTATTGCACCTTACAGATGACCTATCCACATGGCTGGTTTTAAACTTATTCTTGTTTGGTTTCACAGGTGCCTTGCTTTTGTTGAATGAATGGTTTTGGGTTTTGGGTTTGAAGGGTTGATTCCTTTTGAATCTGATGTTTGGAAATTTTCTGGCCATGAAAGCATATGAAGTGTTTTCCATCCCATCTAGTTCTTCAAGAGTGTAAAACTCTTCTTCCTCCTTCTCCTCAACAGGTTCACTTACCTCAGGTTCAGTTTCTTCCTCTTCTACTACCTCCTCTATCCTTAACTAACTTGTAGATGCTTCTAGGTCTTGAATAGATTTGTTGACAATCAAGGCACATGATGTGTTTACCATTCTGCCTTGATTGGCTTGGATAGCCCTTTTCTGAAGCAACTCAAGCTCATGAGTTTTTAAAACTCCATAGAGCACATCATATGTAACTTTGTTCAAATCTCTTTCCCTTAGAGAAATGACCCTTTGCTCTAGATGGTTTGGTGAGGATAGCAGAAACTTCATGTTTAACTCCTTGGTACTGTAAACCTTGCCATTCATCTGCAACTCAGTAACTAGCTTATGAAATCTCTCAAACATCTCAGTAATGCTTTCCTTGGGCTATGTCATGAAAGCTTCATACTGTGTGACCAGTATTTGTTTCTTGTTTTCCTTAACCTCATCAGTTCCTTCACACAACACCTCAATGTGATCCCACATTTCTTTGGCAGATGTACATGATGCAATGTTTGCAAACATTGAAATGTCCATGGAATCAATGATAAGCAACATGAGGTGGCTGTCAAGAGCAACCTTCTCCCTTTCTGATTCTGTCCATTTTGATGGATCCTTGGCCTCATAAGATCTTGGGATAGTTGTGGTTCCAACAGTCTTCTCTGGTATCTCTTGTTGTGGAACAAAAGGACCATTCTTAAGAATCTCAGGATACAAAGGATGAGAGGCTTTGATGAACAACATCATCTTTATCTTCCAGAGGTTGAAGTTATCTTTGTCAAACTTAGGGACCTTCACCGTTCCTGTAGTCTTTGGTGTATTCGAACTCATGATCGTTTTTCTGTTTTTGAATAAACAGCCCTCTCTGATACCACTTGTTTAGTATTGAATACGATAAAAGAATACAGAGGGGGGGTGAATGGATTCTTGAACTTTTCTTTGGCTAGAGTCTATGTAGCAAATAAGTGTTTGTGTGTGCAGAAGTGAAGGTGCAGATAAAGAACAACACAAGACACATTATCACTTTAATCTAATGTATTATTAGATAAAGGTTGCTACAATATGTGAATACAAATGATAGTATTCTCAGCTTCATTTTTCTAAGAGAGATAGAGCTTACAACGTATGAAAAACTTGACTCACAAAGTTACAAAGTTAATTACTAAGGAAGTGAGGCTGTATCCTTATAGAACATGGATACAACCTACTTACTCCAAATAAGGTAGCTGAACAAATTACTTTCTAGTATGTCTATCCTTTTTGAGTAAGCGTCCAAACGGTTACAGATTTGACTTTGTAAAGCCTGTTCAGATCCACTTCTTTAGCCCCTTGTCTCTTCTATATCTCTCCAAGCTTCCTTGTAGGCTTTCCAGAGCACGTTACAGATTGTGGTCCATAAAGTGCATTGGCTTGTTGCAGGTTTCTGACTTGTACAATTTCTTCAGTGTTTTGTCTCCAAGAATGTATTCGAGAAGTGACTAAGTAGGTGATTCGAGAACTTGAATAGACTTGATCGATAACTCTGAGTTCTCGAACACTGTTATATTGACATATCGAATTACTTCTCGAATAGCTCTTTTCTTCAGGATTCCTTGAGTTGTCAAATAGAACACTTGACTTGTCGAATCCTTGAGATATCGAATAACTTTCTGAGTCCTTGAGATATCGAATGGAACTTTGACTTGTTGACTCCTTGAGAACTCAAATAATACTTTGACTTGTTGACTTCCTGAGTTCTCGAATAGAGTACATAGACATATCGAATCTCTGAGATATCGAATGAGATATCGAATAGTGTATTCAGAGATATCGAATAGTGTCTTGAGATATCGAATCCCTGACTTCTCGAATAGACAAATATACTTCTCGAATTGGTACTTAGGCAAATTCTTCATTTCTTCAAATCCCAACTGTGATTATTTGACAGTCTTTATCTTCTTGCTTGAGGCATGAACCTTGGAACTTCTTTCAAGCATTATTTTAGACTCTATAAGTACAGTTACACAACTAGGATTTGATGCCTACTACAAGTACAATACAAATAGAAACTCTACAACTAGAGGTTCCCTCAGTTAAGAGGTCATGTAAGTAATTGATAAGTGGATTTATATCCACTTGGAGCATTCTAAATCGGCTTAAATTGATTGTCTTGGACTCAAGTTTCTTGTAGTTTTGATGTGTTTTGCTTAGTTGTGCAGGTTTACGAGAATGTTGATTAAGGTGGATGCTTCTATAATTTTTTGGGAATTAATTGATTAAAATTCGGATTTTCTGGGAAGGCTGCGCAGCTTACACTGTTTTGGCCATATCTGGAGTTCTGTAAGTCCGTTTTCAGCGATCTTACTGCCCACGCGAAGCTTGAGAGATTCTCTACAACCTGGGATAGGAATCACGTGCAAGTAAAGTGCTGAATAAAATCGCGCGCGTATTCTTTGTGAAGCATGGCTGGGAAATTCCTGTTTTGCCCTTTTCAAGTTCTAATTATATTCCGGGCAGGTTTTAGCACCTTAATTAAATTCTAATTGTAATAGAAGATAAAATTCTTGCTGGGCAAGAAATCTAGAGCCTATAAAAACACATCTAAGCATTGTAATAGATATACACATTATCACAGTTTTATTATTGTAACCTAGCTTAGATCTGCAAGGGAGAAAAGGAGAGAAGGATTCAACGCTCGTGACAAGCAACGGATCTAGATCTACTTCATCCTTTGTGTTACTTTGGATTATAGATTTGTTTTCTCAAACTCTTGTTTATTAATATAATTACGTCTTTTATTCATATCTTGTTATTTACCATGTTTTCATCAAATCTCATGGTGACGAAAGGTTTAGTTATGAACTAATCGTTGTCATGGGATCCTAGTGGATTTATCTATGTAGCTTAGTAGTTTGCATGCCTTAAAGATTTATGTGTGGTGAATTCTTGATATCCTCGTATGGTTAATCTTAATGCTTTTGGATGCGTAGCTAACATCTAAATTGAATTGTTAATCTCTTGTGAAGCGAGAGTGGATCTTGAGATTTAGAACTTGCCATGCTAGCATAGGTTCATAATTGTTTATCAATATGATTCGTGGTGTGAGATGAAAATACTTATACTGCCCTGTGTGATCTTTATGGATAACTTGTGCTTCAACCTTTATGTTTTCAAATTCTATAGAGATATAGGGTCTAAACATAATAGGTGCCTACTCATCTTCTATCTCTTTTGTGGATGTATGCGTAGATTGGTACTAGTATACCGAGAGGTAACTTTTACTCTTTTCGTGTTATTCGATCAGATATCAAAACCATCGCATGTTTTAATTAAAGGCTGCAACTCTAAGTGAAGTAGATGATGAAACTAGGATTCCATGTTTTATTCTCATATTAGTAATTCGAATTTTTACTCTCATTAATTGTTTAATTTTTAGTTTTATAATTTGCACTTAGTTAATTTAGATAATCAATCTCAATTTTGTTATTTTTCTTAGCAGTGGATAAAAACCATACATCGGTGCATAGGTACATTAATTGAATTGAACACCATTCTAGATCTCTGTGGGAACGAACTTGATTTAATCATATATTACTTGTGACAACGTGCGCTTGCGTGATTTTGCATAACAAGTTTTTGGCACCGCTGCCGGGGATCATCGGTGTTTTTATTTTAGTTTATGTGCTTGTCATTAGTGGTCGTTAGCGTTCACTGACTCGGATTCTTACTTTGTTTGTTTGTTTCGTGGTGTTTGCAGGTACTTAGGTTTGTATGCAAACACGTTTGCAAGCTCGTTTACAAAAACTGGCAAAAGACGATCTTGTAGAGAATTTAGAGAATAAGGAAGAGGAATCTGAAACTACAGTAGTAATGGCAGATGCAGCAACAACAGTTAAGGCTTTGAAGGAGTATTCTCAGCCGAAGATCAATGATATCCAGTCTAGCATTATTAGGCCAGCTGTTGCAGCGAACAATTTCGAGATCAAGCCGGGCACTATTCAGATGCTACAGAATTCGGTTCAGTTTGGGGGTGCTTCTACGGAGGATGCCAACATGCATGTTAGGGACTTTATTGAAATCTGCGACACTTTCAAATGTAATGGTGTGACGGATGATGCTATTAGGTTGAGGCTTTTCCCATTCTCTCTGAGGGATAAGGCTAAGAGCTGGCTACACTCTTTGCCACCTGGTTCCATTACTACATGGGAAGATCTTGCTCAGAAGTTCCTTACTAAATTCTTCCCTATGGCGAAAACTGCAGCATTAAGGAACCAGTTGACTCAATTCCAACAGCAATCTGGAGAGACCTTGTGTGAGGCTTGGGAACGCTACAAGGAGATGCTACGCAAGTATCCTCATCATGGCATGCCTGATTGGATGGTTATTAATGGATTCTACAATGGGTTGGGAGCACAGTCTAGGCCTTTGCTAGATGCAGCATCAGGAGGAGCTCTGTGGGCAAAGAGCTATGATGAAGCTTATGATCTTATAGAGATGATGGCTGCTAATGAATATCAGAATCCAACCCAAAGGCTATTTCAAGGCAAGGCAGCAGGAATTTTTGAAGTAGATACAGCTGCAATGATTACAGCTCAGTTGAAAGCTCTTGCTATGAAGGTGGATTCTCTTGCTAATTATGGAGTTCAGCAGGTGGCTAGTGTTTGTGAGCTATGTGCGAGCTATGTGCGGGCGCACATGAGACAAATCAGTGTGCTATCTCTTCTGAATCAGCACAGTTCGTGAGTAATTTCCAGAGATCTAATGCACCAGTTCCAGCCACTTATCATCCTAACAACAGGAATCATCCCAACTTCAGCTGGAGCAACAATCAAAGTGCACAACAACCTTTTCAACAGCCTTATCAGCAAGCAAAGCCATTTAATTCTTCAGGTTTTCAGCAACTGTATGCTCCAAGGCAACAGTTTCAACCTCCTGGTTTTCAGCAGCAACAGTTTCATACTGGTTCTAGCCATCAGTCGAATGAAAAATCTGAATTAGAAGAGTTGAGATTAATGTGCAAGAGTCAGGCAGCAACTCTCAAGAGTCAGGAAGCATCTCTCAAGACATTGGAGAGTCATATAGGACAGATAGCAAGTGCCTTGGTAAATATGCAACAAGGAACTCTTCCAAGTGATACAATGGGTAATCCAGGCAAGAGGGAGGTCCATGAGCAGGTGAAAGCTGTTACTTTGAGATCTGGAAAAGCCACAAGTGATCCTAAATCAGCAACTGAAGAAGATGAAGATGTTCAGAATCAACAGGTTGAAAAATCTGCAGTGCCAGTAATTGAGAAATCTGACTTAGTGGCTGATCAGCTAGATGGTGAGAAGAGCAAGAAACCTGTTGAAAAGTCTACTCCGGAGCAATCTTCAATGAATAATCAGATCTATCCACCTCCGCCATTTCCTGGACGTTTGAAGAAAAGTCAAGAGAAACAGTTTCAGAAATTTATGGATGTCTTCAAGAAACTGTCCATTAACATTCCTTTTGTTGAAGCATTGGAGCAGATGCCGAGATATGCTAAGTTCATGAAGGATATTTTGTCAAGAAAGAGAAAGTTGGAAGATTTTGAAACAGTGGCATTGACAGAGGAGTGTAGTGCGGTGTTGCAACAGAAATTGCCTCCTAAACTTAAGGATCCAGAAAGCTTTACAATTCCATGCACTATTGGCAATCTTTCATTCAGCAAGTGTTTATGTGATTTGGGAGCTAGCATTAATCTTATGCCCTTGTCTGTTTTCAAGCAACTTGGTCTACCGGAGCCAAAGCCAACCAACATCTCTTTGCAGTTGGCTGATCGATCTATCACTTATCCGAGGGGCATAGTAGAGGATGTTTTGGTAAAGGTTGATAAGCTCATATTCCCAGCTGATTTTGTTATCTTGGATTTTGAAGAAGATAAGAAGATTCCCATAATCTTGGGAAGACAGTTCTTGGCTACAGGGAAGACTTTAATTGATGTGCAAAAAGGAGAGCTTACAATGAGGGTGCAAGATCAGAGTGTCACCTTTAATGTGTTCAAGGCAATGAAATTTCCGACAGAGGATGAAGAGTGTTGCAGTGTGAATATAGTTGATACGGGTCAGAGAAAGAAGTTTGATCAGTTATTGAGCGAAAAATCTGACATGCATGTGCTAAAGCATCCTATCAGTGATTCCATTGACAGTTCTTCGGTTCGTGATCTTTCGAAAGTAAAGCTTGGGAAACTTCCACCACATTTGAGGTATGTCCTTTTAAATAATGAGCTAGTGATTTTTGAAGAGGGGCATGATAACGTGTTGCGAAGGTGGAAAGCAGATGATAAGGAAGATGAAATGTTTGTTCAGCCGGTTAAGTCGGAGAAGCACATTAGAGGTGTGAAGAAGAAAAAGAAAAAGATTAGGCCATTGGGTGGAAAAATCAAAATGAAGAGTGAAAGAAAGGTGGTGTTGGGAGCAAGCAATCAAGATGTCAACGTTCGTATGAATGGTTTGTCTGTTGAGAACGGTTCGGTTATTCTTTTGAAACCGCCATGAGTTGAGGAAGTAACGTCAAGCTATTGACGTTAAAGAAGCGCTTGGTGGGAGGCAACCCACGCATTAGTGTAGAAAAAAAAATGAGTGTTGTGAAAAAAAAAATTTGAGTCTTTTATTCAAAAAAAAAAAAGAAAGAAAAAAAAAAGTCGGAAATCAACAGGAAGTTCTATGTGACATGGCGCCAATATTAGGATGCAGCCTCCAAAAGTTTCTGTCCGTCCAGGAGCTTCTGTTTTGTCCACACAAAAAAAAAAAAAAAAAAAACGAACGTAACGAAAAAAAATTTCAGCAGAAAGATTCACGCGCCAAGGCGCCCAGTGTGCGACGAAGCCTGCATAACTTTTCTGTCCAAGTAAGTTGTTTTGTACACGTGTTTATATGTGTTTTAATTTATTAAAATCAATTCATCTCCTAAATTAATTCCTACCCCTTTTCTAATTATTTTCTCCACCTAAAATCCTAATTCTTTTCCTATATCAATTCCAAAACCCCCCATTTCTCCTTCAAAATTCTAAACCTATATCTATTCTAATTCTTATTTATTATTATTATTATTATTATTATTATTATTATTATTACTATTATTATTTTTAATTCCTAAATCCTATTTCTATCATACATCAAATTTCATACCTACTCAAATTTCTCCTTTACACATTCAAATTTATTTCCATCCTATCACTCCATTATATCTATACACCCATACATACAAACCCAATTCATCCTCTACATCTCTACATCTCTAAAAATTCAAGTTCGAGAAGGATTCAAGTTTGGGGGAGTTTAATTGCAAGTTCACCTCTTCGATTCGTATTGGGTAAAAAATCTTTTTCTCTAATATTATTTTTAGTACGAATTTGTGTTCTTGTAAATTGGGGGTTTTGTAGTATTCTTGTTATTTGAGCTGGTGGCCCGTCTATGGAGCTCGTACGCAGTATCCACCGCATGATTGATTCGAGGATGAGGACGAGTAGGTATGCTTTCTATTATCCCTTGTATTTACTTCCATTCAATGAGGACATTGAATATTTTAAGTTTGGGGGTGGTTTGAGGGATTAGTATTTGTTGTAGTAGTCATTGTGTTCATGTAGGATTTCATGCTTTGCATATTAGTATTAGTAAATTATGCATTTATGTTCGTGTTATCTACGTTTGTTTCATATAGGACATTCTGTTATTATGTTCGTATTTCATGTGAGTCCATAATAGTTTGCATTTGCACCCATGCTTGATAGGAATTTTGTGTTGTTGACGCTTTTGATTGAGAAGTGATATGCTTTGTTCTTGTGCACACACATACACTAGTAAGTGAAGCTAGTAGACTTATTGAATGTTGTAAGTAATTAGAAGGACATGAATATGTGCAAGATGATTTAGTTTGCATGCTTTGAATACAAGTTGGTGCGTTAGAGAGAGTTTGCTTGGGATTGAGTACGTTTTTCCACCAAGTGAGTTTTTGAGCCTTAATGCATATTTGCAATTTATTCGTTTGCTTGAGTGTCCACGGATTGTTTGCATTGCTAGCAGTTGTTTGAGGTCTTTCTTGAAACGCATGACATTATTTGACGATTAAAATGATAAAGGCAATTAGGAATAACCGCATATTTTCCCATATTACCACACCATGTTTACATGATCAATTAGTTTACCCGTTGAGCTTAATCCTATATTTTTTCGGTGACATACCACATTACTTGCCTAGACCTTTTTCTTGTATTGGCCTTACATTAATTTGAACCCACATTGTCAAAGGCTAGTAGAGTGCTTAAGGGGGTAATAAGGTGTGCAAGGAGGGGTTTATTGTTGGTCTTACTTTTGGGGAAAATATTGAATATTGGGTTTGGTTGTTTACTTGATAGTCGACATCCTTTATTATCATACCTGAGTCTACCACACCATCCAGTTAATTAACCATATATCCAGTTAACCAATCAGAAAACTTTGAATTATTTTAGAACCAATCATAAGCCACTTCTAAATTATGGACCAATCAAATTAAAACAAATTTGTTTCCTTATATAATTTAACTTGCTATCTTTTAACCAATATCCAGTTAACCAATCAGAAAAATTTGAATTATTTTAGAACCAATCATAAGCCACTTCTAAATTATCTAAATTTTAGACTAATCATATCATATTAAAAATTTTCCTTATTTATCTTTCTATACCCACTTTACTAGCTGTAGTTAGTTAATAATTCTAAAAAAAATATACTAACTATTTAATTTAACATGCTTATACATTATAGTATATACTTTTAATCAAAAAAGTATTTGATAATAAATTTCTTATATAATTTATTTTAACTTTTATTAAATAACAACTATATATCTTTGGAATTACGCTAATTATGGTAATAACTCAACCAACATGGAAACATTGGCATAGAAGTAGCAAGGTACCAATATTTAAATAACAAATCATGTCCTAATAAACGGGAAAAAAATCACGCTCCCCTCCCCCATTAATTTTTATGGGACTCCATTATGTGTGATAATTTTATTTTATTTGAACTTAGATAACAATTCAACCTCATAATCCAGTTATAAGATAGAAGATTAGCAATCCGATTTCATCAAAATAATTTTTAAAAAATCAAAATTATTTTTAAATGTCAAGTCACATGTCATGTCATATAGCCATTATCTAATTGTCTACTAATAAATTAGCTTCAATATACACTAATTTGTTATCCATACTTCATAATATAAAAATATGGATGTAGTTAGCCAATCAAAAAATTATGAATTATTTTAGGACCAATCAGATATGATTCCTAAATTTTAAACCATTCATTTTATATTAAAAATTTTCCATACTTATCATGCTCATCCTATTATACTAAATGTGGTTATTAAACAATTCTAATTTAAACATAGTAGTTACTAGATTTAACATATCCATATATTAAATATTTTTTAATGAAACAATTATTATAATAAATTAATATTTAAATTAAAATCAATCAGGATTACAAATATATAATATTCAGCAATTTTCGCAATATAATTTCCACTCTTTTGATTTAAAATTAATCGTAATTACATTATAATAAATTACATTAGTATAAATTACGGATTAATTTTCATAAATATATGTAAGAGGCAATCAGAATTTACCACTAAAATTAAATTAATCATATCATTCTCATCCTTATTTACTTATCGTGGTTATTTAAAAAAAAAAATTGAAGTACAAAATTTATATTATTTAGAACATGCATAAATTATATATTTTTTAAAGTGATTAAATGTTTACTAACTTGATCAATCTTTTAATTTGAAGTAATCAAAATTGGACTATTATACATTACGAACTAATTTTCATAAATATCAACTACAATCATATACTATAATATATAATTATATATTATAGATTAATTTTCATAAATACTTATAAACTAAGTAATCATAATTTTTAATTTAAAATCAATCACAATTATATTATTATTTACTGGCACATCCATTCCTTGCGGAGAGAATTACCAAAATACTGATTTTTGGGATGAAGTTGCCCAAAATACTGATTCTGGAAAAAATGGCCCGAAATACCGACGGGATACGGAGTTTCGTCCTCCGTATTAGCTGGATACGGTACATGGTGTTCCGTATCTCCTCTATCACGGTACATGGTGTTCCGTATCACCTCTATCACGATACATGGTGTTCCGTATCACCTCTATCACGGTACATGGTGTTACGTATCACCACCTATCACGGTACATGGTGTTCCGTATCACCTCCTATCACGGTACACGAAGTACCGTATTACCCCTCCTATCATGGTACACGATTTAACGTGTCCCGTCAGTAAAAAGGGCCATCATGGCTCCCATATGAATACTTTGGGTCATCACCCTTCTTTGCGCCACTCTCTAAGTATAAAGTCATTTTTCAAAATTGTGTATTTATCAATGGATAATATGAATATATTATTTTAAAACTTGAGTCTATTTTATCTACATTATATAGCATAATATTTAAATATCACAAACTCTCGATATACAATCATAAGGTGTAATAAAATTTAAATTAATCAACTATCATTGAATTAAAAATTTAAAAAATAAAAAATAATTACCACAATATTATAAATACGCATTCAAAATTTAAGTTATATAAACTTTTAAATTACTCAATTATTAAAAAAAAAATAGATTCAACCAATTAAAATAATTAAATGAATTTTAAACCAATTATCTTTAACATTTTAACTATACATATTTTTTAGTTATGCAATAATTAACTGGACAAACAAATTAACCTGAAATTATATTTGAATTATTCAAAATACTAGATATACTCTCAAATAGTATTAGATATTATTTGGTATATAAATTATCAATCAAAAAATATTTTAAAATTTAATGAGAAATTTAATAAGAAAATTTGAATAAATATTAATAAGAAAATTTAAAAATGTTATTAAATTAAAATTTTGATTGTGTATTTGGAATAGTGTATTAAATATTCTTATTAAATTAATCAATCAAAATTTAAGGAAATTTGAATAAATCTATTCTTATTAAATTAAATATTTATTAATTTTAAAAATATTTAATACAATATTCCAAATACACAATCAAAAATTTAAGTTATATAACTTTTAAATTAATCAATTATTTTAAAAAAACAAAATTCAACCAACTAAAATATTAAAAAATGAATTTCAAACCAATTTTCATTAACATTTGCTTATCAGTATTTTTTAGTTATGCAAAAATTAATGGGACAAACAAATTGACTTGACAATATATTTGAATTATTCAAGATACAGAATAGACTCTAAAATAGTATTAGACATTATTTGGTGTATAAATTATCAATTCAAAAAATGAAATTCATTACTGAGTCAATAAAAGTATTGTTAGTTGATATTTTTATAGCAAATTGGTCAATTCAGCGCAAAAATTCTAATAAATCACTATTTTTGATAGATAATTAATTTATCAAAAAAAGGGCATACGCCATCTATACAACTAATCAATCAAATTTTCTTTTAAATCACTGTTTTTTATAGGTAAATAATACATCTGTAAAAATAATCAAGATCAGACAAACACATATTCAAATAGATCATATCAAGGTAACAAGGTTTCCTTAATCAAAACTAAAATCGTTGATCAGATCTTAAATTGTGGTACATCCCTCGCTTATATCATTGAAAATATAGCCTTTCTGGCGAGATAATCCAACAATATATTCTAATCGTGAGGAAAATACATATGTGATTTGTGAGAACGTAGTCGAACAACTGAGCATAATTGCGATTCTATACGGTCCAAATCAATAAACCAAAATAACAAAATCCTGTAGATCTCAGATCCCGGATGCCAAAATAAAGGAAACTACTCTCACAAAGAGAAAGAACAAAACCCAATATATCGATAGACAAAATCCACTAACGGGGTCCTAGACTCTCAAGAAAGAGATATATTTATTGTAAAACAAAGTAAAATCAAGGAAAAGAAACGTGAATTATCATTCACAAGGAGAAAGTACAAAATTCAATATATCAGTAGATAAAATCCACTAACGTGGTACTAGACTCTCAATAAAGAGAGATGATTATTGAAAAACAATGTAAAATCAAGGGAAAAAATATAAAGGGGCTTACCATCAACCAAAGTGCAGATTTCAGCCCCTAAACTTTAGTTTAGTATTTTTGGGAGAGGAGGAGAGAAGGAAACGGCTATGTCAATCGTTTAAAAATCACTAACTAGATAGGTCGATACATATAAATTATATATAGTTTTCAATAAAAGGTGCCCATTTTAATTTTGTATTCTTGAATTCAAGTAATAGTACTCAATTATTATATCTTAATCTAAGAGCAGACATATCGAATTTGCTTGGTTGGTTAATAATATTTATTTTCAATATCAACAAAATCTTAAATATTGGTAAAAAAATTTAATTAGTTGGTAGATAGATTCTAAACAAACAGAGATATATATTAACAATAAACAAAATTAAGTAAAAAACATGAGGGCTTCATTTTATGTACTTTATTCTTTGTTTTATTTTGTGGCATCTCAATGTTGTTTTCAATTACATAGTAAAATACTTAGATAAGCAAAGAGTAACATTACATGTAATTGTCATATTTTTTCTTTTCGCATATTATTTTCGTTTCGTGTACCCAAAAAAATGTATAATTTAGTAGTATTTTGTGATTGCATTTTGGGTAGACAAAATAATTTCATGTCATTTTCATGCAAGATCCCAAAGATACATGGCATCAATGTAGATAACATAAACGATTTTCCAGATCTACGTAAGCACTTTCTTTGAATATATGTTGAAAAAATATACTCACTGTTAAACGAAAATGAATTTCATATTTTTTACCCGAAAATTAAATTACAAGGACATATATATAATAATGTGATTACGTGTTTATATATTAAACATTTGATTTTAGTTTCATGTACAGTTTTCTATTTTAAAATGTTAGTCAAATATCTTATTTTACGCATAGGGATGACAATGGGTTGGGTTTGATCCGAATTTTGTAAAATCCAAACTCATTCCAAATATTTTTGGGTTTTAAAAATAAATCCAAATCCAAAACTCAATATCCAAAACCAAATTCATCGGATTTCGGATTAGATCTGGTTTTTTTTGGTATCCAGAATTAGTAATAATGTAGCCAAAATTAAAATAATTGCTACACACAAACAATATTAATTTTATTTATAAAATAATTAAAAAATTAAAATGATTAAATTAAGTAGTAAAATATAACATATTATACGATTGAACATACGAAGTAAAATTTAATATATGTTAAAAAAAATATTTTTTGTATACAACATAAATAGAAAATTCTATGTAAAGTAAAGAAAATCACATCATAAATACATCAATAAAATTTGAGATTTAGAAAAGAAGTCCTAATTACTAAATTAGTATTGATTATTTCTAATAAAATATTTGAATAAAAATGAATAATTATATGCCATACATCTAAAATATTACATAAAATAATTTCAAATTATAACCATATACTCTAAGTGTCATATCTTACTCAAAGAATGAGATATATTGGATTTGTTTGGTTAATTGATAATGTTTATCTTTCTATAGTAAATCACTTCACTAATAAAAGAATATAAAATTTGTAAAAATGATATTGAACAAACACATAGAAAACTAGATTAGATGAGAGTTTTTCTTTATCAGAACTACGTTCGTTTAATGTTATTGCACAGTATTGATCCTTTCTCATATCAGTGAGAGGCAATCTAATAATTTAAAACGGTCGTTAGAAATAAGTGTTTATGAATTTTAATATATATTCGAAAAATTGATCGAGATCCATGCAAATATTTTGAATGTATTAATATAATAAAAATTATAGAAACCCACTGTACTGCACATTTAAATATTCCAAATTTTCTAAACAACAAAACTTAAAATATGGGTAAAAAACTTATGAACTTGGTTGAAAGATTCTCAAAAAAGAGAGAAATCAAATGAAAAATAAAATTAAGAAAAAACAATAAAGAGAGGCTTAGTAAGTTTGAACGGGGATGTGAATGTTATGATAATTGTTTGATAATATTGATATTAATGCAATTGGTCTAAATTGAAGATTATTTTTTACTTAAATTTTAATAAAATATTTTTTTTCTAAATTATGATTTAAATAATATGTTTATATTAATTTTTTAATTTTACCACTCGGTGCGTAGCACGGGTAAAACGCTAGTATGTAATAAATTATGGGATCATTGTTATTGTTTATATTATTGTTTGTGTTTTATTTAGCTCTCGAAAAAAAAAAAAAAAGAAAAAAAAAAAAAAAAAAAGAGGGAAAAAAAAAAAAGAAAAGGAAAAAAAGAAAAAGAAAAAAAATATATATATTATGAGAGCATGTTTGTATTGTTGTGATCCTATTTCAGTCGACTAGTCGAGTGTTTGTTTTAGTAAAATTATGTGGGGGGAAAATAAGGTGTTGTGTATGATGTATTATGGTACTTACTAGCTTTTGACACTTCACCTATTTTGGCTTATTTGACATACCTTGTCCCTAGCCCCGTTACAACCCAATTAAAGACCTTTTGATTATCGTCATTGATGTATGTTGTGTTAAGAGTTAGATTGATACCAAATGTTAAGCATGTTTATGATTTTGTTGGAATTGAGTGATACACTTACCCTTGTTCTTGAGTGAATATTCTTTTGTGAGTGGATTGTGAGTTTTTGCTTGTTCTTGCGTATGAGATCCCGAGTGTTGTCTCAAAGATGTACTCTTGTAGGCTTAGCATATTTACTAACTTATTCTTACACTTGACATGGGCTTGTGAGAACTTATGCATGTTCATTGAGTAGACTATGTGAATACTTGCACTTTCGACACCAAGACATTGCGTATTTACTTTGATTCTTAAGTTGATATGGCATGAGATTATTTGAAGGTATGGTAGATTAGATTAATTGTATTTGCATATTAGTTGCATTCATGCATTGCATTGCATTGGATTTTGTGGGTACATTCGCTATAGGCCCTCACGAGACCTTACTCGTCCACTAGGGCTGCCTAGGGGTTTAAAGGGCTTGTTGCATATGCCAAATGGAACCGTGATCACCTACGGAAGTGGTACTAGTTAGTTAGTTAGTTGTAATTGTTTATGCTTGAGGACAAGCATCGGTTTAAGTTTGGGGGTGTGATAAGTGGATTTATATCCACTTGGAGCATTCTAAATCGGCTTAAATTGATTGTCTTGGACTCAAGTTTCTTGTAGTTTTGATGTGTTTTGCTTAGTTGTGCAGGTTTACGAGAATGTTGATTAAGGTGGATGCTTCTATAATTTTTTGGGAATTAATTGATTAAAATTCGGATTTTCTGGGAAGGCTGCGCAGCTTACACTGTTTTGGCCATATCTGGAGTTCTGTAAGTCCGTTTTCAGCGATCTTACTGCCCACGCGAAGCTTGAGAGATTCTCTACAACCTGGGATAGGAATCACGTGCAAGTAAAGTGCTGAATAAAATCGCGCGCGTATTCTTTGTGAAGCATGGCTGGGAAATTCCTGTTTTGCCCTTTTCAAGTTCTAATTATATTCCGGGCAGGTTTTAGCACCTTAATTAAATTCTAATTGTAATAGAAGATAAAATTCTTGCTGGGCAAGAAATCTAAAGCCTATAAAAACACATCTAAGCATTGTAATAGATATACACATTATCATAGTTTTATTATTGTAACCTAGCTTAGATCTGCAAGGGAGAAAAGGAGAGAAGGATTCAACGCTCGTGACAAGCAACGGATCTAGATCTACTTCATCCTTTGTGTTACTTTGGATTATAGATTTATTTTCTCAAACTCTTGTTTATTAATATAATTACGTCTTTTATTCATATCTTGTTATTTACCATGTTTTCATCAAATCCCATGGTGACGAAAGGTTTAGTTATGAACTAATCGTTGTCATGGGATCCTAGTGGATTTATCTATGTAGCTTAGTAGTTTGCATGCCTTAAAGATTTATGTGTGGTGAATTCTTGATATCCTCGTATGGTTAATCTTAATGCTTTTGGATGCGTAGCTAACATCTAAATTGAATTGTTAATCTCTTGTGAAGCGAGAGTGGATCTTGAGATTTAGAACTTGCCATGCTAGCATAGGTTCATAATTGTTTATCAATATGATTCGTGGTGTGAGATGAAAATACTTATACTGCCCTGTGTGATCTTTATGGATAACTTGTGCTTCAACCTTTATGTTTTCAAATTCTATAGAGATATAGGGTCTAAACATAATAGGTGCCTACTCATCTTCTATCTCTTTTGTGGATGTATGCGTAAATTGGTACTAGTATACCGAGAGGTAACTTTTACTCTTTTCGTGTTATTCAATCAGATATCAAAACCATCGCATGTTTTAATTAAAGGCTGCAACTCTAAGTGAAGTAGATGATGAAACTAGGATTCCATGTTTTATTCTCATATTAGTAATTCGAATTTTTACTCTCATTAATTGTTTAATTTTTAGTTTTATAATTTGCACTTAGTTAATTTAGATAATCAATCTCAATTTTGTTATTTTTCTTAGCAGTGGATAAAAACCATACATCGGTGCATAGGTACATTAATTGAATTGAACACCATTCTAGATCTCTGTGGGAACGAACTTGATTTAATCATATATTACTTGTGACAATGTGCGCTTGCGTGATTTTGCATAACAGTAATGCAAAGCATTACAAACAATTAGGCTTGTTATTAGATGTATACAGGCATGCCTATGTAACTAACAGTATTTAACGGGATGACGGCTCACTAAAAAAAGATTATATTAGCTATTAGAATTTGATACTGATGTCATAATTTTTTTAAAATTTTACGATCGATTTTATGGATAAAAATTATTATAAAGTCTTTATAATATATGTTAAAGTTGGGATTTCGGTTTTAACGAGAGAGCAACTCAATCGAAAGAATCATGTTTAACAAGAAATCGATTCATTAGAGAAGATTATTTAATTATCAAAATTTAATATTAATATTATAATATAACGTAAATGTATTGAATTTTTTTAAAAATATTGTAACGCCGCTGCGAAGCCCGGCTTTATAGACTAGTTTATTTTAAGGGAAATTCCAAATAGTACCATTGTACAATTGGTTTTTCCATGGAATATCCTTCACTATTTTTGACTTCCAAATGGTACCATTGTAAAATTGATTTTTTCATGAAATACCACTCCGTTAGCCAAAATGTTAGTATCTGTATTTTCAAATGGTACCATCGTAAGTTAAATAGTGAATGGTACCACATGAAAAATGGTACCAAATGGAAAAATCATTTTTATAATGGTATCAAATGGAATATCCCTTATTTTAATTTCAATACTTGAGAGCAAATATATACACCGGGATTAATGGAATTAATGGAGGGATGAGCCGTTCATGGGCCATTATAAGTATATAATATTCTTGTTTCTATAATTATATATAAAAAAAATCATCTAATTCAATTGTTTTTTAAATCTATTAGGTTATTTCATCTTTGATCTCAAAATAAATAGATAATTTAATGTTCACACAAGAATACATAAATTCCAACATTATCAATTTGAAAAATTGGGTCAAAATTTTAGCCAATTCTAAGAACTAATATGTTAAAAGCCATATTATGAATCTATATCCTCTTCTATAATAATGTAATATAAAAATTAAAATATAATAACCACCATAAAAAGATAATTTATAAAAATCAATAAAAAATAAAATAGAAAGTCTAATATTTTTTCAAGAAAAAAGAGGAAAAAAGTCTACGATATCCGACGTGTCATGAACTTGGTTTCTGATCTTCAAATATTTTATCTTGTTGTCTAGAAGAGCTTATAATTATTTAGCAAAAAAAAAAAAAAAAAAGCGCTTATAATTACCACAGTAAACAACATTTCTCACTCCCAGATAGAGTAATCATCTTTCTTCTTAAACTTCCCCCAAATTTAATTAATCTAGGGTTTATCTATCTCCTCATGGCCGGAATTAGACTCCCGCCGGAAGACTCCGACGTCTCCACGGCGCGACAACTGACCACAGCTGATCTGATCTCCGACGACGACCGCTCTATCGCCGCTGATTCATGGTCTATTAAGAGCGATTACGGAAGTACACTTGACGATGATCAGCGTCACGCCGATGCTTCCGAAGCTCTCTCCGCTGTACCCTATCGTGCTGCCTCTGATTATAGGTACTCTCTCTCTCCCTCCCTCCCTCCCTCCCTCCCTCCCTCCCTCCTGTGTGTACTTACTTATATATCTGCTCCAATTTATGTCTGGAATTTGTCTAACTTATGAATTGCTTTTATTAGATCGATGCTTATTATTAATTTCAACTTGAAATTAATAGTTTTATTTTGCTTTGTAAATGCTTGCAAAATATAACGAATAATAACTTGTTAACAGGGTCATTAGTTTGATATCATGACATAGCTTTTGAAAAACTAGGCGCTGGTTGGTTTTGATGTTAATTGCCGACTAGATTAACTTTTTTCTGGTTAGAAATGCTGTTTTTAGGCTAGACTATTTGTGTTGGTATAAATAAATGTGACAGTAATTATAAGCAATTAGGTTGATTATTTGGGAGTTTACTGGGATAAAAATATGTTAGGAGTACTAGAAAGACTTGTGCTTTACTAATTTTGGACGCTGTATAAACAGTTCTGACAAGGAGGAGCCTGATGCTGAACCAGTTTCATCAATGCTAGGGTTTCAAAGTTACTGGGATGCTGCATATGCAGATGAGTTGGCAAATTTTCGTGAGCATGGACACACGGGTGAAGTTTGGTATGTACTTGTTACCTTATTGTTTGTCTACTTCATAAGTTTGTCCGTGATTCTTCAAAAAAATAGATGACTACGTACTCGTTTTTGGGTAGTACATTATTATGCAAGCCGGTTAAAGAAAAAAGAGGACTTCATATTGTTGGACATATTCTTACATTAAAATATATTTCATTTTATAGGTTTGGGGCTGATGTTATGGAAATGGTCGCATCCTGGACTAAAGGCTTGTGCAACGAAATAGCTCAAGGTCAAATGCTTAATCATGTGGGCGATGGTACTTCAGTAACTCATGAACAGGGTGAAAAGGATTTAACTGACTGGAGTGTGCTTGATGTTGGGACTGGCAACGGTCTGCTGCTTCAGGAATTTGCTAAGCAGGGGTACGTTTTGAAGCTTTCTACTTGTGTTGTGTAGCATGTTTTACAGTTTTATTGAAATCAAGAATGAATAGCATTTCTTTTTCGACATTGACTTTATGCTTCCAACTTCTGAAAATGTCTTCCCACATCACTTCTTTTCAACTTAAGTACAAAAAGGTGATTATGGTGGGTTGGCGATTAATACTTAGTAGTAAATGGAAAGCCTTGAATGTTTTGTAATCTAATATTTTAAATTACTATGTTTAAAAATGACATTCATGTATTACTTTGATTATCTATAGCCTTTTCAAGTATAAAGAAGCAAATTTAGATGTTTCTAAACAATGATTAGAGTAGACATGTCAACTTGATGCCTCAGACACTTTTGTGTAGTTTAGCCTCACACCAGGGGCTTCACTATTGGGAACTACTTGCGCTGGAGTAAACAAAAATTGTGAAGTATAATATTTTGCCTAAATTAGCTCTTATATTATATTAAGCTCAGTAGGGCGTCAAGTTACCCAAGAAGAATTTAAGAATTGGGCAGGACCTCTTTTTTAACAGGAATTGAACATCTGGAAGAGTGCTGTCGTACTTGGAATATATCGAGATTGTGCTACCTGAAGTTGGATATCTGAAATAGTATTTTTTTGGCAGAAAATAGAAATAGTTGTATTGGTGGGATAGTATATTTGTCACCACTATTGTTTAGTTGCTGTTTGCAAATTTGTCTGCACTTGCCTATGTGTTACCCCATGTCACACAGGATAGAATTTGGAACAAGGATTTATGGAATAAATACGAAAATAAAGATAGAACTAGGGTGATCCAGCCGCAGAAGAATCATTAACCTAGGATTTCCCAACTGCATAAGGGAGAATTATGATAATTCACAATCCATCAACAAAGAGACTTGATTCATTAAGGTATTGATATAAAAGCCACTGTACATCAACAAAGTCGACTATAGTGGGGATTCGGGTGCGGGGGGATACGGAAAATATTAAAATATTAAAAATATATATTATATATATTTTATATCATAATATATATTTTATATCATATATATATATCATATATATATATATATATATATTATATCATATATATTGTAGATTCCAAGACTGCTAAAATTGAAAGAAATCAATCAATTAAATTAAATTGATTATTACCACAATCCAATTAATCAATTAAATAATTACTTGCCTTATTACAATTATAAATCAAACGACCAAGATATATACAAACACTAGCAAACATATATATACAAATATACACACATATATGAGAAGCTGATAGACACATATACACATAACTCATCAATTTGTTTTTATTTTATTTTGCCACTCTGACGTATCCCCGCACCCCCATTTACGTATCCCCGCGTATCCCTGTCTCTGACGTCACCAATACGCCATGTGGCGTATCCCGTACGTATCCCCGCGTATCCCCGCGTATCCCCGCACTAGAACGCACGGGATACGCAGTTCTTCCACCTGATGGAGTATCCCTGCTTTCTAGGTGCGGGGAATACAATGCGTATATAGGGAATAGAAATCTAATGATCTAAGGCCCAAAACAATTAGGCTTTTCCTTTCAACAAATGGTTTGTGTCTGATTGGGCAAGTCCTAGGTCTTACAACCAATATGATTTCTATGTTGTCAGAAATCATGTATATGAATCAGTGCCATGATAGAAGTCAGAGTTATAATTTCCATATAAAAGAACATTTTTCGCCAAAACCCTCTTTACATCTTCATTGCCAAAGAATCTCATCTCTAAGGATATTTTGAATTCTTTCATTTCTTAAGTCGATAAACACAATCAAATTAGGGACTCCTGGCAGTTCTGATCCGAGCGTTAATAATTTTTATTGCGAATTAGATCATTTTTTGTGCCTGAAAGCGATTAAAAGGACACCCTAGCCTCCTTGAATGCATGCGTTAAAGGAAAAGAAAAAAGAAAGAAAGAAAGATCACTAAAAGTAATGGTCACAAAAATATGCATAGTTATTTGATCTTTTCTAATTGGACTTTTTATCAGTATTGTTGTACTGTTGATTACTCGCCTGCTTTGGAACTGGGCTTGGCTAGAAGGGATGAGTGACACACAGTCTTCTTTTTTCTTAGTATTTACCTTTACCTATTCCCATTCTGGAATAGTATCTGTAACACCGTAAGCAAGGGCCTCCCTCCAGCTCTGATCTCCTTGGGGGGATTGTTTTTTTTTTTAATGGGGTGAGGGGAAAAAACTGTCTGCAGTCTATAGAATCTTTAAGCTTTCGCTGATTTCTTGGCCTTTAATAGCTGCCTGCTTTGGGAGGAGTGCAGACAATATTGCAAGCGAAGTACTTGCCTGCACGTTCTGATAAGGCAGGGTGGCATCATGAATATCTGACTGGGCTTGCTTTGGTCATAAGTCAAACCATGTAAGCTACATATCTAATAAGCTTCTAAGCCCACATATTAATAAAACAAATAAATAAATATCTTGAGTTTCCTCTACACTAAATATATATGATCAAATTATTAATATATGTAATTTCTTTACTTACGTTCCCATCATCACCAGTATTTTTTTCCCTGGCCTATTGGGATAGCACCACCTTTTATCATTGCTTGTTAATAAGCTTTCCTGGAAGAGGGAAAAGTTTAGTGATTGGTCGTATGCTACTTGTAATGCATTTTTATCTATTTAGTTGTAAGCAAAGACCATTTGAGTATTACTATTAACTTCTTAGAGCAAATCCAATGCAATGCTATCCTTGGTGCTATTGCTATATTATAGCACCAAGTGCTAAAAAACTCATCTCCAAAGGGGTGCTATAGTTGGATGCATCCTTGGTGCTATTGCTATATTATGCATCCTTGGTGCTAAATTTGAAACCAATGATGCATTTATGCATCCATGCCACATCATCATTTAACTAGAATGAGATGAGTTTGTTGAGAATATTCAATAGAAGTTAAAAGAGTTAGGTAAAAGTTAAAAGAGTTGGTTAAATTTGAAATTAGTTATAGAACTAAGAGGGTGTTTGGGATTGCTTAAAATAAGTTACTTTTGACTTAATGGAGGTATTTTTAACTTAAAGGAGAAAGTGAAGTTGTTTACTTTAAGTTGAATGAAAGTGTTTGGGTAATTTTACTTAAAGTTAAATGGGAGTTTAATAATTTTGACTTAAAGTGAAATTTGACTTAAAAAAATTTAAAATTCATAATATTTAAACTTTACAAGAATTGTGGGAAAAAAAAAAAAAAAACTCCATAAGTTTTAAGTCATAAGTCAAAAGTACCTAAATGGAACTTATGAGTTAAAACAGTTTTTTAACTTAAAGCGGGCTTTAAGCCGGCTTTGCCAAACAGACCGTTTCTTACTTAAAGTTCAAAACTCCTTTAAGGAGTGTTAGCCAAACAGGCTGTAACTTTGGAGTGTGAGTTTTATTTTAACACCAAAATCCACTTTTTGGTTCTATATTATAGCAATAGCAATTTAGCATCTAGCATTGGACTTGCTCTTAGTGATCCTAAAGTTATGATAAGTTTATGGATGACCGCGATGAGGGTGCTTTGTTGACATGCATTTAAAGATTTGGTTCTCTGGGAAGGAGAAATTAATTTTATTGTAAATTTTAAACGATATCTGACATGTGAGTTCATTATCTACTAGGTCTAATGAGATAATGGATTTATACTAGATCCGATGTTAAATAAACCCTAATTGCCTTGGCCAAGATTCTCGTCGCGATGGGAAAAGAAAACGGGCAGAGAGAGGACTCACCTCCAGTGGACGTATTACTGAATAATTCCTGACTTTTTTTTTTCTACTTTCTTATTTTCTTCATTATTTTGGTATTCATATCTTTTTTTTTCTTTTTCATTCTGATCGACGTGAGGTCGCTTCTCTCCATTTTCTCATACCTTTTGCCTTTGAATAATTCAGTTGCTAAGTATACTCTTTTTGGTGAAGCCCAAGGGCCAAGACTAATGTAATTTGGAAAAGTTTACCCTGTAATATTAATTATGTGATCTGATTTTATTTAAACTTACATTTCAATTATATCAACTTATTTATTATTTTCCCTTGTATAGTTTGTCTGATTAAATTTACTACGTAACCACTGGTGATTACGAGTTGGTTTAAACCCTTAAAAAGCCAAGAAGTACACTGCACACAGACGCTCTAGACTGGAACCGACAGTTCATGGTTTCGATTTGAGGGGTTGGGAAGAGAGTCTTCGACCATTTAACTAAATCATTTGCAATCTGAACGGCAATGTCATATATATATATATATAGGGGGCTACTCCAATACAAACCTCCTTAAAATACAAACCTACAAACCAAGCATAATCTAATATTTCAAGCTAATCTAATGACCAAACTAGGGGTACCCCAATACAAAAAATGCTTAAAATAATTGGCTCTATCCAACAAAAAAAAAAAAATAAAAAAAAAAATTCACTGTTCACGTGATGACGTGGCAGTGGATTTCACTGGTTAACGGTGCTTCGCACCTTCTTGTACGGCGCTTCGCGCCTTTATCATTCTAAAGTTGTAAGGAATGGCAATCAATGATAAAGGCAATAGACGATTGACGGGTGTGTCGAGAGCCTTCGGCCCTCATGACTACCTAACTCATCCGTTTACTGTCTTAAATGCTTCGCATTTCCACGGCAAGATTTTTTTTTTTTTTTTTTTGAATTTTTTTTATTTTTTTTGTTGGATAGAGCCAATTATTTTAAGCATTTTTTGTGAAGGTACCCTTGGCGGAAACCTTAGAATAGATGAAATATAATTAATTTAGTGTTGGTTTGTAGGTTTGTATTTTAAGAATGGTTTGTATTTGAGCACTTGCCTATATATATATATATATATTATTTGTATATTTATATCATATTTTTCTTCTAATACTTCAAATTTTATTTTTTAAGTAATCAAGTATATATATGCATATTATTCAATAAATATACCGAGTATACTGTTTTTTCCCACATTCTTAATTTTTTGCCTCTTTTACATGAAAGCTATGGAATCTATAACGTAAGGTGAGAAGTATTTTAAGTACTAGTAAAAAATTAATAATTTTTATGTACCCAACATCAACTAGCAATCTTAATTTAGGTAAAATAGATTTTAAGCCTTTGAAACCATTGACTAGCAATCTCAATTATATTTGTTGTTCGTGATTTGGTTTGAAAGTAAGTAAATCAAAAATATTCTACTTGGTTTTGAATCAACAACTAAAAGTTGGACCAACTCTAACAGCGATCACAAGGCAGGTACAAATAAATTTTTAATCCGGAACGCGATCACAAAAAAAGAAGAAAAAATCAAAGATATACTCCGAGAACGATAGACATTGCATGTCAAGATGGAAAGTTAGAGATGGGCTCAAATAAATTTCGTTTCTAAAAAGAAATTACCAAAAATCATATTTGACTAAATTATCTTAGGTTTATTTGTAGTTTTAAAGAACTATAAAGGATTAGTAGTAAAAGTTTTATTTAGAGATCTTTATGAAAATCGTTATCTTATCATCTTATTAAACTAGCAATATTTTACATATTCCCGAGTCATTTTAGAGGTTATAAATATCGAGTATTAATTTACAAAGGTTCTACTATATGTATTTTATTTTATTTTTTTATGTAGGCATATATAATTGGAACTATATATGTATTGGGCTTCTTCTGTGACGTAAACATTTTGTTTGTTGCATTGCGCTAATGATGCTAATGATGAAGGGAACCTTTGTGCTTTGGTGCATATTTTGCAGTTTACAATTGTGTGTAATCTTGTATTCCATTTATAATCTCGAAGTTGCCTACTAGCCACCTCTTATTTTTACACGTTAAATTTTGTATCCACTTGTTTACAATCTGCAATGTGAATCTCATCGTAATTCTTTATGTTTTTATGATATTTTAAGCTTTATACATTACCTAAATCGTCAAAATTGTTTTATTACCATTCATATATAGTCATATTGCTAGATTTCTGAACCTAGTGTATGGTGTTTATGGGTGCAGGTTCACGGATCTTACTGGAACTGATTATAGTGAAGGAGCAATTGATCTTGCTAGAAGCCTTGCTGATCGTGATGGGTTTTCCAGTCTTAAATTCTTGGTACGACAACCATTCCACATATATAATATCCTCCACGCTTATTGTTGTCGATCTGTTTAGGGGAAAACAGCTCATCTTTTTTCCATTTGTCTTTGCAGTTTTTTTAGTTGTCCCTTTAGTGATTTTTGCATTTCATCTTTGAATGAAATGATGGGTTCCAAAGTTTTATTTGATAAGTGAAGTACCACATAGTGATTCCAAATATTAATTTTCGAAATCGAAACATAAAGAGATTCCAAATATTAATTTTTGAAACTGAAACATCTGCCACATCAGTGGCGAAATAGTTTTTGCTTGTTATATTTGTAATTCTTTCATGGTATAATTGTTTATATTTAAAAATCAAATTGTTTGTTAGTGCTGTAATTTTGTATGTACCTTTCAGTTTTTGAGAATGATTTTTTTCCTCAAAATGACAAACAATGATCTATGATTTTTTTTTTTCATTAGATACGTAGAAGAGATGAACCATTAATTAGGAAGAGGCTGTGATCCATATGAAGTTGATGGTTTTTGCTTGTTCACTAGTTAAAAAGATTTAATTTAGTTAAGAGTAACAGACCGTTCTTTAGAATAAATCTAAATAAAAAGCCAAAAAGAAAGTAGAAGAAAGATCTAGTGAGGCAATGCCCTTGTTCGTAGAAGTCTATGTGTAGCTGAGATCAATAATATTATAATACCATTGTGTTTGTCCTTTGCTTGGATCTGTGTTGTATGTAATGACTATAACCAGGTTGGTGTAAATGCACAGTCTATCTCTATTATGTTAGCGACACAATGTGCAATCCAATTGTCAATATTATATACTCCCTCTGTCCCAATTTTCTTTACACTTTCCTTTTTTGGATGTCCATCTCAATTCTTTACATTTCAAGAGGGAGTATTAGTTTTATATGATATATCCGAACATAAAAAAAACAAAAAAATTAATGTTATTTTTCTTCGTGTTTTTTTTATAACTTAAAATAAGTAATCAGTTACTTTTGGCTTTATAATTTCTTACCTGTTTAATTTATGCTATGGTTTACAGGTGGATGATGTTCTTGATACGAAAATAGAGAGAAAGTTTCAGCTTGTTATCGATAAGGGAACTTTAGATGCCATCGGATTGCATCCTGATGGTCCTATCAAAAGGTGTGGAACCAAGTTATCATGCTTCCTAGCTCTTGCAAATACTCATAACAATTGGATTGTCGAATTATTTGCAAGAGCTGTATATGTGTTAATTTCTTTCTTCCGTATCTTCGCTATCAAACTTGTTCCGTTGACCTCATTTGTATTTGAACATATTGAGAATTCTGGGTAATAATTTTAGATTGCAAATTTCAGGATCATGTATTGGGATTCAATCTTAAAGCTTGTAGCTCCTGGTGGTCTGCTGGTAAGCAATCTCATGATATATTTTTGAGAAAGCCGGGCACTGGTGTTCGTTGTTTGGTACATTTTACTGCACAATTTTTCGCATCGTTTATAATTATTCTTCATTTTTCTGGTTTTGCTGTAGGTAATAACATCATGTAACAATACGAAAGATGAGTTGGTGCAAGAAGTGGATAATTTTAACCAGAGACGAGTTGCTGAGAGTGAGACTTCTGTGAACCAAGAAGCTGGCATTAATTCTCCTTTCTTCAGCTACCTTGATCACATCCGTTCATATCCAACATTTATGTTTGGAGGATCAGTAGGATCTCGTGTTGCTACTGTGGCTTTTCTGCGAAAATGAAGGATTATATATGTTTCTGTTGTGTTTCTAGGGGGTTTGTGGGTCGATTAAGTATGTTTTGGGGGATGGAAATGAAGGAAGAGTGCATGCATGAATTGTGGGAAATCGTTATTTTAGTGAAAGATGATAATGTTATTGTTCTAGGGTAGAAAGATGAAGTCCATCTTATTTGTGTAGATCTATCTTGTTTCCAGATTTGTGGTAATGAATTAGAACTTCTGACTGTTGAAAATACCAGCTAAACTTTTAATGGAACTCTTTAAAACAATTTAACAGTTGACTACAATTTTTGATAAAGTTTGATCTCCCAATTCTTAATTTTTTTAATTTTCTTTTCCTTTATGGTTTTTGCTAGATGTTCATTTCCTCTTTGGTTATTGCAATTGTCGTCGGCAGTTCACCTAAAAGGGGACTAGTTATAACTTGTTACAGAGCATGTTCTTACCATACGTGAGTTTGTCTACAGGTTAAATAACAGTTTGATGTTTGTAGAGGGTCTTGTTGCGTTTGAACATTGAATGAAGAGTAATGTTTGCTGTCTCGGATTCATTATCTATTGTGTTTTCGTTGAACCTGTATAGGTTAGTTAGGCATATGTGCTACACCTCAATTACATTCAGTTCATCAACAGATAACGTACATGACAGCAAATCCATTACATTCAGTTCGTGGACAGCTAACGACTACATGATAGGCACAGCTATGAAAACAGTTGCACGTTTTGCACTCTTTCCATAAGTCTCACTTTTTATTTCTTTGATGTTTTATTGTCCCTTTGAAAAGTTCAAAACCTTAAATTGATAAACATTAAGACTGTCGTCTTGTTCTATTAAGATGGCATGTATAACCAAAGAAAACTTATGCGGCCTTGCCTTAGTTTTGTTTGTTTCAGCTACATCTTTTAAACTCTGAAATCGTAACTGGGTTTATGTATCAGGAATTAGACAAAATGACATTGTACTGCATGTAAATTGTACCCTTCGAAGTTGCAGACTGAGGGGAAGATTACTGGGAGAACATAACCAAGTATGATATGTGTCATGTGTGCGGGCACACATATTTCAATAAATTGTGCTACATAATACAGACTACTGTAGAACTTTTTAACAACTTGCAGAGAACAAAATAATAGAATTAGAAGACAGGGTACATGTAGAAGAAAGTAAAAATAGCTCTTAATACATGAACATATATTGATCGAGAAACACAAATATTTTTGCATGCTAATTAGTTAAAAAGATATCACTACTGTTTCAGATGGAGGAGGAGGGAAAACATGCATAATAAGAGAGTACCCAAAAGAATAGCAAGACCAGCAGTTCCAAAAACCAAGCCAATTAGATCAAAACACTGGGACAACGTTGCTTCTTTCTTGTAATGAGAGGAGTAGACAGGTGTATAATTCCAGCCTTGCTCACTTGTGCAACATCCTTCTAGTCTCTCCTTATTTCTCACTTCTTGCATTCTTTCTCTAAGAATTCTCAAATTTGCATCTACCATATTACTTGATCTCCCTGCATATATATCATATTAGTGGAAGCATAAGAGTGCGAGCAATTATATTTCGGTAAAAACAAATTCATTTCAAGATCTTGCATTTAATTGCGGAAATCTGAAATACCTTCGTCTTTATAATTATGCGCTCTGATAACTTTTAACGAGGATCTCTGCAGGTTCTTGCAGCGCAGCTTGTGAGAAGGTCTCGGTAATAACTCACGGAAAGAATACGACGAAGAAGCCAAGTTACCATGATTTATATTCCTCGTATTCATTGAAAATGTTGGATTCATATTCAAGAGATGCATACCAGATTGCATGTTTATCTATGCAGGTTCTTCTTGCAGACACTAGTCGACTTTTCAAGCAAGAGATCGAGGCACAAATGTTCTTCTTTAATTTCGTCTCAACCCTGAATCTTTATATATAAATTTACCTTTCTTGGGTCAATAAGAATAGAAGATAATTGAAACGACGACATAAATATCCCATTTTTTAATAAAATTGACGAAAATAACACAAATCACGGACATAAATACCCCTCTATTACGCATTTGGTAGAGGAGTAATAGATTTTATACCTATTACGCATTTGGAATAGGGGTAATAGACCTGTAGTAGAGTAATAGATTTTATACCTATTACGCATTTGGAATAGGGGTAATAGACCTTAGTAGGGTCTATTACGCATTTGGAAAATGGTTAATCCCTATTACCCATTCTCCAAATGCGTAATAAAAGAAAAATCTATACTAGTACCCATTCTCCAAATGCGTAATAGAAGAAAAATATATAGTAGTTACCCCAATATCAAATGCGTAACCCTATTAACCCTATTACTCTCATATGAACGTAATAGACGGGTATTTATGGTCAGCATAAGGGCTTTGGGGTATGATATAAATTTTTGGGATATTATTGACCAAAGCTAGATTAAGAAATACAAATTTAATAGATACGGCGGCTAATTCATGGCTTCCAGAAAATCTAGAACGGCCTTTTTTTTTTTTTTTTTTTGACTCCCTAGAACGGCCTTTTGAAAACCTTAAAAAATTGACGCTACAAAACAAAGCTGGCAGCAACTTAAAAATAGGGTGGCTCTTAATTTTAGTTTGTGCACTTGGTATGAATGCATCATGCCCATATATGTACAAAATAGTCGACCAATTAAGAGGCTTCATTAAAAATACAGATAAATTAGAATATTGTACGTGCACAATTGTAACCTGACTGATTCCTTAACGTACTATGTTAGTTAGAATACATTCTTTATTTTGTTTATACAAATTGTTTAATATTTTGATATTAATTTTAAATCTAGATGTGTTCTTCATTTTGATATCTCATTAATTTATTCTAAGAAGTGTTGAAATATATTGTTGTATCTACACTTCTTAGAACCCAAAATTATTCATAGATTTCTCCCAAATTATCAACAAAATTAGAAAAGGTGTGAGAGAGAGATGTGCTTGTGGCAATTGGGTCGTGCAACAAACGGCGTGGACTCAAGCAAATCCGGGGAGGCGTTTCATGGCTTGTAGGGATCGAATGTGCAACTTATCGTTCAGATGGTTAGAAGAGCCTGTATGCGCTCGAGCTCAGAACATCATCCCGGGTTTGATACGAAGGATTAACAATCTGGAAGAAGAAAACGTGGCTCTGCACTTAGCTTTGGAAAAAGCTACGATGAAAAATCGAAGTGATTGTTCATGGGGTCTGTCCATCCTCTTTATCATATTGTTTCTGTTTGTATCCATCATGTTTATCAGTTGTATGAGTAAGACAGAAGATTCAAGCGAGATATGAGTAATGTATGTTGTATTTCTCTTAAGTGATGTAATTGTATTTTATAAATTTAATGACAAGCATGATGGTTTGTTTATGTAATAGCAAGACTAAGAAGTTATAAAAGAGTCATTTGCATATAATTAGCATAAGTTCCATACAAAAGAAGTTCAAATCTGGTCCCAACATAAATACTTAAGCAAAAGCCAACCATCCCAACCACCATGACCAAATAGAAGGTACCAAGTACTACTAATACATAAGTTCCATAATCAAAAGGAAATTCCATAACAAAGTCACTGAATCTGCTTGCCAATCTTCTTTTGCCTTTGTACCTTAGCAGCCTCCAACTTCCTCAATGAAGTGATCTGTTTTCCATCATTCTTTCCAAAAGTTTCTGCTTCAATGCCTAGAGTTCCCACCTTTGTAGGAGGTTTAAATGGCCTTGTAATTCCACCATGAGTAGCACTCCCAGTTTCTACCGGTTTTTTGTTATTCATTCCATTTTCCTTGCTCTTAGACAATGCTTCCTTCTTCTTAGTCATTTTATCAACTACCTGAGAATAAACAGATATATATATATATATATATATATATATATATATATATATATATATATGTGTGTGTGTGTGTGTGTGTGTGTGTGTGTGTGTGTCAAAACACAAACATTAAACTAAGAAAATATTATATGAATACAAACAAAATTTAATACCTTAGAATTGCAGGTCCTACTGTTATGGCCCTCCTCATTGCAATAATGACATTTTGGAGTTCTTCTGATGTTAACAGGCTCTACTCCTTCAGCTTCATAACCAAGTTCAACTTCAATGTCCTCATCAGTTTTCTAAGCCAACAAGTAGAATAGTTATACTATCTACCAATAACATAATCATCAAACTAGAGGAGAATAGTTAGGTGCTTACTTGTTTTTTGCAGGTTCTTGAATTGTGACCATATTCACCACATTTTCCACACTTCAAAGAGGTATTCTTTCTCTTCAACATTGTTGGATCACTGGACCTTGCTTCAACTGTTAAATCAACCTTTTTGTTCCTATTTTTCTTAGGCCTCCCAGGTGTAGTTTTAATTAATGGTGGAAGAGGACCAATTTCCTCAACTTCATCCCAGAATTCGTCACCATTTAGGGGTTCCAAAATGTGGTTATAAACACTCAGATACACCTCTCTTTTATAATAGAAATGTAGATAGTTTATTGGATTCTCCTTCTTGAAAAAGATGCAGGCACAGACATGAAAACATGGAATACCTGTCAGCTACCACTTTCGACAAGCACACTTTCCATTTTTTAGGTCCACTACTATTTGATGGCCTCCTGCAGACATTGTAACTTGGAATTTATCTCCACCATTCCACACAGGCTTTGCCCTTGTAGAAAGTGTCAAAGATCTAGACCATTCAAAGCAGTGAAGTGAGCTATATATTTAATTGACTAAGCACAAACAGAAATTTCTATGTTAGAGATACTTACTTGCCCAATTTTTTCAAAGCTTTTGTACAAAAAGTAGTATTCCTGCCCTCCATTTTAGTCTTCCTCCTTTCATTCCTTTGCATGCATGTAGTGTGGATAGCCTTGAACATTGTTACAATGCCCATTTCTCTAAATGGATTAATTGCATTGTTAAATACTTCACAGTTGTTATTCACAAAGACATCAGACTTGCAAATGTCTCTGAATCCTGCCCTGCTCCACTGAGACTTAGGCTTCTTTTCCAACCACTTGTATCCATTTACATTTAGCTGTTAACAGTAGTAAATATGAACATTAAAGACATACCTACTTGAAAGTAATAAGTACAAAATTTAATTTGCACAATTTGTTACCTTTTTAATATTCTCCATGTGCATATTAAAGAAGTAGTCAGTGGTTGATTTTGCAGCAAACCACATTTCCCTTTTCACCCCTAAACTCTTGAATGCACCACACAAGTTGTTGAATAAGTGCATCACACAAAATCTCTTCTCAGCAGATGGAAAATGAGTTTCTAGGGCATTCACTAGACCCTACATGACATGAAGTACTTACTTAAATTCAAGTAAATGCAAATAAAAGAAAACAAATATGGTAAAAGTAGCAAGAGATACCTTCTGTCTGTCACAAATGAAAGTGTATGTTCCATCATCGTCAATTCTCAGATCTGTTTTAAGTAATGACAAGAACCAATCCCAACTTGAATTGTTTTCAGCTTCTACTTGGGCCCAGGCAACAGGATACATTCCTTCATTGGGGTCAGTTCCAACAGCAATCAACAATATGCCCTTGTAGGGGCCCTGATAAGTGGATCTTATATCCACTTGAAACATTCCAAGTCGGCTTAAATTGATTGCTTTGGCCTCAAGTTTGTGGTAGTTTTGATGTGTTTTGTTTAATTGTGCAGGGTTGAAGAAATATCGATTAAAGGTGTAGTTTCCGTCGTTTTTGGAGCGTTTTGTGGAGTTGATTGATGATATGGAATGAAGAATGGTGGCTAATATCAAATCCTAAGAAGTATACAAGTCATTAAGAATGAAAGACGGAAGCTCATGCAAAAGGAACGGGAAGAAAAGGCGAAAAAAGCTAAGAAAAATCAGTTTTCGCAGAACGGGACCAAACCGGGGGCTCCCAGCCTTGTTTCCAGCGCTCCAACCTTGTTTGGGTAGATTGGGCCGGCGCATCAGGCGCCCAAACGGCGCATCAGGCGCTGCGGGTTGCAGGTGGGGCGCGGGAGAAAAATCAGCCAGAATTTCTGATTTTGTTTTGGCCATATCTTGAGTTCTAGAAGTCCGTTTGAGGCCCGTAAGCTATCCACGCGAAGATAACGAGATTCTCTATCATTCTAAAGTGGTCCAGAGGCCCAATTGCAACTGGAACGGTCCAGAATATATGAAGAAAAGTCAGCTACGAATTTCCCTTTAAATCAGAATCAGTTTAGGAAACGTACTTCTATTATAATTCTGATTTGGTATTTTCTTATTGGGCAAGATGTCTAGAGCCTATATAAACACATCCAACCCTTGTAAAATAAGATCATTATCATCATTAGGAGTAGAACCATTACATATCAATTACTTAGATTTATTTGTATATTTTCATACTTTGTTTTTATCATGGTTTCACTTGATCCCATGATGACGAGAGGTTCGATTATGAACTAATCGTTGTCATGGGATTCTAACGGATTTATTTATGGAGCTTTAGTATCTTGATGCTTTACAGATCTGTGTGTGATGTATATCTGATATCCTCGTATGGTTGTGCTTCATGTATTTAGATGCGTAGCTAACATCTAATTTATTAATCTCTTGTGAAGCGAGAGTGGATCTTGAGATTTAGAACTTTACATGCTAGCATAGGATAGGTTGATGTTTTAACATCATGATTTGTGGCGTAAATAGAGATATTATGCTGCCCTATGTGATCAATGTGGATAACTTGTTCTTCAACCGTTATGTTTTCAAATTCTATAGAGATATAGGGTCTAAGCATAATTGGTGTCTATTCATCTTCTATCTCTTTTGTGGATGTATGTTTAGTTTGGTATTCGTATACTGAGAAGTAGCGTATACTTGTTTCGTGTTGTCCGATCAGATATCATAACCATTGCATATAGTGATTAAAGGCGTCAGATCTAAGCAAAGTATTTAATGAAGTTAGGATTCCATGGTTTTTCTTGCAGACGTAATTAGATTTTAATTCTTGTTAGTTAGTTAATTCTTAGTTTGTTAATTTACTTTCTTAATTTAATTTAGATAATCAAATCTCAATTTGTTATTTGTCTTAGCAGTGAATAATAATCATACATTGTTGCATAGGTACTATACTGAATTAAAAACCAGATCTCTGTGGGAACGAACTTGACTTATTCATATATTACTTGTGACCACGTACGCTTGCGTGATTTAGTGCAAACAGGCCCTTTAGATGGCATCCATCCAACCCTAGCAATGGTCTACAACCAGACATGAAACCAGCTTTCAAAGGGCCCAAGCATACATAGAACCTTTTAAATCTCCTGCCATCCACTCCAGATTCTGCAGGTTCTGTCATGAGCTTCACTGTAGTATCTGGCATGGCTTTCATCAGTTCATTGCCATAATTATACAACTTCTTGAACTCTTCCTCATGCTTTCCAAGAATATTCTCCTTTGCTTTTCTCATTGCCCTATAGATCATTGAATAAGAAACCTGGCACTTTAGGTCATTGATTACTTGATGATGAAATGATTCTAATTTCCATGTTGGGTTTATCCTTATTTGGTCTTCATAGGCATTGGCAATCCATGTAGAATTCACCTGTTTCTGTTCCCAGCATGGAGTACATGTATGCTTAGTGTCAAGCGTTTTGATCTGGATGTTTGTAGATATCTGTTGTCTAATACCGTAGCATTTCCATTTACAACCATCTGCACAAATCCACTTGATCTTGTCAGCCAAGTTTTTCTTCAATCTTATTGGTCTTTGGTGTACAATGGCATGCTTTCTAACTGCAGCCCTGAACACTTGGCCACTGCTGAATAACATTCCCATTTTGAATTGTGGATCCTCCCAGTCAGCTCACTAAACTCAGGATATTGTACTTCTTGCTCATCACATGAAGAAATTGCCATCCTCTCATCATCACTATCAAACATGCCCTCTGAACTGTCACTATCACCTTCATATTCAGTGGCACAATCCATATTCTCAACTTCATCAAACACCTCATCTTCTGTTCCACCCTCACCATTCCCATCTGCCTTTTCTTCTCCACCCTCACCATTTCCATCTTCCTCTTCTTTTCCAACCTCACCATTTTCATGTCCATTTTCGACCTCAACATTTGCACCTTGACAATTATGGTTTACAGTAGGGGGCACATCATCTTCCTCTATGATCACTGGTGTATCTTCAGTATTTTTGAACAAACCTATCAAAAGACAAATATATAATCAGTATAAAAAACATGAAAACAATTTATAGAATGCACATTTTAGAATGCTTACTCTCAGCATTGAATATCTGCCCTTCTTTCTTGTTCTGTATGGAGGATTTGGAGGAGGTATCCTTCTTTGTCTTCTTCTAGGTGGAGGTGGGGGGGGCCTCACTTTCAGTCGAGTCCATATTAGAAGTGTCACCATAAAAAGGAACCTTTTGGCCATCTTCAGTATTCTCAGTAGCTATTTCAGTTACATCATTTTTTTCCTCACATTCCTCTCTTATTTCATCAACCATTCTCTCTCTCTCATCAAGTTCATATTGTGTAAAAGAAAAGTCAAAATCCAGTCCTTGGGAGCTTCCATTAATATCAGTTGTATACAATGTGAGTATACTAGCATAAACATCAACTAAGTTACAAAAGTGTAGGAGATCCTCATCTTTCTGAATTATCATGACATTGTTACAATTTAGGCTTGTTCCCGGAGTGTTCAACCAAACAACGTAGGTGCCCTCTTCTAATCCTAATTTGAGCAACACTTCCCCAAACTCAGACATTGACTCAGTAGACCTAGGGACATAGTCAATATACGTGTAGTTTCCACCAACATATTGCTCAAATTTTTCATAAAAAAATCCACCAGCATACACTTTAAGACTATAAAATTGAGGGCCCACTACAACAAAGAAAATAACAATAAAGCATCAATATAATACCTATTTCGAAACAAATTAGGGCAAAAAATCAAAGAGACAACGACATATTAGGGACCACCATCTTCAATATAATACCTATTTTGAAACCCTAAAATCTCATCTTCAATAAACAATAAGAAAACAAAAACCAACAACTTAAACTACATATTCTCATGCATGCATCATCGACCAACAACTATGAACTAAATCAACAACTGTAAATATATGTATATCAAGTCTCGAGGTAAAAATCATTACCTCCATATTGCTCAGTAGGATAATCTGGTAATCCATCATCATCTGTGTTTAGTATTGAATACAGTAAAAGAATACAGAGGGGGGGTGAATGGATTCTTGAACTTTTCTTAGTTCCTTGAACTTTTATTAGTTCTTGAATCTATGTAGCAGATAAGTGTTTGTGTGTGCAAATGTATAGGTGCGGATAAAGATAACACAAGACACAATATCACTTTAATCTAATATATTATTAGATAAAGGTTGCTACAATTTGTGAATACAAATGATAGTATTCTCAGCTTCGTTTTTCTCAGAGAGATTTGTCTTAAGTGTGTATGAAAAACTTCTCCTCTCTTAAAGATTACTACTAAGGAAGTGAGGCTGTATTCTTATAGAACATGAATACATCCTACTCACTGCAAATAAGGTAGCTAAAACAAATTACTTTCTGGTCTGTCTATCCTTTTTGAGTAAGTGTCCAAACGGCTACAGATTTGACTTTGCAAAGTTCTGTTCAGATCCACTTCTTTAGCTCTTTGTCTCTTCTATATCTCTCCAAGGTTCCTTCTAGGCTTTCCAGAGCACGTTACAGATTGTGATCCATAAAGTGCATTGGCTTGTTGCAGGTTTCAGACTTGTACAATTTCTTCAGTATTTTGTCTCCAAGAATGTATTCGAGAAGTGACTAAGTGATTGATTCGAGAACTAGGATTAGATAACTCTGAGTTCTCGAATACTGTATGATTTACATATCGAATCACTTCTCGAATAGTACTTTTCTCCAGGGTTCCTTGAGTTGTCGAATAAAACACTTGACTTGTCGAATCCCTGAGATATCGAATAGTTCATTCAGAGTCCTTGAGATATTGAATGGAATTTTGACTTGTTGACTCTTTGAGAACTCGAATACCACTTTGACTTGTTGACTTCTTGAGTTCTCAAATAGAGCATTTAGACATGTCGAATCTCTGAGATATCGAATGAGATATCGAACAGTGCATTCAGAGATATCGAACAGTGTCTTCTTAGATATCGAATCTTTGACTTCTCGAACGCTAGACTTCTCGAATAGACAAAAGTACTTCTCGAATTGGTACTTAGGAAAATTCTTCATTTCTTCAAATCCCAACTGTGATTATTTGACAGTCTTTATCTTCTTGCTTGAGGCATGAACCTTGGAACTTTTTTCAAGCATTATTTTTGACTATATAAGTATAGTTACACAACTAGGATTTGATGCCTATTGCAAGTACAAAACAAATAGAAACTCTACAACTAGAGGTTCCCTCAGTTAAGAGGTCATGTAAGTAATGCAAAGCATTACAGACAATTAGGCTTGTTATTAGATGTAAACAGGCATGCCTCTGTGACTAACAATCTCCCCCAAATTGTGAGTGAGACACTTAGTCACAATTTCATGTCTGATAACAAGCCTAACATACATAAAGATAAAACTTGAAAAGTACAGGTATGAAATTTGATTGAGCACATGAATGAAATTACAAGATGAATAATCTTACAGTATGATGAAATACTAGCCATTCTCATTTGATTCCATCTCCATTGCTTTGGCTTGTAGATCATCATATGCTTTCTGTTTTCTTTCTTTCTCCTTTCTTGCATTCTCATCCATGGCCTTTATGATCTCTGCCAAAGCATTCAATTCTTCAAGCATGATAGAGTCTTTGAAATCTTCAAGAACTGGTTTCAGAATGTTGGCAGGATAGTGAGTGAGTAGGTTCATTCTTATATTGACATTATCTCCATTTCTCCTCCTATACTTCACCACATAGGGATTGAATTGAACTCTACACAATCCTTTTGCCCTTAGCTTTTCTGCTTCAACTTCCAGCCTATCAATCTCCTTCTCCCTTTCTAGCCATTTCTCAAAGCACCCCTTTCTTATCTTCTCAGCATAGTCTCTCTTCATCTTCACAAAATCAATCAACTCCAGCTTCCATACTTTCTCCACTTTGTCTTCAGAATCCAATAATGCAATGATCCTTTCTATTTCATATAGCTTGCCCCAATTTTGACACTGTCCTTGTTTGAATTTTTTCTCCCTTCCATCAGTATATTTAATCTCAAGGCAGTTATTCACAATGGCAGCATAGTAGATTCTCTGAGCTCTTAGATATTGTAATTGGTCTTCATCAAAGTCTTCATCAAGAGGTTAGAGTTTCAGTCCTGGATAGATAGTTAGGGTTCTTGATTTGGATAGCTTTGGTTTCCTTGCAGTTTGTTTGAATTTGATCCTTTTTACATGGTTGCCTGGCAGTAGCATGTGACCTTTGTTTGTAGACCATTGTAGTATTCCATTAGCAGTTTGCTTTTTGAAACAAACAGATGGTTTCTTGACTTGAATTTTCTTCTCTTCTTGAGGTGGCAAAACAGTTGTAGAAGCCATAGATGCAGATTTTGCTAGGTCACTACTAACAGTATTCACCCTAGACTTAGAGTCTTGTGTTGTGGTGAGGTTACTGCTAGCAATTCCTAAGGCTTGCTATTTTTCAATCTTCCTCTCATAGAATTTGCCTTGGTCATCACCATCTTTCTCGTCTTTGTTATCTTTCTTCTTCTTCTCATCTCTATCACCCTTATCACTCCTGTGATGAGATCACTATTGTCATCATCCTTATCATCCTTATTCCTCCTAGGCTGAGCCATTTCTGGAATTGTACCAGTAACAAAAAATGTTCTTAGGATGTGTAGTGCTTCCAACTCTTCAACAGTTCTGACTCCACCCTTTTTTTATAGCTAATCAGTAACAGCAATGATGAGTCTGTAGTTTCGAGGGTTGAGATCACTGGGGATAACCAACTGATTGACATCTTGAATTTTTGTACCAGACTGATAGAATATGGTTCTTGGTTCGATGCGTACTTAAGGAAGCCTAGCTTGTTGACCATTTCTCAGTTCAGTGTACAAAATCTTGTTGTTCTCCCCTTTTTGCTCAATTAGTTCCAAGATGGCATCAATCTCAGTGAATTTAAGGGCTTTCAAGGTGTCAATAGATAGGTGCCATATCTTGCCATTGGTCACCATCATGATTTCCTTGAGAAAGATTTGATTTAGCTTTCTTGGAATAACTGTTAGATATTTAATTTGGTCTTTGAGGCTTCTTCTGTACAGCAAAGTATCTCTTCCTACCTTTGCCTTTGAGACTTGCAGAAACTTCAAGAATGCAGCATCATGATAAGTCTCTGAATTTGCTACTTCTATCAGCTTGGCCTCAGTAATCACACTAGCTTCCAATGGGTCATCTTCATGTCTAGAGGCTTGGACTAGATCACATGGCATGGAACCTGCCACCACTGCAGTAGTTACAGTTTGCTTTTGGCCACTTGGTGTATTGATGTGCACAGTTGGTAGAGTAACAACTGGCAGAGAGGTAGGAGGCTCATCCACTTAAGCTTTCCCTTTTCCTGGGACATGAGTTATGGATTTAGAAGCCCTTTGGTGACCACCCTCATTTAGATTTATGCCTTTGACTTGAGGTTTCTCTTGAGGTTTGTCCCCCTTTGTATTTGAATGCCTTGATGTCCTCTTCTCCCCCTTAGGCTTGTTGTCAGGCACAGAGGCTGTAGGAATGACCTTTGGGTTTGAAGAGTCTTCAGGTAGAGGGAGACCCATGTGCTTCATCATGGCAGACAACATTGATTGTTGATGTAGAAGAACCTCATCTGTGTTGGTGGCTTGAGTGCTCAACTGCTCAGTTAGAGTTGCAACCTTGTCTGTCAAATGAGCATTGGATTCTTTGAGAGACACCACCTCCTTTTCAAGAGTATCCACTTTAGTGAATAGCTCATTTGCCTTGAAACCATATAAGGATTGGTCTTGCAGTCTCTTCACTTCATACTTGGACATTTCATGCACAGGGACCTCAGTCACTAGCTTATCTCCATATAGATTTTTGAACGTAGTCCTCAGCATGGCATTGGAATCTGTTGTCTAATCAGATAGAACTTGAAATTTATGCCCCAGACCTGTGACAGTATCCTTGAGTAGAGCTAGGCCATTATCCATTTTGGTACAGGTGGTGTTGCAATGTTTGAGGTCCTTGAATACACTGTCCAACTGAGGGAATTTGGCATCGAAGACCCTCTTGATTTCTTCCACTGTAGTGGCTGTCTTATCACACACTATGTTGACCTCAGTTTTGACTCCTTTTCCCAGATAGTGTGCAGCCTTGAGGAATCCCTTGTGTGAATCATTCATAGCCTCATACACTTCACCAAGAGTCAGAGATTTTGCATTGGAACCCAGTGAAGTGATGTATTCCTCTCTGAGATATTGAAGAGCTTCATCAAGAGTAATATCATATTTCCCTTGCAGCCAGGCATCTACATTTCCATCTCTCTCAGCATCATCAATTATCTTGGCCTTTTGCATCTCCACATCATCCCTATGGCATAGCAGAATGGCTTCATAGTCCGGATTAGGCATGTTGAAGGTGACCAAGTTCTGAGCAATCTTGACAAACTCAGGAATATGATCCACAACTAAGCTTTGAAGTGCTTCAACCGTCAATTGTGGTGGAACAAACCCTGATCCTGAAGCACTGTCATATTGCACAGGCTTCAGCCATTGTGACATAAAGTCAGAGCTAGAGCTAGGCAAGCTAGACTCCTCAGTTACATATGCAACTTCTGTAACCGGATGGAATGACTCTACTACTGTTGTCTCCACAGGAGTGGGATGAGTTACAACAGTAGTTGACACAAGCACAGAGTCTCTAGTAAAAACTAGTGAATCCTTTGTGGTTGTGATGGTGTCATCAGGATATGCCCCAGCTAGCATTCCCTCACCATCTGAATGTGGTTTCTGGGTGGTGAGCACAGTGTCAAGCACCATGTCACTTGAAGTTGTCGGCTCATCAAGAGAGAAGAATTATTGATGATCAAGTCCTTGCTCCTCAATTGCTTGAGTTGCAGGCTGCAAAGAAATTTCAGTTGTAGATTCTGGAAGAGAAGTGTCTTGTGGAATAGATTTTGGAAACTCCCCCTAAGAAATAGAGGGAGTTTCAAATGTGATATGCTCTCCACTCAGTGTGGTGCCAGCCTTATCACTCCCAAGTGCTGACTCTATACAAGTAGGTGCATTGGGGAGGATGTTTGATTCTATAGATGTACCCTGTTGAGAGGATACATCTAGTGAACTGTTTGCCCCTGATTTTACAAATTCAGCCATTTGTGTGACTGAAAAGGTGGTTTTAGTTTTCTTCTTCTTTGGCCTGACAAGGGGTGACTCAGGTTCCTCACTTTCAAATTCTACAGCCAATGCTGCTTCAGATAATATGGTTAATGGTGAAGAAGCTATCTCCTTTCTCTTCTTTTTACTAACATCACCCTTTTGAGAGGATGATGCAGTTGGCTCAATGTTTGGTAGAGTGTTTGGTTAGCAAGCCCTGGGTTAGCATTGTGTTCTACTTGCTTGGGCTGTGCTAATTGAGATTTTGAATCAAATATTGGCATGTTGTGGGGGTAAGTCCTAAATAGACTCTCCATATGGGGAGTTATTTTGAGTCTTACATCCACATCATTCCTAGTCTCCAAGTTACCAAAAATGAGTTTGGTCATGGATCTAGGGTAGCCTATTCTAGTCTTATCTAATCCAGGCAATTCAATCAATTTATTATCTACAAAATTGATTACAGATTGAATAAAATGAGGAAAGAAAATTTCAGTACCTCTCTTGGCTGTGTTCTTACCAAGTCTCCCATATAGTTCCTGTAGAATGATCTGTCCAACATCAATCTTTCTCCCATAGGCCAGAGCATAGCCAATTTGCTGCGCAGGTGCACTGATTTGGTCAAAACTAGACTTCCTGGCAGTGAAGACTTGAAGGAGAGTGGCAAATACATAGCTCCACTCTTTCCTTAGATTCTTTCTGTTCAACTTTTCAAGATTGATTGCATCTGAGTAGTTGATAAATTCAAAGAATTCTTCTAACTGTGCATTTGTGGCCAGTATGTCATACTCCTCTTGTTGTAAATCCAGTGCCTTATTCATGTCAGATGTAGTGATATTATTTCCTTGAATTTTGCAGTAGACTACATATGAGGTTATAGCATTCTCAAGAGCAATGACTTCCACGGTGGCAGTCCTCCAAAACTGTTCTAGTAGGTCCAGATACAGAGTTGGGTTGGCTGATAGAGCATTCTTGATATATGATTCAAACATCCAGCGAACAAAGCACTTGAAGTTTGCATTTGGTGCTTCCACATCATTTGTTATAGCAATGAAATTGGTCTGAGTGGGTATGGTGAGTTGAGTGTTTTCCATTTGTATAGAGAGAGAAAGAGAATGAAGATTGAAGAAGAAATTAAGTTTTTGCAGTTAGGGTTTTCAGAGGTTTTGGGAGTTTAGATGCTTGAGAAATCGAATGAAATGAACCGAATAGATCTAGAATTGTATAAGTATGAAGTACTTGAATTGTCGATTAGATATATGTTTTGTATCGACAAGTCAGGCATTCGAGAAGTAGAAAACATCTATTCGATAAGTCAAGAAAGGCTTATTCGATAACTCAAGCAGATGGTAACTCACAGCTGGCATTTATCTAACTTATAAATAATTCTTAATTAAATAAAATGTGTTTTTATGAGTGAATTAAAATTTTAGACAAAAATCCAAAATCGGTTGAGATTCAGCGAGAATTCAGCCTTTTCAAATGATTCGAAAACTCAAATATAGTATTCGAGAACTCAGTCATTAGAGAACTCAATTACCATATTCGAGAAGTCAATAATACCTCTATTCGATATCTCTAAAAGACTCTATTTGAGAACTCGAGAGTGCTATAATGAGACTTATGAGAGATGTCGAATAGTGTACCATTCGAGAAGTCTGACTTATCGAAATATACTCTCCACTCACAAAAAATTAATTTTCACTATCTTTTAAAATTTACCAGTCATATTCATTGAAGAATATTCTAGTAAATTAAACAGTGATTTTCTCAAAATTTCATAAAAATTTCAAGTTAATAAAATATGATTTTTCAACATATGCAACAGATTTGAAATATTTATAAATCATATTTCAGCCAACACTTACTCCAAAAATATTGAGAATTTAGATAAAGTAAGTGTTTACTGCTGCAACAATCTAGATGATATATTCACTTGGCCAGAATCTGAAGAATTCAGCATTCCAATCTCACTAACCAACCTTGTGAAGGTGGCTTCATCTAATGGCTTAGTGAATATGTCAGCTAGTTGTTTATCTGTAGAGACATAATGCAACTCAATGGTACCATTAGTTGCATGTTCTCTAATGAAATGATATCTGATGTCAATGTGCTATGTTCTAGAATGATTAACAGGGTTGACAACTATATAGATTGCACTTGTGTTGTCACACATGATTGGAATTCTTTCCAACACAAGTCCATAATCTCTAAGTTGATTTCTAATCCAAAGCACTTGAGCACAGCAACTTCCAGCAGCTATGTATTCAGCCTCAGCTATAGAAGTTGACAAAAATTGTTGTTTCTTGCTATACCAAGAGACTAACCTTTGTCCAAGAAACTGGCAGCTACCTGAGGTGCTTTTCCTATCCACTTTGCATCCAGCATAATCAGCATCAGAATAACCAACCAGATTGAACCCTGTGTCCTTAGGATACCATAAACCCAAGTTTGGAGTGCCCTTCAGATATCTAAAGATCCTTTTTATAGCAATCAAATGTGATTCTTTTGGATTTGATTGAAACCTTACACACAAACATGTAGCAAACATGATGTCTGGCCTACTTGCAGTGAGGTAGAGTAGAGAACCAACCATGCCTTTGTAGATTGAGATATCTACTTTCTTGCCTTTAGCATCTTCATCTAACTTAGTTGTTGTGGCCATGGGTGTCTTTGCAGGTGAGCAGTCTTGTAATAACCCTAACTTTAGCAAAACTATAGTGATCACATGAATAGTAAATTTCGAAGATTTAGAGAAATGGTATATAAGTACTCCATAATGGAAACGGAAAATGAATAAACAGAAACCATATTAGTGTTGTACATTGAAATTAAGTGACTCGAAATGACGATGGATTTCAGAAATTCCTGAATTTATATTTTGAGGATTTTGAGTTCGAACGAGCTTCTATATATTGGATATTAAGGAACATAGAAATATTAAAGGAATCATATATTGAGGAATTAGTGAATTTAATTTAAACCAAGGGATTTTTAAGTTAAGAGAATGCTAAGGGAATTTGGATGTTTTTTAAACGATTTCAAAACCACTGGATAATGAGATATATTTGAAACGAACCACAATTAGACGAGTATGGAAACCAAGTAACCAAGGTTAGTAAATAATAAGGATATTTACCACATTAATATTTACAAAGGTTATTAGTAATTACTTGAGGTTAATAACCCTAGCTTGCTAAATACTCCTCAATGACATCACTAATGACATCATCTTCCACTAACACAAATTTAAGGGCAAATTAGTCATTTAACCATGGGATTTTCTACTAAACTCTAGAATACTTGAGAATTATGATAAGATGAGATAGATAAGATTAAGAGAAGCAAAAAGAAATCTCTCCCCTTTCACTTTCATCCAATTCGGCCAAAAACAGTAGCAGTCCAGAAAAACAGCCATAACTCCTTCGTTTCTCAGCCGAATTTCGTGTTCTTTAGCTTTTTGGAAACGTGGTGAGATGCTCTACAACTTTCATTTAGAAGCCTCCTCCATAAAACGTAGGTAAGGCCTTCGTTTTTGCGAATCTTCCAGCTGATGAATGGTAAATGAATAGTGAAATCTTATAATTAACTTTGTTTTCATGGCTTCTTTAGTTGATTCAAGCTATTATAAGGTGGTTTAAGCATAACCCAAGGCTTACTAGGTGTTATTCAAGCTTCAAAGAGGTATAAATGCTCTTGCCCCTTGTATTTATGGTGAATATTGAGTTGGTTAGTAGTTAGATGATATAAATGTTAAGTTTATAATGATTTTGTGTTATAAATGGTTGGATTTGATATGAGATTTGTGTTGTGGACTTGTAACCATGGTTGGGATGAAGCCCACATGGTGTTGGGTTTAGAATGAGTGTGGAATGATGATTTTGGAATGGTTAAAATATGGAAAGTATGAAAGTACAGCAGTTATAATGTCCGTTTTTCGTTAGAATCACACACTGCCCTGTTTTTGGGACACCAGGCCGTACGGTACCTTACTGTCCAGAGTGCTAAGTGACCATGGTAGGGTAGAGCATAGTTCGTAGATCGTTTTGATATAAAGTACGTTAAAATCTGACGTACGGTTTAGGAGAAAAGTCAGTTTTAGTGAAAGACGTTCGGAAACCGAGAAAATATAATTGTGTTAACTTTGAGGCTATGATCAACCTACTTAGACATTTTTAAAAAATTATGAAACTTTGGGATGTTATAATGGGGTGATCAGAGAACCTTTAGCAACTGACCTTGTGTCAAATTTCGGAATTTATGAATTATGAGGATTTTTACAGTCGAGAGTGGTTGTTAAGGAAAGAATGTAAATCGTTAAAAACTTTAATCGGGAATAAGAATGGTTAAGTCCTCGAGACCTATGGAAATAGTAATGGGACATTATAAGAGTGTTATTATATGAGCGTAGGTGGTTAAGTGGAATATGTTCTGATAATGATCTTTTTCGTGTTTATAGAAACTTCGGGAGAGCCGCGAGCTATACTTCCGACTTACCGAGATCGAGGCAAGATCTTTTCTATCCCTACTTGAAAATTATTTATCTTTAAAGAAATTTGATTTCATGGAATATATACATGTGATGCTATTGTTACTATATTGTTAAGAATTTGTTTTCCGTGATTATTGATATTAAAAGGAGAGGTATATGAATATGACTATGGATATGGGTATAAGATGGAATGAATATACATAGAGATGATTGTGCATGAAGTGAACATGCCTTATGATTAAGGGAATATGAAGAAATGGTATCAGTTGTTATCTAGAGTTATATAAATAATGGTATCAGTTATTATCTAGAGTTATATGAGAAATGGTATCAGCTGTTATCTAGGGTTATATGACTTATAATATTGTTTTAAAAATATTCTTTCTAAATGTGGTGATAGATATTATTGAGCATTATTTAATACTTCTAAAACAAATGGAATACTTTATGTATACAAGAACATATTTGATTTCATTGAATATAGAAGAGATGTCTGAGTCATAACCAAAGTATTATGACATAAATATTTTTAAAGGTGATGATAAATGGAAATGGAAATGATATATGTGAAGGGAAATGTGAATGGAAATATGAATGGAAATGGAAAATGTGAAATGGTATTTGATAATGGAAAAGTGATTTGAAAAGGGGGATTGCAACAATAAGCGTAAGAGGCTGTGTGGTAGTGGCACAGTCCAGCATCCAATATTTATTCCGGCCCAAGAGTGCCGAGGGAGGATGTAGTGGAGAACCTTCCTCCTGGGGGATGGTGGAGAACCTACCTCCGTCTACCGGTAGTAAAAGGGACGGGTACGGAGGACGACTGATCATCGTGCCTCACGTATTCGGTAACAGTGAAAATCCCCAAAACTTGAAAGAAAGAATTGAAAAATGGTTTTCAGATTTTTATACTGAAAACAGAAAAATGATATGAAAAGAAGGAATTGTGTTATAAATGGAAGAGAAACTGATTTTATATTATGGTATAAAATTTCTGTGTAAAAAGGAAATGGAAGGATTATAATGAGAGATATGGTTCAAATTTTTATGTTATCTTGAGATAATATATTGAGAAGAAGTGTGAATTATTATCTGAATACAGAAGAGCAATTGATATTATATTGTTGTACCTTTCTTTTCTTATAATAGAAAGTGGATGATGTATTATTAAATAGGAATGTCATTTTTCTCAAAGTCTATAATTGTTTTCCAGTTATTATATGATATTAGAAATGAGGCTGAGATTATAATATTATATATTTCTTTTCGTACAAAGATAATTGAAAAGTATATGTCCAGAAAGGAAATAAAATTTCCTCCCATAATATCTGAAAATTGTATATATATATGATGATCATTTTCCTTTGTTGTTAGTTGATAGAAATTTTCTTGCTGAGTTATTTTAGCTCATTCTTGCTACTTATCTATATACAGCTAGGTATGCCGATTCTACGCAGAACGCCCCGCAAGAGGGTAGGGGGAAGGCGACCTTCTGAGAGAGCGCTAGCATCGATTCCCGAGGTAGCGTAGAGGCAAACGGGTCTTGGTAGCTCTATGTATAATTAAGTGTGTAAACATGTAAGAAACTTTTGGTTGTTGAAATGCTTCATGTCGAAGTATTATTCAGCAATGTATTTAAGGATGATTCTGGGTTTGTAATAATTGTTAACTCTAAACTTTTGTTATGGTGAATGTTGTTCTCTGAGCATATGACTGGTGTGTGTTAATATTTAAGTGTGGGGTCTATTGTGAGTTTATTATGCATTTATACTCCAGCTGCCAAGAGAAGAATATTAATAAGTGGAAATTGGTCCGTGATGGCCTGGATTCATGACCCCGGATTTGGGGCTGTCACAAGTCTTCTAAGTCAAACTTCTTCAATAAATCCTTGATGTACTTGGTTTGACTGATAAAGATACCATCCTTCCTTTGACTGACTTGTAACCCAGGAAAGAATGTCAACTCTCCCATCATACTCATCTCATATCTGCTCTGCATGAGTTTAGAGAATTTCTCACATGGCTTCTCATTTGTAGACCCAAATATGATATCATCCACATAGATCTGAACTAGGATAATATCATCACCATACTTCTTGTAAAATAGTGTTTTGTCCAATGTGCCTCTAGTGAATTGATTTTCAAGGAGAAATTGTGATAGAGTATCATACCATGCCCTTGGAGCCTGCTTAAGTCCATACAATGCCTTAAGCAATCTGTAGACAAATTCTGGGAAGTGTGGATCCTCAAAGCCAGGTGGTTGTTGTACATAAACTTCTTCTTCCAACTCTCCATTCAGAAATGCACTCTTGACATCCATTTGATAAACTTTAAAGTTTTAATGAGCAGCAAATGCCAAGAATATTCTAATGGCTTCCAATCTAGCAACATGGGTGTTAGTCACAGAGGCATGCCTGTTTACATCTAATAACAAGCATAATTGTTTGTAATGCTTTGCATTACTTACATGACCTCTTAACTGAGGGAACCTCTAGTTGTAGAGTCTCTACTTGTTTTGTACTTGTAATAGGCACCAAATCCTAGTTGTGTAACTGTACTTATAAAGTCAAGAATAATGCTTGAAAGAAGTTCCAAGGTTCATGCCTCAAGCAAGAAGATAAAGACTGTCAAATAATCACAGTTGGGATTTGAAGAAAGTGAAGAAATTACCTAAGTACCAATTCGAGAAGTAGTTTTGTCTATTCGAGAAGTCTAGCATTCGAGAAGTCAGGGATTCGATATCTCAAGACACTATTCGATATCTCTGAATACACTGTTCGATATCTCATTCGATATCTCAGAGATTCGATATGTCTATTACTCTGTTCGAGAACTCAAGAAGTCAACAAGTCAAAAGTAGTATTCGAGTTCTCAAAGAGTCAACAAGTCAAAGTTCCATCCGATATCTCAAGGACTCAGAAAGCTATTCGATATCTCGAGGATTCGATAAGTCAAATGTTCTATTCGATAACTCAAGGAATCCTGATGAAAAAGAGCTATTCGAGAAGTAATTCGATATGTCAATATAACAGTGTTCGAGAACTCAGAGTTATCGATCAAGTCAATTCCAGTTCTCGAATCACTTACTTAGTCACTTCTCGAATACATTCTTGGAGACAAAATACTGAAGAAATTGTACAAGTCAGAAACCTGCAACAAGCCAATGCACTTTATGGACCACAATCTGTAACGTGCTCTGGAAAGCCTACAAGGAAGCTTGGAGAGATATAGAACAGACAAAGGGCTAAATAAGTGGATCTGAACAGGCTTTGCAAAGTCAAATCTGTAACCGTTTGGACACTTACTTAAAAAGGATAGATAGACTAGAAAGTAATTTGTTTAGCTACCTTATTTGTAGTAAGTAGGTTGTATCCATGATATAAGGATACAGCCTCGCTTCCTTAGCTAAAAACTTTTGAAGAGTCAAGTTTTTCATACACTGTAAGCTATATCTCTCTGAGAAAAATGAAGCTGAGAATACTATCATTTGTATTCACAGATTGTAGCAACCTTTATCTAATAATACATTAAATTAAAGTGATATTGTGTCTTGTGTTGTTCTTTATCCGCACCTACACCTTGCACACACAAACACTTATCTGCTACATAGACTCGAGATAAGAAAAGTTTAAGAATCCATTCACCCCCCCCCCCTCTGTATTCTTTTTCTGTATTCAATACTCAACAAGTGGTATCAGAGCGGGCTGTTTATTCAAAAACAGAAAAACGATCATGAGTTCGAATACACCAAAGACTACAGGAACGGCGAAAGTCCCTAAGTTTGACAAAGAGAATTATAACCTCTGGAAGATAAAGATGCAGTTGTTCATCAAAGCATCTCATCATTTGTATCCTGAGATTCTTAAAAATGGTCCATTTGTTCCCCAACAGGAGATTCCTGAAAAGACTGTTGGAACCACTACTATTCCAAGATCTTATGTGGCTAAGGATCCATCCAAATGGACAGAATCAGAAAAGGACATGGTTGCCCTTGACAGTCACCTCATGTTGTTGATTATAGATTCCATGGACATGTCAATGTTTGCAAACATTGCTTCATGTACCACTGCCAAAGAAATTTGGGATCACATTGAGGTGTTATGTGAAGGAACTGATGAGGTCAGAGAAAACAAGAAACAGATACTGGTCACACAGTATGAGGCTTTCATGGCATAGCCCAAGGAAAGCATTATTGAGATGTTTGAGAGATTTCACAAGTTAGTTACTGAGTTGCAGATGAATGGCAAGGTTTACAGTACCAAGGAGTTAAACATGAAGTTTCTGTTATCTTCACCAAACCATCTAGAGCAAAGGGTCATTTCTCTAAGGGAAAGAGATTTGAACAAAGTTACATATGATGTGCTCTATGGGGTTTTAAAAACTCATGAGCTTGAGTTGCTTCAGAAAAGGGCTATCCAAGCCAACCAAGGTAGAATGATAAACACATCATGTGCCTTGATTGTCAACAAATCTATTCAAGACCTGGAAGAATCTACAAGCCAATTAAGGATAGAGGAGGTAGTGGAAGAGGAAGAAACTGAAGCTGAGGTAAGTGAACCTGTTGAGGAGAAGGAGGAAGATGAGTTCTATACTCTTGAAGAACTAGATGGAATGGAAAACACTTCATATGCTTTCATGGCCAGAAAATTTCCAAACATCAGATTTAAGAGAAACCAACCCTTCAAACCTAAAACCCAAAACCATTCGTTCAACAAGAGCAAGGCACCTGTGAAACCAAACAAGAATAAGTTCAAAACCAGCCATGTGGATAGGTCATCTGTAAGGTGATATAGATGCAATGACCTAGGGCATTTTGCCAGTGAATGCAAAAAGCCTAAAAAGAAGGATATAGATTATCTTGAGCTCGAAGCTAAGTATGAGGCCCTTCTGAAAAAGCAGACACAAGGTAAGGCCTACATAGCTGAAGGGAAGTGTTGGGATGATTCTGACAGTGATGGAGAGGAACAAGAATTTTGCAATTATGCCTTGATGGCCAATTCCAAGGATGATACATCTCCATCAGACCCTCAGGTACCATCTCTCACTACTATAGACATGTCTGTTTCAGAGTATAAATGCATGATTGAACAACTATCTGTTGAGATGTTTAACATTCATACTAGTATGACTGCTGCTAATGAAGAGATTACTAAACTGTCTACTAGAAATGAAATGTTAATAAAAAAGAATGAGGAACTTGAGCTAACTGCTATGCAAGTAGAAAACCTTAAGAAAGAAGTTGAATATCTGCAGAATAAGGTTTTGTGTGCTAGTCAGGTTGAAAAGGCTCTTAGGGATGAATTAGCTGAAAATGAATTCAAACTGAAAACTTTCAAGAAATCATCTGGTCTAGTACAATCCTACTGTGAGAAAATTGAAGCAAAATCCAAGGCTGCTATTGGACTTGATTATGACACTCTTAAACAGAGAAAAGGCTATGCTATCATTAAAGATGACACAGCTGTTCATGAGGAAGTGCCTCACATTTTGAAAAAGACTGAAAATCCAATTTTTAAGGAATCAACATTTGAAATTGATGAGGATGCCTTACTCATCAAACAAATGTTGAATGATGAGGATGAGGCACAATCCAATGAACAACAAGCATCTTCCAAGAGTGAGAGTGTCAAGTCAAAGACCAAGGAGCCAGTAGGTGATAGGATAAGACCCGAGAAGTTTGTTAAGTTTGTTTCAGCTGGAAAGAGTGAATCAGAGAAGAAAGTGACTAAGAAGAAACAGCACAGAAATGGCAAGTTAGGGATTAACAAAGATAACAACTATGCTTATATGCCTAATGCCCCTAGGAAAACTTGTCAGAACTGTTTCAGTACCAATCATTTAACTCATGCATGCAAGAAACCTGCTGGTAGTGTGTCTAAACCCTTCTATGATTGTTCTGTGCCTCTAAGACATAGAGATGCACCATTTTGTGATAAATTTGACTGTATGACATGCAATATGAATGTTATGACTAGTTGTTTCAATCTGAGAAGGCAATTCATTGATGGTTGTATCAGTCACAATTCTCACACACACTATACCAGGTCAAAGTCTTCGAGTCCTCCTAAAGCTAGGAAGGTACCTCTGTCACCTAAGTCTAAAATCTCAGGTTCTAAGACTTCTAACAGTGACAAGAAGACTAACACCAAGAAAGTTGACAAGCATGTTGTTTATGATAAAACTGTTTCTAAGTCACATGGACCCAAACTTGTTTGGGTACCAAAGGAGAAGTAATACCTTTGTGTTTGCAGGGAAAAGAAAGTGAAAAGAAGGTCATGTGGATTTTGGACAGTGGATGCTCAAATCATATGACTGGTGATATGGCCTACTATCACAGTATGAGGAAAAGGCTGGCCCAATGGTTGCTTTTGGAGATGACAGCATGGGTAACACATTGGGATATAGCAAGTTAAAAGTTGGAAATGTCATCATTGAAGATGTAGCACTGGTCAAGGGACTCAAGCATAATCTGCTAAGTGTTGGTCAGTTTACTGATAGAGGATTCAAGGTGGATTTTGACAAAGATGAATGTTTGATCACCCACAAGAAGACTGGTGATTTTGCTCTATGTGGAGTAAGGAAAGGAAGCCTGTTTGTAGCCAATATGAATTCTGCAAACAAGGACAAAATTTGTTGCTTTTACTCAAAAGCATCAAATGAAGATTGTTGGCTGTGGCACAGGAAACTATCACACCTGAACTTCAAAGCCATTAATTCTCTAGTCAAAAGAGAGTTAGTGAGAGGCATGCCCACACTTGAATTCTGTCAAGAAGGAGTGTGTGAGGCTTGTCAAAAAGGAAAGATGAAAAGATCAAGCCACAAGTCAAAGACAGTGACATCAATAACCAAGCCCCTACAACTCATTCATATGGATTTGTTTGGGCCTGTCAATATTATGTCACTAGGAAGAAAGAAGTATGCCTTGGTGATGGTTGATGACTTTACAAGGTATACATGGGTGGAATTTCTGGCATCAAAAGATAAGGCTCCACAAGTAATCATTGAGCATATAAAGAAAGTTGACAAGGAAGCAAAGGCCAACAATGCAAGTGTGATTGCACTGAGAAGTGATAATGGAACAGAGTTCAGAAATGCCATACTTGAAGCATTCTGTAAAGAGAATGGTATTTCTCAGCAATTCTCAGCTCCAAGAACTCCACAACAAAATGGAGTTGTTGAGAGGAAGAATAGAACTCTAATTGAGGCTGCTAGAACAATGTTACTTGATGCAAAGATGCCTACATATTTTTTGGCTGAGGCTGTGAGCACTGCATGCTATATCCAGAACAGAATCCTCATCAACAAAAACACTGGAAAGACACCTTACAATTTGATGACTGGAAAGAAACCTACTCTAAAGTATGTTCATACTTTTGGAAGCAAATGCTTTGTATTGAAGGATTATTCTGAATATGTTGGTAAGTTTGATGCAAAGGCATTTGAAGGAATTTTTCTTGGCTATTCTATGGAGAGAATTGCATACAAAGTTTATGTCATCAGTCAAAAGAAGATTATGGAAAGCACAGACGTGACATTTGATGACAGAAAACTACCTGGACTAGAAGAAGCCAATACTGAAGATAAAGATCCATTGAAGTTTGATAATCTAGATGATTCTGATGAAGAGACTGAAACTGAAGTTGAAACTCAAGTTCAACCGACTCAAGTGAATGATAATACAAGAGAAGAATTTGTGCCAATCAACAGTGGAGAAACTAGCATCCAAGACACACCTGTGAGTAGTGGCAACCTCACAGGGGGAGGAAATCAGGATGATGATTTGGATGATGAAGCAACTTCAAGAATGAGAAATCAGGCTGAGCACTCAAGGAAATGGGATAGATCACACACTGCAGAGCAAATCATTGGAGATCCTAATGCAGGAGTAAGGACTAGGAGAGCAACTCAGAATGAGTGTCTCTATGGTTGTTTCCTATCTCAAGTGGAGCCTAAGAAACTTGATGATGCACTGCTAGATCCAGATTGGATTATTGCCATGCAAGAGGAGCTGAATCAATTTGAAAGGAACAAAGTATGGAAACTTGTGCCTGCACCAAAGAATAGAACCATTGTTGGAACAAAGTGGGTTCTGAAGAATAAGATGGATGAAGATGGTGTAATAGTAAGAAACAAAGCAATGTTGGTTGCAAAAGGATACTCTCAACAGGAAGGCATTGATTATGATGAGACATTTGCCCTTGTTGCTAGATTGGAAGCCATCAGAATATTCTTGGCATTTGCTGCTCATTCAAACTTTAAAGTGTATCAAATGGATGTCAAGAGTGCATTTCTGAATGGAGAATTGGAAGAAGAAGTCTATGTGCAACAACCACCTGGCTTTGAGGATCCACACTTCCCAGAATTTGTCTACAAATTGCTTAAGGCATTGTATGGACTTAAGCAGGCTCCAAGGGCATGGTATGATACCTTATCACAATTTCTTCTTGAAAATCAATTCACTAGAGGTACACTGGACAAGACACTGTTTTACAAGAAGCATGGTGATGATCTTATCCTAGTTCAGATCTATGTGGATGATATCATTTTTGGTTCTACAAATGAGAAGCTGTGTGAGAAATTTTCTAAACTCATGCAGAGCAGATATGAGATGAGTATGATGGGAGAGTTGACATTCTTTCTTGGGTTGCAAGTCAGTCAAAGGAAGGATGGTATCTTTATCAGTCAGACCAAGTACATCAAGGATTTATTGAAAAAGTTTGACTTGGAAGATTTTTCACCTGCAAAGACACCCATGGCCACTGCAACTAAGTTGGATGAAGATGCTAAAGGCAAGAAAGTAGATATCTCAGTCTACAGAGGCATGGTTGGTTCTCTACTCTATCTCACTGCAAGTAGGCCAGACATCATGTTTGCTACATGCTTGTGTGCAAGGTTTCAATCAAATCCAAAAGAATCACATTTGATTGCTATAAAAAGGATATTTAAATATCTGAAGGGCACTCCAAACTTGGGTCTATGGTATCCTAAGGACACAGGGTTCAATCTGGTTGGTTATTCTGGTGCTGATTATGCTGGATGCAGAGTGGATAGAAAAAGCACCTCAGGTAGCTACCAGTTTCTTGGACAAAGGTTAGTCTCTTGGTATAGCAAGAAACAACAATCTGTGTCAACTTCTACAGCTGAGGCTGAATACATAGCTGCTGGAAGTTGCTGTGCTCAAGTGCTTTGGATTAGAAATCAACTTAGAGATTATGGATTTGTGTTGGAAAGAATTCCAATCATGTGTGATAACACAAGTGCAATCTCTATAGTTGCCAATCCTGTCAATCATTCTAGAACAAAGCACATTGACATCAGATATCATTTCATAAGAGAACATGCAACTAATGGAACCATTGAGTTGCATTATGTTTCTACAGATAAACAACTAGCTGATATATTCACTAAGCCATTAGATGAAGCCACCTTCACAAGGTTGGTTAGTGAGATTGGAATGCTGAATTCTTCAGATTCTGGCTAGGTGAATACAACATCTAAATTGTTGCAGCAGTAAACACTTACTTTATCTAAATTCTCAATATTTTTGGAGTAAGTGTTGGCTGAAATATGATTTATAAATATTTCAAATCTGTTGCATATTTGGAAAATCATATTTTCTTGTTAACTTGAAATTTCTATGAAATTTTGAGAACATCACTGTTTAATTTGCTAGAATATTCTTGAATGAATATGGCTGGTAAATTTTAAAAGATTGTGAAAATTGAGTTTCTATGAGTAAAAGGAATAGTTCAATAAATCAGACTTCTCGAATGGTTCATTTCAGTGTTAGTGGTCGACTTCTCTAACAAGCCTATTCAGGACACTCTTGAGTTCTCGAATAGTATCTTTTAGAGAACTCGAACAGAGACATGAGTGAGTTCTCGAATAAGGTATTTCAGTTCTCTATTGATAGAGTTCTCCAATAACATGTTTGAGTTCTCGAATCATTCGAATAGGCTAATTTCTCGCTGAATTTTAACCGATTTTGGATTTTTATTCAAAATTCAGAATTACTCATAAAAATATATTTTACCTAATTTAGAATTTATTCTAAGTTAGATAGCTACCAGCTGTGAGTTTTCAACCTGCTTGAGTTATCGAATAAGCCTTTCTTGACTTATCGAATAGTTGTTTTCTACTTCTCGAATGCTCGACTTGTCGATACAAAACACAATTCGAGTACTTCATACTTATACAATTTCACATCTATTCGATTCATTTCATTCGAGTTCTCAAGCATCTAAACTCTCAAAACCTCTGAAAACCCTAACTGCCAAAAGCTAAATTTCTTCTTCAACCTTTACTTTCTCTTCTCTTCTTTCTGTATCAATGGCAACAGTGAAGTTCAATACCAATTTTATCGCCCTAACCAGTGATGTTGAAGCACCCAATGCGAACTTCAAGTGCTTTGTAAGGTGGATGACTGAGTCATACATCAAGGATGCACTCTCTGCTAACCCAACACTGTATCTAGACATTCTGGAACAGTTTTGGGGAACTGCTATTGTGGAAGTTGTAGCCCTGGAAAGCGCAATATCTTCATACATAATCTACTGCAAGATTCAGGACCAGGAAATCACTATCACCACTGCAGACATGAATCAAGCACTGGGCCTACAACAAGAGTCATATGACATACTGGCCACGATTGCAGAGTTAGAAGAATTCTTTGAGTTCATCAACTACTCAGATGGGATCAATCTTGGAAAATTAAACAGGAAGAATCTGAGAAAGTAGTGGATCTATGTGTTTGCAACTCTTCTTCAAGTCTTCACGGCAAGGAAATCAAGCTTTGATCAAATCAGTGCACCTGTACAACAAATTGGCTATGCACTGGCCTATGGAAAGAAGATAGATGTTGGTCAAATCATCCTACAAGAACTGTATGGGAGACTTGGTAAGGACACAACCAAGAGAGGTACTGACATCTTCTTCCCTCGCTTTATTCAATCTGTTCTTAATTTTAAAAATGCTCAATTGATTGAACTGCCTGGGATAGATAAAAATAGAATAGGCTATCCTAAATCCATGACCAAACTCATTTTTGGTAATTTGGAGACTAGGAATGATGTGGATGTAAGACTTAACATAACTCCCCATATGGAGAGTTTGTTTAGAACTTACCCCCACAACATGCCAACATTTGACTCAAAGTCACAGTTAGCACAGCCCAAGCAAGTAGAACAAAATGTTAACCCAGGGCCTGCTAACCAACCCTCTCAACCAAACACTCTACCACACAGTGAGCCAACTGCATCATCCTCTCAAAAGGGTGATGTTAGTAAAAAGAAGAGAAAGGAGATAATGTATGCACCTTTAACCATCTTATCTGAAGCAGCATTAGCTGTAGAATTAGAGAGTGAGGCACCTGAGTCACCCCTAATCAGGCCAAAGAAGAAGAAAAATAAAACCACCTCTTCAGTCACACAAATGGCTGAAGTTGTAAAATCAGGGGCAAACAGTTCTCTACATGTATCCTCTCAACAGGGAGCATCTATAGAATCAAGCATCCTCCCCAATGCACCTACCTGTATAGAGTCAGCACATGGGAGTGATAAGGCTGGCACAACACTGAGTGGAGAGCACATCACAATTAAAACTCCCTCTATCTCTCAGGGGGAGTTGCCAAACTCTAATCTAAATGACACTTCTCTTCCAGAATCTACCACTCAAATTTCTTTGCAGCCTGCAACTCAAGCAATTGAGGAGCAAGGCATTGATCATCAAGAATTCTTTTCTCTTGATGAGCCAATGATTTCAAGTGACTTAGTGCATGATACTTTGCTCACCACCCAGGACCCCCATATATGGTGAGGGAATGCATGCTGGGGCATCTCCTAATGACACCATCACAAACACAGAGGTTCCACTAGTTTTTATTAGAGACTCTGTGCCTGTGTCAACTGCTGGTGTAACTCATCCCACTTCTGTGGAGACACCAGTAGTAGAGTCAATCCATCCGGTTACAGAAGTTGCATCTATAATTGAGGAGTCTAGCTTTCCTAGCTCTAGCTCTGACTTCCTGTCACAATGGCTGAAGCCTGTGCAACATGACAGTGCTTCAGGATAAGGGTCTGTTCCACCACAATTGACGGTTGAAGCACTTCAAAGCTTAGTTGTGGATCAGATTCCTGAGTTTGTTAAGATTGCTCAAAACTTGGTCACCTTCAACATCCCTAATCCAGACTATGAAGCCATTCTACTATGCCATAGGGATGATGTGGAGATGCAGAAGACAAAGATAGTTGATGATGCTGAGAGAGATGGCAATGTAGATGCCTGGTTGCAAGGAAAATATGAGATTACTCTTGATGAAGCACTTCAATATCTAAGGGAGGAATACATCACTTCACTAGGTTCCAATGTCAAATCTATGACCCCTGGTGAAGTGTATGAGGCCATGAATTATTCTTACAAGGGATTTCTCAAGGCTGCCTACTATCTTGGCAAAGGAGTCAAATCTGAAGTCAGCAAGGTGTGTGATGAGACAGTTACTAAAGTGGAAGAAATCAAGAGGACCTTTGCTGCCAAATTCCCTCAGTTGGACAGTGTGTTTAAAGACCTCAAATACTATAACACCACCTGCACCAAGATGGATCATGGGCTAGCACTGCTAAAGGATGTTGTAACAAGTCTGGGGCATAAATTTCAATCTCTATCTGATCAAACCACAGACTCCAATGCCATGCTGAAAACAATGTTCAAGAATCAATATGGGGATAAGCTGGTAACTGAGGTTCTTGTGCATGACATGACCAAATATGAAGTTCAAAGACTCAAGGATCAATCTATTTCTGGTTTCAAGGCCACTGAGTTATTCACCAAGGTGGATACTCTGGAAAAGGAGGTGGTCAATCTCAAGACATCCAATGCTCAGTTAACAGACAATGTTGTTGCTCTCAATGACAAGTTGGACATTCAAGCCATTGCCAATGCTGATGTTCTTCTCAACCAACAACAGATGCTTTCTGCCATAATGAAGCATATGGGACTCCCTCTACCTGAAGTTTCTTCCAACCCAAAGGTCACTTATACAGCCTCTGTGCCTGACAACAAGCCTAAGGGGGAGAAGAGGACATTAAGGAACTCAAAATCTAAGGGGGAGAAACCTAAGGAGAAAAGCATTACAATAAATGAGGGTGGTCAACCAAGAACTGCTAAGTCAAATCAGTCTGAGAAATTAAAGGCAGCATCCAAGGAGGAAAAACTGAAGAAAGTGGCTGTAGATGAAGAGGCCAAGATTCCATCTATCCCTCCATCTGAAACTGAAGAGAAGTCCCCAGAATATGAATTCGACATTCCTGACATTGCTAAGCAATCTCTTCAAGGTGAACCTTCAGAATTCAGAAATGTTCTTACTCAAAGGGTATGTCAAGAAACTGCAAATTCTAAACTATACCATGACATAGCCTTTCTGAAGCACCTACATGAGCTGAGAAGAAGGGCAAACTTCCACTACTTTGACTACATCAAGTTTCTTGTGCAAGATGTGTTTCTAGTCACTGTAGTGAGAAGAGAAATTGTTCAAACTAATCCTTATGCCATCATCACTACCAATGATAGAGAAGTCCTAGTCCACACTGCCAAGAACCTCTTTCACATCCATATTGAAGCTTTGCAAATTCTATCCAGCTCTGAACTTGGAACAATTATCAGGAAGATAGAAAGGAATAACTCATCAGACAACAACATGCTCAAAGAGATTCTCACCAAGTTCATGAAATCTCAATTGCCTCAAGTAGTTCCTCAGCCTCACTGTATCTTATATGAAAAGAATCAAGACATTGTTGCCTTCAGATTTGGCCAACACCTCAAATCAAACAACATGTCTACAATAAAATTTTTGGCTGGAGTTCTACATTCAAGGAGTGGAAAATCTAAATCTGAAATAGAGGCTCTTGACATTCTGGTAAAGTTTATCAACTCTCAGTCAGACATCAAGCCTATTGCTAAAGAGGGAAAGTCAGACAAAGATAAGGATGATCAAGACAAGAGTGGGAGTAAAGGTGGATCTCAAGGGAGGAATAAGGGTGATGATGACAAGGAGAAAAGGGATGGTAGAAGCAAGAAGAAAGATGATGACAGAGATGGTGGAAAGGTGTATGAGAGAAAGAGTGGAAAGCAGCAAGTCTTAGGCATTACTAACAGTAATCTCACCACAACACAAGACTCTGAGTCTAGGGTGAATGCTGTTAGCAATGACCTACCAAAATCTTAATCAATGGCTTCTGTAACTGCTTTGCCAACTCAAGGAAAGAAGATTCAAGTCAAGAAACCATCTGTGTGTTTCAAAAAGCAAACTGCTAATGGAATACTACAATGGTCTACAAACAAAGGTCGCATGCTACTGCCAGGCAACCATGTAAAAAGGATCAAATTCAAACAAGCTGCAAGGAAACCAAAGCTATCCAAATCAAGGACTCTGACAATCTATCCAGGCTTAAAACTTCAACCATTAGATGAAGATTTTGATGAAGACCAATTGCAATATCTAAGAGCTCAAAGAATCTACTATGCTGCCATTATGAATAACTGCCTTGAGATTAGATATACTGATGGAAGAGAGAAGAAATTGGGGCAAGCTATATGAAATAGAAAGAATCATTGCATTATTGGATTCTGAAGACAAAGTGGAGAAAGTATGGAAGCTGGAGTTGATTGATTTTTTAAAAATGAAGAGAGACTATGCTGATAAGATAAGAAAGGGATGCTTTGAGAAATGGCTAGAAAGGGAGAAGGAGATTGATAGGCTGGAAGTTGAAGCAGAAAAGCTAAGGGCAAAAGGATTGTGTAGAGTTCAATTCAATCCCTCTATGGTGAAGTATAGGAGGAGAAATAGAGATAATGTCAATATAAGAATGAACCTACTCAGTCACTATCCTGCCAACATTCTAAAACCAGTACTTGAAGATTTCAAAGACTCTATCATGCTTGAAGAAATGGATGTTTTGACAGAGATCATAAAGGCCATGGATGAGAATGCAAGAAAGGAGAAAGAAAGAAAACAGAAAGCATATGATGATCTACAAGCCAAAGCAATGAAGATGGAATCAAATGAGAATGGCTAGTATTTCATCATACTGTAAGATTATTCATTCATGTGCTCAATCAAATTTCATACCTGTACTTTTCAAGTTTTATCTTTATGTATGTTAGGCTTGTTATCAGACATGAAATTGGGACTAAGGGTCTCACTCACAATTTAGGGGAGATTGTTAGTCAAAGAGGCATGCCTGTTTACATCTAATAACAAGCCTAATTGTTTGTAATACTTTGCATTACTTACATGACCTCTTAACTGAGGGAACCTTTAGTTGTAGAGTCTCTACTTGTTTTGTACTTGTAATAGGCACCAAATCCTAGTTGTGTAACTGTACTTATAAAGTCAAGAATAATGCTTGAAAGAAGTTCCAAGGTTCATGCCTCAAGCAAGAAGATAAAGACTGTCAAATAATCACAGTTGGGATTTGAAGAAAGTGAAGAAATTGCCTAAGTACCAATTCGAGAAGTAGTTTTGTCTATTCGAGAAGTCCAGCATTCGAAAAGTCAGGGATTCGATATCTCAAGACACTATTCGATATCTCTGAATACACTGTTCGATATCTCATTCGATATGTCTATTACTCTGTTCGAGAACTCAAGAAGTCGACAAGTCAAAAGTAGTATTCGAGTTCTCAAAGAGTCAACAAGTCAAAGTTCCATTCGATATCTCAAGGACTCAGAAAGCTATTCGATATCTCGAGGATTCGATAAGTCAAATGTTCTATTCGACAACTCAAGGAATCCTGATGAAAAAGAGCTATTCGAGAAGTAATTCGATATGTCAATATAACAGTGTTCGAGAACTCAAAGTTATCGATCAAGTCAATTCCAGTTCTCGAATCACTTACTTAGTCACTTCTCGAATACATTCTTGGAGACAAAATACTGAAGAAATTGTACAAGTCAGAAACCTGCAACAAGCCAATGCACTTTATGGACCACAATCTGTAACGTGCTCTGGAAAGCCTACAAGGAAGCTTGGAGAGATATAGAAGAGACAAAGGGCTAAATAAGTGGATCTGAACAGGCTTTGTAAAGTCAAATCTGTAACCGTTTGGACACTTACTCAAAAAGGATAGACAGACTAGAAAGTAATTTGTTTAGCTACCTTATTTGTAGTAAGTAGGTTGTATCCATGCTATAAGGATACAGCCTCGCTTCCTTAGCTAAAAACTTTTGAAGAGTCAAGTTTTTCATACACTGTAAGCTATATCTCTCTGAGAAAAACGAAGCTGAGAATACTATCATTTGTATTCATAGATTATAGCAACCTTTATCTAATAATACATTATATTAAAGTGATATTGTGTCTTGTGTTGTTCTTTATCCGCACCTACACCTTGCACACACAAACACTTATCTACTACATAGACTCGAGACAAGAAAAGTTTAAGAATCCATTCACTCCCCCCCCTCTGTATTAAATATTTAAATTGATAGTTTGTGTTTTATTTTGTTTTAATTGTTACATATTTTAATATATTTGCTATTAAAATTAATTTTAAAATTAAAAAAAATATTATATATAATTTTTTTTAAATCGGTTCGGTTCGGTTTTAGCGAAATATTTCGGTTCAGTTTTTTGGTTTTTTGGTTCGGTTTCTACTGATAAATCGGTTCGGTTCGGTTTAGTAAAAATCGGATTTTGGTTATTCAATTTTTGTTATTCGGTTCGATTAAAAACCGAACCGACCGAATGATCACCCCTAGTCTGATGAAGATGTGTCATCCTTGGAATTGGCCATCAAGGCATAGTTAAAAAATTCCTGCTCTTCTCCATCACTGTCAGAATCATCCCAGCACTTCCCTTCAGCTATGTAGGCCTTACCTTGTGTCTGTTTTTTCATAAGGGCCTCATACTTAGCTTCGAGCTCAAGATACTCTCTATCCTTCTTTTTAGGTTTCTTGCATTCACTGGCAAAATGCCCTAGGTCATTGCATCTATAACACCTTACAGATGACCTATCCACATGGCTGGTTTTGAACTTATTCTTGTTTGGTTTCACAGGTGCCTTGCTCTTGTTGAATGAATGGTTTTGGGTTTTAGGTTTGAAGGGTTGATTCCTCTTGAATCTGATGTTTGGAAATTTTCTGGCCATGAAAGCATATGAAGTGTTTTCCATCCCATCTACTTCTTCAAGATTGTAAAACTCTTCTTCCTCCTTCTCCTCAACAGGTTCACTAACCTCAACTTCAGTTTCTTCATCATCTACTATCTCCTCTATCCTCAGTTGGCTTGTAGATGCTTCTAGGTCTTGAATAGATTTGTTGACAATCAAGGCACATGATGTGTTTATCATTCTGCCTTGGTTGGCTTGGATAGCCCTTTTCTAAAGCAACTCAAGCTCATGAGTTTTTAAAACCCCAAAGAGCACATCATATGTAACTTTGTTCAAATCTCTTTCCCTTAGAGAAATGACCCTTTGCTCTAGATGATTTGGTGAAGATAGCAGAAACTTCATGTTCAACTCCTTTGTGCTGTAAACCTTGCCATTCATCTGCAACTCAGTAACTAGCTTGTGAAATCTCCCAAACATCTCATTGATGCTTTCCTTGGACTGTGCCATGAAAGCTTCATACTGTGTGACCAGTATCTGTTTCTTGTTTTCCTTAACCTCATCCGTTCCTTCACATAACACCTCAATGTGATCCCACATTTCTTTGGCAGATGTGCATGATGCAATGTTTGCAAAGATTGACATGTCCATGGAATCAATGATTAGCAACATGAGGTGACTGTCAAGAGCAACCATCTCCTTTTCTGATTCTGTCCATTTAGATGGTTCCTTGGCCACATAAGATCTTGGAACAGTTATAGTTCCAACAGTCTTCTCAGGTATCTCTTGTTGTGGAACAAAATTACCATTCTTGAGAATCTCAGGATACAAAGAATGAGAGGCTTTGATGAACAACATCATTTTTATCTTCCAGAGGTTGTAATTCTCTTTGTCAAACTTAGGGACTTTCACCGTTCCTGTAGTCTTTGGTGTATTCGAACTCATGATCATTTTTCTGTTTTTGAATAAATAGCCCGCTCTGATACCACTTGTTGAGTATTGAATACAGTAAAAGAATACAGAGGGGGGGTGAATGGATTCTTGAACTTTTCTTAGTTCTTGAATCTGTGTAGCAGATAAGTGTTTGTGTATGCAAATGTATAGGTGCGGATAAAGATAACACAAGACACGATATCACTTTAATCTAATACATTATTAGATAAAGGTTGCTACAATCTGTGAATACAAATGATAGTATTCTCAGCTTCGTTTTTCTCAGCGAGATATGTCTTAAGTGTGTATGAAAAGCTTCTCCTCTCTTAAAGATTACTACTAAGGAAATGAGGCTGTATTCTTATAGAACATGAATACAACCTACTTACTGCAAATAAGGTAGCTAAAACAAATTACTTTCTGGTCTGTCTATCCTTTTTGAGTAAGTGTCCAAACGGCTACAGATTTGACTTTGCAAAGTTCTGTTCAGATCCACTTCTTTAGCTCTTTGTCTCTTCTATATCTCTCCAAGGTTCCTTCTAGGCTTTCTAGAGCACGTTACAGATTGCGGTCCATAAAGTGCATTGGCTTGTTGCAGGTTTCAGACTTGTACAATTTCTTCAGTATTTTGTCTCCAAGAATGTATTCGAGAAGTGACTAAGTGATTGATTCGAGAACTAGGATTAGATAACTCTGAGTTCTCGAATACTGTATGATTTACATATCGAATCACTTCTCGAATAGTACTTTTTTCCCGGGTTCCTTGAGTTGTCGAATAGAACACTTGACTTATCGAATCCCTGAGATATCGAATAGTTCATTCAGAGTCATTGAGATATCGAATGGAACTTTGACTTGTTGACTCTTTGAGAACTCGAATACCACTTTGACTTGTTGACTTCTTGAGTTCTCGAATAGAGCATTTAGACATGTCGAATCTCTGAGATATCGAATGAGATATCGAACAGTGCATTCAGAGATATCGAACAGTGTCTTCTTAGATATCGAATCTCTGACTTCTCGAACGTTAGACTTCTCGAATAGACAAAAGTACTTCTCGAATTGGTACTTAGGCAAATTTTTCATTTCTTCAAATCCCAACTGTGATTATTTGACAGTCTTTACCTTCTTGCTTGAGGCATAAACCTTGGAACTTCTTTCAAGCATTATTCTTGACTATATAAGTACAGTTACACAACTAGGATTTGATGCCTATTGCAAGTACAAAATAAATAGAAACTCTACAACTAGAGGTTCACTCAGTTAAGAGGTCATGTAAGTAATGCAAAGCATTACAGACAATTAGGCTTGTTATTAGATGTAAACAGGCATGCCTCTGTGACTAACAATCTGGAACTCCATTCTTCAACGGCCTTAATTTTCCTTTCATTTTATACAGATTTACGCTTCTGATTGTGTTTATATGATTTGGGTATTAATCTAGTTTTTAGGGTTCTTAATTGGGGGATTTAGGAGAGAAAGAGGATTTTAATTTGAGAAAACTGAATAGTCGGGGGGTTTAGTATGTTAGATCACTCCTTTCTGAATGAAAACTCTATTTTACCCTTTGACAATTAACGTTAATGGTCAAATCTGACGAAAATTTATCAAAGGCTTTTAATATGTAGCGGGATTCAAAGTCTCGGGTTGCAAAGTGAAAGTTTTAAAAGAACCTTACCCAAAGTGCAATAAGCGAAAACCAAAGGGTTGTAGAATGCAAATAAGTAGAATTTATATTTAAACTTTGATTTTGATGTCCCAACAAAAAAATTTAAAAAAAACTTTGATTTTGATGTATAGTAATAGTTAAAATGTTAATCCCTCCAACCTAAATTAGTTATCTTGTTTTGATTTGTTATGATCAATTTGATTCAATTTTGATTGAAAATTAAAAATGATTCTTTTACAATTTTAAAAAACCTTAAAATATGTTTTAAAGTAGATTAAAGATATACTTTTAAATGATTTATTTAATATAATTTTTTAATTATATAATATATGTGATTTACCGTTAAAATTGGGTCAAATTGATCAGAAAAAAAAAATCAAAGAAACAACTAATTTGAGATCAAAGGAGTATTTTAAAAACTAATCAATAATTAAAAGCCAATAACATAAATTTTTACTCGCAACTCTCTCGAAATCTTGATCCGTTGTTAACAATAGTGTTAAGTATACTCCTCTAGCTACTAATGATCATGACAACAGGGCACTACACGACAGCAAGGCTCCAACCAATCATGTTATAGAAGAATGACAGCTGTACTTTTTCTGTTATTAGCTTGATAGACAAGATAGACAATATATAATCATTCATGTGCTGTTTTGTATGGACGTAACATTTCATTTCTAAATGTAACAGGATTATCTCTCTCTCCATCTCTCTCTCTCTCTTGTTATCTCTATTGTATTTTGTATCATGGTATCAGAGCTGATAAGCTCGGTCTAATCTATATCAATGGCGATTTCATCAACATAAATCGCTCATTCCTTACTTTTTCTTCACTATTATCATATTATGACTACTGGAGCATCATACTCCTCTGCTACAATGGGATCTACAACAACAACCACCACATCTACCTTCGATGTAAATCATCCCTACTATCTACATCCCTCTGATAATCCAAGGATGCAGATCATAACCATGGTTTTGAATGAAAGTAATTACAACCAGTGGCATAGATCCATGGAGATTTCTTTATCATCAAAGTTAAAGCTGGGTTTTATGGATGGCTCCTATGTTCAGCCTATCACTGGATCTCCTCTTCTTGTTCATTGGACTCGATGCAACAATATGGTAACATCCTGGCTCTTAAACTCTGTTTCGGTTGATATTCGTAACAATGTTGTTTATATGAAATCTGTTCGTGCTATTTAGCTAGATCTAGAAATTCGTTACTCACAAACAAATGTTCCAAAGCTGTTTAATCTTCGTACTGAAATCTCTCATTTGACTCAAGGAAATTTGTCTATTTCTGCATACTTTACTAAGTTTCGTTCTGTTCATGATGAGTTGGAGTGTATTTCCTCTAAGACTCAATGTACTTTCAATGCTTGTACCTGTAATGTTAATGTTAAACTAGATGCCCAGGACCAAGATGTTCAATTATCTCAGTTTCTTATGGGTTTGAATGAGCAATACACAGCTATTCGTGGTCAGATTTTGCTCATGAAACCTTTACCATCAATAAGTCAATGTTATTCTCTGTTATTGCAAGAAGATCAGAGATCTATGAGTGGCTCTGTGGTTCCATCTGATAGTATGGCAATGTCTATCAAATAGTCATCTAAGTTTCAAGGATATAAGGCTAGAAAGGCACCAGGAGATTCAAACTCAGTATTGAGATGTGATTACTGTCACTTGACAGGGCACACAAAGGATACTTGTTTTTGCCTCCATGGGTATCCTAGTTGGCATAAACTTTTTGGAAAACCCAAACCCAAACCTCGACTCCAAACCTCTAATCTTAACTTTAGAAATGGTGGTTCTGTTGCTCAGGTGTCTTCTCAGTTTGATGTTGGTGATAAATCTGTTTCTAACCCTTCTATGAATTTCCCTGAGAGTCAGTGTAAAATGCTTATTGATATGCTGCAGAAGTCAATGATTAACAGTGGTAATAATGCTCCAACTAGTGGTGGTAACAATGGTTCAACTAGTGGTTCACCTGCATCACATCTGGATGCTCAGTCCTCAGCATCTACATCTGCTTATCCCTGGTACTCAACTACTAATAGTACACAGTTTACTGGTTCTCAATTCTCAGGTACTGTCTTGCACTCTATAAACTTCATTCAACCTGCACATTATGATTCTACTCAGTGGATCATTGACACTGGTGCCACTGATCATGTGACACCTTTTCTTAATGTCTTATACAATGTCTCTCCAGTTAGTTCTGTTCTGCATTTGCCAAATAGTGCCACTGCACCTGTTACTCATATCGGTTCTATTACTCTGAATAATTCCTTAACTCTATTCAATGTGTTATGTGTCCCATCATTCAGCTATAACCTCATGCCAGTGTCAAAATTACTTGCAGATAATTCAATTATTGCTAAATTTACTTCTTCCTCTTGTTATCTCCAGGCCCCTACTTGGACGAGGGACCTCGAGATTGGTAAAGCTATTAATGGGCTATATCTTCACTCCAAGACAGTTACCTCAGCCACTCCTATTTCTAGCTCTTTTTCGTGTTCTATGTCTGTCAATACACAACTCTGGAACTCTAGACTAGGTCATGTACCTCTTTCTGTTTTAAAGTTGTTACCCACTGATGGTATTACAAATACTCTAGCAGTTTGTGACCGTTGTATGTTAGCCAAACAAACAAGGCAACCTTTTTCTCATAGTGTTACTGTTAGTAATGCTTTATTTGAACTTATTCATGTTGATCTTTGGGGTCCTTATAAACATAAGACTCACAATAATTGTACTTTCTTTCTTACTATTGTGGAGGATAAATCAAAAGCTACTTGAGTTTACTTGTTATCTAACAAAACTCATGTTTTTACAATTTTTCAAGAGTTTATTCCTTATGTGAAAAATCAATTTTCTACTACAATTAAAACCCGTCGTACAGACAATGGTACTGAGTTTGTAAATCTTGGTTTACACTCTTTTCTTGCTGAAAATGGTATTGTCCACCACAAGAGTTGTGTGTATACACCTCAACAAAATGTCTTAGTTGAACGTAAACACCGTACCTTGTTGAATGTGGCTCGTTCTCTTCGGTTCCATTCATCTATTCTCTTAAATTTTTGGGGTGATTGTCTTCTAGCTGCAGTGCACCTAATAAATCGTACACCTTCTCATTTACTTAGCAATAAGTCCCCATATGAGATTCTCTTTGAGCAGCAACCAGATTATTCTAGAATTAAGGTCTTTGGTTGTCTATGTTATGCTACAGTACTTCCTCATCCAACAGACAAGTTTTCTCCTCGTGTTGTCAAGGGGGTCTTTCTTGGTTACCCTTTTACCACTAAAGGTTACAAAATACTCAATTTGGATACCAAACGAGTGTTTGTGTCTAGAGATGTTCGTTTCTTTGAGGATATATTTCCTTTCAAAACCATACCTACACCTACCCTGTCTCAACTTTTTCCAAAAAGTACAACCTTTGTTGATCGTGACCCTTTAGGTGAAACTGAACCACATGTTTTTACTCCATCTACTACCTCACCTCCTTCTTCATCTCATACTTCTTCAACAACTGAAACAACTAAAACAAACTCTCCCACCCCAGATCCACCACCAAATCCACCTGTCAGTTCTAGGCCACAGCGAACTAGACAATTGCCAAGTAAGTTCTCTGACTATACTGGTATTCCTACTCATCTTGCATCCTCTATTCGAGTACTTACCAATCATCCACAACCTTCACCTCTGAATGACTACCTCTCTTATCTACCCTTTGATCCTAATTATGTTCACTTTCTGGCAAATATTACCACAATACCTGAGCCACAATTCTACAAACAAGCTGTTCAACAAGATTGTTAGTGTGAGGCAATGAATGTTGAGCTTGCAGCTCTTGAAGCTAATAAGACTTGGGACATTGTTCCCTTACCTTCTCAGAAAATAGTGGTTGACTGTAAGTGGGTATACAAAGTGAAATACAAGGCCAATGGGGACGTTGATCGATACAAAGCACATTTGGTTGCAAAGGGGTTTACACAAACTAAAGGTGTGGATTTCTTTGAAACCTTCGCTCCAGTGGCTAAGATGTCTACATTACGAATTCTTCTTACACTTGCTGCAAAGTTTAATTGGACATTGAAGCAGCTAGATGTAACGAATGCGTTTCTTCATGGTACATTGGATGAAGAAATATACATGGCTCTACCACCTGACTACTTCCCAAATTCTCAGCTTCAAGCTCAGTTTCCGAATCAACGTCTTGTCTGTCGCCTGTTAAAGTCGATCTATGGGTTATGTCAAGCACCCAGAGTATGGTTTGTGGAGCTCTCTTCTGCTCTACTTCAGTATGGGTTTACTCAAACTTATAATGACAATAGTCTTTTTTTTTAAGAATGGACATTATGTTGCCTTGGTTCTTGTTTATGTGGACGACATGGTTCTTACAGGAAATGATACAACTTTGCTTGATTCAGTTGTTACTTTTTTGGCCTCTCGTTTTAAAATAAAAGACCTAAGGCCATTGAAATATTTCTTGGGGCTTGAAATTGCAAGGTCAACTACTGGAATATATATCAATCAGCGTAAATATACGCTTGATATTTTGAAGGATACTGGTCTCCAGCAATGCAACTCTACCTGTATTCCCATGGAACAACACCACAAACTCTTGTCTCATAGTTCACCTTTTCTTCAAGATGCCTCAGCTTATCGTCGCCTAGTTGGTCGATTGATTTATCTAACCATTACACGTCTAGACCTGTCGTATCCAGTACATATCCTTGCTCAATTTATGTCCTCTCCTCGCGAAGGTCACTGGCAGGGAGCTCTCAAAGTGGTACGTTATCTTAAAGGATCTTGTGGTCAAGGACTCCTCTTTACAGCTACTAAAGATCTTTCTATTCAATCCTTTTGTGATTCCTATTAGGCCAGTTGTCCCAATACTCGTCTATCTTTAACAGGATATTGTGTTCTTCTGGGTGGTTCTTTAATTAGCTGGAAATGTAAGAAGCATCGAATTGTTTCACGTTCCTCTGCAGAGGCAGAGTATCGTGCCTTAGCTGATACCTGTTGTGATCTCATTTGGATTGTTTCTCTTCTGTCTAAACTTCAGCTCAAGTCAGTCACTCTTGTTACCTTGTTCTGTAACAATAAGTCTGCCCTACACATTGCATCTAATCCTGTTTTTCATGAGCGAACTAAGCACATCGAAATCGATTGTCACTTAGTTCGTCAAAAACTTCAACAAGCTAATGATTGTTACTAATCATGTTTCAACTTCTGAGCAACCAGCTGACCTTTTCATTAAGGCATTATGTTCTATGCAGTTACAGTTTTTACTCTCCAAGTTAGGAGTTTGCAACTTGTTCCTGCCTCCTAACTTGAGGGGGATGTTAAGTATACTCCTCTAGCTACTAATGATCATGACAGCAGGGCACTACACGACAACAAGGCTCCAACCAATCATGTTATAGAAGAATGACAACTGTACTTTTTCTGTTATTAGCTTGATAGACAGGATAGACAATATATAATCATTCATGTGCTATTTTGTATGGACATAACATTTCATTTCTAAATGTAACAGAATTATCTCTCTCTCCCTCTCTCTCTCTCTCTCTCTCTTGTTATCTCTATTGTATCTTATATCAAATAGTCTGTGGCCATGTTTGGCAATTAGTTGATGGCTGTTAGATGTAGCTGATTGAATTACCTGTTTTGACTAGCGAATTGAATTAGCTATTTTGACTAGCGGATTTAAATTAGATGTTTAGAATAAAAGTGTTTGGTAAAAAGCTTTTTGAGTAATTTTTTGTGACACATAGCAAACCTCTAATTGAAAAAGCTCCTAAAATGAGCTTTTTCAGAATTAGCTTTTTGATCCCAAACCTCTAACTCAAACATCTAACAACCAAACACTCACATTAGATGTTTGATTTGGTCAAACCTCTAATCTACCCCAAACCTCTAACTTCCAAACACCCCCTGTTTTTTTTATGAACAAATTTTAGTGTATTCATTAAAATACTTAAATACAACTAGCACAAATCCCAACCTGGCAATAAAACCTAATTGGTAAACAAATAAACGAGCTAATCAAATAGTCTCTTTGTTTTTATTCTTGATAATAAAAATGATTATAAGGATTTTCCGAGCAATCCAATCGACATCAACATCTCTGAAATAGTAGCATCATAATTGACCTGCATACACATAAAAAAATCGGTGAAGTACAGATGTCCCATATATTGAATAATCTTTCATTATGTAGGGTTATTTAGGGCTATGTAGGGTGACCATATAATATATAATATAATAGTAGGTGTTCATATTCATAGAGGAAAGAGTTCAAATTTATAGACCATATAATTGAAAGTTTTATTAGAAGTAGAGTATGCGTTAAAATATAGATAAGAGAAGAATTCAAATTTATATTGAAAATATATAATTAAAATTTTTATTGGAAGTAAAATACGAGGGCGGTGATGTGGCATCTTGTATGATCTTCTAAAATTATCTTTTGTTCTTATTTATCTTTATAATTTATAGAGAGTCGTTCGAAACATGTTTAGGCTACTCGAAACGTGCTTAATGAAAAAATGATCCACTAGAAAAGGTCGTATTAACTTTTAGAATTTGATGTTATGCTACAAATTTTATTAATTTTTAGGTTTCGTTTTTATGGATTAAAATTATAATATGAGTATTCATAATATCTGTTAAAGCTGAATTTCAGTTTAACGAAAGAGCGGCTTTATAGGAAGAATCATACGAATCACTAGAAAAGATCGTATTAACTATTAGAATTTGATATTGATGTTATAAATTTTATTTCATTTTTAGGTTTCGATTTTTGTGGAATAAATTATAATACAAGTATTCATAATATATGTTAAAACTAAGTTTTGATTTAACTAGAGAACGGCTTTATTGGAAGAATTATGTTTAACGAGAAGAGCGGTTCGTTAGAGAGTACCATGTTAATTGTTAAAATTTTATTATATAATATGAGATAAATATATATTAAAGAAAATTAAAAAAGTTTTGACGCCTCCGCGAAGCGCGACTTTGTCGATTAGTTTTTTTTATAAATTATATTATTATATAGCCTCTTAATTAGTTACTCCCCCGTCCCATTCATTTCTATACGCTTTTTTTAAAGTGTATGACATGCATTTTAAGGTGCATAACTAGTATAGTTCCATAACTTATTTTTAAAATTTTCTTTTTTTGTATAAAAGTAGGATTGTTCTATTTTTATACAAAAAAAGAAAATTGTAAAAATAAGTTATGCAACTATAGTAGTTAGGAGCCTTAAAATGCGTGTCACGCCCCCGTCCCCCAATATATAGAAATCACTGAGACGGAGGGAGTAAGACACAAATTTTTTTATCATCTCCAATAGGATCTTTATTCCAACCTCCTAAATTATATTTTATTATAAATATATCCATGTACAAGAAGAGAGAAGTTGGCACAATACTTAAGAGCACCCGTTGAGTTACGGGTGACGGGTGGCCGGTTGTTAAAAATGAGATAAAAAGAGGAGAGAGAATTTTAAAATTGAGCAAGATAAAAGGATTCTTAAATATTTGAGGAAGAGTTAAGAAACTTTTGGAGCATGATTTTGAATTGATCCTTCTCAAAATTTAGCTTAAAGCTTGAATAAAGAAGTGTTGGAGATGCTCATACAAATATTTATCATCTTTGGATGCCTTTTTGCTCATCTCTTCAAAAAAATTCCTAACATTTTCCAACAATTTTTTATTGCAAAATTTCAGATCACATTTTACCATAATTTTCCCCTCTCTCTTCCAGAAAGTTCTGCACTATGTTATCTTGCATATACATGGTGGACAATTTAGTTCATTTGCAGGATATTAGTTTTTTTGCAGGATATTGTGTCGTTAACAAAATTTAACTCCACAATAATATGATATTATTCGTTTTGAATCGATCCCGCAAGAATTTATTTTCGGGCACATACCAAAACACCTCATCCAATGGAATTAAGTGACTGTATATAAGAGAATTACTTCTTGTCTTCTCGATGTGGTACTTGGTTGACACCACCCGATAATCCTTTCCTCAAACCAAGAACCACATATGACATACACCCTTAAAATCGATGTGGTACTTGGTTGACACCACCCGATAATCCTTTCCTCAAACCAAGAACCACATATGACATACACCCTTAAAATCTGTCGCCTGAACATAATATCTTTCAAGAAAATTTTCGATAAAAGAAACCCAACAAATCTCCAATCACCATCGAAGGAAACCTCTCACATCGTACAATCGCAACCTGTAACCCCCGGGATCCAATGACCAAACCTGACTTTGATACCACTTGTTAGGCCACTTAGATAACTCCCAAAAGGACGCATATTAATGAAGTTAATTGGTTGCTCTATGACAAGAGAATTTTATCTTGTCTATTCGATGTGGAACTTGGATTGACACTACCAACAATCCTCTACTCAAACCAAAAATCACATAACCCGTGGTGTTATACTCATAATAAATCTGTCCACATCTTGTACCTCTATCATATCCATGGAACCCGTCGCTTGAACACCATTAAGAAGACTTTCGATACAAGGCATCCAACATCCAACAGATCTCCAATCGCCATCGTCCAATCGCCATCGATGGAACCTCCCACATCGTACAACCGCAACATGTAACCCCCATGATTCAATCATCGACCATGGGTTCTGATATCACTTATTGGGCCGCCAACGAGGCTAAACTTCATAAAAGTATGATATTGGTCAAGTCCGCACGAATTTGTTTTGGACACATGCCAAAAATCTCATATTAATGAAACTAAGTGACGATTCTATATTCAAGAAATATTTGTCTCTTATTTTCTTGTTATAGTAATTCGATTGATACCACCCAAGAAGTATATATGGTACATGCACAATATTTTGAAAACATTACATAGAGGAAGAGGGGATGGCGTTATTCAATTTTGGTGGCTGTGTAAAATCATTATGGAGAGAAGTGATCGGATAGATATTATGAGAAAGAAGAAAGAAAATTTGTTCTATCTAATCGTGAAATAATAATATTTGAAGTACAAAGTAATTGAAGATTGCGAGCGGTGCAGGATTCGTGGAGTGCATTTGTATACGATTTTTTTTTCAAAATTACCTATAATGAATTTTAAGGTCGCGGAACATTGCCCATAGGCCCTGGTAGTTACAAAATTTGCAAATTACCATTAAAAATTCTTAAATCTCAATCGTAGGATTTAAATTAATTGATGGATAGATCATGGATCTCCATAAAATCCAACTCATTTATAAATGAGAAAACTGGGCTGAGGACAACCTCAGGTACCTCTCCTAAGGTTAGAACAAAATATAGCTATAAAATAAGGGGCCCCGCAGGGGCATTTTAGTAAATATAAATTATTTTTCAGTAATTTACAAAAAAGCCCTTAAATTTGTATTGAAATTTGGTCTAACCTCAGGTAGAACCCTGAGATGACCTCAGGCCCATGAAACCCTTTATAAATATAAAAAATATCATATTCTATACAAGAGTTTCATGTGCCCGAGGATGACCTTTAAGAGTATTTGCGTAAATTAAAGATCCCTGAGATTGTCCTCAGGCCCAGTTTTCTCTTCTATACAATTACAATTCGTGGCAGAGTTAAGGTGAAAATGATGTGTAGAAATTAGGATACTCGCAAAAAAGGTTATATCCTATTCAATTCGTGGAGAAATGATGCGTAGGAATTAGGGTACTCGGAAAAAAAAAGAGCCCAAAGGTTTCAAACCCTGAACAAGTTTAACTTTTTTGTACTCTTTTAATGCTTGATTAACTGAATCAGCATTTGAGTCTATATTGCAAGCATCTAGTTGTATACAAACGCAGGGTGAGCCATGGCATTTCCTTGATACCATGTAAGCTACTCCACTGCACACGATACAAAAGTAACACAGTCCTATATGTTACTCCATTAAGGTTCAAATGCGTGACATTAGTTTTTACATAAACGCCAGATAAGTAGTCCACAATTATTTTGGCATTTTATTTAGTAGTCAACAACTATAGCGTTTGTTGGACCAAGCCTACTAAAAATATATGCAATCTAGACTTGGTCTAAGAAAATATGCAAAGCAGGCTCAGTTATATTGTTCAGGACATGAGGTAACAAGTCACATTTAGATAATCAAATTAAATTTTCTTGTTCGTTTTTTAGACCAAACCCTATCCATTGTTTGTATGTCATGCTCTTAAAATCTCCTCGTTTTGTCCTTTATTCTTCGTTTTATCCACCAACCCATTTTTCTAGTTTTTGTGCGGTCTTTCATTTATTTAATATCATTCAAAATTTAGTTGAATTTTTTTATATCAACTTTTTTTCCAATAGTTTTATATGGTGTTTGAGGGATAGTTCATCAGATGATTCATATCAAAACAAACTCAACTATAATTACAATTGGTGTCTGCACGCGAGTGAAAACTTAAGTATTAAATAGAGAATATAATTAGAAGAATAACAACAATTCAGAAATTATTAATTATTATTAGTATTATAAACAAGCATAGCCGGTAAAAAGTTGACAGCTCTAACAAACATTTCCAGCAAGGAGGCCAGCACAACCTGGGAAATGTTCATTGCTCTAATTAAAGTTGTAATTCGAGTCAAGCTGCTTGTGGGTAGCACGAGCTCGAACTCGTTTGTTGGGGCTCGGCTTGAACTCGTAACAAGTTCTTGGCTCGGCTCGGGTAATTAAGTTAAGCAAGCAACTCAACTCGAGCAGCTCAACTCATTTAAAAATATTTGAACTCTTAACTCATTTAATTAGTTGCTACCCGGCTCAATTCGAATTACAACCCTAACTCTAATAAACAAATCAGATCAAGGCAAGGTCTACAGTGATTACCAAATAATTTTATAAGACCAGATACACAGTAATTTTACAACCCTTCTAAACCTTCCTAAGATTTTTTTTTTGATGATAAACTAACAATTTTTCAAGGGGAGACACCTTATAAGATCTGTCCCCTACTTCGATGAATCACCCAAGTCCACTTATTTGAGGCATACAAGCCACCACAGTGGATATACCTCTTTTCGATAATAATGGGTTGAGGGTGCAAGCCTCATTGGAGGCGCATGTCACTGTGTTTAGATATTTAAACTCTAATTGAAGTATACCAACAAGAAGAGTAATCTTTGTCTAGATGATTGCTATTTTTTTTAAAGAAACAAATCTAAAAAACAAGTCCAAGTCCTTACTACCCAATATCGTAATGATTAGCAAGCTAACCAGCAGATAGGAGAAATGGTGCACTATTCTATCAATCTGAAATAATTAATATATACTTCTGCTAAAGCAATATCAAAACATTGTCTGTCATAAATTTTATTAATGGAATAGAACATCAGCAACTCCATATACTATGATACTATCTGAATAACAAATGGGTACCCTGAGTAGAACAAAGAGAGACCATAAGTTTCTCACTCGCTGGAAGGTGAATCTTCGGAGGGGCTTCCATCTTCATGAATAAACAGAAAAAAAAATTAAAAAAAAAATGTTAGGCCTTTTCTTGTAAATGACTATATGAGTCACTATTTCAACAACAAAAACTATACTCTCCATGAAAGTAGTGCTCCGTGTGGTTACAGGAATGAAATTGGGGGTAAAAATAATTTTTACACTATGTTGTGGTTAAATATAACAATTCGCCAACCTACCAATTTAAACATGACTGCCTCTCCTTCCTTCCAATTTTCTTTTCAAACCTTATCATGCAAAATTTACACTCATTTTTTCAATGTCATTCCTTAATTTCCAACAAATGGAACATTAGTCTTATATGTGAATTACCAATTCTTACTGGAAACTCCTACCTTTGGAGTCTCCGTAAAATAAAAAATATGCTGATATTTAGAATATGAAAACTTTTTGATTTATAAATGGAGAGAATATTGCATACCTTCGCCATCTGATGGAGCATAAGAAGATTTCCTGTATCGGGTTGGTTGTTGTGTTGGCTAGAACATCAAGAAAAATAAAGAATAAGTTTTATAATGCTTCAAATATACAACTTCTCACATGAAAAAGTAAATTATCCGGCTAGAGATTGATTCTACAAAGGGACCAGAGATTAATTCTACAAAGGGATCCAGGTCGATCGGAGCAGTAATTGCCTCCTTTACTCAACAAAAAGACCAATCCAATTTTATAATTGATAAATAAATTATATTTGTAAATAATTTATATTTGTTCAAATTGTCAATTTATAAGTAAATAATCCGGCCAGAGATTGATTCTACAAATGGGCCAGAGATTAATTCTACAAAGGGATCCAGGCCATGCGGCGTGATCGAAGCAGTATGGCTTGGATATGTGGCATAAATTGCTTCCTTTACTCAACAAAAAGACCAATCCAATTTTATAATTTATAAATAAATTATATTTGTAAATTTATATTTGTTCAAATTTTCAATTTATAAGTAAATAAAAATAATACGATCTTGTCACGGGCTCAGTCTTGTAAAAATTTAAAAACTTTTCATTGAAAAACCGAGTTTTTTTAAAAAAAATTGTAAAAATAGTAAAATACGATCCACAAGTAAATACAATCAATATTAACCGCATGTACAATTCCAAATTTTACAATAATTGAGATGGGACAAGCCATGCGGCTCTGTTTGGATGCATATTGTAAAATGAGATGGGAAAAGCATGCGGCTCTGTTTGGATGCATAGTCAGCCTAGCCATGGGGCTTTGGTTGGAAACACATTTAAAAATAGTCAGCCATGCGGCTCTGGGTGGAAACACATTATAAAATAGACTGTCTACTACTAAACCTTCCTTTTGCCTTTGCCATGTAAATTCATGACCTGAGAAAGAGGAAACACAGAGCAGTGCACATTGGTACGAAACTAAAAACTAAAAGAAAACAGTAATGGAACATTTAATGCAACTTACATCAATTAAACCGTAATATTCAGTTATCCATTTCCCTTTATGTTCGCGTTTGGAAATCCGCCTTCCACTAGTATTTTTGTAAAAATCAGGAAAAAAAATTAAAAGAAAAAGTAAGTAAATGAGTTGAAGTAATTAGTCTATCGATCTATATATATATATACATGATACTACGTGAGACAACTGTTTTTATTAAGAAGGCAGAAATAAAATTAACTTACTTGGCATTCTTTCATCTAAGTTTTGAACGTTGTCCTCCATGTGCACGTCATTGCCATCGTTCACTGCATTAGTATATCAATAATCATGAATTAGGAATTAGTTTATCAACATCAGTTGCAATTTACTGAAATTAGTTGTGTGAAGTGTTGACCTCATAGGTTGACTTAAGCACGGTTAGAGGTAGTAGTTCTGGTTTTCGTGTATTGAAAGGAGAATTGAAGACTGATACAGAGGTTATCACTTGGAAATGGAGAACAGTGTTAAGCTGACATGATACTACGTTAGACATCTGTTTTTATTAAGAAGGCAGAAATAAAATTAACTTACTTGACATTCTTTCATCTAAATTTTGAGAGTCGTCCTCCATGTGCACGTCATTATGAAGGTCACCCACGTCATTGTCATCGTTCACTGCATTAGAATATCATGAATTATATTAGTCTTTCAATATCAGTTGCAATTTACTGAAATTAGTTGTGTGAAGTGTTGACCCCATAGGTTGACTTAAGTACGGTTACAGGTAGTAATTCTGGTTTTCGTGTATTGAAAGGAGAACTGAAGACTGATACAGAGGTTATCACTTGGAAATGGAGAACAGTGTTAAGCTGAGGCACATTGAATTTGGTATCTCAACTAAGGATGAGGAAGCTGCTTATGATATGAACTCGGTGTTTATTACTGAAAGTGGAGCTTATAGATATTTATACACCATTAACCATCTTGCAAAGAAGAGCATGTTTATCTTTGATCCAGGTGGTCTTGTTCAAGAAGATCATTTAAACGGTATTACTATGATGTTAAAAGACATTATCAGCATTAAAGAAGTGAAGCTGGAGACGGTTGCATTAAAAAATTCTGCTTGTGGCCAACTTGGACATCAAAAATAGTTGTAAAAAGGCAGAAATAAAATAGCTTACTTGGCATTATTGGATCTGAATGTGGAACACTGTCCTCCATGTCCATGCCATTAAGAGGGTCACCCACACCCTCGCCATCGTACACTGCATTAATATATCAATAATCATGAATTAGGAATTCCTCTTCCTCAAATCTCTCTGATTTCTACCTCTTCTATCTGATTCTACCTCGAATCTCTCTGATTCTATCTTTCTTCTACTCTATATCTCTTGTTTCTCACCTAAAACACAGGAAAACATCAAAAATAGTTGTAAAAAGGCAGAAATAAAATAGCTTACTTGGCGTTATTGAATCTGAATGTCGACATTGTCCACCATGTCCAAACCATTAAGAAGGTCACCCACACCCTCGCCATCATTCACTGCATTAGTATATCAATAATCATGAATTAGGAATTAGTCTATCGATCTATATATATACATGATACTCTAGGAATTAGTCTATCGATATATATATATATATACACATACATGATACTCTACGTGAGACAACTGTTTTTATTAAAAAGGCAGAAATAAAATAACTTACTTGGCATTCTTGCATCTAAATTTTGAACGTCGTCCTCCGTGTGCACGTCATTACGAGGGGTCACTCACATCCTTGCCATCGTTCACTACATTGGTATATCAAATGAGACAACTGTTGTTTGAGGATCTAATATCAAGTATTAGACTAATATCAAAGTTGTACATCATTATTTTTATTGAAAAAATTACCTGTTGTATGAATCCGTGTAACATCAGATGGATAGTCCAGATAGATCATGAGATAGTCCTGCAAATTGAATCAACAATTTATGTGAATTGTGTATCGTTAACCGCGAGTGTATTTTAATTGGAAGAACAATCACTGACCAGTGTGTATGGGGTTAAGGAAGATGTCTTGTATTAATTTTTCATTCAGTTTCCATAAACGTGAAGAAAACTGTGTCCTTCTACATATATCTTCAGTACTGTCCCTTCTTTCTACATATATCTTCAGTACTGTCCAAAGAAGAGTGAATGTCCCTAAAGATAAATTGATTATATCAAACAGTGAACAAGAATCGAATTAATGACAATGTAGCAATTTTCGACAAGACACATACTTATCTGACAATACTGTTACATTATCGTACAGATTCTCCCTTTCAATGGGTCTCATTATCACATAATGATAATGTAACAGTGTCAGATAAGTATGTGTCTTGTCGAAAATTTCTACATTGTCATTAATTCGATTCTTGTTCACTGTTTGATATAATCAATTTATCTTTAGAGACATTCACTCTTCTTTGGACAGTACTGAAGATATATGTAGAAAGAAGGGACAGTAGTGAAGATATATGTAGAAGGACACAGTTTTCTTCACGTTTATGGAAACTGAATGAAAAATTAATACAAGACATCTTCCTTAACCCCATACACACTGGTCAGTGATTGTTCTTCCAATTAAAATACACTCGCGATTAACGATACACAATTCACACAAATTGTTGATTCAATTTGCAGGACTATCTCATGATCTATCTGGACTATCAGTTGATCCATCTGATGTCACACGGATTCATACCACAGGTAATTTTTTCAATAAAAATAATGATGTACAACTTTGATATTAGTCTAATACCTGATATTAAATCCTCAAACAACAGGTTGTCTCATTTGATATACCAATGCAGTGAACGATGCCAAGGATGTGAGTGACCCCCGTAATGACGTGCACACGGAGGATGACGTTCAAAATTTAGATGCAAGAATGTCAAGTAAGTTATTTTATTTCTGCCTTTTTAATAAAAACAGTTGTCTCACGTAGAGTATCATGTATGTGTATATATATATATATATCGATAGATTAATTCCTAGAGTATCATGTATATATATAGATCGATAGACTAATTCCAAATTCATTATTATTGATATACTAATGCAGTGAACGATGGCGAGGGTGTGGGTGACCTTTCGACATTCAAATCCAATAACGCCAAGTAAGCTATTTTATTTCTGCCTTTTTACAACTATTTTTGATGTTTTCCTGTGTTTTAGGTGAGAAACAAGAGATATAGAGTAAAAGAAAGATAGAATCAGAGAGATTCGAGGTAGAATCAGATAGAAGAGGTAGAAATCAGAGAGATTTGAGGAAGAAGAATTCCTAATCCATGATTATTGGTATACTAATGCAGTGTACGAGGGTGTGGGTGACCCTCTTAATGGCATGACATGGAGGACAGTGTTCCACATTCAGATCCAATAATGCCAAGTAAGCTATTTTATTTCTACCTTTTTACAACTATTTTTGATGTCCAAGTTGGCCACAAGCAGAATTTTTTAATGCAACCGTCTCCAGCTTCACTTCTTTAATGCTGATAATGTCTTTTAACATCATAGTAATACCTTTTAAATGATCTACTTGAACAAGACCACCTGGATCAAAGATAAACATGCTCTTCTTTGCAAGATGGTTAATGGTGTATAAATATCTATAAGCTCCACTTTCAGTAATAAAGTTCATATCATAAGCAGCTTCCTCATCCTTAGTTGAGATACCAAATTCAATGTTCCTCAGCTTAACACTGTTCTCTATTTCCAAGTGATAACCTCTGTATCAGTCTTCAGTTCTCCTTTCAATACACGAAAACCAAAACTACTATCTCTAACCGTACTTAAGTCAACCTATGGGGTCAACACTTCACCCAACTAATTTCAGTAAATTGTAACTGATATTGATAGACTAATTCCTAACTCATGATATTCTAATGCAGTGAACGATGGCAATGACGTGGGTGACCTTCATAATGACGTGCACATGGAGGACGACTCTCAAAATTTAGATGAAAGAATGCCAAGTAAGTTAATTTTATTTCTGCCTTCTTAATAAAAACAAATGTCTCACGTAGTATCATGTCAACTTAACACTGTTCTCCATTTCCCAGTGATAACCTCTGTATCAGTCTTCAGTTCTCATTTCAATACACGAAAACCAGAACTACTACCTCTAACCGTGCTTAAGTCAACCTATTGGGTCAACACTTCACACAACTAATTTCAGTAAATTGCAATTGATGTTGATAAACTAATTCCTAATTCATGATTATTGATATACTAATGCAATGAACGATGACAATGACGTGCACATGGAGGACAACGTTCAAAACTTAGATGAAAGAATGCCAAGCAAGTTAATTTTATTTCTGCCTTCTTAATAAAAACAGTTATCTCACGTAGTATCATGTATATATATATATATCGATAGACTAATTACTTCAACTCATTTACTTACTTTTTCTTCTAATTTTTTTTCCAGATTTTTACAGAAATACTAGTGGAAGGCGGATTTCCAAACGCGAACATAAAGGGAAACGGATAACTAAATATTACTGTTTAACTGAAGTAAGTTACATTAAATGTTCCATTACTGTTTTCTTTTAGTTTTTAGTTTCTTACCAATGTGCACTGCTCTGTTGTTTCCTCTTTCTCAGGTCATGAATTTACATGGCAATGGCAAAGGCAAAGGCAAAAGGAAGGTTTAGGAGGTAGACAGTCCATTTTATAATGTGTTTCCACCCAGAGCCGCATGGCTGACTATTTTTAAATGTGTTTCCAGCCAAGCCGCATGGCCTGACTGACTATGCAATCAAACAGAGCCGCATGCTTTTCCCATCTACAATATGCATCCAAACAGAGCCGCATGGCTTGTCCCATCTCAATTATTGTAAAATTTGGAATTGTACATGCAGTTAATATTGATTGTATTTACTTGTGGATCGTATTTTACTATTTTTACAAATTTTTTAAAAAAACTCAGTTTTTCAATGAAAAGTTTTTAAATTTTTACAAGACTGAGTCCGTGACAAGATCGTATTATTTTTATTTTTGGGAAATTCTCAATGGTACGCCTATAGTTTTGGCTTTTCCAAATGGTACGCCAAATAGTTTTGGTTTCTGAATGGTACCCTTGTACTATTATACCATTCTCTACGATACCCTTCCCGTCAACCCCCGTTAAACAAACGTTTAATTACCCCATAAACAGTAGGAAAATTCTCAATGGTACACCTATAGTTTTGGCTTTTCTAAATGGTATGCCAATTAGTTTTGGCTTCTGAATGGTACCCTTATATTTTATTTTAATAAATCTATTATATATCATAGGCTCAGTCCAAACCTAACTCCAAATTAATTCATAGGCCCGAAACCTAATTAAATAGTAATTTCGTAATTAATATTGGGGTAATAAACAGCTCAGCAATAAGAATCAAATATATAATAAAATATAAGGGTATCACTCAGAAGTCAAAACTATTTGGCATACCATTTGGAAAAGCCAAAACTAGAGGCGTACCGTTGAGAATTTCCCTTATTTTTTAAAGTTAATTGTTGATTAAATAAACGTTTGTTTAACGGGGATTGACGGGAGGGGTACCGTAAAGAATGGTATAATAGTACAAGGGTACCATTCAGAAGCCAAAACTATTTGGCGTACCATTTGGAAAAACCAAATCTAGAGGCGTACCATTTAGAATTTCCCTTTATTTTTAATAATGAAAAGCATAGATTGTTGTTTAAAATTCGATAATTTTAAATCAGAACAATTTTGCAAAAGGAATCCAGGCCATGCAGCTTCGGAGCAGTATGACTTGGATACATGGCATAAATTGCTCACTCTAACAAAAAAAACCGATTCAATTTTATATTTTACTGTTAAAATTGAATCTAAATATTTAATATAATATATAAACTATTTGTTCTGAGAACGCTTTTCCTAATTTTCAATTTATAAATAAATTATCCGGCAAACGAATAATTCTACAGAAAAACCATCGTTTTATTTGAGGACATAAAAACAATCCCCACACCTCACTCTATCTTTCTCCCTATCTGTGTTTAGTCGTATCTGGCCCCGCAGGGGCGTGTTTAAGCTCACCGGAAAAAACAAATCAGAAGTATGGTCGAATTGGGCGTTTCTAATTGTGCAAAACAAATGTAACAAAAATGGTACGGTTGTGTAGAGCTTCAAACATCGATTCGAATGGTATGTATTACGTTATTGGAAAACTGCTAGTTTGGATGGACGGATCGATTAAAAAACTGGCCAAAATATTTTGTTTTCCCTTTTATTTCTCATTTTTTTCTAAAATTATTACGGAAACGGAACAGATATATAATTATTATCATGTCTATTTAAAATTTTAGTTGATATTTTGGACCGAATTTTATGTACTATAATATATTGTGCCTATTTCTTTTAATTTTTATGAACATTAGAAAATATGATGAAATTAGGTTTTGAAGGAAAAATTGCTAACAATATGGCAAAGGCAACGAAAATAAGCTGCACAACTAATACTTAGGACGCATATATTACTTTTGTGTGCCTGGGCAGTGCACCTGCACCTAAGGTGCTGGGAGAGTGTGCAAGGGAGCGCAAAGCACAAGGTGCAAACTTGGTTATAGCTTTTTAATTACAGAACAATAACGACCAGCAAACATATTGACAAGATCAGAACAGTTAAACCTTAATAAATAAATAATACTATGGGGACTGGGGATTTTATTCATTTTCTATTGAGATTTTTCATTTATTGAGGCTAAAAATGCAGTGTTTATTTTACTTGGACTGAAACAAGCACTATTGATCGGGGTATTCATTTATAGAGGTTCTACTGTACTAATCGGGGTATTCATTTATAGAGGTTCTACTGTATTGCTAGATCGACGCGCTATTCAAATATAGACAAGCACCATGATCTACTGTAAAAACACTTGCTAGATCGACGCGCTATTCAAATATAGACAAGCACCATGATCTACTATAAAAACACAAAAAAAAAGGTAACTATAAAGTTTTGTACAATTCTTTTTCCAATTTCCTAGAAATCATTATCATTAACTAAATTATGGTCATCCCTAAAAAAGTAAAAATTAAACCTAGAGTACTTAATGTTTAAATATAATATCATTTGACACCTATATTTTTTTCCGAATAAGTAGGCTTAAATGCCTTACAATGAGTATCTGTTCTCAAGGTGAGCAAGAATCGAACCCAGAAACTGGGACGATAAGAGATAAGCTCTAACCATTTGAGCTATCTCATCACGCTCAATTGACACCTATATTTAAAACTAAAGTAATTAATATTTAACTAAAACTATATTTTTCCGTAATAAAATGCGCAACAAACGGATTTCTAATTTGTATTATGAAGCAATTAGCTCATAACCACAAAAGGAATTTGTCTATACATAACAAAAGACCTCTTGGCCCACATAACCAGATTTCATAACTTACATAACAAAAGACCTCTTCGCCCACATAAACGGATAACATAACCACAAAAGGAATTTTTCTTTACACAAAAGACCTCTTGACCCACATAAACAGATTACACAACTTAAGCCATACAAGACTTCCCAAAAACAAAAGAACTGCATGGAAATGCCAAAGGCAGACAGCTTCCAATGCTAACACAAGTCATGCATGTAAGCAATCCAATAAGTTCAATTAATATGATACGAATCAAGAAGAGACTACAGTGCACCAAAGAAGATCAAAATTTTTAATAGGACAGTATCAAGATTCGGAATGACTTCAATTTGTCTTAAATATTTTCATTTCACATATGAATCCAGATTCAGAACCATAACTTCAACAGTCTTAAATATTTTCGTTTCAATGTTTAATCAATTTACTCAAGTATATACATATTTTCACACATATCCACACAGACACAGCACCTAAAACAACCTACTGTGACCCAATTACCAACTTCTTCAAAAAAAATTGGTCAACTAAGTGCTCTTAAACAATCCTTAAGGAGCTTGTCAAATAATTGTGGGCACTATTATTTAAATACTGCAGTAAAACACTAACTGAAGTGAGGTCTGAGGAACCTTTCCTTTTGAAAGTATCTGAATACAGAGTTGTTCATTAAAAAGCGCTACCTTCTATAAAGCAAATATTTTTTGCATTAATTAAAATAGGTTGCATAATATAAGGGAGGGAAACATATCATTTAGTACCTGCAATTTGGGTCTAAGTGCCTCCAGTGGTCCTTTAGGCTTCTCTACACCTTGCTGTTACGATCGAGAAGAAAACAAAACAGTATTTCAGTACAACACATGTACAAATTTCAGGCAGAAGTAATTGTAATGATGAAATCCGATAGAAGAATGTACCTTGCTTAAAGCCCAATCAGCAGAATCAAAGTAAGCGCGCTCATGATCCTAATATCAAAAGTAAAACCTTAATGGCATGTTAGTATTAAAATTAGAGAACACTGCTATCAGTACAGCAACAGTGCACAAACAGATCTAACCTTGGATATAAGTGGTGGTTTTTTAGGCACAATTCCTCCGTACTTCTTTTTAATTACTTCCTCCTACACAAGGCAATATGCAATAAAAAGAAAAACATGCAAAGGTTTCAAAATCATCAAACTCATGATAATAACAAGTTTATCTATCATGAATTGCAGCATTATCAGACATCAGATGACCCAAATCACAAAGTCCCTAAAGTGGAAACGAACCTCCCTCTGGGTGGAATTTTCGGTGTCCATCGGCACATCGCCTTCGACTTGTTTGACATCTCCCATTCCTGACATTGCTCTTGCACCAGTAAAGAAACAGTATCTGCAGTAGCACATTTTGGTGTGTACCGAGTAGAATAGAGGTGAAAAATTAAAATTTACGTTTCTTAAAACTGTGTGAATAGTAATCATAACAAGAAGCAACAGATTCATAGTAAATTATTCTCCACATACGTTACTATGGTATAGTGACTTTACACTATGATCAACTTAAACATAACACGGAGACAACAAGCTAGAGGTCAACCACATTCTTCAACTTCCTCTCTTCGGCTATAAATGCAAGGGAACGATTTAGCTATCTTTGCGCCAGCATATAAAAGTATCAACGGCATAGTTTACTGAATAATGCAATAATCAAACAGTTTGCTGGTACACTCTCAGAATCTCAGTATGCATTTGATGTTCGCAACTATACATGTAAGCTCCTATCACTTCACTAAGGTGCAGGGTGTGGGTGCGGGTATTCAGTTAAATCAAATAGAAACATATAATATAATTTAATATTCCAGAATTTTTACTTTTTTAAAAAACTCATTCACAAGCAGGGGCGGATACACTGAAGGTTCAGCGGGGTCCCAGGACACCACTGAACTTTCAGTATATAGTATAGATGTATGCAAATTTTACTCAGAAAATGCTTGGTTCAACGGTAGGAATTCACTGAATTTTCGTGGGTGACCCCAGTTCGAATCCTCATGATTGCATTTTTAACACTAAAATCCTATAGTTTAGTGGTAGTTTAAGCTAAATTTGGTCAAATCAACCATGGTTCAACTCCTAGATGCTGTGTTTTTACACAAAAATAATATTTTTTATTATATAAGTGCAAAAACATGGCAAAACAGAGCTGTAATCACAATAGAGCTCGAAAAAAAAAAATCGCTACGCGCGCTTAGGACCCCACTGGCTATCAATCCTGGATCCGCCACTGTTCACAAGAACTTAAATACTTATGAACACCATGCTTTCATTACTCGAACCCACAACTACTAGTAAACTGTACCAAATGATACCAGTGGAGCTACAAGTCACTCATCTAAATTCATTCAAATGCTGTACAACAAAATTATCCGTAGAGTGATAGAAGGCCATAGACCCAATCACTTAATCCGCACTGCTTATTTTTTATACTTAACCTTGTTTTCTTTTTCTACTCGTATATGTCCAGCAGTTCATGTTAATAATCACAACACATTTCCAAAACCGAGGCTGATTCTTTATACAACATTACACTAATCTAACCACGGAAGTTTAGTAATCACAACATCCTAAAAATTCTACCCCCGCCTTTGACCTAACAACGTCCATTAGTTTTTTTCACTCTAAACTAACACCGCATATGATGCCTAATTCGATACACATTAATCATACGAAAAACACAACTCAATGTAACAATACTGTAAAAAAAAGCAACACTAGCAGTCTAGCGCATCACATTTTATTCACATTTTATCGAAAGCCTCAATTCGACACGTGATACGCGAGTAAACAGAATTAAGCTGGTCCAGCAACACAATTGATCAAACAGAATACACACACATTCAAACTAAACACACATAACACCACGCAACTCTTCAATTACAATTCTAATTAAAGCAAAATATTGTAATCTATATCATTCTTTTGTTTTTCATATATAATTTAATTAATGACGTGATGCTTGCAAAATTAGGGGAAAAACACGAAATTAATAAGTTAGAATGAAAATATATACAAAATGATGTATGTATGTATACCTAGAGAGGCAGGTGATCGGAGGAAGAAGCGACGCGGCGTAGATCGAAAATTGTTAAGAAATTGTAAAGGAGCATTGATCGTGTGCCTAACCACCTGCACTTATTGTGTTTTTGGTGAGTAGCAGAGGAGACATTCAGTGTCATCTATTCATCTCAGCCGTCCGTTTTCATCTCTTATTATTCCACGCGGAAACTTGTTTTAATTTATTTTTGGAAAATATTTATTCCAATGAGAAAATAACCTATATACCTACCATTCAAAACCAATGGCCCATAATGCCTATTAGGGCCGAAAAATCGAAACCGAGCCGAAAAATCGAAAAATCGCATCGAAAAAAATCGTAACCGACAAAAAACGAAAAAAACCGTAACCGAATCGAACCGACGGAACGGTTTGGTAACGATTACGGTTTTATCCCAATAACCGAACCGAAAAACCGAACCGAAAATATATTATTTTAATAATTTATATTTTTATATTATATATTTATATAAATATAGAATTTTATATAAGAAGTAAGACAAAAGCTAGTAGAACTTGAATTTCAAAAGTTTCCCATCTTATTTTTTACACTAATTATTAATAATCTATCAAAAAATAATTATGTACTTAAAAAGATTTAAAAATGTCAACAAAATTGATTTTACAGTTTTATATTTTAAAAATGAATTGATTGATCTTATGACCACCTTTAAGCTAAAACATGCGTCACCTTCGTAGGAATAGTGGATTTAAGAAAATTAGAAACTTATAATTTTTATTAGCATGATATTAAGTATTAAAAATAAAAAACCGAAAAAAACCGAAACCGACAAACGGTTAACCGAACCGAAAAAAACCGTTCCGAGCGGTTCGGTTACGGTTAATAGGTAAAAACCGAACCGAACCGACATGTACGATTTGGTAACGGTTTTCGGTAAAAACCGAGCCGAACCGACCCGTGCACACCCCTAATGCCTATAATCAAAAGAAGTGGCCTTATTTGTCCATTAAATACGTATATGATATATGCGTATACATTACATAACAAAAGGATGGTCCCCCCCTTTTTGTTTTCAATCATAGTTTTGTTATCAGCTCTCTTTTAAGACAGCCTTTAATTAAAACTGTATTTTACTTTAAAACACAGCTATAATTCCGCAACACCGCAACAACACAGCTATAATTCCGCAACGAAAACCACATTTAAAACCTGGTATCAGAGCCTAGTTAATAATCTTTTAAAATGAACCTTTTAAAAGAGAAAAATCAGATTCCTGAGGAGGAAGCTTCTGATAATTTAGAAATCGAGTTTTCATAATCAGAAAAAGGCTTTCAAGCCAGTTTTCTAATAAAACACGATTTAATTTCTAAAATCAGGAACACAAAGCTTGATTTAAAGAAAGAAACTATTTTTAACGTTCCTTGGTTGGATCGATTAAAAAGAAAAAACAATATCTTTTATTACGTATCTACGAAAGAAATGCATGTAGATATAAAAGATACAACAGGAAAAGTGTATTTGCCTTTAATCACTAAAGAGGAGATTAATAGACAATTACAAAAAATGGATTCAAAGACGAGATCAACAATCTCTATGGTTCATTTAGGAGCTGTTAAGATTTTGATAAAATCTGAATTTCCTGAAGGTATAGATTCTCTAATAAAAATGGCTTTACTGGATAATAGAATTATACCCCGACATGATAGTATTTTAGGTGCTGCTAGAGGTAATTTAGCATACCAAAAATTCATGTTTACAGTATATCCCAAATACGCAGTTAGTTTGGATACTCAAAGATTTGATCAAATTTTATCTTTTATTCATGATTTTGAAAGAAAAGATTTGATGCAAAAAGGAGATAAAGTATTTAGCATTACTTATTTAGTTGCTTATGCTTTAACTAATAGTCATCACAGTATTGACTATAAGAAAAAAGAATACATCGAATTAGACGACGTATTCTCAGAAGTAGGCTCAGTAGAAGATAAACAATTTGCAGAATTGACTCCTACAGACCATACTTGGGCAATTGATATTGCTAGAAACAAACCTTCTTTACAGGATAAACCTAGAAGAAGCTTTAGAGCTAGAGGGAACTTAGCTATTAGAGAACCTTTAGCAGAAGGAAATGATATGCTCCTTAAAAGCATGTCTCAAAGAATAGATGATCTATCAGATAAATTTGCTAGCATCATTTAAAAATGAGCTAAAAGAATTAATCGAGGACTTCAATAATAATATTAAGCCTCAGCTAACAGAAATTCTAGCTTTGCTTAAGAAAAACGCAGATAATGATGTCAAAGACAATATTGAAGCTGTAGCAGCAAAGATAATCACGGAACTGAAGACAACAATTCAGGATTATCAAAACGATAAAGCAATTGGTAAACAATCAAAAGCTTCAGAAGAAAATCGGCTTGTTCTCACTCCGGAACAAGGTAACAAAGATAAAGGTAAAAGCCGTTATCGATATAGTTATCCTAATCATGATGTAGGAAACGAAGAATTCGGAACAGGAAAAAATCCGAACAGTATGACTTGGCCATTTGGTTCTGTTTCTAATAAGAAAATATGAACTATATTCAAGACATAGAGAAGTTCTTTTGGAATGTTCTTGAATCAGAAATTCAAGATGATCACCAAGAAGAACAATTTGCTAAAGCAATGGAATTACTGGGATTAGAAGATAATGATCTAGCTAATCAACAAGTAGCAAATAATTTAGAATTACAGTCTTTATTCGGATTTAATTCTACTAATTATTTGAATGTCATTGAAGAATTTAGTTCACCAGAATCAGATTCTCAAGTCGCAGATTCATCAGATGAAGAGTTTGTTAAACATACATTCAGGATGAATAAACAAGAAGAAGGGGTGCATACTGATGAAAATCCATTCGCATCTACTTCAGGAACAAAGAGACCAGTAGACAGGAAGAAAGGTAACTTTTATCCACCTACTACTGAGTTTAAAACGAATCAAAGTTTATTTGGTTCGAATGTTTTAAATATCGATTGTGAATCAGGTAGAAAAACCTTAATCGATATATGGGAAAAGGAAATTAGTTTGATAATACAAACTAATCCTATCGCTTACAACGACACTGAGACAGTTTTGTTATTTTTTTTTTGACGAACAATAAGATTTTATAGATAACAAAATATTGGAACCCAGGACAAACCCCCAAACTGTCAACTACAACCTGATTGTGAAACAAAAAACGAGCTAAGCAAATAGTCGCTTTGTTTTCAGATTGCTTAACATATAGAATATAAATATTCTTGAAAATAAAAATGATTACAAAGGTTACTCGAGCAATCCAGTCGACACCAACATTCTCGAAAATAGTAGAATCACAATTGACCTGCGCACATAAAAAATTGGTAATAGCCCAGTGTTCATACCCATCAATTACACCAATTGAGGTTGGGGGTACAAGTGCCCCATATATTGAACAATCCTTAGTTGTGCAAGGTGAGCTCTCGCAATAACCACTATTCCAGATTCGAAGCTGGTTTTCCAGATCTCCAAGTACACCATAGAAATCATCTTTAACGCAACATGACGAGAAATCCAAAACACAACAGAACATAAACCTCAAAAAAATGAGGACAAAACAACAACCTCAAAAAAATGAGGACAAACAACCCAAAAATATGGGTACGGTAACAAGATTTCACCCAAAAAGGATTAGATCTCGATTTTATTAAAAAAAACTAATATATAGAAAATAGAGATTTAGAAGTGGGGGAAACGGGATGAAGAGATGGATGGGTTAGAAGGAGATGGGCGGTGAGAGGAGAGGGAGAATCGGAGAAGAAGAAGGAGGCGGAGAAGAAGAAGGGTTGGGGGTTGGGGGTTGGGGTTGGGGTTGGGGTTGGGGGTGGGGGGCGGCTCAAGAGACTCCGGCTGGAGTCGTAAATAGATTTATTAAAGACGCAACATGGAATTTCACAAATCTCGAGCCCATAGAAGCCTTTAATCAAATCATAGATGGTATCTATACTATGTTTCTAGGAATTGATTATATCAATGCTAAAGAACTAGAGATAGAAAAGATCAAACAAAATGCTAAGATGGCTCTTAGTAAAATGCAATTATGTGATATATGCTTAATTGATAAATTCTTTTGTGAATATGAAAAGCATATGATCAACACAGGAGATCTAACAAGTTATCATGTTTATGTAGAAGAATACATACGCAAGATACCGTTAGTAGGAGAAAAATCTATGACTAAGTTTTTGCAAGAAAGAACAATCTTGACACAACACAGTTTAGCTTTTGCTCAAAGAATAGTAAAAAATGAAATCATTAGTTATTGTGATTTCAGCAAGACTCAAAAGAGGCTAAAAGCCTTCAGCAAAAAATGTTGCGAAAAGATTTCAGAAGAATCTTATAATTTTGGTTGTAATTCCAATTACAGCAAGAAATATAAGAAGAAATATTCTAAAAAGAAAATATCTTCTAAATACAGGTTTAAAAAGAAAAAGAAAACTTTTAAACCAGGAAGGTATGTTAAGAAGAAAACTTTTTCTACTAACAAACAAAAGCTTTGTCCAAAAGGAAAAAAGAATTGCAGGTGTTGGGTCTGCAACGAAGAAGGACATTACGCAAACGAATGTCCTAACAGGAAGAAATACCCTGACAAACTCAAGGTATTAAAAGAAATCTACTACATAGGTTATGAACCAGTAGAAGATGAATATGATGAAAAGGAAGAAATCTTCATCATACAAGAAATTGACCCTGGACCATCGTCCGACGAGTCAGAAGATGAATCAACAGACGAAAGCGACTGAGGATTCACCAGAAGAATTAGTAATGACAAACATTACTAATCCAACATCAATCTATGTCAAAGGTACACTTAAATTTGCTGGATATAGAAATATAGATTTACATTGCTATGTTGATACAAGTGCAAGCCTATGTATAGCAAGCAAATACGTCATTCCACCAGAGCATTGGGTGAATGCCGAACGACCTATTGAGGTAAAAATCGCTAATGGTAAAACCATTGTGATCAATAAGGTATGTAAAGACCTTGATATTATGATAGCAGGAGAAATATTTCATATTCCTACTGTTTATCAACAAGAATCAGGTATAGACTTTCTTTTAGGAAACAATTTTTGTCTAGCCTACAGACCATTTATTCAAGTAGATGGTAAAAGAATTATTTTTACACTAAAAGGTGAACCAGTATGGGTTAAGAAAGTTACTCAAGCAAATTAAGTAGGATTTCCTGAGTTCTTAGATTCTAAGAAAATAAATTCTAAAAAGAAACCCGTCACACCTGTTAACATCTCCCAAAACAAAATCCACTTTTTAGAGAGGGGGAGAGATATGTTATTAAAATATCGAGAAATGAATTTTGCTTTAACAAATTTATCTCAAGATATTGACAGGAAATCTAAGATTGAACAACTCTTAGATAAAGTATGCTCAGACAATCCATTGGATCCAAAGAAGACCAAGCATTGGATGAAAGCATCAATCAAACTCAACAATCCAAAGGATATTTGCAGGGTAAAACCAATGAAATATATTCCCCAGGATGTTGAAGAATTTGCAGTACAAATTAAAGAATTACTTGAGATGAAAGTAATCATCCCTAGTAAATCAGCCCATATGTCACCAGCATTCCTAGTGGAAAATGAAGCTGAACGACGAAGAGGCAAGAAAAGAATGGTTGTCAACTATAAGAAGATGAATGATCTTACAATAGGAGATGGTCACAACTTACCAAATAAGGACAGTTTGCTAGCCCTTATACGAGGTAAGAAAATGTTTAGTTCATTAGACTGTAAATCAGGATTCTGGCAGGTATTGTTAGATGAAGAATCACAGCTATTGACAGCATTTACATGTCCTCAAGGACATTTTCAGTGGAGAGTGTTACCATTTGGTTTCAAGCAAGCTCCATCAATATTTCAAAGGCATATGCAAGATGCATTCAGACCTTTTGAAAAGTTCTGTTGTATTTATGTAGATGATATTCTTATATTTTCTAACAATGAAAAAGAACATCTTATACATTTGGCCGCAGTATTGAAGAAGTGTGAAACTCTTGGCATAATCCTATCCAAGAAAAAGGCTCAACTCTTCAAAACAAGTATTAATTTCCTAGGTTTGGAAATTGATCAAGGAACGCACTGTCCTCAAAATCATATCTTGGAACATATTCATAAGTTTCCAGATCAGATAGAAGACAGAAAACAGTTGCAAAGATTTTTAGGTATACTAACTTATGCATCTGATTATATTCCTAAACTTGCAGCTTTAAGATCACCTTTGCAGGCTAAGCTCAAGAAGGAAAATCCTTGGAAATGGATAGAATCTGACACTTCTTATATGAAGAAGATTAAGAAGCAGTTAGTAAGCTTTCCAAAGCTCTATCATCCAGAGCCCGAAGACAAGCTTATCGTAGAGACAGACGCATCCGATAATCATTGGGGTGGAGTTCTCAAAGCTGTTAATTCGGACGAAAAGGAATTAATATGCCGATATGCATCAGGAAGCTTTAAAGACGCAGAGACAAGATATCATTCGAATGAGAAAGAATACTTGGCAGTCAAAAGAGCTATTACAAAATTCTCTATTTATCTAACCCCTGTCAGGACAGATAATAAGAATTTTATTTATTTCCTTAAATTAAAGATTGAAGGAGATAACAAGCAAGGAAGACTTGTGCGATGGCAACAATGGTTTTCCAGATACAGCTTTAAGGTTGAACACCTTAGTGGAGTTAAGAATTGTCTTGCCGACTTCTTAACCAGAGAATATCAGCAAAAAGAAAAGGTATGACAAATAAAACTCTAACAGGTTAATGTCACATCCTACTTGCAGGTATCCAAGGCATTTCAGGCCTATAAATAAGAGAGGAATTCAGCATTTGGAAATCACACCAAACACCCTCTCTATACCAAAGATCTCTTGCTTAGATCAAAGAGCTCTGCTCTATAAAAATCTCTTTCTTTGAGATAAAAATATGGAGAATTTCTCCTTAGAAAAATTATTAGCAGAACAAATGATTTTGCTAAAAGAATACGAATCATTGGAAAATAGACTTTCAATAATTCGAGCGAAATAGAATTTGTGAAGAAATATTCTCTTCATGAACAACAAAAGGTTATCTCTGAACCTTCTTCTTCAAAGAATGAATCTGAGACTAGCCCGGAGCAAACGGCTACCGGTAAAGGCATAACAACTCCGTTAACGCCTGTGGATTTGGCAAAAATCCAACACGAAGCTTCGACTTCGTCTCAAAAGGTAATTACTTCACCTTCCTCGGAAATGAGTCAAGAAGTGACTAATCCTGAGCAAACGGCTCCAGGTAAAGATTCAACAAATCCGTTGAAGGTTGTGAATTTGCCAAAAATTCAGAATGAGGTACAGACCTCCATGACGTTAGAAAAATTCTCAGATTTAAATTTGAGACCTAACGGGGGAATTCAAATCCCTAAAAAGACTGAAGGTCAAACTTCAGCAGTCCTTTACGGATATAAAGGCCCTAAAGCCTACTATGTTGTGTTTAATGGACCTAATGCAGGATTATACACCACATGGGAAATTGCAGAGAAGGCTGTTAAAGGTTTCTCTAATGTCAAACACAAGAGATATAAATCGTTTGCAGAAGCAAGAGTTGCTTCAAACCTTTATACTAACCAGCAGTCCAACCCACCACTTGAACTGATAAGTCATGCAGATGCATTACAACCAACTTATGCAGGTGCGGTTACTCAGAAGAAGGAATTTTCAAGCAAAATAATGCTGGGAATAATTCCAAAGAGTCAACAAACATTGTTGAAGCAGCTAGAAGAAGATACTGAAACTATTGAAATAACATATTCAAAGTTCAAATATCTTTATCAATATGGCAGGTCAGCCACAGAGCAGAAGTTCGTTGATGAGCATTTCTTCACTACAGACAAGAAGAATGTCAGCTACTTTAACTTCTATCCGAATGCCGATCCAGACATGGTTTATGAGGCATATCAATTTGGATTATTAGCACAAGTTTATCCTACAGCTAGTAATGTGACACCCCCCAAATCCGGGGTCAGAAGATTTGGTTGTCACGCGAAAATCCTCAAAATAAAACATCTGTTTAATAATAATCATCACTTGTGATTGTCCAACACTGGAAATATAACATCTGTGACCCCAACATACCAAGATCTTTTAAGGTTATAGGACTAGAAACAAGAATCCAAATTCCATTAGATAAAAAAAAAACATTCATTCCCAACATTCTCTTTGATCAAATCTTAAATCACTGGTGTAACTTCGATAAGAAGTACGCCAGGCCAACTAGACTAGTACATAATAATAATAAATATTAGGACTCAATTATATAAAATAGATCTTACTCTAAATCCAGACATCCTGAGCCCAAGTCATCTTCGAAATAGCATCACACCTCTTCTCTTTCTGAATTGTGCGGATAAGTCTCGCCAAACTACCTTACTGAAATGTTAGGATCCAAAACAGCAAGTATGAGCGAAAGAAATGCTCAGCAAGTGTATAAAAATTTTGATATAAAACCAGGATAAGTGGGGCATAAAATCAACTGAAATGTAAAACAGTTTATAAAGCAACTGAATCAACACTGTGATATAATTCAAATCATAACCGAAATCATTTGGCATGTCATAAAAATGAATCATCTGCCAACTCACAATATTTGGCATGTCATAAAAATGAATCATCTGCCAACTCACAATATTTAATAGCCATTCGGGCGATATGGATTGGATACACTTATATAACTGAAACACCATTGCCCCCTGATCAGGTTCTTAAGCAATGGGACCCCTTTATAACTACCGGTACATTCCTATACCCGTAGGTATAACAAGGATTTCTGTGGTACCAAAATAGGCAAGTAATGTTAGCCTATAGGAAGATGGAATGGTTACCATATCCTCCTTAAATATTGCTGGACCATGGTAGCAACCATGGCCTCCTACGCTTTATCATTTAATATTTTGCTGGACCATGATAGCAATCATGGCCTCCTATGCTTTATCATTTTCCAATCCAATAGAGCAATTTCCGAATTCAACAGGAAATGCTTAGTTTCACATACAGTTCACATCCATATTATTTACTACGATAATAAGGATATGAAGAGTTTATCTTAAACAATTCCCCACATCAAAGGTACCAATATCAAGCAACTGTATTCGCACAAAAATATTTAAGAATCACGAATAGCTCAGAACAAAAGCTATTCGTCACGATATGAATCAATGAAACATAAAATAAAAAATGTTTAGGATGATAAATGAAATACTTGCCTCTGGTCCTTAGCTATTGCGTAAAGCCGAAGTAATACTACTTTCTTCTTTCTATCTTACGGCATCACCGTCTTCATTTTCGATCATTATTTGGTACGTCGCATATGCGGTTGCCCTGAGTTTGATCCGTTGACATCGAGCCCGCGCGTCTACTTCTATAGTTAAACATAAGCTGGTACTTCAGTCTTCAGACATCAAGTTCTACTTTTATAAACACTTACAAATTCCATTCGAATGTATTAACCCTGCTTACCAATGTCTCTGCCAGAAGAAAATAATTGGAAATGTCCCCTTTGAACATAGACGTTTTCCCGGTGTTAAAACACCTCACAAGTAACCCAGCAATTCCACAACCAATACTTTCATCTCCACCCTTCTTTATTACAATCCACGCAATACTGCATCCATCTCCAACTTCTTCGTCTCATACCAACTTAACTCCGCTGACATTCCTAAGTCAATATTTACCAATTAATCCTCGAATTAAACATTTATGTATTCAACTTAGTCCAACTCAATCTATAAATAATCCTCAAAACATTTATCTTATTCCTCGATAAAGAAACATGATAATCAATTAATCCTCAAGACACGATTAATCCTCGAGATAACAATTAATCCTCGAAACAAACACTTCATTCCCAAAAATAAATATAAATCTAACAATCCTAGTCAGTATTTCAAAGAAAACATCGTCTACTCTTAGCGACATCTTATAACATAAATCATATAAACAATTAATCACCACATAAATCATATAAACAATTAATCACCAATTAACTATATATATCGATCAAAACTCGATTTACAACATAACCCTCGATACTTAATACCTTAATAATTCACATTGCACGTAAAGAGACTTAGTAAGTAGATCACATAATCACATAGCACGTTGATCAGATCATAAAAAGATTTTATCCAATATTTTTAAAACAGAAAACGGGTCAAAACCCTAATTATCAAATATAACCGACTCAATAAAAAGGTTTGGTAAAAAGTCGACCAAAATTTAAAAGTTGAATTTTAACTTAAAACTATTTTTATAAGAACCGGGTCATTTTTCTAATTCCAGAAATACTTTTCTTGTTGAAAACGGACAAACGGTTTAATTTATACGCAATTAATAAGAATAATTCAATTAATAATTAAATTAATTGAATATTCAAATTAATTATTTATTAATCAACTCAATCGATAGATAATCCTCAAATCAAATACATATATACTTGTCACGTAACCAATCAACACATAGCACGGATACGACTCACCATTAAAAGAGCACTCAAATTATTATTATAATATTTAAAAGTATTTTTAGAATAATTAAAAGAATTTTAAAAGATTTAAATACCCTTTTTGAATCAAAAACGATTTCTAATAAACCCTCTGAGTAATTATTGGATCTCCAAAATATTTTAACAAATATTTAATCCGGGTTTATAAATAATTTTAGAATTTTAAAACTATTTTTACCGTTCCCGGATTATTTTTTAGGATTTAAAACAATTTCTTTCTATTTTAAATCACTTTTAAACAGAAAATTGGTTAATTAAAAATTAAATAATCCTAAATAAATTAATTAGAGTCAAGTAATAATTAATTAATGAAATTATCTAATAAATAATTACATTTATTAGATAATCAAATTAATTAAATCATTATTTGAGATTAATTAATATAATTAAAAGTATTTAATTCTTAATTATGTTTGAATTAAAATAAATAAATAAATAAAAGAAATTAAAAACAGAATTCAGAAATAAATTTTGAATTTACAAAACATTTTCAGAAAATAATTTTTCTGAATTTTATAACTAAATTCAGAATTATTTAATGATTTAAAAGTAATTAAAAGTAAATAAAAGTAAAAATAATTGGTAAAAAGTTGAAATCACTTTTCTTTTCACCACACTAACTGAAAAGGGATCAAAAACGGGTCATGGAACCGGGTCACGAAGAACGGATCCGGGTCGCCAAGAACAACCCGCCGGAAACTGGGTTTTCCAGAATCCGGCCGGCGTCCGGCCACCGGAAAACGACGGCAACATCATAAAACACGGCGCACACACTTGTTTCTACAGTCTAACACCTCTGATATCACTATCACATAACAACAACGTTGTTAAACCAATAATAATGATCGAAACTCGACCGAAAACGACCAACCGTGGCCATCTCCGGCGAGCTCGACCAAAACTCCGGTGAAACTCTGATTTGCTTAAATCGGGAACTAAACTCCACGTTTTATATACCAAAATGAAGCTAAGCACTTGTACAATCAAACCCCTAACCTCTTAAACACAACATATCATCACAAGGAACGGTATAATCCTTTGAAAATTCGGTTTAAAAACTTAATTCGTATATCACCAAATTGAACACAAACGTATCAATTGAATACATCAATTAACTCCCTAGGATCATGGGAAGCTATACAAACCATCAAAACAATCAACAAATCTCTTAAACAAAAAGCCCCAAATTTTGCACATAAACCCTAGAATTTCGAATTAAAACAGAAATTTGAATTCAACACATACACGCATATACACACCCATATATTCAGGTAGTACAGCATATGAGATTCAATTTGGTTATTCATATGAGAGATTTGGATCCCGAAATCACCTTCAAAAGTGAGTTTGATTCTCAAGAACACCAAGAACAAAGTTTCCAGAATTTTCCCTGAAAATTAAATCAGAAAATCTGATTTTCTGATAATTTTAGTAAATAAAAATAATTTAACGGATATTTATATTAACCAAAAATAATACCCCAAAAATATTTTTAACCCCTAATTAAAATTATTAAGCCTTAAAAATAATTTTTATGGGATAAAAATGTAAAATTTTTATTTTTAAACAAATATAATATATATGCCAAAATTTCCCAAAAATTATGAATATTACAAAAATTACAACATAATGCATTTTCAGATATCCCACTATTATATAAAAATAATTTTATGAAAAACAGGGCCTCGAATTCGATACAGGGGCTGGATCCGGAAATTAAAATGCGAAATAATTGTATTCTAAAAATATAAAAATTACAGAAAAATAGAATAAAATATTCTATGATACACAGAAGTCACATAACACGTATGAGATAATTTTCCTATTTAATAAAAATCATAACGCGTTTAAATGCATTAAAAATAAACTAACACACATTAAAAGCAACTAAAAATGTATTTTAATATAATAAAGTACACGTAATTTTCCGGGTCGTTACAGACTTTCCCCCTTATAAGGATTCCGTCCTCGGAATCAACTAAGGCAACTAGTGAGGTTCCTTAACTCTTTCATCATCAATACTTGCTTTACAAAACTGGGGATAATGTTCCTTCGTAAACAACTTTTCCAAAATCTCAATTCACTTTAGGGTCTCTATCTGACACAGTTATCACGGGAGTCTTACAACCCATCATTATTCGTTTCAAATATGGCTCGACCAACTTTCCATTAATATATATAATATCCTTGAGAGAGAGAGAGAGTGAACTGATTCCATTGATATGCCACTGATATTCTTATCATTTTAGGACTCGTTCTTGCTCTTGGCGATTCCGTTGCGAATTTAATTTCTATCAGCGAATTTCGCTTATCCTGACCTGATTGGCATACCCTTGAAATTCAATAGAGATATCAAGAATCATGAAATTTTGAAGAGAATGAATTCCATATCACAACAAATGTTCCACAATTGTGGTTATGAATTTTATGAATTTTTAAAACAACCTGATTTGAAATAAGAGAATAACTGAGAGATCAATATGATCACATGAACCCGACGTTGTGTGTCTTAGCTCCGACATTTACAATTAAAGGTGATCAGCCTTCTTGTAATACACAACACACCAGTGATAGCGTCCCATCCAACTTCTATCACACAGACAGATATACCTGGTGTCCCCTATAAATAGGGTTGTTCGTCTCAGTAGGATTAGAGAAATATGAAAGGAATTCCAAATTTGTTATTTTCCGAAAAGAAGAACCAGGAAGAAAGTACCGAACAAGTGGTACTATATTGCAAATAAGGTTATTAATCATTGGAGAAAACAAAAAGTTGAAAGTCTCAGAAATTTAAAAATAGGTTTCATAGTAACCACTGAAACAATTGAGATTCAAAATGGAGATTGAACACAAGTATCAAAATGTCATTGTTTAGAAGAGGAGAAATATCTTTTAACGAATACCTCTTTAGGAGGGATATCAAAATAATTCATAGAAAGAAAAGGTATTGCCAAGGTCACTACTTATGCCTTCTTTGCCAATTCCTTCGATAGCTCGTCATTCGAATTTAAGCTTCTTCCGTTCCACGTTTTAAAAATATCGATATCGTACGTCGTCATTGACTCGTAATAATCTCTGAAGATTCCACAGTATTCATCTCCATTCGCCAGGCGATCTATCCAATCCAGCACAACTATCTCAAACGAGTACTCCAATTTAACTTACTAATTGGTACTATATCCAATAGTCCAATACGAACTCTACATGAGCTCGGACGTTCCTTACTTAACTATACACATTCCTACACACTCTCGTTCCTAGTTTCCTATAACCCTGCTCTGATACCAACTGTGACACCCCCCAAATCCGGGGTCAGAAGATTTGGTTGTCACGCGAAAATCCTCAAAATAAAACATCTGTTTAATAATAATCATCACTTGTGATTGTCCAACACTGGAAATATAACATCTGTGACCCCAACATACCAAGATCTTTTAAGGTTATAGGACTAGAAACAAGAATCCAAATTCCATTAGATAAAAAAAAACATTCATTCCCAACATTCTCTTTGATCAAATCTTAAATCACTGGTGTAACTTCGATAAGAAGTACGCCAGGCCAACTAGACTAGTACATAATAATAATAAATATTAGGACTCAATTATATAAAATAGATCTTACTCTAAATCCAGACATCCTGAGCCCAAGTCATCTTCGAAATAGCATCACACCTCTTCTCTTTCTGAATTGTGCGGATAAGTCTCGCCAAACTACCTTACTGAAATGTTAGGATCCAAAACAGCAAGTATGAGCGAAAGAAATGCTCAGCAAGTGTATAAAAATTTTGATATAAAACCAGGATAAGTGGGGCATAAAATCAACTGAAATGTAAAACAGTTTATAAAGCAACTGAATCAACACTGTGATATAATTCAAATCATAACCGAAATCATTTGGCATGTCATAAAAATGAATCATCTGCCAACTCACAATATTTGGCATGTCATAAAAATGAATCATCTGCCAACTCACAATATTTAATAGCCATTCGGGCGATATGGATTGGATACACTTATATAACTGAAACACCATTGCCCCCTGATCAGGTTCTTAAGCAATGGGACCCCTTTATAACTACCGGTACATTCCTATACCCGTAGGTATAACAAGGATTTCTGTGGTACCAAAATAGGCAAGTAATGTTAGCCTATAGGAAGATGGAATGGTTACCATATCCTCCTTAAATATTGCTGGACCATGGTAGCAACCATGGCCTCCTACGCTTTATCATTTAATATTTTGCTGGACCATGATAGCAATCATGGCCTCCTATGCTTTATCATTTTCCAATCCAATAGAGCAATTTCCGAATTCAACAGGAAATGCTTAGTTTCACATACAGTTCACATCCATATTATTTACTACGATAATAAGGATATGAAGAGTTTATCTTAAACAATTCCCCACATCAAAGGTACCAATATCAAGCAACTGTATTCGCACAAAAATATTTAAGAATCACGAATAGCTCAGAACAAAAGCTATTCGTCACGATATGAATCAATGAAACATAAAATAAAAAATGTTTAGGATGATAAATGAAATACTTGCCTCTGGTCCTTAGCTATTGCGTAAAGCCGAAGTAATACTACTTTCTTCTTTCTATCTTACGGCATCACCGTCTTCATTTTCGATCATTATTTGGTACGTCGCATATGCGGTTGCCCTGAGTTTGATCCGTTGACATCGAGCCCGCGCGTCTACTTCTATAGTTAAACATAAGCTGGTACTTCAGTCTTCAGACATCAAGTTCTACTTTTATAAACACTTACAAATTCCATTCGAATGTATTAACCCTGCTTACCAATGTCTCTGCCAGAAGAAAATAATTGGAAATGTCCCCTTTGAACATAGACGTTTTCCCGGTGTTAAAACACCTCACAAGTAACCCAGCAATTCCACAACCAATACTTTCATCTCCACCCTTCTTTATTACAATCCACGCAATACTGCATCCATCTCCAACTTCTTCGTCTCATACCAACTTAACTCCGCTGACATTCCTAAGTCAATATTTACCAATTAATCCTCGAATTAAACATTTATGTATTCAACTTAGTCCAACTCAATCTATAAATAATCCTCAAAACATTTATCTTATTCCTCGATAAAGAAACATGATAATCAATTAATCCTCAAGACACGATTAATCCTCGAGATAACAATTAATCCTCGAAACAAACACTTCATTCCCAAAAATAAATATAAATCTAACAATCCTAGTCAGTATTTCAAAGAAAACATCGTCTACTCTTAGCGACATCTTATAACATAAATCATATAAACAATTAATCACCACATAAATCATATAAACAATTAATCACCAATTAACTATATATATCGATCAAAACTCGATTTACAACATAACCCTCGATACTTAATACCTTAATAATTCACATTGCACGTAAAGAGACTTAGTAAGTAGATCACATAATCACATAGCACGTTGATCAGATCATAAAAAGATTTTATCCAATATTTTTAAAACAGAAAACGGGTCAAAACCCTAATTATCAAATATAACCGACTCAATAAAAAGGTTTGGTAAAAAGTCGACCAAAATTTAAAAGTTGAATTTTAACTTAAAACTATTTTTATAAGAACCGGGTCATTTTTCTAATTCCAGAAATACTTTTCTTGTTGAAAACGGACAAACGGTTTAATTTATACGCAATTAATAAGAATAATTCAATTAATAATTAAATTAATTGAATATTCAAATTAATTATTTATTAATCAACTCAATCGATAGATAATCCTCAAATCAAATACATATATACTTGTCACGTAACCAATCAACACATAGCACGGATACGACTCACCATTAAAAGAGCACTCAAATTATTATTATAATATTTAAAAGTATTTTTAGAATAATTAAAAGTATTTTAAAAGATTTAAATACCCTTTTTGAATCAAAAACGATTTCTAATAAACCCTCTGAGTAATTATTGGATCTCCAAAATATTTTAACAAATATTTAATCCGGGTTTATAAATAATTTTAGAATTTTAAAACTATTTTTACCGTTCCCGGATTATTTTTTAGGATTTAAAACAATTTCTTTCTATTTTAAATCACTTTTAAACAGAAAATTGGTTAATTAAAAATTAAATAATCCTAAATAAATTAATTAGAGTCAAGTAATAATTAATTAATGAAATTATCTAATAAATAATTACATTTATTAGATAATCAAATTAATTAAATCATTATTTGAGATTAATTAATATAATTAAAAGTATTTAATTCTTAATTATGTTTGAATTAAAATAAATAAATAAATAAAAGAAATTAAAAACAGAATTCAGAAATAAATTTTGAATTTACAAAACATTTTCAGAAAATAATTTTTCTGAATTTTATAACTAAATTCAGAATTATTTAATGATTTAAAAGTAATTAAAAGTAAATAAAAGTAAAAATAATTGGTAAAAAGTTGAAATCACTTTTCTTTTCACCACACTAACTGAAAAGGGATCAAAAACGGGTCATGGAACCGGGTCACGAAGAACGGATCCGGGTCGCCAAGAACAACCCGCCGGAAACTGGGTTTTCCAGAATCCGGCCGGCGTCCGGCCACCGGAAAACGACGGCAACATCATAAAACACGGCGCACACACTTGTTTCTACAGTCTAACACCTCTGATATCACTATCACATAACAACAACGTTGTTAAACCAATAATAATGATCGAAACTCGACCGAAAACGACCAACCGTGGCCATCTCCGGCGAGCTCGACCAAAACTCCGGTGAAACTCCGATTTGCTTAAATCGGGAACTAAACTCCACGTTTTATATACCAAAATGAAGCTAAGCACTTGTACAATCAAACCCCTAACCTCTTAAACACAACATATCATCACAAGGAACGGTATAATCCTTTGAAAATTCGGTTTAAAAACTTAATTCGTATATCACCAAATTGAACACAAACGTATCAATTGAATACATCAATTAACTCCCTAGGATCATGGGAAGCTATACAAACCATCAAAACAATCAACAAATCTCTTAAACAAAAAGCCCCAAATTTTGCACATAAACCCTAGAATTTCGAATTAAAACAGAAATTTGAATTCAACACATACACGCATATACACACCCATATATTCAGGTAGTACAGCATATGAGATTCAATTTGGTTATTCATATGAGAGATTTGGATCCCGAAATCACCTTCAAAAGTGAGTTTGATTCTCAAGAACACCAAGAACAAAGTTTCCAGAATTTTCCCTGAAAATTAAATCAGAAAATCTGATTTTCTGATAATTTTAGTAAATAAAAATAATTTAACGGATATTTATATTAACCAAAAATAATACCCCAAAAATATTTTTAACCCCTAATTAAAATTATTAAGCCTTAAAAATAATTTTTATGGGATAAAAATGTAAAATTTTTATTTTTAAACAAATATAATATATATGCCAAAATTTCCCAAAAATTATGAATATTACAAAAATTACAACATAATGCATTTTCAGATATCCCACTATTATATAAAAATAATTTTATGAAAAACAGGGCCTCGAATTCGATACAGGGGCTGGATCCGGAAATTAAAATGCGAAATAATTGTATTCTAAAAATATAAAAATTACAGAAAAATAGAATAAAATATTCTATGATACACAGAAGTCACATAACACGTATGAGATAATTTTCCTATTTAATAAAAATCATAACGCGTTTAAATGCATTAAAAATAAACTAACACACATTAAAAGCAACTAAAAATGTATTTTAATATAATAAAGTACACGTAATTTTCCGGGTCGTTACAAGTAATCTCTTGGAAATCTCTAGATTCCCTAAGGAATTTAGAAAAGCAGTTAAGGCATACAAATCAAATTGTCTTAAAGGCCAGGAAGTCGACATTTTCATCAAAACTACCAGTACAATTATTTGTTGGGAAGATGAAGAAGAATACGACTGTCCACCAAACCAACCAACTCATTATGTCCAGATTGGTATTGCAAAGGAAAAAATCTATTCCCCAAGTCAAGCCATGGAGTCTACCTTGGAGAAGAAGGATTTAAGAGAGCTTGCTGAGCAAAAATTATTGGTTTTAATCAATAAATTATTCAGCATCAAGCCAGAAGATAAATTAAAGGTTAACCTCGCAACATGTTATTCTTTAATGACATCTTACTCCCATAAGGGATTAACAGAAGAAGACTACAGCAAAATCGTAGCTTTCAGAAGACAACTATTACACAAAGATGCTGTTGGTTCCCATAAAGACCTCTTTTGCAAAAGAAAGCAGAAAGAGATAAAGAAGTTTGGTATTCAGCTTGATTGTCAATATTGTAGCCCTACCACTTCTGAAGATAAGGCAAAAGATTCCTCCACTACCTCCACTACAGATAAAGGAAAAGGAGTGGTCGATAAAGAAAAGTAGAAAAGAATCTACTTTATGCAAGAAGACGAGGACATCGTTTTCAAAAAAGAATCTACTTTTTCAGTGGACATCGCACCAGACAGGGAAGATAAGGAATCTTATCTCTTCAGACTTTAGTGCATCAATAATATACATTTTACGTATGCAATTACGTAATAAAATTTGTATAGATCCTCACTCCTTAGTCTATAAAAGGGGGAGTTCCATTTCAGTTTGAGGCATCTTGAATTCAGAAAAGCTTAGACACTGTAGAAAAAGCTTTCAAATAAATGAGTGAGTAAAAACCCTACGGGGTTACGAGTGTAAACAGGCTCATAATGAGTCTGTATCTGTAAAATTATATGTATCAATAAAAAGTCTTTTCTTTTATAAATCTTGGTTATGTCCTGAGTTATTCTGGAGTCCACTTTAGAGCACAGGGAGTACCGCTAGGCAGGAGGCCGTTAGGGAAACGCCGCTCACAGGATTGAAGACCTGAGATAGTAAACCAAAGATTTAGCAGAGAGAAGGAATTTTTAAAGATCAATAATCTCATGCAGATACAGATCATTGCAAAAAGTCTGGTAAAACTCTTAACCCTGTTCTAGACAAATTTATATAAACTCTTTTATATATAATTTTGATTATGATTAGCAATAATCGAAGATCAGTAATGCTTCCTTGGAGCTTAACCATTTATGGTGAAACCATTATGCTTAATGATGAAGACTTCTTCACCAGAATAAGAGATCTAGCATGTCTAGATATTAATAACAACAGACTAGACTGACTTAGAGAATTCTATATCAGTTTAGAAATGATGCAGGAACAACATTACAGTTTCTACATTAGAAACAGTCAAGAGATTGACGGTTTAAAAAACCATATTGGTAGTATTATTGGCTTAGGAAATAACGAACCTCAAGCTAGTAACACGTGTCATGCCTTTTGTTTCTGTAAAAACAAAAAGTAGACCCAGTACGATAATTATGTTAATTATCCAGTCCGCTACGTGACAAAAGTCCACTATGGGACAAAACAGGAATGGGTATTTAGGACCCTTCAATTTGGAAATGGGTATTTTGGACTCTTTTCTCCCACAGAAAGGTATTTAGGGCCTTCATCCTATTCCAATTTCATTTATAAATTAAAATCTTTACTATATGTTTACTTGTTTACCATTTGATTGATATGGTGTTATGTGTTTAACCATTTTAGAAACTGTTTTAATGAATGATAATGATTTCGCGAAATTTATCATAACTAAAACATATTTAATTATTGAACTTTAAACATTTTAAAGATATTTTTTTAAAGAAATTTCATTATTAAAAAAATATTTCAATAAGATTATATATATTTTTTCTTCAACAAGATTATGTATATATTGAAAATGTATTTCATTTAAAATATAAGTAACTATTGAGTTCCTAGTTTAATTAAAATAAACATAAGTAATAAAAACAAAATATTTAAATACTATTCCATATGTGGGAAATTATACACACAAAAAAAAAAAGTAGTCCCTATTTCGTACTTACTCACTTTATAAAAAATTAGAACCATAGAATCCCTATTTAGTACATACTCATTTTATTTTATGGAGTAATAAATAGAAGTATAGAACCCATAAAATTGGGTTAGACTTCATTTTAGACTTATAAAGATACTTTAATATTTCAATTAGTTTGAAGTTTGAACCATTCGAGCTTCACTCGGACTTTAAAAGTTTAGCTCAAGTGTTAAAGGCTGGTTTGATTCTCGCTCACGTTAAGATTTGTTCTCACTTTTGTTCTCACTTGTAAGACATATAAACCCATTTATTCAAAAAAAATTCATTACACAAACTTGAACTCAATCCGGTTTACTCACAAATCTTGTTTAACAAATATAAAATTACACTGTCCTAATTACGGGCCTACTTTCGGACCATTAAATGACTTATACTCAAGTATGTTGGGATGCTGAGGTTGTACAAGCAATAGGAGTATAGGAAGCACTTAGCTGGACCAAAGCTCATCAATGGCAGAAGACAGTGATTGAAACATACAGTCTGCTCACAGTTCAAGCAGTTCATAGTGAATTTAACTACGGCACGGTCTACAGCAAATGTTTGTTAAGACAAATGGTTCCTTCCATACCATAGAAAGTTTCTGCAGTACGTGTACAGTAGGTTTTTGATGTGAAAACAGGGGAGGGTATTTTTTAATTTGCCCGTACCGCGGAAAGTTTCTGCGATACGAGACAATTTTTTTTTAAATCACAGCCATTGAATAGCTGATCCAACGGTACAGAAACCATTTATTGTCAAACAGTACTTTGGCAAACATTTGCCAAAGACCATTCTCCATCTGTATTTGGTCTTTTTGTTGCAAATGGTCAAATTAATATCTCTTCTTCGTATGATGTTGATTTACGATTTGTAAAATGATCCGCCAATCGAGCTGCTCACTATGTTGCAAGCTCTCGGTTCTTGTCTGATCATACTAATAAATCTTGTATCACTGCAGATTTGCAGGCTATCTTGTACTCAGATTCTTCAAACTAATGAGATTACTTCTTTATAAAAAAAAAAAATCTCAAACAGTTCAAACTTGAGTTTCTTCAAAAGTTGTTGAAGAACTAGATCAATAATCCTAAGAAGAATGAGGAGCAGCAATGCAGCCAGGGAGGGTCAAAGGAATCTACAGAACAATGCCAGTATTGAGAAATATCACCTGCACCAGGAGGGCAAGCTCATTGTGCCTCCGCTATCCACACTTTCAAACTTTCTCTTTTTTCTCCTGCAGACGTTGGACAATGGAAGTGGAGCAAAGCATCATCATATATGACTGTATATAAGATAAAGTCCAGTGGTGTATTATAGAACAAAAACCAAAATTTACCACTCCAATGGTGTGCTAAACATTGTGCTAAAATATCACAATGTTATAATTTGGGAAATGTTATTTCGAGAACGTTTTTTTAATTTCCAGAGTAATATGTATTGCATACTTCCTCTCCATTCACAATATGTAGCATATTCTAATACAATAGACGACACATAGCTATGCAAATAACATTTCCCTATAATTTGTTCTAAATATAGAACAAACAAATAGATGGAGCTATAATTGACACCTCGTCAAAAAGTAGAAAATGGGAGGAAAATTGATAAAAGAGTAACATCACTTTTTCAATCTAATCAATAAATATGTGTACACATCTATTCTACAACAAGATTTAGAACAATGCATTATGTTGTGAATGCTTCAAACCAAGATTACCTGAACAGGGTGTATACAACATGCACAGGGAGGGAGAATTTCAATTTTTCTACTAATATTTTCATCCATTTCTTACTAAAATAAACATAATTTGTAAACTCAAACAAGCCACAAACATTGGGGTTTAACAAGATTGTGTCATATATAAATGATATAGTATTGCAGATATATATTTGCCAGATCCAACATCTGATTCTCGTGAAGGAACAGATTTTGTTAAAAGATTCATAACCATGAAACTATATCTGGCTGGAAGGAATAAGATAAGTGGATATGAGGCATTTGATCATAATTCACAGCCCTTCATTATGTTCATACAATTTCAGAATAGGGCTGAATCTCACTAGTCCACGTGATGAATGTTCATCACTAGTTTCCTAAGTCTTAAGATTTTCGATATACAAGTCCATGTTATCTATTTAAGGAAAAAAGAAGTCGGGAATGTTGTGTAGCTACCTGGTCTGTGGAAAATACTGCTTCATTATGATCATTCTCTGATTCACTTAAACCTGTCATTTCATTCCTCATTCAAAATTCAAATTAAATTCACTTACCCAGTTACCCCAACCTTTAAAATGTCATTCATAGCATTAGTGATACACGTGTACATCAATAAAACGTAGTATACAATACAGGATCTAAAGATTGACTGAATAAGGAGGAATTGGTGGGTAATGGCTGTCCTGCATCAGGAATGATGAGTACCGAAGAAATATACAGTGTGTTAACGACAAGAAAGGGGGTTACTGAAGGATCAATATATCCTGATACGTAAGGGTCATCTTCGTCTGGAACTTACACTTCACTCTCTTTTTCTGATCAATCCACTAAAAAAATCCATCTTCAACGACATCTGTTGGAGAAGGAAGGCCCAGTGAAACTAAATATTCTCTTACTACCTATGTGGCCTTCAAATCTGCCATGCTATTGATTTTTATTATTGGATTGATGTGGTCGAACACAATATAACTTACTAATTAGAGTGATTTTTTTTTTTTTTTGAAGATGCATGTCTACATATGCAATGAGTGGTTGAAGCACGAGACAATTTCCATGGAGAAACCGAAATGAGTAGCAGTGGAAGTGCAGTAATCACCCAAATTATGTTCCAACACGCTGGCCATCTTAAACTTGATTTCTCAAACTAAACATATATCTACTTAATTAAAAAGAAACACAATTAATTGTGTAGCCATCTGAAAACATTAAAAGTAATCAAGGAAGCAGACATAGGCACACTGAAAGCAACTAGTGCCAAGACACCTAAAGCCAAACTAGGCCTTGTATTCATCAAATACATTTGCAACCATCCAATTCCTTCACAGACATCCTCATGGTAATGCTTACAATAATATTGTTTCTCCCATTCCATCCAGTTTGATGGTGCTGGAGTCCCCTGACTACTACTTTTCTCCATCATCTTCACCTCTTTAATACGCATTCGAAGAATAATCAGGCTCTCATCTACCAACTTGCCTTCATAATCTTGACTATCAGATTCTTTCATTGAGCTCACGGCTAGTTTATTTTTCGACGTCGTAATTCCTCTTTGTGTATAGGGCTTGGCAGGAAATAGTGTCTGGTTAGAATGAGCTATGCATGAAGATAAAAAACCGGCTTCCATTGGTAAATTACATTAGCATGCAGTGTATGAGCATTATATATAGTACTTATTGAATTATTAATTTAGTATAGGTTATGACGTAATTTGCGGGGTTAGCCTCTGTAGAGGATGATTAAACTTAAGTTTTAAGATTAGTAGATTACACGGGAAGTATTGTGGAGGAAGCGTGTTGATATTGACGGGCGCTGCAGTAATACGCGTCTGAATGATGTAAACATCTAATAAAAAGAAATGGCAGAATTGTTGTGTCAAGTGTTGGAGCAAGTACAGCATTATCTATAAAGTGCTTGTGAAAAGAGTCTACCAGTATCCATCAATGATTGACACCAAAATAACAAAAAATAAATAAATTGAATCCTTGACAGGAATTTAGATTTAGAAAAGACTAAATTGCAAAACGCATCTTTTTGTTTTGGACCAAAGTCACTTTAATACCAATATTTTCAACAATTGCACTTTGCATCCCTTAACATGTTTGGGCGCTGCACATTGCACTCTTTCCTGTATTTTTACCAAAAACCCGGGGATAATTTGGTAAATTTAGAATACTTAATTATATTTTGATCCATAAAGTAAGAAATGTTGCATACATGAACTCTTGAACAAAAATTTTCGAATTTTCATAAATATTTTCGAATTTTTCCTAATTTTTTTTGAATTATTCCGTGCATCATTTGGAAAAATTCGAAAAAATTTAGGAAAAATTCTAAAATATTTATGAAAATTCGAAAATTTTTGTTCAAGGGTTCATGTACGCAACATTTCATACTTTATCGATCAAAATATAATTAAGTATTCTGAATTTACCAAATTATCAGGGACAATTTGGTAAAAATACACGAAAGAGATGCAATGTGCAACGTCCAAACATGTTAAGGGATGCAAAGTGCAATTGTTGAAAGTATTGGTATTAAAGTGAATTTGGTCCAAACCAAAGGGTAAAGGGGTGCGTTTTACAATTTAGTCTTTAGAAAATAAAGAAAAGAAGAATGTTATAGGGTTTTTTTATAGCCTCGTTTTAGATAGAGCCAATAAAAGTTAAAAAATAATCTATTTTTAAGGTAATAATCTATTATTAAACGGGTGAAAATAGTAAAAACGAGGAAATACGGAGTACTATTGTTTTTTTTTTGTCAAAAGAAGAATCGAACTTTATTAATTACTCAAATCGTTCGACATTACAAGCTGCAAATTGGGGTGGACATCTCCCACCCTTCAAATACGATCAACTATTGAACAAGTGGTTCTCGCTAAGAAGTGAGCAAACTTGTTCATAAAATAATAAAAAGGTGTTGGCAGTGGAGGTTGAGCAATAAGATTTGCTAGATGGTACGTTTTGTCTAAGTTGCTTTAAAGTAGAGTAACATAAAACTTTGCTTAGTTTCATAACATAAATAAAGTTCTGCAGCCGCCGTCCCCCACCCCCCATTTCTTTTTCTTTTAGATTTTTTTTTAATAAATTTTGTTTTGAGTAAGATTTTTTTGCTCATTTAGTTTGTTTAATTTGTTATTTAGATTTAAATGTTTATAGTTTTCGATTTTCTTTCTTCTTCAATTCAATTCAAGTGGGGTATTGAATTTGAGAGTGGATCAATTATCGTGGATTCATTTTTCAGATCTAAGATGTTTTCATTTGAATTTTAATTTGCAATTTCAGTATTGTTTTTCTCTCCATGGTGATGGTGAGTGGGTATTATTTTCTCTCCTTTATTGTGAGTGCTAGTTTTGATTTATGAATGAAGGTTTGTTTGGAATTGCAATCATGGTCGATAGGTCAAAAAGGTTACGAAGAAGCAGGTGAAGTGAACGGTATATGTAAATACATCATCTTCAACAAATTGCTAGACTATCTGTTTATGATGATAGACAATTGTTTTTAATTTATTTTTGTTCGACTCGACTATCTTTGTAGTCTTGTAGATGCCGTATGGCTTTTATTCTATAAATTAATTCTATTGTTCTTCAAAAAAAACATAAATAAAGTTATACTTTATGCAAACAGACTCTAGCACAGATTTTATAATTTTCCGTGATAGATTATCAATCAATTAGCTGGAGAAGTTTAAAATATTACATAATCATAATTAGAAGGAATTCTACTGGTCACTTTACAACAAGGACATCAAGTTATAAGATGTTTATCGGCTCTAGAACAACCAACTAAAAAAAAAATGACCGTGATATCAGAAATAACATCAAAGTTTAAGCTTCTAGACCATCTAACTGACTCAAAATCAAATTTGTGCTTTCCATATCATCTAATTTGTTCAAGTGTGAGATTGGGAGATCCCAGACAAGTCGCAACGAATATTTCTTGAAAGTACTATGAATAAGATACAATCACTAGCTTTAGGGACTGGGAATGGTAATCAGACAATCCTAAATGGACTAGTTTATGAACAACACTCGGAACTCGCACTTGTATATTTGCTATCAAATTTTCCAGTATAATGGTAGATTATAGAGGGTAGAATACAGATCAGATACACATGCATAATTCTCAATCACCAGAGGAAAAGCCTTGACCTGCTCAATCAATCGATGTTAAACTTAAGTTTCTTGAAAAGTAGTCTTCAATTAGATCAATCGTCGTAGGAAGAATGAGGAGCAGCAGTGCAGCCGGGGTCAAAGGGATCTTCAGAACCACAACAATGCCAGTATTGAGAAATTTTACCTGCATCGGGAGTGCTCATTGTGCCTCCGCTATGTACACTTTCAAACTTTCTTTTTGTTTCTCCTGCAGATATTGGACAGTGGAAGTGGAGCAAAGCAGCATCATATGACTGTGTACAAGTGTATTGTGCATGTGTCAAACCAAGATTACTTGAACAGAAAATACAGAATGTCAAATACCCTATACACAGAGAGCTAGCATTTCAATTTTTCTACTTAAGTTTCGAAGAAGTCACTAAAATAAACATGATTTGTACACAAAATTTTACAAGTCACAAACACTCTGGGGTGTTAACATGATTTTTGTGTCATGGTCTCATAGATTATCTGATATCTCATGAAGGGAAGCAGATATTGAAGGAAGATTCATAACCATAGGTCTTCATTCGGCTGGAAGGAATTAAATGAAGCTACATGAAATCAAACGAAATATTAACTATTCTGGGGAATTTGTTCATCATTCTCATCCGTTCCATTACTCAACCCCGCCAGTCTAGCAACGAATGCTCATTCCTACTTTCCTACCTCTTACTCGAGCTTTTTACTTCATTCATCAACAAATACAACTCCACACTATGTCACTATCGTTTCCAGCAAAAAAGTCCGCAAGTTGTGTAATTACGCAGTGAAAAACATATACGATCAGTCTCCGATTCACTTAAACCCCTTATTTCACTCCACATTCTTAAATTAAATACGTCATACTAATCTATAAAATGTCATTCATAGCAAACATACAAATATACAATACAGGAACAAAACAGTGATTGAATTTAGAGGAAAGACAAGTACCGCCGAAATGAGCAGTGTGATAACGGCAAGAACGTGGGTCATTGTGGGCCGGATCAAACTGTGCTTTACAATTCTTGCAAGTTCTCAGAGCTTCTGTTGGCTTTGCTGAGGAACATCGGATTGAAATTAAAATATTAGAATTCCTGGAATTAGAAATATTTGAATATCGAAAAAAGGGCTGGAATTTTGATGGGCTTCTTGGATAGCTGACAGATGAATTAAAAAGTGTCAATGGTGAATTGGTACAGAGTTGAATTGACATTTGAATTCTAGGGGTTGTGTGTTGAGAGAATTGGGGGAAAGATAGATGAGCTGGAGTTAACGGTTTGCATCGTAATATTCACAATTACATCGTGTTACACAAACTTTTTTTGAAAGAAAAAAAAAAAAAAAAAAGTTAAAAGTTTAATTTCTTCGGCTTGTTCTCAGATGATAATTCAAAATTTTCTTCCCATTTTTTAAAAGATTTAAAAAGAAAATAAAATATGATTGCTAAATGCAAATCAGATTACTCAATACAAATTAATGGAATTACATTATTGTCCTTCCTACTTTTTTGTGCAAATAGTGGTTAGAGACCCTAATCATGCATTGTTTTCCGTGTAATCATTTAATATATATTTTTCAAACAGTAAATTTATCAATTACAGCAAAGCAAATTTTTTGACTTTTTCATATTTATTAGTCAAATTAGGTGTATATATTTCACTTATTTTATCACTTATTTTAGTTTGATAATAATTTATATTACTCAACCGCACACGTAAAATCTTATATCAACGGACAAAATATTGTACCTTTTTTTTCTTTTTTTTTTTTGCCAAGAAAAATATTGTACCTTTAAATTAACATGACTGCTAAATGCAATTACTCAATACAAATTAGTGGAATTACATTATTGTCCTTCCTACTTTTTTGTGCAAATAGTGTTTAGAGACCTTAGTCATGCATTGTTTTCCGTGTAATCATTTAATATATATTTTTCAAACAGTAAATTTATCGATTACAGCAAAGCAAATTTTTTTGACTTTTTCATATTTATTAGTCAAATTAGGTGTATATATTTCACTTATTTTATCACTTATTTTAGTTTGATAATAATTTATATTACTCAACCGCACACGTCTCAATAGTCATTGCTGCTTCAGTTTACTCTTCAAATATAAGTAGTTATTTGAAAGTCTAAAACTAAGAAAGTTAGCTTGATATTACTCTTCACTTATTTTATTTTAATTTATAAAAAATTGAATAATAACAAATTAATTAGGAAAGTCATTTTGATAATAATTTATATATAAATATAAATTAGTAAATAGTTAATATATTTATATTTATATTTATATTTATAATTATTTTTAAATATATTATGATATTTTTATGAATCTAAATATATATATGTCTAATATATAATAAATATTAAAAAATTATAATAAATTATTTATCATATATATATATATATAACTATAAAAATGATTAATATAATAAGAATTTATTCATTATATCCTTATATATAGTAAGCGTAAGAGGGATTTTATCCACAATTTTGGTTTAGTCATTATTTTTTGTCATTGTACTATCAAAATAATCTCAACCGTCGAATCTAATATTTTTAAAAATAGACGATCAAGATTATATCATATTAAAAAAAATCATAATCTAAAAAGGATATAACTAAAAAAGGTTGTATTGGGATTGAATTTTAAAAAGAAAATCATAATATGAAAATTAATGATGTAATCATGATTGAACTTGTAAACATGGATCTGATCGGAAATGTTTGATAATATATATAAATTTTTTAACAATAATTTGATATGTAATAACATATAAATATTAAAATTTTAAAAAATATATATAATATGAAAAGGATATAATCATGATTGAACGTGTAAAACCTAATATATATCAATTTTTTAACAACAATTTGATATGTAATAACATTTAAATATTAAAAAATTAATATATTTAATAGATATTAAAAAAAAGGTCCGTGGGATTGTAAGTAAAAAAGATATAGATGTTATGTGTCCATCAACATTGACAGAGACAAATACAGATTCAGACAGCAAAACAAAACATCTAATTTAAAAGAGATTAATATAGTAATATGTAGTATAAAATAAAAAAAAATTGTTTTATCTGTAATGTAACAAAATAAAAAAATTGTTAGTCATAAATAAAAAAGATAAAATACAATAACACTTACTTTTTAAAATTTTATAAAAAATTAAAAGAAATTAATATAGTAATATGTAGTATACATCTAATTTTAACAAAATATATTACTTTATAATATATTATTTTTTTAAAATAAATATTTTAGTTATTGAACTAATAAATTTTAGTAAAGAAAATATTTGTAAATTATTTTTAAGATAACATGAAAAATAATATGAATTTACATAATAAAAATTAAAAAAATTAATGCTTACATTAGGTCAAGCAAGATGAAGCTGTATATTTCCCACATAATCACACCACGTGATGTCTTTAGGTGGATAGGTATGTGTATATTTAATAAATACAATGCAAAGAATATTATGTATACACAGAAAACTAGGTATATACTACACAGAAAAGTAGATTATACGTGCACTTTATTCAAAGAAGTAAAAAGGACAGTAAAGTAATTTTTACAAATTGCATTGAGTAATTTGATTTGCATTTAGCAACACCCGAAGAAAATAACCCATTTTCTATACGTTTTTTTTCTTTCATTGATTCTAAGGTTAATTATTCGGTTATAACTTATAACCGAACCGAAATACCGAATACCAAAATAACCGAAATATCAAATAGTTCAAAAATCATAACCGAATTAAGAATCAAAATAATTTTGGTTATTTTATCGAATCGAATTTAATATTTCGGTTAAAACTGAATACCGAAATAAAAAATCAAATTGATATAATATATATTTAATATATAAATATATGATATAAATATATATATAATAATTTATATATATTATAATTTAAATATATTATATATATATATATATATATATATATATATATATATATATATATATATATATATATATATATATATATAAGGTTAAGTTCTATGGAGACCAACATTTTTAGTGGAGACCGGAGACCAATATCAATCAAAACATTGCAAAAACTTATTTACTAAAAATCATGTTCTATGAAAATCACTAAACCATCTATTTCATTGAAAATCTTGAAGATCATATATGTTTTACATGCAAATTTCATTAAAAATCTTGAATATCATGTATGTTTTGTAAACAAAATATTGCAGAACGTATTGTTCTCCAAAACATGTTCTGCTTGCAAATCATATATGATTTTTAAGATTTTGAATGAAATAATAATGTTAATTGAACATTTTTTGCAAATATATATGTTTTGCAATGTTTTAAGTGCATAATGTATATGGTCTCCACGGTCTCCACTGAAATGGTGGTCTCCAGAGAACTTATATATATATATTATAATTTAAATATATTAAATAATTTATATATATTATATATATAAACCAAATTTAATATTTTTTTACATATGTGATATATATATATATAATTTATTTTAATATATTTCGATTAATTCGGGTTTTTCGGTTAATTCGATAAAAACAAAAAAAATCGAAAAATCGAAATATACAAAAAACCATAACCGAATTAAAATCGAATTAACCGAATTATTTTGGTTCGATATTCGGTTAACCGAACCGAATGCTCAGCCCTATTCACAATCACCCGCCACACTCTTATTATAGCCCATAGCCTACTCCAATATTATAATAAAAACATTACATAGACAGGTGTCAGGTTTAATGACCATAATACATAATAAAACATTTAAACAAATTACATCACCTTCCCTAGATTCCACCCATCGTAAGTGACAGTTAGGGCTTGGTTCCCTTGGATTCCTGGTTTGAAGTATCTCCAACGCTCGAAGCATCCAATCGATCTCCTTTTCTTCTTCCATCCTCTCATCAATTTTGGCTTGCAACAAAAGCACCTTCTCATAGAAGGGAAGTGCATTGAATTCTTTAGCGGTTACGTTGATAATACCATCGGTCATTTTTGAGTTATAAGAAAGAAGGGTTTCAAGAAAGGTGTTTAGAGAAGAATGAATGTAGAAAAGTATTTTTAAACGGTTCCCATCCCTACCAATTTATAGGCCTAAAAGTCCTAAAGACGCATGCTCTTAACTGGGAATTAAACTAGTGTAAAGTTAACCAAGGATCACAACTCATAATTACTTTTAGACACACTAAAGTAACTACACGATCTCCTAGTTTAACTCTGACAAACCATTTAGAAAGATAAAAAGTAAATATTATGTATGTAAATTGTTCCAAAATCATTTATTAAAGACTGTTCACACATATCGATACGCAAACATGTCAAATCAATCAATTTAATTAATAGATAATTCTAGAACATTTAACACATAACGCATTCGATAACTCTGGATCAAGAATAAATAATTAATCGATATCTGTAGATAATTAACTATTTGATATCTCAAGCACGTGTTATGCGCTCACCATTTGATATCTCTAAAAGATTTGCTTATTCAATATCTCTAGAGAATTAATGGATAAGTATTTTCCAAGGACCGTCTGAATTCGGAAGGAAAGAGAATTTATAAGACTTGATAAAGAGAGTAAGACTGTTGTGGAATGGGAGGTCGAGTTCGTAATACTTTCTAAGTACGCACCAATTTTGGTTGCGAATGAGGCAAGTAAGGAGAAAAGATTAGAAGAAGGATTAAGAGAGAATATACGACATAGTGTAGCTACATTTGAACTTCCGATATATGATGTTGTCTTGAATAAGGCCCTAATGACTGAGAGGGGCATACTTGAAGTTGAGAAGAAGAAAGAGAACTCAAACAATAAGAGGAACGAACCGTCAAATGGACCGACAACTCGATATGGATCGTTCAAGAGGTACAATTCAAATAGTGGTAATAGTTATGTGAATAGGATTTATCAAGGGGGATAAGCTTAAGTGTACGAGATGTGGACTTAATTAGATGATAAGGATTATCATTAGAATACTGGAGCTTGCTTTCGATGCGGAGATAGTGGACACAGGGTAGCCGAGTGTCCCGGGAAGGAGAAAAATTATGATACGACGAATAAAGTAACGATAGCAGCACTTAGATCCGATTATGGACGAGAGTTTTGACCTTCACCAAAGAAAGATTAAGGTACACAATTACTCTTATGTTTGTTTAATTTTAATTTGGTTTATTCGAGAAATTGAGATATTATGTGCTTTGTTGTATTTTTGTAAATTTGGGGACCAGTTTTTTTAAGGAGGTAGATTTTAACACCCCATATTCTTGTTTACAAATAATGATGGGCATTTCCTTGATTTTTCATATTTCGTTTGTACCATTTTTATTTTTATTAATATAGTTCAGTCTAAAAAGTGTAAAACTGAAAAGATATGATTGTGAGAGATAATGAGTCATTAAATCAAATTTTTTAATTATGAAAATCATAATTTATTACACCCATCAGTTACAAGGGCACCATGTCAGTTACTTTTATTTGCCTCTATGAATTTCATTGTTATATAAAAGAGGAGAAGTGCTGTGAATAGACTAGGAAAAGAAAAAAACAAGGTACTAAGATTAGTCTTTGGCTCATGCTCACCTAATTTTTGCATTACAATGTTTTATATGCATGCTTTGTGACTCCTTATGATACTATATGTTTCGAGACATGACTAAAATTTGTGTGTTAGCAGCCGCATTACTTGCATCTTCTATGTTTATACATGTGCTTGTTGGATAAATAAGAGTAAAACATAAGAAAACTTGTCTCTGTTCTGAAATTCTTTCAACACATATTCATATTCATGTTTATGACTGTGTCTAAGATATAATAATTGCTTAGTTACTAGCCGAGTACAAGAAAGCTCTTCATCTGATTTTCTTTCATGCATCTCAATGGGTATCATATGCCATATTATAGTAGTTCAAAATAATATATTTGATTTTTGAGTAAATTTGTTGTGTCTCAATTATTATTATTTTGATATTTGGAAAAACTAGAACTCCCATTTTATAATACAGATTTGTAGTATAATTTTTGTTTTAATAATTTTGATATACGTGCATATATAATAGTTCCTCTTATTGGTAGTATGATATTTTGAGTAGCGAGATGTCTCTGTTTTTTTATTTCATAGTGTCCATGACATTTTTATATGTATAAGGTGAAGTGAGTTCAATCTTTATGGTTTACTGATCTATTTGGTTCAATTTTTAATAATCTTAATATGAGGTATGATACTTTTACTAATTAAATTTGGGTTGACATCTATGTTAATTGTAGGGTGGTAATTTGCATCGTGAATTAGTTTTGTATATCGCATAAAGTAGTGTATTGTTAATTGCATGTTAATAAGACCAAAATTATGTTGTTGATATTGTCATAAAGTTTTTGTGCATGCATGAGAAATGGTAGTCTTCCAGTGTCTCTGTTTTGCCTATGTTATTTATAAGTAAAGTCGTAAAGATACTATATGCCCTATTTAGCTATGTGTTAGCAAATTTATTTATTTTTTTTGCCAGAAAATTAAGAGTTTTCATTAATTTGAACAAACACACGGCCGGGACAAATCCCAACTGGCGGTATGACCAGGTTGAAAAACAAAGACAAGCTAAAACACTTAGCTGATTTGTTTCCTTACCGTTTGACAATACAGAACTGAAAAATTCTGTTAACTGGAAATGAAATCAAAGACAACCCAATAAATCTAAATTGCACCAACATCCCTGAATACAGTAATATTACAATTGACCTTAACACGTAAGAACCATTTGTAGCCCATTGTTCAGATGGTGCACCCCAGCTATCTACTTGCCGGAAACCAGCTATAGACATGTCGTAAGTGAAAACTCCCCCAGTATGAACATTCTCCTATTTTGAAAGGTGAGATCTTGCAATAATTATCACTGCCCCAGCCTCGATGCGCCCTTTCCAGATCTCTCGGGACATCAATTGAAACATTCTCGAAGGACGAAAATAACACACCAAAATATATTAAAATAAACAGACCACTCCAAAAGGAGAGACAAACGCATAAAGCGTTACTTCGCCCAAGGCGATACAATTCGAAAAGTCAAAAATCTCGGATTGACACCAAATTTTGATATGATGTTAAGTAGGAGATTCTGAGTCTAAGAACTGTGTTTATTTGATATTTCGAGTTCTAAATCAAAGCAAATCTGAAAAGAACTCGAATGGGTTTTTCGAAATTTTTTGAAAAAAATTTCGATTTATGGAGGGAATGAAAGGGAATTGTGAAGGTGGATGAAGTTTTGGTTGGAGAAGGAGGATGGAAAAGGGTTGAAGGAGGCTAGCTAGTGGGAGTCGACCCTCATCGGAGGGGAGGGCACCGGTGACTTTGGTTTTAGAAGAGGGTTATAATTTGTTTTACCATGGGTAAAGCAAGTTCTTAAATATTGTTAGCTAATTTATTAGTTGAATTATGCGTATATATGTTATATTTTGTTTAAAAGAAATTTTGAATGAATGATAATTCATGTTCTGTTTTTGTTAATTTAAATATTAGGTATTCAAGTATTTATTTTTGAGTATTTTTGCTCCTCGAGGTTAGTTCACTATTCCGACTTGCTAATATTTTAAAATTATTTCTTTTTTTTTGAATTCATATTTATTTATGTTTCCGCTCTCTTTATATTTAATATTGATTCCACTTTATTTTGATGATATAAATTGGGTCAAGTATTAATATGTCTAATTTAGTAAGAAAGTACGAATTTTGGAATCCCAGTTTAGTTTAGTTTATGATCTGAACCCGTTAGTATCTGCGTTTAGTTCCGTAATTAAAATCTGATACCTTTCTAGGGGTACTCACGTGCAATATTAACTTTTGGATCGCGTCACCGATTTATAGTGAATTCTGAATTTCTGAACAATGTCACTGATTTGTAGTGACCTTAGATTAAGTTGTGGGCTATAGAGTTGGTTTTATGGAATTTTACAATTCCTATTATGATTCACTGTTTGACACTTATTTTTTGTTAGCTCTGCTTTCGAGATCATATTTAGATTTGAAAAATAAATTTATCTCTCTTTTATAAGATATAACGTACTTGATCAAGTAGTTTTTAAGGATAATATCTTGCTGGGGTTTTGTAGTTTTTTGTTTTAAAACTTTTAAGGTCGTGGAGTTCATAGGAGCTGTTTGGATCTTTGGATGTGAGAGTTAGTTTGTTGGATGATTTTTATGTCCAAGTTTATATTTAAATAATTGCTGAGAGCTATGTTTTTGTTTATTTGAACCATACTTTATTATGAGATTCTAGTGTTTGTTTTAAGATATGTGAATTAAAAATGTTGGTTTTCAGATTTCCTAGTTAATGTATTTTTGAGTTTAGTTTTAATAACCCGAAAAGTCGGGATGTTACAATAGTGATCTTGTATTTGATTCGAGGTTTTAGAAACATATATCGTTGAAATTTGATATTAATACCAATATCAGCGATTTTACATCTAAAAATATTTGAAAAGATTATCTTTTACGTTCATTGTTAATCAATTATTGCTAATATCCATATAACAATTAACATGGATAATTCTGTGTAATTTTTAAAGAACGTGTTTTTCTATCAATTAAGGATGTTATCAAAGGTGGTGAGGAATTTATATTCTTTTATCTTTTTTAGGCCTCCAAAATGTCAGGAATGTTCGTATCCTTTGTGACGAGATACTCCTTTTGAATGAATAAAGAGCTGAACTAGTAGATTATTGAATAAGAACTATCAATTAATTTTAGTTATGAAAATAGATAAAATTTCATTAGTCGAAGAAAGATTTTTCCTTTATTATCTTAGACAAATAAATATAAAATATGAAAAATATTAAAATATTTTATTCATATTTGCAAATCAAGTCTTCGCCTTCTTTTCCGTTATCTATCGTTGTGAAAACTATTTCTAAGAAAACTGGTTGTGTCGGAATAACTCTAAATAAATAATTTCATGAGTTGAGAAAATTTAAGCGATGAAAGAATAGGGTAAGGTAAAAAGAAGGAAAACAATTAAATAAAAGATATCATCCGCTCATTTGATCGTTTGTTTAGTTGCCGATAAATAAAGTGCTTATAAAATGGTCATTATATTTCAGTTTAGTTTGTTCGAAAGCAAATAAATAAAACAGTTTATAAGTTCGTTATAATTCTTTGTATGCTAAATTGTTATAATTTTTTTTTATGTCTTTTCCAGTTTCTCTCTATGCTTTTATTTAATGATAATTATTTCATTTTTAGGAAAAAAAATGATCATTATATTGACAAATATCATATATTATTTCTTTTAAAATAATTTATTTTATCAGTTATAACAAAAAAATATTTTTTATTCTTTGCAAATATGTAAGCGAAATAAATGTCTGTATTTTCAAATTTAGAAATATTGTATTCTTCGATTTTTTAGGAATATATAATTCTTATTTAATCTTTTTTTGATAACAATAGTGAAAAGAAAAAACACGACGCAATTAAATTCTGTTTCCCTCTTCTACCCATCTCTGGTGACTTCCCTATCTCAGTCCCTAAATAATCCGAAAGGATCCAATTCATCGAAATCCATGGCTAACATCAACAACAAAGACGAGCCCAACACTGCTCCTAACCCCGATCGCTGGTATAATCTCAATCTCGGTTCCTCCTTCAAAGAACATCACCCCTCCTCTAAGTTCTGCACTCTACGCTGTAAGTCCTCTCTCTCTCTCTCTCTCTCTCTCTCTCTCTCTCTCTCTCTCTCTCCCCTCCCTCCCTCTCGCTCTCTCTCTCCCGCGCCAGTCATCATTTATATTCAAATTGTATATCTGTTCTTTGCTTTACTGCTCTTAATTAATTCACTGCATAATTGTTATGTCTATAAAAACTACTAGTAATTGCTTAGGAATTACCTAATTATTTATATATAATTCGGTTATGCAGATGAATTTAAACCAGCCTCAATTGATAAGAACCAGACAGGAACATTGACTAAAAACAAGGACAATAGAGTTACTGTTGAATTTCAAAATAATCAACACGGTAAACCGAAAGTAACATTTGAAGGTAGTAGTGAGGATTACAAGGATAATGATGCAGTGTTGTTTTTTGATGGGGAGACCTTTCGGTTAGAGAGATTGCATCGTGCTGTTAAACGTTTGAGGCATGTACGGACACGTGGCGAGTCTGCTGCTTCTGTTGTGGCCGCCAATACTGTTGGGACAAATGCTGTTGAGACTAGTTCCCCACCTGTTGGGAAGTCAAATAAGTATCCGTCTGCTAGTAAAGGAACAAATCTTCCTGTATCGGTATGTATTTTTATTCGAGAATTCAATCAATATGCACGTGCATACATGTAGAGCATGATATGATCGATTCTGTTTTTAAGATAACTACTTTAAGTTGTGCTAGTAAAATATTGAGTTATTCTATGAGAGGGTGGTGCAGCGTTTAGTCTGTGTATAGGTATTATATTAACAATCTCGATTTAGTCATTTACTAACTGACATGAGTTTTTCCTGTCATTTTTTTGGCACCTAGCTCCAACCTTGTTTCTTTTTATAATTTTTTTATTGTTGAATTGTTGTTTAGTCTCTATTCCAACTTAAAGAAAAGGAAATAACAAATATTTTATCCGTACGGTGTTTCCGCTAGAACCTGGTTATTATTGTGGTGAGATTTTAATCTTAACTTTCATATGTTGAAACTTGTACAGGTTGAGGTGGAACGAATCGAGATCGGAGACTTCAAGAGTTTAGGTAAGTTCCTTCTCATCTAAAGAGCATTTGACATCGAAAGAAGCTATATTCTATTACCATTTACAATTAATATGAATCATTTAGCTGTTCCAGGCTTACTGAAAGAAGTAACAAAATAAAGTTAATAGACCAGGTCCTGTTTATAAAATGTGCGTTTTTAATAGACCATGCTAGAAGCAATTATAGATATATATTCAATGGAGATGCTATTTAGAATTTTAGCTTTGTAGAATTTCTGTCCAGCTGCTTGAGCCACAAAGTTGAGGACTTGACTTTGGTATCTCGCCAAAGGATAAGCTATAGTTTTCTAACCTATTCTCATTAGTTGTCACTTTTGTACTTAGAATGAGCTGCAGTTAAGCTTCCTGTTGCTCAGCTTGTGCGCTATAACCTCTACTCTTTACTGTCAGAATTACAAGAATGCTCAAATTTTACTCCTTTGCATTAAGCAATTTATCTTTACACTTCTAAACTAAATTTGTATTTCTAGCCGGCAGCTTTTGCTGTAAGTCCACACACACACACACACACACACACGTCATCTGTAGATATTCAAATTGTTTTATTTGATCTTTCATTTATTGCTTTTGATTATATTATTTTCAATTTACTGCAAAATTGTTAAATTAAAAGAAAAGTAATTGATCAGGATTTAAAAGAAGTTTTCTGCTATTACCAGTTACAAATTCTTTTAAGCATTCAATAGTTACAGGCTTATTGAAAGAATATAATACTCCCTCTGTTCCTTAAATAATTGCGGTACACGCAAAAATTATCAAATTAAGAAGTTCACTTGTTTCCACTTTATTGCCGTATTATCCTTAAGCAATTCCCACTGTTTTTTACTCTTTCAATTTATCAGGTAAGTGGGTAGCGTTGTTACAAGATAATTTGGATAACTTTAACCAAACAATGCTGTTCTTGTTTTGATCTATCATTATCGGCCATTTCTAAAGTTCTTGAAAAAAATCCCAAGTTAACAGACTATTAGTAATAAAGTTTTAGTTTAAATTAGAGACAAATTAGTTCGAGTTTAAGTGATTTTTTTAATGAGTATTTGATTAAATTTTGAGTTTATGAAGACGTCTTTGACTTTTTGTTAAATTAACAGTTATTAAAAGTATTAACAAAAATTGTTGCAGGAACTTAAAAATATGCCTTAATTTAATTATAAGTATTTTTATTAATATTTTAAACACTGAAACATGATTTTTTTTTTCCTCTTAAGTTGTGACTGAAAAGTTTGTTTGGCTAAGTTATGTCGTGACTTTTATTTAATTAGTCCAACTTGAAATTTTTTCACACATACTAATTAGTAATTAACAGTATGTAAATTTATTTTAGTTTAAACTTATTTTAATCTAAATAAAAAATTATTATTTTACAACAGAGATTTTACAAAGTAGTTCTTTTATAAATGATCTAAGATCAAAGTTATTTAGGTTACTGGTGAGTAGTAGGATCATGTTTTAATAGTTTGTTTAGAAGAGGTTAATATAGTAAATTGATATCCATACCGCCAGTAGTAGTGGGACAAAATTTTGTTACTATACCACCAGTTTTTGAGGAACAGAGGGAGTATGAAAAGAATATTCCCTGTTTATAGTATGTGTTTGTTATAGATATATATTCAATGGAGATGCCAGTTAGTGTTTTTCCATTAGCATTTGTAGAATTTCTATCCAGCTCGAGCCGATATAGTTGTGGACTTGGCTTTGGTATTTTGGCTGTGGTATCCTGCAGGATGAGCTACAGCTTTTCAAATTTTTCTCAGTAATCGTCAATTTTATACTCAGAGTGAGTTGCAGTTAAGCGTCCTATTGTTAAGTTATATAACCTTTATTCTTCACTGCCAGTACTACAATTGTCCATCTTACAAATTTCTGGTTGTAATATACTTTGAGGATCTCTAGCGTCCAATGTGTGCCAAAGGTGAATTATAATGAAAATTGAAGTTATGAATGCTCATATGTACTGCTTTGCATAAGCTATTTATCTTTTTGGTTGTAAACTAGATATTTAATTCTAGCCAGCAGCTTTGGAAAAAAAGGGAAGTGTATAGTCGTTGTACTATTCAAGATAGCTTTTAAGCCAATCAAGTATTCAAATACTTCTAACAAATAAAGGTATTTAGTAAGCATATGGTTATTGAGGGAGGAAAGAAACAAGAAGAAATCTGAAACACTAATTTGTATGATAAGTTAAGACAGGTACAGCCGTACAGGTCTTAAAAATAAATTAAGTTCTTTTTGCACAGTGACATATGTGGTTGTTGTAGAAATATAGGTAATTAAAAGTACTACTTTCTCACATGCGTCAAATTCAGTCCTGTGTGCAAGTAAAACAAATTTTTTTTTTTTTTTGTGTTAACTTACAATACAGAATGTTGTGATGTATGGAAATGACCCATATCACTAATTTTAGATGAAGTTCTGTACTTGTGAGTTCAGACTTCCTACGGCACATGTCAAACTTTTTCTTAATCTTTATGCTTCAGATTCTAAACCTAGGAATGAAAGGACAGTCGGTTCTCCAACTCCCCGTCCAAATTTGCAAGTTGCTTCTCCAGATGTTAAGATTGATGATCTGGATGAACAGTTGGATATACTTAATGATGATGAAGATGCTGCAGAAGCAACTAATAGAAGAAATGTATTTGAGAAAGAATTTCATACCGGGATTGACATCAACATACCACAGCAAAATGATACAGATGATGAGATTGCTGAAATAGATGTTAGTGATGATTATATGGATAAAGGCCCCAATGCTGCAGAAGCCCTTAGAGAACAAGTTAATGCTGAGGGAAGGGCAACACAAACTTCAAGCTCAAGTAGCAGTGGCAGCGGAAGTAGTGGTAGTGGGAGTAAAAGCAGTAGTGAGAGTGGGAGTGGAAGTGGAAGCAGCAGTAGTGGCGGTGAAAGCAGTGATGAAGTCACCTCTATTTAATACTTTTGCTGCAAGGACACGAGCTTTGTACCTCATACCTAGCTGTAAGGTTGAAAGGAAGGTGATTGTACTACCTTAATTACCACCACAAGATGTAAGGTGAAGAACATCCAACCTTTGGGGACCAGTGTACAAGCGAAGCAGGGCTGGGTATTCCAAGCTCCACGTTTTGTTTTTCGCCAATATACGTTCTTATAGAAGAAACTTTGCAGGAAAAGTAGAAAAGATTTGAAATTACAGCCTAAATATTTTCCCCACTTCTATTGTTTGTTATATTATTGATTATTTCCTTTCTTTCTTGACTAAAGATTGTATTTCAGTTATTCAGAAGGCTGTTTCCTTGCCCCCTTTTTGTTTGTTTCATTGTTTTTCAGGCTGTCAACGGTCGGGTTCATATCGAATCATCCTAAATCCATATCCAAATCTATTAAGATTTTTTAGGTTCGGGTTATCGGATCGGAGGTCCGACCCGTTAAATAAATTAAAAAAATAATTTTTTTAATTCAAAAAAATATATTTTTGATGTTTTTATGAAGCAAAAATTAAAATTATGACATATATATTGATAAATTCAAAATTAAATTCCAAAATAATACAATTTATATAAACTATAATATATTACATACGTTTTATATATGATTAATATATATGATATACATTACATAAATAAATAAAGAATATAATAAATAAAATATATTCGGATCATTATCGGATCGGATCGTACTAAATTCATATCCGATCATTATCGGATCAGATCATTAACAAATTAGATTTTTTTAGAAGGATCCATTAGCTGTTAACTTAGCTACGGGTCGGATCCGATCCATTGACAAGCCTAATTGGGGTAAAATGTGGGAAACTCGCGCTAGTATATCATCAATTCATCATTATACCTATGCGGCTTAAAATCAAGTATTTATCAATTTTTCTATAAATCTAATCGTATCGATGAAAATTTTATGTAAAAATAAGTAGGTGTGCAAAATTTTATAAATTTTATCATTTAAGAATACATTTAATTTAACATGGTATTTTATATATGGTTTACAATATGAACGTAACGACTTAGATTTTATATCATTTTTTGATTAAAAATTGCATCATATACAAAATCAATTTCTATGTTTTGTGTATTCAATAATTTTTGCGTAATCTTTTAATCTGTACGGTTGAATTTTCGTAAAAACTATTGAAAATATGAATTTGAAGCCGCATAGGTAGAGAATTTTTCTACCATGTCAGGTAGATTCTCTTTACCCAAAAAGAAAAAATTGGGTTGAAAGTTGTCCGCTCTAATGAGAATAGGATGTTTTTTCATACAAAATTAAAAAGGTGGTTTTGTAAATGTAGAATCCATGCTTTAACAAAAATACTTCTGCTATGACACTAGTATTTTAATAAAATTGGGTTGGAAGTTGTCTGTTCTCGTGAGGATAGGATGTTTTTTCTACAAAATTAAAAAGGTAGTTTTGTAAATGTATAATCCATGCTTTAACAAAAATACTTCTGCTATGACACTAGTATTTTAACCTCAGGTAACGCCATGAGGATTACCTCAGGGCTAACAATATTATTTTATCTTTTCATTTTCATATACTCGATTATCATTCAATCACGAAGAAAAGTGTGTTTTTAACGATGAAAACGAGCGATTCAGAAAATAAAATTTCCAGATGACCCATTAAAAATATAGAGTCAATTCGGTACACATTTTAATGTAGATGTGTATTCAGATTTTTGCTCAAATGAAAACTCACTTAAAATGAAAACTGCGATCTAATCTCAATGCTTTATCTTTTATTAAATCTTTAAATCCCATCTTTCCCTTTTATCTTCCCCACCCGAACCCACCTGCCTCCACGTCCTATCGTCATCACTCCACTTATGACAATGACTATCCCATCATATTAAAGTTATTGCAGATAATCAACCTATCATTCAAACTACAACTACAATCAAGCCATCGTAATTATGGCCTGGTTTGATTTTGAATATAGCTTTAGATCAGGAACAGTTTTGATTATGTTATCATAGAAATTTATTAGAGTTGTAAATGTCTCCTGTAATTATGCATATACTCAGCTATGTAATGTATATCCTAAACATCAAATAATATCTAAGGAAACATAGTTTCTACATGGTATCAACCTATGTCTAAGATCCTTATCTCATCATCTTCTTTGTTTATCTTCCTTTCTTTCTTCATCTTCTAACTATATCTCTTATGCTTTCTGAATCTTCTACACCTGCAACTTTTTCCTTTCAAAACATAGCCCAATTCACTAAACTCGCTGAAATCAATTACTTGATATGGTTGAGTCAAATTAAGTCTTACCTTCATGTGCAAAATTCTGGGGATATGTTGATGGCTCAATACTATAACCATCGCAAACCATAACCACTCCTATTACTCAAACTGAAGCAGCTAAAGAAGTCCATAACTGTGACGCTCCCAAATTCGGGGTCAGGATTTGGTGCCACAAAAAATATAATTAAGTATAACTTAATTATACAGACGACCCCTCAATGAGGATCGATCTCAGGTTATAGTATGAAACAAGAATCTAAATTACAACAACTATTATAACTACTATACCTTCTTATCTGAAACGCGGTCTAATAGTATAGTGAAACAATCAATATCTCGATAATTCATTGATGAACAATATCAATGATCAATTTAACTGAAGGGAGTAATTCAATTTCCACTAGAGGATTAAACTTTTCATTCTTCAAAACATAACTTTCCATTAAAACATTCCTTTCATAAAATCTTTTAAAAACATTTAATATCTCACATGATAATCCAATTTCATTTCAAAGTAATTTAAAAGTAATCATCACTTTAAGAAAACTGATTGGAGGTTTTATCCCTATTTCAAAGATAGTATGGGTGATCAGCCCATAAAGTCCCCCATAACGAACACGAAGTCCCTTTGATCAATAATCTTCTCATTAGGATTGCTTGGGTTCCCAAGAGGCAACATATTGGCTTATATAAAGGTGTCGAACTAGACAAACAAGAACTACACAATAACTTTCTCAAACAGACAGAACCAGCATTACCCGTTCGCCCCATCTCTCCAATCGTCATGAATCCGTAGAAAACCATTTTTGACGGAATTCCTAACATTTTATAAAATCTCATTCTAAAAACATTTTTGAAAACCTTTTAAAATCTGGAAACCATTTGAGTATTTAACTCCTTTCGAAAACCTTTACCCTGAAGTACCTTCGACTAACTGATAACAGATCAACCCAATTTAAGTAACTTTAAAGCATTTTAAGAAAACATCTCATTTTAATTTGCAATGATAAAAGTTCAAGGGTGTAATCATCTTTAAGATCTAGGTTATACAAAGTTGGAATTGAAGAAATTTGAGTATATGCTTTAAAACAGTAAAGCTGGATAATTGATCAGTTTATGATGATAAAGGTTCTGTATAGATGAAATCATTGTTAAATATAGTATGGCTAGATAGGTCTCACTTTTCTAAATCAAGGTTCATTTGATTTCGAGTTTAAAATAGGCTTTAATAGTATAGAGTTTCTTTAAACAAAGTTTTGTCAATGTAAGGTTCATTGAAAACCAATTTCAATAGTATATGATTCTTTAAGACATGGTCTATCAAAACCTGGTTCTTTAGAATAGGGTTCAGTAAAGCTAGGTTCTTTAAAATAATGATCGGTAAGATAGAAGTTGAGAAAACATGTTTAAGTAATACCTGAGTTAATTAAACATGGTTTGATGTACTGAAAGAAGTTATTAATCAATAAATTATAAAACAGGTGTTAAGCTTTAGAAATCGTATTTAAAATTTAAAAGTCTGACTAGGTTCACAGGGTATAAGGTGATAGGCATAAAACATGTCTAAGTTTAAATCAAGGAACAAGCTACAGAATCAAAGTTCATTGTTAATCAGAAGAAGGGTAGTCATAGGATGCACAGCAATCAATGTATATCAAAGGATAACTCACAAGATAACTTAATGAAATGGTACAAGTTACTCGCAAATTTGATTTGAAAGAAACATGTTATGAACAACAAAAGCACACATGCTTCACTTGAACAATAAGTGAGGGATATAATACTTGTCTCAGTATACGTAGTCTTGATTCCAACACATTGATTCGTTACTCTCTATACGTTAGTCTCTACTTCTTTGTACGTTGATCTCTAATCGACTATACGTCTATCTTTCCTCCATATATAATTCGTGAATCAATACGCTTGTTATAAACTCTGATAACATTTCACTTCTAAGATTCCAATTACGCACGTACTGGCTCTCACCAGCCTCCTACTGGTACCTATATAAAGGTAAAGTACTACTTCAGTATACTTATACCCTTAATCATCTAACTATATTCTACCCAACGAATCCTATAACGCTGTATTACTTAACACATATAACACGTACTGGTTATACTTACCAAACAGTCTAGTATAATCAAATAAGCACTTTAACACATACTCCCTCCGTCCCGGTGGTTTCTTTACGTTGTGTTTGGGCACGGAGACCAAGGATAGTGGGTGTAATATTGTTAAAATAAATGAAGTAGTGGGTGTAATAGTGATTTTATTGTTAAAATAAGAGTAGTAGTGGGTGTAATAGTGTAAAGTGTTGAAAAAGTAGAGTAGTAGTGGGTGTAATAGTGTAAAGTGTAATGTATTTTATTGTTAAAATTTACTATTTTGGGTAATGTAAAGAATCCATGGGACGTCCCAAATTAGTAACTGTAAAGAATCCATTGGGACGGAGGGAGTAATACATTAGCATATATTGATCATGCAAATCAGCTAAGCACTTAGCATGTAGTGTCAACTTGATTTACAAGTAGTTTATATTATAATACTATATAATTTAAGAATATAATTCTAACGAAAATCGGGCAGCATCTCCTTTGTAAAGTGAACTTGCCCGTCGGAACATAACCGACTCAAACAGCCATTTAAGACAATCATCAAATCTCACCTACTAATACACACTCTAATCATACCTCAAAACTCAAGAACACAATTAAAACACATGTACACCAATCCAATAACATTTATTATATGGACTTTACGGAAAATGAAAAACACGGTCATCGGAGTAAATTCCGACGACCCTCAACATAGTCCAAATTTACCCTATACAAACGACCAAATCTTAAAAAGTACAGAACACAAAACTTGTAGACAATTTAGAGAATCATTAGCATATATTTATTTTAATTTTTAAATACTAATATAGTAATATTGTAAACATACTCTACCACACCGATGCAGAAGCCTATTCTAACTGATATAGAAGAGAAAAATCATGTCCTAACTGATCTAGGTGAAATATATGTTAGTTACAGAGGCATGCCTGTACACATCTAATAACAAGCCTAATTGTTTGTAATGCTTTGCATTACTTACATGACCTCTTAACTGAGGGAACCTCTAGTTGTAGAGTTTCTGTTTGTATTGTACTTGTAGTAGGCATCAAATCCTAGTTGTGTAATTGTACTTATAGAGTCTAGAATAATGATTGAAAGAAGTTCCAAGGTTCATGCCTCAAGCAAGGAGTTAAAGACTGTCAAATAATCACAGTTGGGATTTGAAGAAATGAAGAATTTGCCTAAGTACCAATTCGAGAAGTATATTTGTCTATTCGAGAAGTCCAGCATTCGAGAAGTCAGGGATTCGATATCTCAAGACACTATTCGATATCTCTGAATACACTGTTCGATATCTCATTCGATATCTCAGAGATTCGATATGTCTACTACTCTATTCGAGAACTCAAGAAGTCAACAAGTCAAGATGGTATTCGAGTTCTCAAAGAGTCAACAAGTCAAAGTTCCATTCGATATCTCAAGGACTCAGAAAGCTATTCGATATCTCGAGGATTCGATAAGTCAAATGTTCTATTCGACAACTCAAGGAATCCTGATGGAAAAGAGCTATTCGAGAAGTGGTTCGATATGTCAATATAACAGTGTTTGAGAACTCAGAGTTATCGATCAAGTCATTTCTAGTTCTCGAATCACTTACTTAGTCACTTCTCGAATACATTCTTGGAGACAAAATACTGAAGAAATTGTACAAGTCAGAAACCTGCAACAAGCCAATGCACTTTATGGACCACAATCTGTAACGTGCTCTAGAAAGCCTACAAGGAAGCTTGGAGAGATATAGAAGAGACAAGGAGCTAAAGAAGTGGATCTAAACAGGCTTTGCAAAGTCAAATCTGTAACCGTTTGGACACTTACTCAAAAAGGATAGACAGACTAGAAAGTAATTTGTTTAGCTACCTTATTTGCAGTAAGTAGGCTGTATCCATGTTCTATAAGGACACAGCCTCACTTCATAACTTAGTAACTTTTGTGAGTCGAGTTTTTCATACACTATAAGCTATATCTCTCTGAGAAAAACGAAGCTGAGAATACTATCATTTGTATTCACAGATTGTAGCAACCTTTATCTAATAATACATTAGATTAAAGTGATATTGTGTTGTGTGTTGTTCTTTATCCGCATCTACATCTCTGCACACACAATACTTGTTTGCTACACAGACTCAAGGCACGAAAAGTTCAAGAATCCATTCACCCCCCCTCTGTATTCTTTCTTTGTGTTCAATACTCAACAAGTGGTATCAGAGAGGGCTGTTTATTCAAAAACAGAAAAACGATCATGAGTTCGAATACACCAAAGACTACAGGAACGGTGAAGGTCCCTAAGTTTGACAAAGAAAACTTCAACCTCTGGAAGATAAAGATGATGTTGTTCATTAAAGCCTCTCATCCCTTGTATCCTGAGATTCTCAAGAATGGTCCTTTTGTTCCACAACAAGAGATACCAGAAAAGACTGTTGGAACCACAACTATCCCAAGATCTTATGAGGCCAAGGATCCATCAAAATGGACAGAATCAGAAAGGGAGAAGGTTGCTCTTGATAGCCACCTCATGCTGCTTATCATTGATTCCATGGACATGTCAATGTTTGCAAACATTACATCATGTACGTCTGCTAAAGAGATGTGGGATCACATTGAGGTGTTGTGTGAAGGGACTGATGAGGTTAAGGAAAACAAGAAACAGATACTGGTCACACAGTATGAAGCTTTCATGGCACAGCCCAAGGAAAGCATCACTGAAATGTTTGAAAGGTTTCACAAGCTAGTTACTGAGTTGCAAATGAATTGCAAGGTTTACAGCACCAAGGAGTTAAATATGAAATTTCTGTTGTCTTCACCAAATCATCTAGAGCAAAGAGTCATTTCTCTAAGGGAGAGAGATTTGAACAAAGTCACCTATGATGTGCTCTATGGAGTCCTAAAGACTCATGAACTTGAGTTGCTTCAGAAAAGGGCTATCCAAGCCAACCAAGGTAGAATGATAAACACATCATGTGCCTTGATTGTCAACAAATCTATTCTGGACCTAGAAGCATCTACAAGCCAGCTAAGGATAGAGGAGGTAGCAGATGATGAAGAAACTGAAGTTGGGGTGAGTGAACCTGTTGAGGAAAAGGAGGAAGAAGAAGAAGAGTTTTACACTCTGGAAGAACTTGATGGGATGGAAAATACTTCATATGCTTTCATGGCCAGAAAATTTCCAAACATCAGATTTAAAAGAAATCAACCCTTCAAACCCAAAACTCAAAACCATTCAGTCAACAAGAATAAGGCACATGTGAAACCAAACAGAAATAAATTCAAAACCAATTATGTGGATAGGTCATCTGTAAGGTGCTATAGATGCAATGACCTAGGACATTTTGCCAGTGAATGCAAGAAGCCCAAAAAGAAGGATAGAGATTATCTTGAGCTCGAAGCTAAGTATGAGGCCCTTCTGAAAAAGCAGACACAAGGTAAGGCCTACATAGCTGAAGGGAAGTGTTGGGATGATTCTGAGAGTGATGGAGAGGAACAAGAATTCTGCAATTATGCCTTGATGGCCAACTCCAAGGATGACTCATCTCCATCTGATTCTCAGGTACCATCTCTCACTACTATAGACATGTCTGTTTCTGAGTATAAATGCATGATCGAACAACTATCTGTTGAAATGTTTAATATTCACACCAGTATGACTGCTGCTAATGAGGAGATTGCTAAACTGTCTACTAGAAATGAAATATTAACCAAAAAGAATGAGGAACTTGAGCTAACTGCTATGCAAGTAGAAAACCTTAAGAAAGAAGTTGAATATCTGCAGAACAAGGTTTTATGTGCTAGTCAAGTAGAGAAGGCTCTTAGGGATGAATTAGCTGAAAATGAATTCAAACTGAAAACTTTCAAGAAATCATCTGGTCTAGTGCAATCCTACTGTGAGAAAATTGAAGCTAAACCCAAAGCAGCTATTGGACTTGACTATGACTCTCTCAAACAGAGGAAAGGCTATGCTGTCATTGAAGAGGACACAGCTGTTCATGAGAAAGTGCCTCACATATTGAGAAAGACTGAAAATCCAATTTTTAAGGAATCAACATTTGAAATTGATGAGGATGCCTTACTCATCAAGCAAATGTTGAATGATGAGGATGAGGCACAATCTAGTGAACAACAAGCATCCTCTAAGAGTGAGAGTGTCAAGTCAAAGACCAAGGAACCAGTAGTTGATAGGTAGAGACCTAAGAAGTTTGTTAAGTTTGTCTCAGCTTGGAAGAGTGAATCAGAAAAGAAAGTGACTAAGAAGAAACAGAACAGAAATGGCAAGTTAGGGATTAACAAGGATAACAACTATGCTTATATGCCTAATGCCCCTAGGAAAACTTGTCAGAACTGTTTCAGTACCAATCATTTAACTCATGCATGCAAGAAACCTGTTGGTAGTGTGTCTAAACCTTTCTATGATTGTTCTGTGTCTCTAAGTCATAGAGATGCACCTTTTTGTGATAAATTTGACTGTATGCCATGCAATATGAATGTTATGACTAGTTGTTTTAATTTAAGAAGGCATTTCATTGATGGTTGTATCAGTCACAATTCTCACACACACTACACAAGGTCAAAGTCTTCAAGTCCTCCTAAAGCTAGGAAGGTACCTCTGTCACCTAAGTCTGAAACTTCAGGTTCTAAGACTTCCAACAGTGACAAGAAGACTAACTCTAAGAAAGTTGACAAGCATGCTGTTTATGATAAAACTGTCTCTAAGTCACATGGACCCAAACTTGTTTGGGTACCAAAGGAAAAGTAATACCTTTGTGTTTGCAGGGCAAAGAAAGTGAAAAGAAGGTCATGTGGATTTTGGACAGTGGATGCTCAAATCATATGACTGGTGATATGGCCCTGCTATCACAGTATGAGGAAAAGGCTGGCCCAATGGTTGCTTTTGGAGATGACAGCATGGGTAACACATTGGGATATGGCAAGCTGAAAGTTGGTAATGTCATCATTGAAGATGTAGCACTAGTCAAGGGGCTCAAGCATAATCTACTAAGTGTTGGTCAGTTTACTAATAGAGGATTCAAAGTGAATTTTGACAAAGATGAATGTTTGATCACCCACAAGAAGACTGGTGATTTTGCTCTATCTGGAGTAAGGAAAGGAAGCCTGTTTGTAGCCAATATGGACTCTGCAAACAAGGACAAAATTTGTTGCTTTTACTCAAAAGCATCAAATGAAGATTGTTGGCTGTGGCACAAGAAACTATCACACCTGAACTTCAAGGCCATTAATTCTCTAGTCAAAAGAGAGTTAGTGAGAGGCATGCCCACACTTGAATTCTGCCAAGAAGGAGTGTGTGAGGCTTGTCAAAAAGGAAAAATGAAAAGATCAAGCCACAAGTCAAAGACAGTGACATCAATAACCAAGCCATTACAACTCATTCATATGGATTTGTTTGGGCCTGTCAACATTATGTCACTTGGAAGAAAGAAGTATGCCCTGGTAATGGTTGATGATTTTTCAAGGTATACATGGGTGGAATTTCTGGCATCAAAAGATGAGGCTCCACAAGTAATTATTGAGCATATAAAGAAAGTTGACAAGGAAGCAAAGGCAAACAATGCAAGTGTGATTGCACTGAGAAGTGATAATGGAACAGAGTTCAGAAATGCCATACTCGAAGCATTCTGTAAAGAGAATGGTATTTCTCAGCAATTCTCAGCTCCAAGGACTCCACAACAAAATGGAGTTGTTGAGAGAAAGAATAGAACTCTAATTGAGGCTGCTAGAACAATGTTACTTGATGCAAAAATGCCTACATGTTTTTGGGCTGAGGCTGTGAGTACTGCATGCTACATTCAGAACAGAACCCTCATCAACAAAAACACTGGAAAGATACCTTACAACTTGATGACTGGAAAGAAGCCTACTCTAAAGTATGTTCATACTTTTGGAAGCAAATGCTTTGTACTAAAGGATAATTCTGAATATGTTGGAAAATTTGATGCAAAAGCATTTGAAGGAATTTTTCTTGGCTATTCTATGGAAAGAATTGCATACAAGGTTTATGTCATCAGTCAAAAGAAAGTTATGGAAAGCACAGATGTAACATTTGATGACAGCAAACTACCTGGACTAGAAGAAGCCAATGATGAAGACAAAGATCCATTGAGGTTTGATAATCTAGATGATTCTGATGAAAAGATTGAAACCGGAGTTGAAACTCAAGTTCAACAAACTCAAATGAATAATGATACAAGAGAAGAATTTGTGCCAATCGATAGTGGAGAAACAAGCATCCAAGACACACCTGTGAGTAATGGCAACTTCACAGGGGGAGGAAATGAGGATGACCATGATATGGATGATGAAGCAACATCAAGAATGAGAAGTCAGGCTGAACACTCGAGGAAATGGGATAGATCTCACACTGCAGAGCAAATCATTGGAGATCCTAATGCAGGAGTAAGGACTAGGAGAGCAACTCAAAATGAGTGCCTCTATGGATGTTTTCTATCACAAGTTGAGCCTAAGAAACTTGATGATGCACTGTTGGATCCAGATTGGATTATTGCTATGCAAGAAGAGTTGAATCAATTAGAAAAGAACAAAGTATGGGAACTTGTGCCTGCACCAAAGAATAGAACCATTGTTGGAACAAAATGGGTTCTGAAGAATAAAATGGATGAAGATGGTGTAATCATAAGAAACAAAGCAAGGCTGGTTGCAAAAGGATACTCTCAACAGGAAGGCATTGATTATGATGAGACATTTGCCCCTGTTGCTAGATTGGAAGCCATCAGAATATTCTTGGCATTTGCTGCTCATTCAAACTTTAAAGTTTATCAAATGGATGTCAAGAGTGCATTTCTAAATGGAGAATTGGAAGAAGAGGTTTATGTGCAACAACCACCTGGCTTTGAGGATCCACATTTCCCAGAATTTGTCTACAGATTGCTTAAGGCACTGTATGGACTTAAGCAAGCTCCAAGAGCATGGTATGATACTTTATCACAGTTTCTTCTTGAAAATCAATTCACTAGAGGCACCTTGGACAAGACACTGTTTTACAAGAAGCATGGTGATGATATTATCCTAGTCCAAATTTATGTGGATGATATCATTTTTGGGTCTACAAATGAGAAGCTATGTGAGAAATTTTCCAAACTCATGCAGAGCAGATATGAGATGAGTATGATGGGAGAGTTGACATTCTTTCTTGGGTTGTAAGTCAGTCAAAGGAAGGATGGTATCTTTATCAGTCAGACCAAATACATCAAGAATCTATTGAAGAAGTTTGACTTGGAAGACTGCTCACCTGCAAAGACACCCATGGCCACTGCAACTAAGTTGGATGAAGATGCTAAAGGCAAGAAAGTAGATATCTCAGTCAACAGAGGCATGGTTGGTTCTCTACTCTACCTCACTGCAAGTAGGCCAGACATCATGTTTGCTACATGTCTATGTGCTAGATTTCAATCAAATCCAAAAGAATCTCATTTGATTGCAATAAAAAGGATCTTTAGATATCTGAAGGGCACTCCAAACTTAGGCTTATGGTATCCTAAGGACACAGGGTTCAATCTGGTTGGTTATTCTGATGCTGATTATACTGGATGCAGAGTGGATAGGAAAAGCACCTCAGGAAGCTGCCAGTTTCTTGGACAAAGGTTAGTTTCTTGGTATAGCAAGAAGCAACAATCTGTGTCAACTTCTACAGCTGAGGCTGAATACATAGCTGCTGGAAGTTGCTGTGCTCAAGTGCTTTGGATTAGAAATCAACTTAGAGATTATGGACTTGTGTTGGAAAGAATTCCAATCATGTGTGACAACACAAGTGCAATCTCTATAGTTGCAAATCCTGTCAATCATTCTAGAACAAAGCACATTGACATCAGATATCATTTCATAAGAGAACATGCAACTAATGGAACCATTGAGTTGCATTATGTCTCTACAGATAAACAACTAGCTGATATATTCACTAAGCCATTAGATGAAGCCACCTTCACAAGGTTGGTAAGTGAGATTGGAATGCTGAATTCTTCAGATTCTGGCTAAGTGAATACAGCATCTAGATTGTTGCAGCAGTAAACACTTACTTTATCTAAATTCTCAATATTTTTGAAGTAAGTGTTGGTTGAAATATGATTTATAAATATTTCAAAACTGTTGCATATGTTGAAAATCATATTTCTATTAACTTAAAATTTCTATGAAATTTTGAGAAAATCACTATTTAATTTGCTAGGATATTCTTCAATGAATATGTCTGGTAAATTTTAAAAGATAGTGAAAATCAAATTTTTATGAGTGATGGGTATAGTTCGATAAGTCAGACTTCTCGAATGATTCACTATTCGACATCTCTAACAAGTCTCATTAGAGTACTCTTGAGTTCTCGAATAGAGCCTTTCTGAGATATCGAATAGAGGTATTCTTGACTTCTCGAATATAGTAACTGAGTTCTCGAATGATTGAATTCTCGAACACTATATTTGAGTTCTCAAATCATTTGAAAAGGCTGAATTCTCGCTGAATTTTAACCGATTTTGGACTCTTGTCTAAAAGTTTAATTCACTCATAAAAACACATTTTATTTAATTTAGAATTATTTCTGAGTTAGATAACCGCCAGCTGTGAGTTTCTATCCGCTTGAGTTATCGATTAAGCCTTTCTTGACTTTTCGAATAGTTGTTTTCTACTTCTCGAATGCCTGACTTGTCGATACAAAACATACTTCTAATCGACAATTCAAGTACTTCATACTTATACAATTCCACATCTATTCGATTCATTTCATTCGATTTCTCAAGCACCTAAACTCCCAAAACCCCTGAAACCATAGCTACGAAAAGCCAAATTTCTTCTTCAACCTTCAATTTCTTTCCTCTCTTCTACACAAATGGCAACAGTAAAGTTCAACACCAACTTCATCGCTCTCACTAGTGATGTTGAAGCACCCAATGCCAATTTCAAGTGCTTTGTGAAATGGATGGCTGAGTCATACATCAAGGATGCACTCTCTGCCAACCCAACTCTGTATCTAGATATCCTGGAACAGTTTTGGGGTACTGCTATTGTGGAGGTTGTAGCCCTGGAAAACGCAATCACCTCATACATCATCTACTGCAAGATTCAAGATAAGGAAATCATTATCACTCCTGCAGACATGAATCAAGCACTGGGCCTACAACAAGAGTCATTTGACAGATTGGCCACTAATGCAGAGTTAGAGGAATTCTTTGAGTTCATCAACTACTCAGATGGGATCAATCTTGGAAAACTAAACAGAAAGAATCTGAGAAAGGAGTGGAGCTATGTGTTTGCAACACTTCTTCAAGTCTTCACTGCCAGGAAATCAAGCTTTGATCAAATCAGTGCACCTGTGCAGCAAATTGGCTATGCATTGGCCTATGGAAAGAAGATAGATGTTGGCCAAATCATCCTCCAAGAACTATATGGAAGACTTGGTAAGAACACAACCAAGAGAGGTACTGATATTTTCTTCCCTCGCTTTATTCAATCTATACTTAATTTTAAGAATGCTTCATTGATTGAATTGCCTGGGATTGATAAAAATAGAATAGGCTATCCTAAGTCCATGACCAAACTCATTTTTGGTAATTTGGAGACTAGGAATGATGTGGATGTAAGACTGAACATAACTCCCCATATGGAGAGTTTGTTTAGAACTTATCCCCACAACATGCCAACATTTGATGCAAAATCTAAGTTAGCACAGCCCAAGCAAGTAGAACAAAATGCTAACCCAGGGCGTGCTAACCAACCCTCTCAACCAAACACTCTACCAAATACTGAGCCAACTGCATCATCCTCTCAAAAGGGTGATGTTAGTAAAAGGAAGATAAAGGAAGTAATGTCTGCACCATTGAATATCCTATCTGAAGCAGCATTAGCTGTTGAATTAGGTCTAGAAAGTGAGGAACCTGAGTCACCCTTACAGAGACCACAGAGGAAGAAAACTAAGACCACCTCTTCAGTCACACAAATGGCTGAAGTTGTAAAATCAGGGGCAAACAACTCACTAGGTGTATCCTCTCAATAGGGTGCACCTATAGAATCAAGCATCCTCCCCAATGCACCTTCTTGTACAGAGTCAGCACATGGGAGTGATAAGGCTGGCACTACACTGAGTGGAGAGCACATCACACTTGAAACTCCCTCTATTTCTCAGGGGGAGTTGCCAAAATCTACTCTACAACACACCTCTCTTCCAGAATCTAACACTGAGATTTCTTTGGAACCTGCAACTCAGGCAACTGAGATGTAAGGCATTGATCATCAAGAATTCTTTTCTCTTGATGAGCCAATAATTTCAAGTGACTTAGTGCATGACACTTTGCTCACCACCCAGGACCCACATTTAGATGGTGAGGGAATGCATGCTGGGGCATATCCTAATGACACCATCACAACCACCGAGGCTTCACTAGTTTTTACTAGAGACTCTGTGTCTGTGTCAACTACTGGTGTAACTCATCCCACTCCTATGGAGACACCAGTAGTAGAGTCAATCCATCCGGTTACAGAAGTTGCATCTGTAACTGAGGAGTCTAGCTTGCCTAGCTCTAGCTCTGACTTTATGTCACAATGGCTGAAGCCTGTGCAACATGATAGTGCTTCAGGATCAGGGTCTGTTCCACAAACATTGACGGTTGAAGCACTTCAAAGCTTAATTGTGGATCAGATTCCTGAGTTTGTAAAGATAGCTCAGAACCTTGTCACCTCCAATATCCCTAATCCAGACTATGAAGCCATCCTACTATGCCATAGGGATGATGTGGAGATGCAGAAGGCCAAGATTATTGATGATGCTGAGAGAGATGGCAATGTAGATGCCTGGCTGCAAGGAAAGAATGATGTAACTCTCAGTGAAGCACTTCAATATCTTAGAGAGGAATACATCACTTCACTGGGCTCCAATGCAAAATCCCTGTCTCCTGGTGAAGTGTATGAAGCTGTCAATGATTCCTACAAGGGTTTCCTCAAGGCTGCACACTATCTTGGCAAGGGAGTCAAAACTGAAGTCAACAGGGTGTGTGACAAGACAGCCACTTCAGTAGCAGAAGTCAAGAGGGCCTTTGATGCTAAATTTCCTCAACTAGATAGTGTGGTCAAAGATCTCAAACACTGCAACACCACCTGCACAAAGATGGACAATGGCCTAGCCCTCCTCAAAGATACAGTCACAGGCCTAGGAAGTAGATTTCAAAATCTATCTGACCAGACTACAGAGGCCAATGCCATGCTGAGGACAATGTTCAAGAATCTTTATGGAGATAGGCTAGTGACTGAAGTCCCTGTGCATGAGCTGTCTAAGTATGAAGTGAAGAGGCTGCAGGATCAATCTTTTTCTGGTTTCAAGGCAAATGAGCTATTCACTAAGGTGAACACTCTTGAAAAGGAGGTGGCTACTCTCACCAAGTCAAATGCTCATCTTACAGACAAGGTTGCCCTCCTCCATGATCAGTTGGACACTCAAGCAACCACCACAGCTAATGTCCTTCTGCATCAGCAATCCATGTTGGCTGCAATGATGAAGCACATGGGTCTCCCTCTACCTGAAGAATCTTTCAACCCACAGATGATTTCTACAGCCTCTGTGCCTGACAACAAGCCTAAGGGGGAGAAAAGGTCCAGGAACTCAAATCCAAAGGGGGAGAAACCTAAGGAGAAGGGCATACAGATAAATGAGGGTGGTCATCACAGAGCACAATCTACAACCAATGTGCCAGGCAAAGGCAAATCCAAAGTTGATGAGCCTCCTACCTTACTGCCAGTTGTTACTCTACCAACTGTGCACATTACTACTCCTGGTGGTCAAAAGCAATCCATAACTACCACAGTAGTTGCAGGGAGTATGCCTTCTGACAAACTTCCATCCTCCATACCTGAGAGTGCCAAGCCTGTAGAAGTTAAAGTTGTTACTGAGGCCAAGCTACAAGAAGTTTCTAACTCAAATGTTTATCATGATAAAGCCTTCTTGGAGTTTCTGAAAGCCACAAGGGAACAGGTTGGTGACACTTAGTTCTATCTGAGGGAGTTGAAGAAGCAGATTGACTACATCACTGTCATCCCCAAGAAAGTCAATAACCTATGGATCAAGGAGATAGTGATGATATCCAAATTAAAGATATGGCATCTAACATACAAGACTCTACAAGACCTAAAACACTCAAAGATAGATGCCATACTTGAGCTTATTGAGAAGAAGAATGAGAACAACAAAAGTCTGTTTGATGATTTGAGGAATGGCCAACCTTCAAGGCTACCAGAAGTGATCAAGAAGCCATGGACAATCATCTATCAGTCTGGCACAAGAATTGAAGACATCAAGCAATTGGTCATTCCCCATGATCTCACTTCTCGAAATCACAGACTGGTCATTGCTATCATTGATCAACTACAGAAGAAGGTTGGAGCCAGAAATGCTGAAGAAATTGAAGCTCTACACATTCTCAGATCTTTTATAGCAACTGGTGAACCTCCAGAGAAGGCTCAACCTAGGAGAAATAAGGATGATGATTCTGAAGACAAAAGTGATGGGAGGAGAAGACATCATAGAAGAGATAAGGGTGATGAAGACAAGAAGAAGAAGAAGGGTGACAAGGATAAGAAGAATGATGATGACCAAGGCAAAATCTATGAGATGAAGATTGGAAAACAGCAAGCCATGAACATTACTAATGACACTCCTACCACAACACAAGGCTCAATGTCTAGGGTGGATGTCACTGGTAATGATTCATCAAAATCTACATCTCTGGCCTCTGCAAATGTTTTACTACCTCAAGAAGAGAAGGAGATTCAAGTCAAGAAACCATATGTATGTTTCAAAAAGCAAATGCTAATGGAACACTACTATGGTCAGCCAACAAAGGTCAGAAGCTTCTGCCAAACAATCCAGTGAAAAAGTTTAAACTCAAGCATGCTGATAGGAGAGTAAAGCCATCCAGGTCAAGAGCCCTAACAATCATTCCAGGATTGAAACTCCAGCCACTTGATGAAGACTTTGATGAAGAGAAACTGCAATTTCTAAGAGCTCAAAAGATATGCTGCAATTGTGGATGACCACCTTGAAATCAAGTACACTGATGGGAGAGAAATGAAATTCAAACAAGGGGGTTGTCAAAATTGGGGTAAATTGTATGAGATAGAAAGAATCATTGCATTGCTGGACTCTAAAGACAAGGTGGAGAAAGTATGGAAGCTGGAATTGATTGACTTTGTGAAAATGAAGAGAGATTATGCTGAAAAGATGAGAAAGGGCTGCTATGAGAAGTGGTTAGAAAGGGAGAAAGAAATTGACAGACTGGAGATTGAAGCAGAAAAGCTAAGGGCAAAGGGATTGTGTAGAGTTCACTTTGATCCCTATGTGGTGAAGTATAGGAGAAGAAATGGAGACAATGTCAATATAAGAATGAACCTACTCAGTCACTATCCTGCCAACATTCTGAAGCCAGTGCTTGAAGATTTCAAAAACTCTATCATGATTGAAGAATTGGATGCTATGGCAGAAATCATAAGAGCAATAGATGTGAATGCAAGAAAGGAGAAAGAAAGGAAACAGAAAGCATATGATGATCTACAAGCCAAAGCAATGGAGATGCAATCAAATGAAAATGGCTAGTACCTCATCATACTGTAAGAGTATTTATCTTGTAATTCCATTTATGTGTTCAATCAATATACATACCTGTACTCTTAAAGTCTTATCCTTATGTATGTTAGGCTTGTTATCAGACATGAAATTGTGACTAAGGGTCTCACTCACAATTTGGAGGAGATTGTTAGTTACAGAGGCATGCCTGTACACATCTAATAACAAGCCTAATTGTTTGTAATGCTTTGCATTACTTACATGACCTCTTAACTGAGGGAACCTCTAGTTGTAGAGTTTCTGTTTGTATTGTACTTGTAGTAGGCATCAAATCCTAGTTGTGTAATTGTACTTATAGAGTCTAGAATAATGCTTGAAAGAAGTTCCAAGGTTCATGCCTCAAGCAAGGAGTTAAAGACTGTCAAATAATCACAGTTGGGATTTGAAGAAATGAAGAATTTGCCTAAGTACCAATTCGAGAAGTATATTTGTCTATTCGAGAAGTCCAGCATTCGAGAAGTCAGGGATTCGATATCTCAAGACACTATTCGATATCTCTGAATACACTGTTCGATATCTCATTCGATATCTCAGAGATTCGATATGTCTACTACTCTATTCGAGAACTCAAGAAGTCAACAAGTCAAGATGGTATTCGAGTTCTCAAAGAGTCAACAAGTCAAAGTTCCATTCGATATCTCAAGGACTCAGAAAGCTATTCGATATCTCGAGGATTCGATAAGTCAAATGTTCTATTCGACAACTCAAGGAATCCTGATGGAAAAGAGCTATTCGAGAAGTGGTTCGATATGTCAATATAACAGTGTTCGAGAACTCAGAGTTATCGATCAAGTCATTTCTAGTTCTCGAATCACTTACTTAGTCACTTCTCGAATACATTCTTGGAGACAAAATACTGAAGAAATTGTACAAGTCAGAAACCTGCAACAAGCCAATGCACTTTATGGACCACAATCTGTAACGTGCTCTGGAAAGCCTACAAGGAATCTTGGAGAGATATAGAAGAGACAAGGAGCTAAAGAAGTGGATCTAAACAGGCTTTGCAAAGTCAAATCTGTAACCGTTTGGACACTTACTCAAAAAGGATAGACAAACTAGAAAGTAATTTGTTTAGCTACCTTATTTGCAGTAAGTAGGTTGTATCCATGTTCTATAAGGACACAGCCTCACTTCATAACTTAGTAACTTTTGTGAGTCGAGTTTTTCATACACTGTAAGCTATATCTCTCTGAGAAAAACGAAGCTGAGAATACTATCATTTGTATTCAAAGATTGTAGCAACCTTTATCTAATAATACATTAGATTAAAGTGATATTGTGTTGTGTGTTGTTCTTTATCCGCATCTACATCTCTGCACACACAATACTTGTTTGCTACACAGACTCAAGGCACGAAAAGTTCAAGAATCCATTCACCCCCCCTCTGTATTCTTTATTTGTGTTCAATACTCAACAATATAATTCCACATATATCAATAACTAAATTTTATAAAATAGTTTATATACTTTAACTAATTGAAATATAAATTTATTCGCAAATTTTATAAATATTAGAGACATATTATACAAATAAATAATTTTCAAAAATCTTGATACTCACATGAGAGAAATATTTTTTAAATAATATAATCTTCATAAATCTTAATATTTATGTGAATAATGATTCTCAAATAATCTAAATTGGATTCTTATTAATATTATATAAAAGAATAAATTTAATAAATATTATAGGGGTTGGTCGACAAAATATAAAACTAAAACTAAAATTGATTTAACATAATAATTTTAAAAAACCATTCAACAGAGATGAATTAAAATCCAAATTTTAAATTTATTCAACAAATGCATAATATTATATTATGATCATGTGACATGTAAAAAATATTGTATTAAGATCTTGATATAAAATTTCATAATTTTTTCTATTTAATCCAAATCTAAAAGAATAACTTGTCTATATTATTACTATACTATCTTAAATTTTGTATTAATACATGAATTTTATTAACAAAATTTAATGAAAATACTAAATTATACATAATATCATTATTATTTTTAAAAATTTGGCCCACATCAACCAAAGTATTTGATATATTTATTTTAATAAATAATTATATGAATATGAATCGGGGATTAAGTATATTGTGAATATGTATATAGGTAGTGGTCGAAGTTTGGTCCGATATGGAGTAAGAAGGACGTGAACTATAAAGAAAGAAAGAAGAGACGGATGAGAGATAAAGGAGATTGGTGGGAAAATGGGTAAAGTACTCATTGAACAATTAAGATTAAAGGTAATTTAAAAATTGTGTGAAAAAGATTTGATTTCATATCTCATATTAGTAGTGAAGGTTCTCATGTAAGAATTTGGCTAATTATATATGGACATGATTATATACCTGGGATTTATATATATTAGATATGCGATTATCACTATTTTTTATGGTATTTATATAAAATTTATTATATACATTATTATAGAGGAGAAAATATGTTTAAATATACTATGTTTATGTATAATATATGTTGCACTTGACTACAAGATTAAGGTAACCAAGAAATGCAAAAAAAATTACTGAGATTAAAAATTGAGCTAGAGAAGCCGGTAAATTTGATTTGTTTAAGAAGAAATTTTAGAGTAAGGATAAATTATATTAACGTAAAACGTTGAATACAAGAATAATAATTTGACAATATATTATATCAATTTAATATGAGTCAGTAACATAGAATATAATTAATTGAAAATGTTCAATCAAAATATATTTAATCATTTGGATTATCTTAAAAAAACACAAAATTAATCAATATAATATTAAATTAAATAAATTTTATTAGAAAAACAATAAATATAAAAAATAAAATATTAAAATAAGTGTGCATAATACGGGTCATAGGCTAGTATAGGGTACATAGAGCGCCTTGTAGAGTTGGTCATCTACTCATCTTACAGCAAACGAAATCTGAATTCATATACAAAATCTTCTTGTCATGTATAAAAAATTTAGGAAAATTCTCAATGGTACGCCTATAGTTTTGACTTTTCCAAATGGTACGTCAAATAATTTTGGCTTCTGAATGGTACCCTTGTACTATTATACCATTCTCTACGGTACCCTTCTCGTCAACCCCCGTTAAACAAACGTTTAATTACCCCATAAACAGTAGGAAAATTCTCAATGGTACGCCTATATTTTTGACTTTTCTAAACGGTATGCCAATTAGTTTTGGCTTCTGAATGGTACCCTTATATTTTATTTTAATAAATCTATTATATATCATAGACTCAGTCCCTCCGAATCTCACTCCAAATCTAACTCCAAATTAATTCATAGGCTCGGTCCCTCCGAACCTAACTCTAAATATTTGTAAAAAATATTGTTATTCAAAGGGATTGAACCCATGACCTTGCAGAACTACATTCAACACCTGATATGGGCTAAAAATAAGCCATAAAGACACACATTAATTAAACCCAGCTTGGTCCAAATATGAAGCCCATTAACGAGGCCCGAAACCTAATTAAATATTAATTTCGTAATTAATATTGGGGTAATAAACAACTCAGCAATAAGAGTCAAATATATAATAAAATATAAGGGTATCACTCAGAAGTCAAAACTATTTGGCATACCATTTGGAAAAGTCAAAACTAGAGGCGTACCATTGAGAATTTCCCTTATTTTTTAAAGTTAATTGTTGATTAAATAAACGTTTGTTTAACGGGGATTGACGGGAGGGGTACCGTAGAGAATGGTATAATAGTACAAGGGTACCATTCAGAAACCAAAACTATTTGACGTACCATTTAGAAAAACCAAATCTAGAGGCGTACCATTTAGAATTTCCCAAAAATTTACTAATTGGGTTTTTATATAATACTTAACATCAGATTTTTTTTTGCAAAATATTTTTTTTTCAAAAATATATTTTATAAAACTATTGATTTCTAGAAAAATATTTGCAAAATACGATTTACAACCTTGCAACCACATTTGCAACTTAAATTAACTAAAATCAATCACAAATGCAACTTTAAAAATTTAGTAATTAAAATTAATTTTATTTGCATAATCAATTGTTTAATAAGTTGCACCGATCAAATCAAATGCAACCAAAATTAATCACAATTGCAATCAAAAGTAACTTTAATAATTCTTTTCTAAAATATTATTAAAATAAGTTGCATTTGGTTGGAGACCATGTTTTTATAAATATTTTTAAAAAATGAAAAATTATCAAAAAACTTGAAAACGTAGTATTTTTGTTAATCTCTCAAATATTTTCATGAGTTCAATCATCAATCATCAATATATATATATATAAAGGAGGGTACGCGGGAGTTTAGGTGGCGCTCTAAGATCGTTGCAATCTATTTTTCTAATTTTCTAGAATTTTTGAAGTTTAAACACTAATAAATATAAAAATATCTTTTAACATATTAGAATTAGAATAGGTATTCGAATTTATAGAGAGGAGAAGAGTTCGAATTTATAGAATTAGAAGTTAATTTGAAAGTTGTATACGTATTTATAATTGATTCCAAGTTCTATTGCAAGTAGAATAGGAGTTTGAATCTATATAGAATAAGAATTATAATAGAATAGTTATAATATGATTTTAAATACAAATAAATAAAAACATATTTTTATCATAGTAGAAATAGAATAAGTGTTTGAATTTATAAAATATATATATATATATAATATGTCTCTTTACCAAAATCTTATAAATACTGTTTATTTCATTATGTCATTTTTTAGTTATATTTTGTTTACCATTCTGATGCATTGCCTGGTATCCGGCACGTAGATAGCTGGAGTGTTGTTACTCTAACCATAGTTTTTTCAACAGAGACTTCTGAACACTTGGTTCGGAATTTGCTTGAGGGTTGGAGGGAAGATTTGGTTGGAGCGAGCTGTTGTCAAGAAGCCATTTCTTGGACAAAATCACTAAAGCACATTTATCAAGTGCTAATAGTTCGATTATCGGTCTGCGAATCGTGTGGTTCTTTTGCTTGCAAATGCTACATAAATTCTATGTCAGACTATGGAGAGTGGTCTGTCACTCCTCCTGCTTTTTTAATCATGTACTCGAAAGTGATAATTTTTAAGTAATGCAAATACGATTTTTTCAAAAAAAAAAAGAAGAAAGTTTGAATAATTAGATTTACAGCCTTATAATTGAGTATTTGTTTTAAAAAAAATTTAGGATGAGTCAGAGTTAAACCCATATTCTAGGATAACAGGAGACAAGTTTATTCAATCGTGCTCAAATTTCATGATCAAGTTATGACAATTGAGATTTACAAAATTCAATTTAACTTTTTTGTATTGTTCAATTACAATGTAATGAAACAGGCAGGGCAAAATTTATCGTCTCAATCTATTATTCTAATTTTTTAGAATTTTAAATATTAATAAATATAAAAATATCTTTTAATATATTAGAAGTAGAATAGGTGTTCGAATTTATAGATGAGAAGGGTTTGAATTTATAGGAAAGACATATAATTAGAAGTTCTATTAGAAGTAGAATAAGTATTTAATTATAAGGCATATGATTAAAAGTTCTATTGTAAGTAGAATATGAGTTCGAATAAACACCAATAAATATAAAAATATCTTTTAACATATTAGAAGTAGAATATGTGTTTAAATTTATAGATGAGAAGAGTTCGAATTTATAGGGAAAACATATAATTAGAATTCTATTGGAAGTAGAATAAGTATTTTTAAGGCATATGATTAAAAGTTCTATTGGAAGTAAAATAAAAATTCAAATTTATAGAGAATAAGAGTTCGAATTTATAAAAATAACATATTATTGCAAGTTCTATTGGAAGTAGAATAGGCGTTTGAATATATATATATATATAGAGCAGACATATAATTAAAAAATTTATAGGAAGTAGAATACAAAAACGGTGGTGACATCTTTTACGATATTCCAAAATTATATATTTTTTATACAAGTTATTTATACTTCTATACGGAAAAAATTTCATAAATCCAATACTAATCTTAGAAAAAAAAGTATTCGTATTTAAAAAGAAAATAACTTATATGTTAATATAATAAAAGAACATTCACAATGCGGGAACCCTAAATAAATACAGGAGTATATATAATATAAAGGGAAAATAAGTTGTTTTTTTATTTTTTAAAGCTCCAAAAGTTTTAGAAAGCTTGGAGAAAATAAAAATTGGAATTTACTCTATTTTTAGATTTTGATTTTAAGGGAAAGAAAGTGGTATAAGATGAGTATCATCAATAATATATGTAATGAAGTTGGAATTTCGATCCCAAACGAGAGCGGCTCAAAATGTATTTAACGGGAAGACGACTTACTAGAAAAGATTGTATAAACTATTAGAATTTGATATTGATATGATAAATTTTATTTCATTTTAAGAATTCGATTTTTATGGATAAACGTTGTTATACAAGTAATATATGTAAAAGTTAGGATTCTGATCTTACGAGAGAGCGGCTCAATAAGAATAACCATTTTTAACGAGAGAAAGCGGTTCATTAAAGAAACCGTGTTAAATATTAAAATTTAATATTGATGTTATAATAGAAAATAAATATATTTAAATTTTTTTAGAATTTTAGGATTTTAAATAGTAATAAATAAAAAACTATTTTTTAACATTTTAGAAGCGTAATATGTGTTCAAATTTATAGAGAATAAGAGTTTAAATTTACAGGTCATATAATTAAAAGTTTTATTAGAAGTAGAATTTGTGTTTGTAAGACATATATTTAAGAGTTTTATTGTAAGTAAAATAAGGGTTCTAATTTATAAATAAGAAGAGCTTAAATTTATAAAAATACTCATAATTTAAAAATTAATTAGAGGTAGAAAAGAGTTTAAAATGTTTTATTCGAAGTTGAATACGAAGACGGTGAAGATGTCTCATACGATTTTTTAAAATTATATATCTTTTTTCCTAAAAATCCTTTATTTGAACTTTTTTATACAAGTTAATTATACTTGCTTTAGAAAAATATGTTCATAAATTCAATATTATTACCGTAATGAAAATTCTTCGCATTTAAAAAAATTGATGTGTTAACATAACAGAAAACATGTCCATGCGAAAGTTTTAAATTAATATATGAATATCTATAATGTACAGAAAATATAAGATGTATTTTCATCTTTTCAAACTCCATAAATATTAGAAAGTTTAAAGAATGTAAAAATTGGAATTTACTCTCTATCATGGTTTTAATTTTTAAGAAAAAAGTTATTTCATAACATAAGTGCCATCAATAATATGTAATGAAGTTAGAATTTCAGTTTCAAATAAGAATGGCTCGAAACATGTTTTAACAGCACACTAGAAAATATTGTATTAGTTATTAGAATTTGATATTAATGTCATAATTTTTTTTATTTTTAGGGTTCGGTTTTTATGGATAAAAGTTATTATATAAGTATTTATAATATATGTTAAAGTTGGGATTTCAATTTTAACGAGAGAGTGGTTGAATCGAAAGAATCGTGCTTAACAAGATATCGGTTCATTAAAAAAGATTATGTAAGTAATAAAGTTTAATATTGATGATATAATATAACGCAAATATATACTGAATTTTTTAAAAAAATTGTAATGCCGCCGCGAAGCGCGGCTTTATCGACTAGTTACAAATAAAGGGATAAAATTATAATTTACTGAATATGCTTGAAATATTATAAAAAAAATTGATAGATTATTTGATTTTTAAATTACAAAAAGAAAATCCTGGAACTTCAATTGAAAAAGCCCAAAAGCCTACTTTTTTTTTTTTTATGAACAAGTGATAAAATTTTATTTTTTATAATCTGATATCCGGGTTCAATTTAAGATTTATGATAATATATACTCGCTTGTATAATCCTATTTATATATATAAAAAAAGAATTAAGCCTAAAAAAGTTATTACCATTATAAAAGTACGAATTACATAGAAACGTTTCGGGTTTTCCAAACAGCAGCAAACATGGCACCCACAAGCGCCTCCTCTGTCGAACAAGATGACGATGATGCTGAAATGGTAGATAACCAGAGATCCGGCTATAGCGACAGTGACTGCGACATTACTTTAATTCCTTCACTTAGTAATAGGAACAGGAATGTTGTGGTAGAAGACGAAGAAGAAGAAGAAGAAGAAGAAGAGGAAGAAGAAGAAGAAGAAGAAGAAGAAGAGGAAGAAGAAGAAGAAGAAGAAGAGGACGATGAAGAGGAACAAGAAGCAGAGATGGAGGAGGAAAATGGGGATGAAGATGATGATAAGGCGGAGGAGTGTTCTAGTTCTAGAGTCTTCCCTAATTCATTAACGGTGATACTAAAAGACCCCGATGTCTTGGATTGCCCTATCTGTTTCCTTCCCCTCACCATCCCTGTCTTTCAGGTCCTCTCTCTCTCTCTCTCTCTCTCTCTCTCTCTCAATCCCCCTCAATCATTTATGTTTCTGATGTTTGGATGAATATTAATTTGGGGCTTTTAGTTATACAATTATGTTTTCGTAAATTTGATTGTTTGATTGTATGTGTTCTCAATTGTTTTTGCAAAAAAATAGGAGTATCATTTTTGTCTCTCTCAGAGGTCACAATTTCTAGTAGGAGTTGGGACTTATGTTTGGTTTGTGAAGTTAGGAAATTTATTTTACAATTGAGAGGTATCGGGTGTTAAATTTGATTGAATTTGCTACTATAGACTTTAAGTGGTAGGATATTCTTGCTGAGGTGAGGGTAACTAGTGGAATGTGAGCAATACCTACCAGGCTACCACGACGATGAGGAACATACCTTTGTACAAAAACTATTACTGGCATTGCCTGCAAATGCGTTAAAGATTGTTTTCTTCATACATGGTTCATGTTCCTACTGCTGTTTGTAATCATGGATGTCTTTGACACAAGTGATCGTGTGCAGTGTTAGTTTTTGTTCCCTCCTATCTTACTTTACCATTACCATTTAACTTTTTGCAGTCACATTGTGTGATCCTGATGGCTATAGCCTATATTTAATATTGGTGTCACATTGAAACTCTAAATTCTAAAATATGATTACTATGTAATGACCTGCTAAATATAAATCAGTTATGACATCATATGCATATTTATATTATATTACTATTTTAATGTTTGTACACACCATCACACTCGCAACCAAGTCCTCATATTTTTTGTATTGATAGAATCCACTACGGACTACGCATCCCTGCACCCAATTCCTTGCTTCTTAGATTTTATTGCTTGTTTTAACCCTTTTCATATCCTTGTCATACATCAATAGTGAAATTCAATTTAATAGACTAGAGTGCAATATTAAGTCATATGGAATTCTATAGTCTAGAGAGCGTCAGTAAGTTATATAGTTGTATGGTCTACGAATACTGTCATATAATTTTTGGGATAGCTAGCCAATGCTAATACTTTATTTGAGAGAAATGAATAAAATAGCCTTACAAGTATAATATGTTTGTGTAGTCAATAAATGTACTTGGTCATTAATCAGTATGTAGCATGGTTGCCATGGTGTTGCCAATAAAGGTTCAAACCACAAAAAACGTGTGTATTGTCTTCCTTAGCCCATGGGTTATGTAAAGCGTCCTTGTGGCTTTATTTGGTGGCTTTATTTGGCATCTAATCGACCGCTGGACCTTAATCCAGGTCAAGCTCGGTGTCCATGCCAATAATAAATGTTTAAAAAGATTTGAAGACGCACAATTTGTGGAGCTGCACTACCACAAGTTTCTAATGCTACTTTCATTAACTATAGATTTTGAACTTCTTCCCCTTCCTCATATACCTATTCCCATTCTGGTGACTGCTCCGGCTCGTAACTTCTCATTTTCGTGAACTATATATATAGGTTTCTACTATCATGTAAATTGTATTAAAACTAAGATTATATTGCAATCAATTCATATATTACATGAAAAAGTTCTAATTTGCTTTTGTATTAGCAACTGAGAGTACATTTTGACATTTACTCATCTACTGGTTTTTGCAAGGCATTAATTTGTGCAACTTAGACTTAATTAGGTATGATTTATTTATTGCACATTATCACACATGCATGTATAAATTTTGTTAAAATATATTTGGAGCCCTGTATAGCTTATTAAGTTGTCTGATAGCTATAGACCCTAGTCACCCTTTACTAGTGCTGTGTCACCGTAACAATGATTTGTCAATCTAAATATGTACATATACTGATCTAATATCATTCAAGAGTTTGTGCTTTTATTGTTTATGTTTTAGACTTTTAGTTCTTGTGCTTGTGGCTGCAATAAGTTAACTCTATTTTTAGTTAGTTTATGAAGCAAGGATATTTATGTTCTAAATTTACAAATCATAGAGAAAGAAAAGTAGCTCATAGTGCTTTTCTGTATTTTTATTAGCTTACCAAGTTTTATAAGAAAATGTTAAATCTATGTTACTGCCATTTCTCAGGAATGTTTAAGTTAACCACTTAACCCTCACATATCTCTAGTGTCACTGCTCCTTTATTTGTTTTTCTCTTGGCCGTCATGATCTTGCTGTTGAGCCTTAACATAAATATGCAAAACCATAAGTTCAAGCCCTTTCTTGGAATTTCGTAGATATTGAAGATGACATATTATGTAATTGTAAGTTACTATTTTGGCTTTGAATTTATGAAAAGAAAAACTTTACTCTTTATGTTACATCTTAAAGATAGGTTTATGTAAATAACTTTAAAAAAAAAAAAGAATCATTTCATGAAATAGAGGATTTTTCACTCATCTCATGTTTATATTTGTTGTTTTACATTGTAGTGTAACAATGGACACATAGCCTGCTCTAGCTGCTGCTGCAAGATTAAGAATGTTTGTCCTTCATGTTTATTGTCAATCCGCTATAACAGATGCCGGGCTATTGAGAATGTTCTCGAATCAATCAAAATTCCATGTACGAACATCAAATATGGGTGCAAAGAGGCGACTAGTTATTACAAGAAGCATGAGCATGAACTGATGTGCATCCATGAACCATGCTCATGTCCTCATCGTGGATGTGACTTTGTGGCTTCCTCCAAGCTGTTGTACTCGCACTATTATAGCACACATCCTCATTCTGGTATCTCCTTCTACTTCAATTCCTATTTTACTGTTCCTGTAAAGAATGGTATGGAATATGTAGTTCTCCGGGAAAGGGTAGACAAAACACTGTTTGTTTTTAACTATGCTGTTCAGAGCATCGGAAATGTGGCTAGTATTACCTGTATTTCACCAAGCTCGGTAAAGAAAGGTTTCTCATACGAACTTGTTGCACGCAAAGGGAATAGCAATATCAAATTAGAGTCTTTGACGGAGTGCATGCCGAAAATATCAGAGTATATTCCTCACGGGGAATTTCTTTTGGTTCCAAAAGATTTTCTTGATAGGCACAGTTTACAAGTTCGCATACGGAGTGGGGGAGAAGGAAAACCCTGAGAGGAAGGCTTGTTTGGTATAATGTTAGTCAGATTGAGTACAAAATTGGCTTATGATAATCATGTGAAGATTTATAAATTATCTAGTTTTTCTTTAGTTTTTGCAGTGACGTGAAATCAAGAAAAGGTAGTTTTAAGTTGATAGCTTGCATTTAGCACTTTGGCTGATAATAGTAACTTATATCTTGCATCCATTGCATTTAACAATTTCACTCCGAAGGCTGCAGTTTCTTTTGTTCTTCATTATTTTAAATTTGAAAGGGATGAGGGCCAAAGATTTTTATACCGGTTGTTTTTAAGTTATTTACAGATTTATAGTTACTCGTGCATACATGGAGTCAAGAATCAGTGTGAACTCTTTGAAGCACCAGCCAGATACTTTTCAAATGGCTATCTCACCAGTACAACATCAAATATCTTGAAAGTTGAAGTGTTGAACATAAATAGAGTTCCCCAAGTAGTAAATGGTACAGACTTTACCAATCCAGCAGCCACCTGTTAATTCTGCACCTGCAACAATTTTAACCTGCAAGTGTAGACAATGTCCCCAATGGGGTCACCAAACACTTTCACTAATCTTAATCTAGTGAAAGGAGGTTTAAAGTTTAAACCCTTATGAAACACGAGGAGAAAAAATTCGGCTGGGAGAAGAATCAGTTAATAGCTTAATCCAGTCCTCTCTGTTATGTTTGTTGTACTCTGGCACAACTTAAGTGAAGTTGAGCCGATTCACTTTGAGTTTATTATGTAGAGAAAAGTTTAGCCTATCGAGTCTACAGGACTGGAGATGGGAAGTTTATCGGACCAGAAATGAGTGAGCTTTTGACTATTGGACCAGAAAGGAGTGAACTTTTGACAAACAAATCCTGATTTATGATACTTAGCAAAAAAAAAGTGTGTGCTTGTTTTTTGACAATTAAACACAATCACACTCCTGAGCTTGTGTACTTGAACAAGGAGATTGGTATGTTCAAAATTGAATTTGTAGATAAACACACAAAAGTTAGGTAACAAGCCTGAAGTTTATCTATGAGCAAATTGAATTGGTAGAAGAATTTTGTGTAGAATAAGCCAAGCTTTAGATGAGCTCGAGCTTTGTTAAAGAGTCAATGTCTACATAATCATAGTAACAGTTTCTTTCTACTATGCTTGAGTTAAAGAGTCAAGTCTACATATCATATTACCAGTTTTTTTTTGTTGTGCTTGAGTCTAAGCTCGTATGTAAGTGAGTTCGAGCACAACCTGACCTGATTCAGTACACCAAAGTTTGTAAATGAACAACTTAGTTCAACAATCTAGGGCATGATGCTCCATTAATTTTCCATTTAGGTTCGTCATAATTCAGCGACCATTTGTGACCTCTTGTCGTGTTCTACCTTCAATCCTTCTGAATATGCACAAAAGACGAGCAATTTAACTTCGAAAACTGAATTAAACCCTTTGATATGCCATAAACAGCCAAGGCCCAATAAGAAGCCCAAAACAATAAGTAAACCACCTCATGAGAATAAGAATGGCCCAGCCCAGAGTAGTGGACCCCGGGCCCGGGGCCACCACCACGTGGCGTGGTTCCCGCCCCGGACTAGGGGACCCCCTGATTTGTAGCACTCGGTATATGTGGCATCCCACCTCAGCTCACACTCCTATTTGTGACGTTGACCAACACTAGAAGACAAGGGAAGACACGTGTCAGATCGTGCCCACCACAACATGGCCACACTCCAGTCAATGGTCACACCAGACAAAGCCACGTGCCCTACATCCCGGAAGTTCAGCGGCTCGTCCCCCAAATCCAACGGTCAGGGGTGAAGGTAACCTAACCTACCCCTAAACCCTAGGCCTAGGGCTATAAATACCCCTAGTAAATAGGGTTTAGGGGTGGGCCATTATGACACACCCACACACATTTATTACTTTGTGATACTCTACTTGATTATTACCTTCCAAAGTCAACTCTTATTCTCATGCCGGAGGCACCTCGGGGCCAAACCCCCCCTCCGGTGTTGTTTTGCAGATACCCCACTACAGCTACACCACTTCCGAGGCAGGAGTTGGCGAGGAAGTACCCGATCAAGATTCAGAGTTATCATTGGCGCTAGAAGGAGGGGCCGAACCTCCGAACTCCAGAACCCCGAACCAACAGCCGAACTGAAACAACCCGAACTACCTAAAACCGAAAGCCATGCCTCGACCAAGCAAATCCACCCATCGCCCAGCAAACAGCGCCCCGAGAGAAGAACCCCTGGATCCGATCCCGGAGCCCATCCCGCAAAACCAGGTCCCGGTCCAGGAGAGGCTCGGGATCGGTCCGAATGATGCTCGGGTCACAGTCGAAGTGAACCGGTACAAGTATACCGACGTACCCCTTGACTCTGCCCAGATGGAGAATTTAACCCCGGCGGAACTAGCCGAAGCAATCCGGGCTTACCGAAATCGCCCCCATCCGGAACCTGAACCCGACCAGGGGGGAAACTCCGAGGGATCAGCCAACTCCCACAACTCACGAGCCTCGGTCTTTGCTCGCCTCGGGAATCAAGACCAAAGAAACCAAAGGGACCATCCAACCCGGAGTAAGGTCAGAGATGATGAGGCTGACGAGCTAAAACGGATGGAAAGACTCCGGGAAAAAATAAGACAAGAGGAACAAGCTAAGTTGGAGCACAGAATCCAAAGAAGGCTCCAGGAAGAGGAGGAAAGAATGAGGAAATCCAAATCCAAAAGAACCCGGAGAGAGGTAAGCCCGGAGATTATCTCAGATGATGAAGAACGTCCCAGCAACCTGGTTCAGATGATCCAGGAGCTACAGAGGAAAGTAAACAATGACTCCGGGTTTGAGATCCAAGACACACTCACCCCTTTTAGCCGCTCTCTTGAAGCCATGCCCCGGCAAAAGAACCTCAAGCACTACAACTTTGACTCCTTTAATGGGTTGGAGGACCCGGTAGAACACCTCAACTACTTTGAGCAAATAGCCCTGATATACTTCTATAACGACCTAACCAAGTGCAGGTTCTTTGCCTCCACACTAAAAGGAGCGGCTCAAAGATGGTTCAGCCGGATCCCTTCCCGGAGCATACACAGCTGGAAGGAGTTCAGGGAGGCTTTCCTCCGCAGGTTCCGAGCCAATAAAACCCCAGAATATCACATGTGCCACCTTGAAACAATTAGGCAACATGACAACGAAACACTTTCAGCTTTCATGAAACGGTTCCAAGAAGCCATAAATCAAGTCACGAATCTGGATGAAAGAGAAGCCTTGAGCATTTTCCGAAAGAACCTAGACCCGGAGCGTAGCGAACGCTATGTGATTGAATTGGTAAACAAAGAGCCCCAGAGCCTGGCTGCAGCCTATTCTATGGCCGCCAAATTCATCAAAGAAACTGATATCCTACAAGCAATGAGGATGACCCGGCAGGGCACCTCCTCGGGAAGAAGTAAAGATGATCGCTCTAGAAATGATCACAACCCAGACAAGAAGTTTAAACCCAACAAGCAATACAACTACATCCCAAGTCATCAACTAACGACCCCGGACAAATATCACTCCTCCCGAGCCAAATCCGAAGCCAAGCCCCCGAGACCGGGGAGAGCCGAGCCGAGGCCGGAACCAGACTGGACACCCCTGAACCGGCCCAGAGCCGAAATATTAAAAGAAGTTCGGAACAAACCCTTCTTTTATCCTCCCAAACCTCTGGTATCAGCCCCGGAGAACAGGCCCCGGAACAAGCACTGCGACTATCATGCAACCCATGGCCACGAGACAGAAAGTTGTGTCTCCCTCAAGTTCTTCATCGAAGACCAGGTCAAGAAAGGAAACATGGGCCAATACCTAGCTCGGAGAACCACGGAGAGGGGAGATGGATCCGGGGCTCAGAAGACTAAACATGTGGTGCACGTGGTATTGGGAGGATCCAATTCCCCTCCGGAAAGTCCGGGCTCCGGAGATGAGGTAATGATGATAGACTCGGCCCCAGAACAAATCATATCTTTCAGTAATGCTGATTTTGAAGGAGTGGATCCTGTTAGGTCCAAATGTGTTGTAGAGGGGGGGTGAATACAACTTTTCGATTATGAGAAGCAATAAATACGATGCAATAAATGAACACACAGATTCAAGGAATATATTTCTTTATATATAACTTGAAAAGGTTGCTACAACATTCATTACAAAGTATAACAGAAGTTGAGAGAGAAGTGAATGATTCTAAGCTCTGTGAATACTCTCTCTCTCTTTCTTGTGTTTTTCTCAGTATTGCTCACTTACTAAAACATTACACAAGTGCTTCTATTTATACTACATGTAATCTATGACCTGTAGTCTTCAAAGACTAAGATGTACGTGGCCCAATGATGTCCACATAAATCTTGTCTTATCTTGAAAGCTTGGAAATCTGCCAATCAGAAGATGCCATGTGTCATGTTGAAGCTGCACTCTAAGTAGAACTTCTACTTGAGAATTTCTACTTAGCCATCTCGAAATTCTAAGTAGAACTTCTACTTGAGAATTTCGACTTAGCCATCTAGAACATTTAGTACTTAGAAAATATTCTGGTCTTCAACTTGAAACTTCAATGCACATCTTGAGCTTGTGATATCTTCATATCTTCTTTGTTCTTCTACAAGCTCTTGAACATGGATCTTTATTACTGACATAAACTTGCTATCAATGTCCTGACACTTGATGCACTGGTCTGGTTCATAAGTGACTAGTCTTGATAGTGTTTCTGCTTCTTGAATAAATTACCATATTCACTTAGTAACTTGGCTTTCCAATATTTGCTTTCCTTCTTGTTCACTTGAAATCAATTGGTCTTGTTGATACTGATAGTTATGATCTTGAATCTCGAATTCTCAAATCACTGAGGCCTGAACAACTTTGACTTGAACTTCTCTCAATGATTTCTTCTTGGCTTGATCATAGTTAACATGTTCAATTGTATCAATTACCTTGTCTTCATTTAGTGTTGATTCCTTGTGACTTCTTGTTCTTGATTGTCTTCTGGTTAAGTATCTTTTCTTTTAATTGAGTTACATTAGTTATAGTGTTACAAGTTAATACACTCTGCCTTTCAATCTCCCCCAATTTGATTGTCTAACAATGACATTCAAATTAATGAAGGATAACTCAACTAAACAAGAGACGAGAAAAGATAATTAACATTACAGTCTTGAAAAATATACAATTTACAAGTACATGAAAACAATACAAAGAACTTAAACTAGAAACAGAATTCGAACCTCGAATTAAAGATCATTTGAATGATTCCTATCACCTGGATTATTTCATATCTTTTAGTCAAACTTATATCACCTTATTGGATTCATTCTAAGATGAATTTTCCTCAAGTGAGTTAAAGCAACCGAAAGACATGAAGGTTTTCCAACTTCAAGTTCACACCACTCTGACCTTTAACCCTAATTCCGTTTCCTCTTTCTAGCTTCAGCAGCTTGGTCCTTTTCTTCTTTCTGCCTTCTGCGCTTCTCCTCCTGCTGCTTTTGTTTCTTATATACTGGATTATGAAGTTGCGTCCACCTAGTATTCAACAAACTTACTGCTTCCATCTCTAGAGGGTTCCTGGGTTCTGGGTAAGGATGTTTGAAAAGCCTTCTGAGTTTGTCCACCTCCTGAGTAGTTCTGATCTCTGGAATGTCCTCAAATTTCTTCATTATAAGCCGAGGTTTCCTATGAGTTTTATCAGCTTTAAACTGACAGTAGATCATTTTGGGATAGCCTATGACACGGTTAGTATTGTGGACACTAGCCGCATCTCGCTCCAATCGCTTCATTTCCACTACTACATCAGATAGGTAACTCACGAGTCTCTGCTTTTCTGTCACATACTTAACTTCCACATCTTCCCATTTGAACACATATAACACTTTCTCTAGAAATGCAGCATCTTGAGTCTGTTGCAGCCATTGTCTACTCATATGCAAGAGTGTTTGCTTCTGGTCTGCATCTATGAATACTAAGGCATCAGCTGTATTATCAGCAAAAGAATGTATCCAGTATACGCTGTCTCTTCCTGGAACACCAACTGCCTCCCTTATCTCTCCTTGTTCAAGTGCTCCAGAAGGAAGATTCAGAGCTTCATCAACGTTCTTCATTGCTTGAAGAATATTCCAATTCCTCTCTATCAGCTCTGGTTCAATCTTCACATTATCAAGAGGGTTTGGAGCAATGACATCACACTTCCACACCTCATTGCTCTTCTTTAGTATGACACTTTCAATGGTCTTCACTGATTTATCTTTAAGCACAGAAGCGAATCCCTTACCCATCATCTGCCTACAGACGGCCTTAAGAGATTCCACTGAAAGTTCCATTAAGTCCTTTTCCTCCAGGCTCACCCTCTTTAATTTACTGTCAACCACCATCCGGACAACATTTGGATATGCTGAGAATTCTGGACCCTTGTCCTCTGCTAGCCGCATTAACTGATCCCTATACAGAATGCTTAGATTCTCAGAATGAGAGTATTGAATTTTTGTTGCTAGCAAGAACAACTCTGATGCAGATCTTCTCGTCATGAATTGATCATCCACATACATGAAAGACATTGGGACTCCTTCTATGAAAGACAAAATAACCTGCCACTCCTTTTGCGTTGAATTGTATCCAACCCTGACTTTAGAAATTAATCTCTTTAAAGCATTTATGTAGTCAGCAGCCATTGGATTCTGCAAATTTAGTTGGTAGAACAGATCATCTGCTTCCTTGTTATGCTCTCCTTTTGTACATGGTCCCATCAAAATCTTTCTTGCGTCATCCCATTTCTGTCCTATCCTTCTATTATCCAGATTGATTTGAGGATCAGCTAGCCTTGCAAGCTCATAATCGTACTGCTTTCCTTGTAGCTCCGCTTTCTTTTCCTGAAACGCAGCACGATCTTGCATTGCCTTCATTTTAAAGTACTCAGCTTGATCTAAGGCTAACTGTTGAGCTTCAAGGGTTTCTTCATCAACCGTAATTTCTTCAGGCTTTCCGACAGACATCCCAGCACCGCCACCTTGATCTTTCAATGATCTCTTTATAGCATGTTTCAAAGGTGCGTCTTCCATATCAGAATCTGAATCAATTACCTCCTGTACTTTTTCTTGATGACTTAGGTCAATGAATGGTTCATCTTGCTCAACCATTATTGCCTTACCCTTTTTCCTCCTCAGAGCCTCTTCTTCAACAGACGGCTCAACTTCAATTTCTCTGACAAGATCAGCATGTTCTTGAATTTCTTCGATTTGAACTCCCTGCTGTCTCGTCTCCTTTATACTCTCCCCCTTAGGTGAGTTATCCTGAACTCCACCCTGGTCTCCAGATCCACCAGCTGTATCAAAATCTTCAAACCCGGAACCATAGGCTCCTGCTCCACTAGCACCACCTGTACCAGCATCGGGGGGAGGTTGTTGCGGCGCGAAACATTCCTGGGGCACAAAACTTCTGATTGCGAACATAACTCTGCTTATCTCCACAGCCAGAGTATCCATTGTAAGCTCCATTGCTCCCATCCTGTCATTCAGGGTGTTTCCCAAGACACCAGCAGCATGGCCCATGTCATTTACCTGATTTTTCAAATCAGTAAAAGCTGAAGCTTGAAGTGCCATTCGTGCTGCGTAGTCGTCAAGTGCCCTTTGATTATCTCCAACATTCATCCCTAACTGCCCAAACTCCTTCATTTGATTTTCCATAAAAGACAAACGAGATTCAAGATTTTCAGAATTAAGGGACGGTGTTTGGTTTAGGTGACCTCGCTCTAATTCTCGTTCTGTTGGTATTTGGCGCTCGGTTTCGGGCCTTAAAAATGAAGGTCCCTCTCTCCCTAACCTCTCACACACACTCCCTGTCTCACGCTCGTGTATGTCTTCAATAATTGATCCAAAATATGAAGAAGTACCTGCAGAAACTTGATAAGAAATATAATTTGCAGTTATGGGATCAATTGCTGTTTGTTCCTGAGTTGGAATCTCAGGCTGAGAGGCTACAAAGTGTTCTTGTACAACATCAGAACCGATCCTCTTTGTAGCATCAGTACGTACCGGTGAAGGTACGGTTGAAGTTTTTAAAGCTTCATGTCCTCTTGAAGCAACAGTATCTTTAAGAGGTACAAAATCATCATCAAAATCAAAATCCCTATGTGCAGATTGTTCAAGGGGTGAACCACTCTCGTGAGGTGGAGTGGTTGCGTGTGACACTCTAGGGTTTGACTGAGGTTTAGAAGTAGCAGCATGAGAAATTTTGGCTTTCTTTCGAGTAAGAGGCTGCTCTTCGGGGTCACTCTCCTCATCATTTCCTACATTTATATGTGCTGGCTGTTTGGATTCCGGTGACTTGGATGACAAGGAATTAGAAATATAGCTCTCACCCTGGGATAGATCCTGCGGGCTAGCAGTCTCTTGGGTCTGGGAATCAGAAACATAGGAAGAGGAATGAGTAGAGTGTCGAGAGAGATTACCTGATTCATTACCTTGTTCGTCTCCGCTTTGTTCATCAGGAATCGCTTCAAATGCCTCAGCATAGGCAGACCGATTCTGAGCATGTGATGAAGCTTGCGAGAATTCCATCAAAGTGGTAACTCCCTCATCATATGTAAGCCACTTTTGTAAGGTATCAGGAACAGACATCGGTTTTCCATGATGTTTATCCTGATTTTCAACTGTTGAAAGTGACTTAGTGCCCATCCCTAGCGGTGCAGATGATGGACCACTGGCAAAACTCCGTCTAACAGCAAGAGCATCCTTCGGTACTAAACTATTGATCAGCATCTGTAGGAACCGAGGAAACCAGTAGACAACATCTGTGGTGTTGAGGTCTCTGCTTGCAGGAGATCCCATCACGGCCACTATCTCAGAGAGAACTATTCGTCCATAATTTATATCCAGCTCTCTTGCTAGGGCAATTCCAAGGTTTTGCATGGGAATGGAAATTTGATGGTAATCGCTTTCTCGTGCCCGAAAACATCTTGTGATGGCCTCGAAAAAGTAATTCCATTCCACATGAAGAAATTGTTTTTGGATGTTTCCAGTGATCCGGCCAGTCGGAGGATAACACCCTATTTCTTCAAAGAATTTGAGGCGATCTGCAGCTGTAGGTTCTGGATCATAAGCATCTTTAATGGGGAATCCCAGAACCTTGTTGACAATTTGTTCAGTCACCACATATTCCTGACCCGCTAAGGTAAACCTGAAACCAAAGGGGGTTGATTTGCTCCCAAAAGAAACCGCACTAGTCCATAATTGCTGTAAAGCATCATGCACTAGTGTAGGTTTAGCAGTAAAAGCATCGCTAGCTTTGGAATACAAATTGAGAAATCGTATCCAAGACTTAAAGCGCGGGAGTTGATTACCAATTTCCGTAGAAATATTATAAAAATTGTTTTTGGCAAGTGAAAATTGGTGAGCCATTTTAATTAAGAGTTTTTTCTTTTAGAAAAATGTGAATTTTAATTTTAATTTTCGAAAAACAATTAATTAAACAATTAATTAAACAATTAACTGTTATAACCCTTTTAATTTATCAAGAACACAAAAGTTCCTTTTTGAGAAATCAAACTACGGGCTCCAACAAACAGTTAATGTAAGGCAAATTTCGAACCACTAATTTAAATCTGCTTTAACAGTGAAGTGTTTGTGTGAAATCGTGTATGAACAGATCTGTTAACTTTTGTGTGTATATACGTGTGTATATATATCTCAAGAAAGATGAACCAATAAACACACAAGAACAGAGATTAACAGTAACACACAAGTGATAGCAGTCAAAAAATGGGCATTAATTCGTTGTCCGTATGAGATTTGCCACAAAAATAACGAATCAATGGTTGAAAATATGAAATCGCCTGTATGTATATGTGCGGCTGTAAAACTCTATTAGGTAAAAGTGAAAGAAAAACATCGAGTTAAAGATGTATATATAGACATTACTGTGAAATGACTAAAATGTCCCTGTTAAAAAGTGTGAAAAACATTAAGTACATACAGGGAACACTCAAGTCGAAATTCCATCTCGAAGTCTATCTCGAAGTCTATCTCGAACTTTCTAAGTCGAACTTCGAGATAGAGTTCGAGATAGCTGTTAACTCGAAAACCTTTACCATTTATCTTGTAAATGACCATGTAAACAGCACACACCAACCTTACTAGGGAAACCTATCTCGAAATTCAAGTAGAAATTCGAGATAGACTTCGAGTTAGGAGTTAACTCGAAAAATCCCCTTAACAACTGATAGCTCTATCTCGAACATCAAGTCGAAATTCGAGTTGAGTTTCGAGATAGAGTCCAACTCGAAGTTGTAAACTAACTCGAAGTATTCTCAGTTCTTTTCAAAAATATTTCCAAAAATGGAAACTTATCTCAACCTTCGAGATAAAGTTCGAGATAGAAATTATCTCGAATATTTTGAAGAAAATAAATAGGCACACTGGTAACTCTAAGTCGAACTCTAAGTCGAATTTCGAGTTGAATTTCGAGATAGAGGCTAACTCGAAATTCTTCCCAGACTTAGAATTTTCAAAACTTCACTCTGGAAGCTCAAATCGAAATTCAAGTCGAATTTCTAGATGAGTTTCGAGATAGAAACTAACTCGAAATTTTGAAGATACTTAGATTAATTTGACAATTTTTCTTTGAAAAACTCAACAATTAATTTTGTCAAATTAATATAAATATCAATTCAAGGATTTTAATATATGACATAATTAAAACATTCCTTGATAATTCTAAGGCCTCTAATTACATGAAAAACACAGGTAAATTCATCTAAAAATCATGCAAAATTTAGAATATTATGAATTTAACTCCCCCTAAGTTCATGCAATCTAACAAGCATAAATTCACAGATTTGTGCTATAAAAGACACTTAAAACACACTGAATTCATGCAAAATCACACTATATGCATCCTATAATAATCATTAATTAGGCATTTTAAAGTCTAAACACATAATGATTAAATAGCTTGCATATACCAACATAACCATGGATTTTACAGATAGAAGGCTTTACTAACTTGTGTTAAGCATTCCCAATTCACCAACCAACCTATTGAATGTTACTTCATCAAGAGGTTTGGTGAATATATCTGCAATTTGTTGCATTGTGGGCACGAAATGTAGCTCCACAGTCCCCTCCTCGACATGTTCTCTTATGAAGTGATACCTGATGTCGATGTGCTTGGTTCTTGAGTGATCTACAGGATTGTTGGTTATGGCAATGGCACTTGTGTTGTCACACATAATTGGAATTTTCTTGTGCTCCATGCCATAATCCTTCAATTGGTTCCTCATCCACAGTATTTGAGCTACACAGCTTCCAGCAGCAATGTACTCAGCTTCAGCAGTAGAAGTAGATACTGTATGTTGCTTTTTACTTTGCCAGGACACCAATCTTCTGCCAAGAAATTGACAAGCACCAGATGTGCTTTTCCTATCAATCCTGCAACCTGCATAGTCTGAATCCGTATAGCCAATTAGATTAAAACCTGTATCTCTTGGGTACCAAATTCCTAGATTTGGTGTGCCCTTGAGATACCTAAAAATTCTTTTGACGGCTATGAGATGTGATTCTCTAGGATCCGCTTGGAACCTTGCACATAAACAAGTCGCGAACATTATATCGGGTCTACTTGCAGTTAAATAGAGAAGTGAGCCAATCATACCTCGATAGCTTGTGATGTCAACTGGTTTACCTGTTTTGTCTTCATCAAGCTTCGTGGCTGTTGCCATGGGAGTCTTGGCTGCTGATGCATCTTCTAGATTATACTTCTTGAGTAAATCTCTGACGTACTTGGATTGACAGATAAAGATACCATCTTTTCTCTGACTGATCTGTAACCCAAGGAAGAAGGACAGCTCTCCCATCATGCTCATCTCGTATTTGTCTTGCATTAGCTTAGCAAATTTCTCGCACAAGCGCTCATTCGATGACCCGAAGATAATATCGTCCACATAGACTTGAACAAGTATTAGATCATTCTTCACATTCTTATAGAACAATGTTTTGTCAATTACTCCCCTAGTAAAACCACTTTCAATTAAGAATACGGATAGGGTTTCATACCAACATCTTGGGGATTGCCTGAGGCCATAGACAGATTTGAAGAGAAGATACACAAAATCTACAAGTTCTGGATCAATGAAGCCAGGCGGCTGTTCCAGATACACTTCTTCTTCTAACTCTCCGTTCAGGAAGGCACTTTTCACATCCATCTGGAAAACCTTGAAGTTCTTATGTGCTGCAAATGCCAAAAACATCCTGACTGCCTCAAGTCTTGCAACTGGTGCATAGGTCTCATCATAATCAATTCCTTCTCGCTGAGAATAACCTTTTGCAACCAAACGAGCCTTGTTTCGTGTTACAAGTCCGTTTTCATCCATTTTATTTCTGAATACCCACCTTGCTCCAATTACTGATTTGTTCTTTGGTCGGGGTACCAGTTTCCAAACTTTCTGCCTTTCAAACTGATTGAGTTCCTCTTGCATTGCAATCACCCAATCAGCATCACCAAGAGCTTCTTCTATTTCTTTAGGTTCAAGCTTGGATAAGAACCCAGAATATAAGCAAATATTAGCCAGGTCAGCTCTTGCATTTCTTCTAGTAGACACACCAGCATCTGGATCACCAATAATTAATTCAAACGGATGGTCTCTATTCCATACTCGTTCTCTTGGAAATTGTCTTGATGATTCAGCATGACTTTCTGAATTTTGGTGCTGACTACTTTGAATACTTTCACTAACTCCCCCTGAGTTAGTGCCAGCTCCTACAGAACTAGAGTCAACTCGATTCGAGCCTTGAACAGTAGTCCTTGAGCTGCTATTTACTCCCCCTGAGTTGTTACCGGTTCGTACTGAAGAAGTCTCTCCTGATCTTGTAGAATTAGCTTGTTCACTAGACTCAGGTTCTTCACGTACACTTGGAACATTTAATGGGACAACCAACTCAGGTTCATCTTCAAGATCTTCTAAGTCCAGATTCTGAAATTTTAGGGACTCAGGTTCACTAGAATCTCTTGAAATTGATGAGAGTTTGGTATCGTCGAATCTGACGTTGTAGCTTTCAGTCACTTTTCGATCATTTATTAAGAACACCCTATAAGCTGCTACCACATCTGTGGAGTAACCAACAAAGATTCCTTCACGAGCTTTTGCTGCAAATTTGCCTAGATTTTCATCATCTATAAGTACATAGCATTTTGCTCCGAAGACATGAAAGTATTTGATTGTTGGTCTTCTTCCGTTCATTAACTCACATGGTGTCTTTTCTTTATCTTTTATGATCAAGGATCGATTTTGAGTGTAACACACGGTACTCACTGCTTCTGCCCAGAAATACAGAGGAAGTTTCGAATCATACAACAAAGTTCTTGCTGCTTCAACCAATGTTCTATTCTTCCTTTCAACTACTCCATTTTGTTGTGGAGTTCTCGGGGCTGAGTACTGACGACGTATTCCTTTAGATACACAGAAGTCATTTAACACTGCGTTTTTAAATTCAGTGCCATTGTCTGATCTAATCGTCTTCACAGTAAGTGTTGAAACATTCTCAATTTGAGTGATGTGATCAATGATTAAGAAAGGTACTTCGTCTTTCGTCATTGCGAACAATACCCATGTATACTTGGAGAAGTCATCCACGATTACCAATGCATATCTTTTCCTAGACAAAGATAGGACATTTACTGGGCCAAACAAATCCATATGAAGAAGTTGCAGAGGCTCAGTGATACTTGAAATTTCTTTGCTTTTATGCGAGGCTCGCTTCGACTTTCCCATTTCACAGGCTTCACAGAGTCCTTTCGGAGCGAACTCCATTTGAGGTAGATCTCTCACCAATTCTCGCCTCGCGAGAGCATTCATCGTTTTGAAGTTTAAGTGAGATAACTTTTTGTGCCATAACCAGCTTTCATCATCTGAAGCTTTGCTGTAGAAACAGGTGACTTCATTCTGATTTGCTGAATCCATGTCTGCAACAAAAAGATCTGCCTTTCGAACTCCTCTCAAAGCCAATGAACCTTCCTTGATGTGAGTGATTGATACACCTTTCTTGTTGAAGACAATTTCGTAACCTTTGTCACAGAATTGACTGATACTCAACAAATTATGCTTTAATCCCTCAACATAGGAAATATCTTCAATGATGACATTGCCAGTTTTCAGTTTGCCATATCCCTTTGTCACACCTATGCTGTCATCTCCAAAGGTAACATAAGGGCCAGCTTTCATAACCAACTCTGTAAGCAGGGACTTGTTTCCAGTCATATGCCTCGATGCTCCACTATCTAGCACCCATATAACTTTATTTCTCTTTTGCTTAATGCCCTCTGGTTCCTCTGATGTCTCAGCCATGAGCGCAAAGTTTGCTACATGAGTAACATCTTCCTCATCTGAATCATCCCAAGCTCTTCCTTCTGTTACTACTAAAGCTCTTTTACCATGTTTTTCTTTCACCAGTGATTCATACTTGCTTTTGAGGGCTTCAAATGTCTCTTTTGGATAAGTCTGTTTAGGCTTTTTGCAGTCCGAGGCAAAATGTCCAGGTTCACCACAATTATAGCAATTGAACTTCATTTTGAAATCCAACGGAGATTTGTAGCTGGTACTCTTGCCTTTGCTTTTGTAGCCTGATGAACTACCACCACCCTTAGCAGCCCGATAATAAGATGAAGAATTTCTTTGTGGTCGGTTGCTCTTTCTGAATCTCATATTGCTGAACTTCCTTGCCATGTATGCCACGACACTATCGTCCATGTTGTCCAGCTCTTCTTGGGTGAAGTAGTCATCATCACTGTTGGATGCGCACTCGTCATCATTATCAACTTGATGTGGTGCAGGTGATGATTTAGGCTTTGCTGCAACCATTGCCTTCTTAGACTCTTCCTCATCAGCAACTAATCCTGATGCAGTTTCTTTTCCCTTTGAATCATTGTCCCATGCTTGATCTTGAAGAGTTTCCAGCTCATAGGTCTTCAGAATTCCATAATATTCTTCCAGAGAAGTTGTATGCAAATCTCTGGTTTCTCTGATTGCGTAGACTCTATGTTCAATGCTCTTTGGCTGGTTCCTCAAATATCTTGTATTGGTTTCAACCATGGGGAGAGTAACACCTCTCAGATTCAAATCCAATACCAACTGACTGAATCGTAGGTAGACATCTGTTATGCTTTCTCCTTTTCGTATTCTAAAGGTGTCATACTCCATCTTGAGTATAAGTGTCTTGTTGCTTCTGACCTCTGCAGATCCTTCCATGACAACTTCTATCTTGTCCCAAATCTTCTTTGCTGTATTCAAACCCTTGACTATGTTGAACATTTCATGATCGAGAGATTCCATCAAGGTTTGTCTTACAGAAGTATCATAAGCTATTTGCTCCTTGTCAGCATCCGTAAAGTCCGCTGCCTTTTTAGGCTCAGACCGAGCAGGTATAACCTCCTCTCCTTCCGTACGCTCAGGAATAGCTTTCATTGGAACAAATTTACCCTTTTCAAGGACTTCCAGATACTCAGGGTTAATTGTCTCTAAGTAGAGTCTCATTCTGAAAACCCATTCTTCATAGTGATCTCGGTTGAACATTGGGATCTTGAAAGAATTTTTAGGAGCCATTTCAAATCTTGTCACTAAAAAATTCTAAGTACCCAAGACTAGGCTATGTAGAATATCTATGTAGAACTTCTGCCAAGTCGAAATTTTTCTAAGTAGAAATTTTGCTCAAGTCGAAATTTCTCTAAGTAGAAATTGTCCAAGTCGAAATTCACCAAGTAGAAATTGTCCAAGTCGAAATTCTATGTAGAAAATCTCAAGTCGAAATTCTATGTAGAACTTTTGTCCTTGGAATAATTTTCTGCAGATTACTTTAATATTGAATACACAATATCACCTTTTTGACTTTTGATTACTTTACACACCGAAAGTGACTAACCCACTTGCTAAGCACTGAGTACACTTTCTTTTGCTTTCGGCCAAGGAATAATAATCAAATCAAAAGTACAAAAACACCTTTTTGACTATCTTATTTGTTTGAAAAAGGAGATCAAAAAGTTGTTGGGTTATCTTCTTTGACAAGAACAGATGATGAACACTCAAGAACACCAAATATCAATGAACCCAGATTAATTCACAAAAATTAATTAAAATACACCCAAGCCAAATAATCACACCTGGAGTATTTAAATAATTTTTCCCGGATGAGTTTTCACTGGAAACGAATTAAAGCTCACTTTTCGAAAAAATGAAAAGTAGATCTAGAAAATGAAAACTCACGATTCTTCTACCAAACACAAGGATCTATGTTTTGTATGTTAAACATCCTCTCTGATACCAATTGTTAGGTCCAAATGTGTTGTAGAGGGGGGGTGAATACAACTTTTCGATTATGAGAAGCAATAAATACGATGCAATAAATGAACACACAGATTCAAGGAATATATTTCTTTATATATAACTTGAAAAGGTTGCTACAACATTCATTACAAAGTATAACAGAAGTTGAGAGAGAAGTGAATGATTCTAAGCTCTGTGAATACTCTCTCTCTCTTTCTTGTGTTTTTCTCAGTATTGCTCACTTACTAAAACATTACACAAGTGCTTCTATTTATACTACATGTAATCTATGACCTGTAGTCTTCAAAGACTAAGATGTACGTGGCCCAATGATGTCCACATAAATCTTGTCTTATCTTGAAAGCTTGGAAATCTGCCAATCAGAAGATGCCATGTGTCATGTTGAAGCTGCACTCTAAGTAGAACTTCTACTTGAGAATTTCTACTTAGCCATCTCGAAATTCTAAGTAGAACTTCTACTTGAGAATTTCGACTTAGCCATCTAGAACATTTAGTACTTAGAAAATATTCTGGTCTTCAACTTGAAACTTCAATGCACATCTTGAGCTTGTGATATCTTCATATCTTCTTTGTTCTTCTACAAGCTCTTGAACATGGATCTTTATTACTGACATAAACTTGCTATCAATGTCCTGACACTTGATGCACTGGTCTGGTTCATAAGTGACTAGTCTTGATAGTGTTTCTGCTTCTTGAATAAATTACCATATTCACTTAGTAACTTGGCTTTCCAATATTTGCTTTCCTTCTTGTTCACTTGAAATCAATTGGTCTTGTTGATACTGATAGTTATGATCTTGAATCTCGAATTCTCAAATCACTGAGGCCTGAACAACTTTGACTTGAACTTCTCTCAATGATTTCTTCTTGGCTTGATCATAGTTAACATGTTCAATTGTATCAATTACCTTGTCTTCATTTAGTGTTGATTCCTTGTGACTTCTTGTTCTTGATTGTCTTCTGGTTAAGTATCTTTTCTTTTAATTGAGTTACATTAGTTATAGTGTTACAAGTTAATACACTCTGCCTTTCAGATCCTGACCACAATAAAGCCCTAGTGGTGACCTTAGACATCGCTGAAAATGAGGTAAAAAGAATCCTTTTTGACAATGGCTCCTCTGTCAACGTATTGTTCAAACACACCATGGATAGAATGCAGCTCGGCAGTGTCAGAATGAACGAATGCAGGGAAGACCCGCTATACGGCTTCGGCCATAACTTGGTCCCCATCCAAGGAACCCTTTACTTGCCGGTCCAGTTCGGCACCGCCCCGAAGCAGATAACCCATATGGTCAAATTCTACGTGATCAATATTCCTTCCTCCTACAATGTGATCCTCGGGCGCCCAGCCTTGACCAAACTCCGAGCCATAACCTCAACCCCGCACCTTAAATTCAAATTTCCAACGACCTCCGGGGTTGGAGAGGTGAAGGGCGATACCGAAACAGCTAGCCGATGTTATGGCCAAGCCCTAGTCATGGCAGAAACAGACCCGGAGAATAAGAGGAAAGCCTCCTCCTATCAGAAGAATTTAAGCAGAAAGAAACACAGAGCCACAACTTTCAAGAACCCCGGAAAGGAGGTACAAAACATTGAAACAACAAGTGCCCCGAACCAGGAACCAGGTACATCCGAGGCCCGGGAATATCTAGCCTCAAACTCTCAGGCCCGGGTCCAGAAGTCATCCCTGGTGAAAGATCAAGCCAAGCTAGAACCCGCCGTAGAAATTGAGACAATCGAGCTCATCCCAGGAAACTCAGAAAGAAAAGTCAAGATCGGAACCGGTCTAGAAGCTGCCTTCAGGCAAGAACTAATCCAACTACTCCGGGAATATGCTGATGTTTTTGCTTGGAGTCCATCCGACATGCCCGGGCTCCGAGAATCCCTTGCCATGCATAGCCTAGATGTTGATCCTAGAAGAAAACCTGTGAAACAGAAAAGAAGGAACTTCGCCCCGGAGAGGCAGAGAGCTATAGACGAGGAAGTGGACAAACTACTTAAGGCAGATATTATCTGCGAGGTCAAATACCCGGAGTGGCTAGCCAACGTGGTTCTAGTCAAAAAGCCTAGTGGAAAATGGAGGATGTGTGTCGATTACACGGACCTGAATGAAGCCTGCCCCAAAGACCCATATCCATTACCAAGTATAGACCAGCTCATCGACGCCACTGCCGGACATGTGATGCTCAGCTTTATGGACGCTTTCTCCGGGTACAACCAAATCAAGATGAATCCCGCAGATATAGCCAAAACTGCATTCATCACTCACAGAGCTGTCTACGCTTATAAGTTCATGCCCTTTGGACTCCGGAATGCCGGAGCTACATATCAAAGAGCCATGGTGGAAGTCTTCAAGGACCAAATTGGCCGAAATCTGGAGTCCTATGTCGACGACATCATTGCCAAGTCTAAAACCGTCAAGGAGCATGTCCCCGATCTACGGGAATGTTTTGAAAACCTTAGAAAAAATGAGATGAAGCTAAATCCGGAGAAGTGCACCTTTGGGGTGGCAGCAGGAAAATTTCTAGGCTTCATGATCAGCCAAAGAGGGATTGAGGCTAATACGGAGAAGATAAGGGCCATCTTGGAAATGCAACCACCCCGGACTCAGAAAGACATTCAGAAGTTAGCCGGATCATTGGCAGCCCTAAGAAGATTCATATCCAAGTTGGCAGAAAAGTGTTTGCCCTTCTTCAACTTGCTCAAGGGGGCCAGCAACAAGAAAGAAATCACTTGGAGCCCTGAGTGCCAGCAAGCTCTTGACAACATCAAACAATATCTATCATCACCACCCCTCTTAACGAAGCCTGAAACCGGGGAACCCCTACATCTATACCTCTCCGCCGGGCCCCTAGCTGTGGCCGCGGCCCTAGTCCGGGAAGTCGAGGGAAACCAATGGCCGGTGTACTACATCAGCCAAGTCTTGAAAGATGCAGAAACCAGATACCCCAATCTGGAGAAGTTTGCCTTTGCCTTAGTCACGGCCTCAAGGAAACTCAGACACTATTTCCAAGGCAGAGAAATCAAGGTTGTAACCGATCAGCCACTACGAAGGATAATCCATAAGCCGGACGCATCAGGCAGATTGATAAATTGGGCAATTGAGCTAAGCCAATTCCACTTGACATTCGTACCCCGGACAGCCATCAAGGCACAAGCTTTGGCAGATTTCATAGTAGAGTGCTCCTTCCCAGAACCGCAGCAAGCTACCAAAGTAACTGAAAATGTGACAAACCAGAACCGAGCCCCGGGATCATGGACTCTCCATGTAGATGGATCCTCAACAGCTGACAGGTCCGGGGCAGGAATAATAATGAAAAGCTCGGAAGACTTCCAAATCAAACAGGCCATAACATTCAAATTCCTGGCAACCAACAACCAAGCCGAATATGAAGCTCTCCTAGCCGGGCTAAGGTTAGCACGAACTCTGCAAATCAAAAACCTGGACATCTATAGTGACTCAAAAATCGTGGTACGGCAAACCAAAGGCGAATACATAGCCAAAGATCAAAAGCTAGCCCAATACCAAGCACTTGTCAAGAGCTACTTAGCCACCATTCCGGAGTACCAAGTCAACCAGGTCAACAGAGAAGAAAATTCCGAAGCCGATGAGCTATCCAAGCTAGTCCAGAACTCAGCGGAACTAGGCAGTTCGGTCTACTTCGAAGAATTGGAAACCCCGGCCATCAACCAAGAAGTGGTAATGGAGATAGACGGCACCCCGAACTGGATGACCCCTTTCATCCTCTACTTGGAAAAAGGGAAATTGCCCGAAGATAAGAATGAGGCCAGAAGGTTGAAAAACAAGGCTTCAAAATACTTCATAGAAGACAACCAGCTCTATCGCCAAACCTTCTCATCCCCAATACTGAAGTGCGTAGGCCCGGAAGAAGCTAATTACTGTTTACAAGAAGTGCACGAAGGGATTTGTGGGGACCACATGTCCGCAAAGGCCCTCGCATACAAAATCATAAGGCAAGGTTACTACTGGCCAACAATCCACTCAGATGCAGTAGAATTCGTCAAGAAGTGCAGAAACTGCCAACTGTTCAGCAATATACCAAGGCAAAGCCCGGTCCTGCCATCTTCAGTTCTATCACCCATCCCCTTTGCTGTGTGGGGCATCGATATAGTAGGGCCTTTCCCCCGGGCCAAGGGTGATCTGAGGTACCTCCTTGTAGCCATTGACTACATGACTAAGTGGGCCGAAGCAAAGGCAATGAGGACCATAAATCAACAAGACTGCATCAAGTTCATGGACAACATACTAATGCGGTTCGGCCTTCCCAGGGTCCTGGTCTCAGATAATGGTCCCCAGTTCGTCGGCTCCAATTTTGAAAATTACTTGAAGGAAAGGGGAATCAAACACAAGAAATCCTCAGTAGCCTATCCCCAGGGAAATGGGCAAGTCGAAGTGACAAACAGAATTCTGCTAAGGGGAATTGAGAAGAGGCTGAAGGAGAGCAAGAACAAATGGCCCGAAGAACTACCAAATGTGCTGTGGGCATACAGAACTAGCCCGAGGTCCGGAACAGGAGAAACCCCGTTTAAACTAGCTTACGGAACCGAAGCAATGTTGCCAATTGAAGTAGGTTCTCCCTCCCACAGAGCAATCAACTTTGATGAGGATGCAAATGAAGATGGGTTACGAGTTAATCTGGAACTAGTTGATGAGGTCCGGGACAAAGCAGTACAAAGAATGGAGAAGTATAAAGAGAAAACTAGAGAGTACTTCGGGAAGAAGTCAAGGGTCAAAAACTTCCAAATCGGGGATCTGGTACTCCGGGACGCCGAAGCTTCAGACCCCACTAACACAGGAAAGCTTATGCCTAAGTGGGAAGGTCCCTACAGGGTTAAGGAAGTACTTCGCCCCGGAACCTACAAGCTCAGTCACATGGACGACACGGAAGTCCCCAACACCTGGCACGGCCTCAGACTAAGAAAGTACTACCAGTAAAAGACAATAGCTTTAGCCCATATATGGGCATAGTTTGGGAATTGTACTTGGAAATCATGTAACCGCTTTGATATCAATGAAAAAGAGTTCTAGTTCTTACCTGGCACTTCAATCTCACAATTATTACCAGTACCTACTTGGAAAAGTTTTCATCCTTTCCAAGTAGGCCAAAGCCCGGGACCTTAGCAATGCTTTGGCCCGGGAAGCCATAGGCATCAAAATACCTATTTGGAAAAGTTTTCATCCTTTCCAAGTAGGCCAAAGCCCGGGACCTTAGCAATGCTTTGGCCCGGGAAGCCATAGGCACCAAAATACCTATTTGGAAAAGTTTTCATCCTTTTCAAGTAGGCCAAAGCCCGGGACCTTAGCAATGCTTTGGCCCGGGAAGCCATAGGCATCAAAATACCTACTTGGAAAAGTTTTCATCCTTTCCAAGTAGGCCAAAGCCCGGGACCTTAGCAATGCTTTGGCCCGGGAAGCCATAGGCATCAAAATCCCTACTTGGAAAAGTTTTCATCCTTTCCAAGTAGGCCAAAGCCCGGGACCTTAGCAATGCTTTGGCCCGGAAAGCCATAGGCACCCAATCCCTACTTGGAAAAGTTTTCATCCTTTCCAAGTAAGAAACAGCCCCGGGACAAACCACCACTCCTCAATCCGGGATACCCGAATTAAAGAGTGGGGGGCAGTACAAATCATAAACAGACAACAGCAACTGAGCATGGAAAAACCCAAAATATATGACGAACAAACACAAAATATTACAAACATAAAACGAAACGGGCCGAGCTGACCAACAGCCCGAAACACCCGGAAGTTATACAACAGAAAAATTCAAAGTTATACAACAGAGCATTAAAAGATTACAAGGGCATAGCCCGAGATATGGACACAGCCAATATGATGAATCAAGCTTCAGGAGGAGGAGAGGAATCAGGAGCACCGAAAGCTTTAGGCTCGCCTTCACCCCGGGCCAAGGCATCCTCGGCAGCAAGATACTCCGTAATGAAGTTGTCCCAGGTAGCGGTCTCAGGAGCAGTCTTTATCATCTTTTCAGAGATGACCCAGCAACGATGGATCTTTTTGGACGCCACGGCTGCCAGATCATCATCGTAAGCCTCTGACTCCCGGAATTCGGAAATAACCTGCTCCTCGGACTTCTTGGCCTTTAGCTCATCCCGGAGCCTCTTCACCTCAGCCTTGTAATCAACCAGCTTAGCCTTGGCCGCGTCCCTCTCGTCAACGGCTTGCTTGATGCCGCCCTTAAATTTCTCAATCCGGGCATCCGTCCGCTCCCTCAGCTCCTCAAGCTGCTGCTTCAGCTCAGCAATCTCCTTCTCTTTCTCCGAGGCCGAGCTTAAGGCAACTTGGGCCTCCTTCACTTCCCTGCATGCTTTAGCAGCAGCTCCAGCAACCCGGACCCCAAGCTGCGAAGGTAGGAACGCAAGTTAGAAAAATTTAGAATCAATAAGCAAAGGTAGAAAGAGCCCGGAGAAGTTTATACCTGGCCGAAGACCCCCATCATCTGCTGCAGCAACTCGGTGGAGGTAGATTTACTCATCTCCTCCCACTCCGACTTGCTAGGGAGGTCAGCTAGGAAGCCAATGAAATTTCTTTCCTCCGGGGACACGGGAGCCGGCTCGTGAGGACGAAAGTTCTTCGGACCCCCAGCAGCCGAACCTTCCTACACTACCTCACAGTCGGAGAGCATAGTCCCGAACAGCTCGGTCCGAGCCGAGGTCACCCTCGGCCTCTTCCTTGCTATCAAGCTAGAATCTTCAACCCCGGCCTCCGGGTCCGCAGGCTCGGGGTGCAGGGCCCTATTCTCAGAAGCCCCCCTCTTGATGGGCCTGGGAGCCGCTAGCATCTCCAGGAGCCTTGGTATTGTCACGAACGTGACCAATACCCCGGAGAGCAGCACCGAGAGCTTTGCTTGCCTTGCCCATCTGCACAACTTTCTCGAACTCCGGGCTGTATCCGGGAAGGCCTGAAATCATGAAAACAAAACATTAGTCCGGAGTAAAAGGAAACATTAAGAGCAAAAGTAAAAGCAACATACAACCCGGATTTACATCCTATCTCAAACAGATACTGATGACTCATAAGGTCATCCCGAGTCACCTGCCTTCCGAGACCCCGGCAAAAAGCATGAACCCGGTCCATTGCCGCATTCTGAAGATCGAAAACCTCAAAATTCATGGCAAGAGGCTCCTCCTTAAAGGTGGGCATGAACCGGATATCAACGCCCCGGAGGAAGACAAACTCCCTATTCCAACCCTTCAAAGTGGGGAGCATGACCAGAGGCTTCGACGCCGAGGAAGGATACCCACATGCCTTACCCCGGAACCTAAACTCGAACATGGGTATATTATTGGAGTGCACCAATTGGAAGACATGGTGAAAAAGTTTGAAAGTGGGCAGCACCCCGGCTTTCTCACAGCACCCAAGAAAATACGAGATCCATTTCACCGCGTTCGGGGTCAGCTGGGTGACGGGAATCCCATACTCAAACAAGCATAGAGATTTAACAAACTGGTGACACCTAGGCCCATACCCCGACCTTAGGTGCTCCAACCACACTCCGACCCAGCCGGCCTCCGGCCTGTGGTAAATCTTCTCACCGGGCTCTGGCCATCTCCACTCTACATCGTTATCCAAGTGGAATGTGGCCCGGAAAATGGGGTCCCAGTCGACCGGCTCTTTTACATACTTACTCCGGAATGGACCGACATCCATCCCAGAACCCGGTTTATCCCCGAATTTGGAATCCAGAAAAGCCTCATCATACCTAATCATTTCGGCCACATCTGGATTCTGAGCGAACTCCGTGCTGAGATCCCTGAAGAAGAAAGCTTGGGGGATCCCCGGGTCCCTCCTTACGAAATAATACTTACTATGGCCCCAACTACCATCCGGCTCACTGAGGCTATACCCCGGGCCCATATCCTTCATCGCAACACTACTAAGTACGGGCAAACTACTCTTCTTCTTCCCCATTATACACCACTCTAGATCTATCAACTCTACACTACTATCTGAAGAGCTAACGCTAGCGCCGGAGGTACTGGGCTCGGAGAGAGGGGTTAACACTCGATTTGCAGTCACACGTCTCCTAACCATACAAGGACTCTACCCCGGGCTACCCAACACAATGATACAATAAACGTAAGAAGCTACCAAAGGGCAACCTATGGAACTACCAGGACCCCGGAAAAGAAAAACGGTAAAATTGACAAGAGTCCGGATAAAGAGGACTTACAAAGAGTAGAAAGGCCGGAATGGAGAAAGCAAGAAAAACCGATAGCCCGGAGCACTGGTCTTCAGAGAGGCAGAGTAACGGCAGCAAATCAAAAACGCGTAAAAGAAAGAATGAGGGGAGGCAGCCACTATTTATAGGCAAACCCTGAATTCCAAACGCCATGGACGCGTGGCGGCCCAAAAATCGGCCCACTATCTCCAAAACCCGGAGATAGTGGGTAACAGCTGTCATTTTTCAAAAACAAAAAAAAAACAAAAAAAAAGAGAAGAAGTCCAAAGATGCATATAGAGAATATTATATATATTCATATGCGTACGTTTACGCACAACTACGGAAGACGAAGCCCCGGGATAAACACTTCAGTACCAACCCCGGGCCTGGGGGGCAGCCAAAGAAACACTGCCTTCAAATTCAAACAACCACTAGCCCCGGGCATACGTACCTCAGTGCACACCCCGAAACTGGGGGCAACCAAAAACCTCCGGCCCCGAGGACATATGTCCAGCACTTTAAAGAATCCAGAAAAGTTCACTTTTCAAGGCAAGAACACCTCTTACTACTCCCCCATCCGGAGAATCCGCATGAAGGAGTGGGGGGCAAATGATATGCCATAAACAGCCAAGGCCCAATAAGAAGCCCAAAACAATAAGTAAACCACCTCATGAGAATAAGAATGGCCCAGCCCAGAGTAGTGGACCCCGGGCCCGGGGCCACCACCACGTGGCGTGGTCCCCGCCCCGGACTAGGGGACCCCCTGATTTGTAGCACTCGGTATACGTGGCATCCCACCTCAGCTCACACTCCTATTTGTGACGTTGACCAACACTAGAAGACAAGGGAAGACACGTGCCAGATCGTGCCCACCACAACATGGCCACACTTCAGTCAATGGTCACACCAGACAAAGCCACGTGCCCTACATCCCGGAAGTTCAGCGGCTCGTCCCCCAGATCCAACGGTCAGGGGTGAAGGTAACCTACCCCTAAACCCTAGGCCTAGGGCTATAAATACCCCTAGTAAATAGGGTTTAGGGGTGGGACATTATGACACACCCACACACATTTATTACTTTGTGATACTCTACTTGATTATTACCTTCCAAAGCCAACTCTTATTCTCACGCCGGAGGCACCTCGGGGCCAAACCCCCCCTCCGGTGTTGTTTTGCAGATACCCCACTACAGCTACACCACTTCCGAGGCAGGAGTTGGCGAGGAAGTACCCGATCAAGATTCAGAATTATCACCCTTAGATAACATACTTTGTGAATCAAAAGATCCTATTGAAAATCTTCTTTGCCTAAAAGTTCTAAAACCCACATGCAAGTCGCCAGTTATAATGATCCAAATCCTACAGATCACCTGTTACGGTAATGACAAATCACAGTTATACTACTATAAAAAACTTGTACTACTATTAATCATTAATAACTGGGTACTTATGAATGTTTGCTGAGTTTTACTGTATGTAAAACTTTTTAAAGAATATTTTAGTAATTAAGATGTTAATATATAATAAATAAAATGCTTTTAAACAAGTAATTAACTTAGTCATGGATTTGTCCTTGTTAGGGAAGGACATAGAAATGGGATGATGAATGACTAATTCTCACTTTTTACCTATCACGAGAAGTTGTTTGATATTATTCGTTTGATGCCTGACAAACATATATGCATGTCTCTCTTCATCAAAATCACCTGCCTAATGTTTCCTGCCATTTCATCTCATTTGCATTTCTCATCTCTCTCTCCTTTACTTGTATATGCGTTTATTACACACTCCATATTACACACATTTGTACAAGACAAGAGTAAGCTCTGCCAAGGGTGTGCAGTTTCAGTTTCAAAGCGGAAATAAGCAAATATCAAACATGTCCATGAATGAGTTGGATGTCGATGTTCTTAAAATTAAGGTAATATGTGGATTGTATAGATTAAAAATGTCACAAAAATCATATTGTTTCTGCTTCATTTACTTGTTTGTGGTGACAGACGCATGTTCTTAAGGTACATCTTCATTGTCTTGGTTGCAAACGGAAAGTGAAAAAACTCCTCAAGAAGATCGAAGGTACAAATTCTCACTCACTTCCTCTGCTCCCCAACCTTCCATGGAGAGATACATATTTATGATACATTCCTTAGCAACAATTTTTTACTCGTATTCTAAAATCAATAGAAAACTAATCAAAAACACTGGTATTCTAATGCTCATTCAGAATGTAACTACCAACATACTGATAAGTTCATCCCACTGCAAGAGTAATTGAAAGTGAACTTCTGCTTTCTTTCATTATAATTTTGTCTTTATCAAGTTTCCGGTAACGGTGATAATATTGATCATCACTTTATCAACCTTCTTCGAGTAATGTTGCTGCCAAAAATTTAAAAAGATGCCTTGAAACTGGTAGATATTAGTACATGCAGAGTAGGATCTATTTGACCACATAGTGCCAATAAGTATATAAAAGTACCTGTTCAAGATGATGATCAATGCCGAAATAAGTGCGTATCAAATCACTTTATATAGGACTAATTGCTACTAAAGAATTCATTATTGATCAGAAAGATATTGTTGATGATACATGTACAGATGAATGCCGTGCTCAGTGGATTAAGTATTGAACCAGTTCTAAGACTTCCATGAGAGTTCTGATTTATATAGCCAATTTGCAATTGTCATTTTTTTTTTAAATTTGTTTTGCATTCAGGAGTTTATGCAGTTAACATAGACCTGGAACAACAGAAGGTTACAGTTTCGGGCATTGTGGATCCTTGTTTATTAATAAAGAAATTGGGTAAATCTGGGAAATATGCAGAGCTGTGGTCATCGATCCGTAACCCGGAAGAAACACATTTAATCGATAATCGCAACAACAGTAACAGCACCCAAAGCCAGATGATGCAGAGTTTAATCCAGGATCTCAGGGGCCATAATTACAGGACACCAACTGAACCCCTGAGAAACTCTGATCAGAGCTATCTCAATCAGCAGCAGATCATGGAAATTGAGAACATGAATGAAGGACAAGGTGGAGAGAATAATTTACCTCTGGAATGGAATGAAGAGATGTTGGCAGCAGCTAATGGAATTAATAGCATAACTACAGATATGGACGGTTTTCCTGCAGCTAATGGGAATGAAATTGGAGGGTTTCAGAACTTGTATAGTGGAATTCCTGCAAGCTATGGAGCAAATTACCATCCATCTATGATGATGGTGCCCGATACACTTGGATATCCATATAATCATCATCCGTCTCCGTTGATAATGAATGCAGCTGATTGGAGGAACACGAACATGATGCTGTATGATGGTGGCTACATGCATCGACCTCAGACTGCCGCTGGCTTCTTTACTCCAGTGTCTCATAATTATTACTAAGAAAAATGTGGTATCAAGAGTAGAATCATGGTATAGAATACTAGTAACTGGTCTAGTTTTTATTACCACAATGTCATATGAATAATTAAGATTAGGCATCAAGCATTACTTCCAAGTTGGAAATATCATATTTATTTTAACGTTTCAGTGTGAAATTAATCTTGGAACAGTAATTAAATTTCGTGCTCGATGCACAACACTTTCGGGATCTCGGAACTATGCGTAAATACCTAAAAAAACATTTAGCTAAAATTTAGAAGCAGAGGTAGTATCACAACTGTTACTACCGCTATCTTCAGGTACTGGATGGATGCCCATCAGAATCATACAATATCCTCCCGGAAAACTCCAAAGGCTTACATCGTTCTCCCATGATGATCGTTCTCTTCCACAACGCGTCTTCATCATCACAAGTTTCATTGTCGTCTTCACCGTGATCTTGAACTTTTCTCCAAGAAATCATCTTGGCCATCAGTAGAGCTTTGCTACTAATGTTACTTTGCAATTTGGCCATGAGCTTCTTTTGGGCACCTCTACCCTCTGTAGCTATTTTCTTCTCCTTGCGCCTTCTCGATTTTGTGAAATTGTGTGAACCGCAGAAGATTGTTGCGAGTGAAACGATGGACATAATTGAGATTAAAGCTATGAAGATATGATCAGGGTTGATGGTAAGAACCAAGAATGGAAGTTAGTACATGAAAGACTTTGGATGAGTCCTCGTCACAGTTGAATAATTTGATCAACTTACAGACCAAGTGTTCAAACTTTTACTTTATAAAGTAAATATTGAGGAATAGCAGAACACCAACTGGGTAAAGACCGGGACCTGTTCCGTTGACTGACTAGGACTAAATTGCAGCATGGCCAAACTCCTCTAGTCAACTAGTCAAGTATTTCATTTTCTGGCAGAACTTATTGCGTTCCTAACATGTGGATTTTTCTAACTGGATTGGACCTGTGTACACTGTAGATGCACACACCAATCTGCAGAAGTGCTTCTCAACCAAAAAAATAAAACATATGTAGGAGCACAAGATGACACATAACTAATGCCAACAATTTTACATTTTTATTGATATAAATGTAGCATTACATAGACCACGGTCGGCACTGTTACAAACTCAAGTGCAAATTAACAACAACAAGAGCACAAGGGATCGGGAAAAAAAAGAAAAAAAAAGACAACAGATATTATTTAAGACAAGCATATATAATATATAGCTACATATCTTGTTAAACACGAGAACAGTTGTGGTAGCCAGATAATTCTAAGACATAAAAGGAAGCAGGCGGGCGAGGTAGCTATATAGGAATACATCTGTTAACCTTAGGATAGACATGGTTGACTGGATGACCCATTATACGCCTACCCTTTGCGTGCTTAAATATGTACACCACCGCTCCCACCGGCCACTCCACCACCGCTGCCGCCGCCATTGCCAACAACCCCACCGTTGGACCAATTACCTTGCATCTGCATGGGTTGCTTCTTGTTCCACACTGCACACATAACATGGCTAGCTGATATGAATGTGTGTATTAACACTTATAGCTTACACAAACAGAGAGAGAGAGAGAGAGAGGATGGCTTAAACGAGTTTTTAGTAACAGTTTTGTAATCAAAGACAGAGTTGAGTTGATTGAAAAAGCTCTTGAGTTGAGTTGAGATATTTTGAGAGACTTGGGGAAAGTTTGTGCTATACTTATAGAGAATAAATACTTGATGACTCATACACGTTAATACATTATTTAGTGTTATCCAATTCTATGAGATTGCAAAGCTGTAAAGGTCATGGTCGACCAGCGAATATTACAAATTTACGATAAGTAGTGCTACGGGCACCAAATTGGGTATCAAAATTGGATACCAAATGACATGGCAACAAACACTTGTCATTTTCAAATTTTTTGATTGGATGGCCCTGGCGGACCCAGTATAATTATAACCAATTAAAACAAAGCCACATCATTTAGTGACAATTTTTGGTACCTAATTTTGGTACCTCTAACATTTTTCTTACAATATTCGAGTTGCCAAATATTTAACAAAGCAGTTTGATACGTGTTGCCATATGCGAGTTGCAACAATATTTCAACTGATTGAGTGCCACGTAATGGCTATATGCGCTGCTAATTTTTTTTTTCTTTTCAAGATTATTGCGTAAGAGCATCATCCAAGCTTAGTCCCTAAAATAAGGATTATTAATAATATAGGAAATCAAAATGATATTTCACTCTAATAATAATTCTTATATAGATACCCTATATTTTAAAAGTATAATTTTTAAAATTTAAAAGTTTGAAATTTAAATAAATGAGAAAACTGGGCCTGAGGTTGTGCTCCTGCATCTCTCCTAAGGTTATAATAGATTTCTATTATAATGTAAAGGGTCCCGTAGGGGCATTTTTGTAATTGTAATTTTTTCTTCCAGTAATTTACATAAATAGCCTTAATTTTATATGAAGATTGTTTTAACCTCAGGGTTCTACCTAAGGTCAACCTCAGGCACTTGAAACCCTAAATAAATCAACCAATGGGAAGGGGAGCAGATGACGTGGAGAAAGATAGGTGCTGATATTTGGATCCTCACATGTAGGGATCTATTATCTCTTCCCTAAAAAAATATATTGGGAAGGGGAGAAGGGGTTGGAGAATGTTTTTTGAAAAAAAATCCCTAAAATTGGTAAGTCCTTGGAGATGTTTGAAAATCAGAGGCCCATGAAGCTAAATTGCAGATCTAGAAGACATCTTATTTGGTTACCAGAGCCCAGTCCACCTAAAAAGCCCAGGTGATAATATCCATAAATCTAAATCCATATCCATTTATTTTTATCCGATTCGGATCGGATCGGATCACACCTCGAATATTTCTGAGGTCAATCCATATCCAATCCATTTAGTTTAATGGATAAATGGATCGGATATCCATTGCTCCATTTTTTTTTTTGACATATTCATAAAGATCTCATTTTTATTTCCTTCCTGAAAACAGCCTTGTAAATACTCAAACTTTCTTTCGTTTAGAAAGAAACTTGGTCCTTGTCAAAAAAAAAAAAGAAACTTGGTCGTCTTATTACAAACTTTACATTTTAATCTCCTATATATAATTACAATTTAGGAAAAAAAAAATTAGAAGGCCATTCACAATTTAGAGAAAAATACTAGAGCAAGTATTTTTTTAAGAAAATTTCTTAAAATCATTTGAAAATCGAAAAGTCGAGATTCTTCCTTTTGCAAAATTAAGAGCATGTAATGGAAATTGCTTCGTATAAATCGCCCATGCCCCTGTCCCCCACACGGTATCACGCTATATGTACATGCACATATGCAGCATGGCAGGCTTTGTACAATAAATCCTAGCTAGAAGAGATCCTAAATTTTTATTTTTATTTTACTCTATCACCATGGCCACTACTCTCTATTTTTTGACCATACTACTTTTGATATCAATGTATCCCTTTGCTAATGCATGTGAAACTTGTGAGACAAATTTTTCACCACCACCTCCATCACCCCCACCACCATCCCCATCACCACCTCCGCCATCATCATCACCACCACCACCATCACCACGACCTTCCATTAGTGATGCATGTCCTCCACCTCCAAAACCACCACCACCACCTTCCACTAAAGAATGTCCTCCAACTCCACAAGCACCAACCTTGACACCTCCATCAATTCCATGGCAAGTACCACCGTCTACACCAACTCAAATTTTTTCTCCACCAAAACAAATATTTTCTCCACCGTTTGCGCCTTCTCCACCAACGTTCATGCCTCCAGGATCGATATCACCGCCGACAAATAGACCACCACCAGGGTGGAATCCATGTCCATCGAAACCTACATGGCCAAATCCTATATTACCTTACTATCCACATATGTACCAACGCCCTGACGATTGCTCCACTGCTGCTAATCTTCTCAGACAATCAACGTTCTTGACGATTGTTGTTTCCATTTTTATGTTGGTTTAGATTGATTTAATTATGTTAGTGCAAAAACTTAACATTATTTTTTACGATATTACCTAATAACAGTATGTATGATATATAGACGACAGGTAGTTAGTAGAATTTTATTCTTTTCATATATATGTAAAATATTTTTTGGGATTAGTTATTGTGCTTGTTTAGTTAAATTAAATAATAATGTTATAAAATTTCTAACTTTCATTATTTATTATTTTGATGTTCATGGTTTAGCATGTTATCATGTTATTTTGATGTTTGAAAAAAGTTTCCCAATATCAAAATTTTAGAGTAAATAGTTCCAAATATCACAACTCAAAACATTGGTCTCAAATATTACTTTAAAACAAATTTTCGTATAGCGTTTTTTTTTTCTTTTTTTCTTTTTTAAAAACACTAGATCGCTTAGCGTTTTGGAGAAATATTTTTTTATTAACGCTACATTGTATAGCATTTTCAATGTTGAAAACAACTTTTAACTAGCGTTTCCGAGAAACAAATTAAAGATCATCCAGCATTGTGTGTGGGGTGGTTGTTTGGGGTTGGATTGGTATTTTTTTGTTTTTTTTTGTTTTCTTCTAAATATATATTTGTAAATAATATTAAAAATTTATAAATAAATGATCAATTAAAATTGTATTTTTGAAATTTAAAAAATGCAATTTTAATTAACCTTAGGGGTTCAATAATTAATCTTTGTAGTTTAACGTTTTCATTTTGGGTTTTAGAAATATTCCGAATTACGAATAAACCGTATGCGAACTTAGGGTATGCGAACTTATCCTGATTTTTAAACGCATTGACGTTTAAAAATCAGGCCGCCGGATTCAATTTTTAATTAAAATTTTTAAATTTTATTTTGTATTCTCTCGGGATTTCAACAGCTAAACTTTGGGGATTCAATGTTTCCATTTTGGATTTTAGAAATATTCGGAACGATGAATAAACCGTATATATTTACGAGAAAAGGCAAAAAAAAAACTCCAAAGCACCACATGAAGTGTCGTTCCCCCCCAAAACACAACACTATCTAGCGTTTTCTTGTCAAAACACAACAGTCTCTAGCGTTTTCTTGTCAAAAAAATTTCCTCACACAAAACGTGAAACACTTTAGCGTTTGTTAAAAAAATTTAAAAAATTTCGTAAAAAAAATAAAATTTAAAACATAAAACGCTACACGATGTAGCATTTTAATTTAAAAAATGAAAACGCTACAACTGTGTCTTGAATTGATATTTGGGGTCATGTTTTTGAATTGTGATATTTGGAACCATTTGCTTTCAAATCAAATTGTGATAGAGAGGTCCAACACGTAATTATAAAAACAAAGATTGTGATTGTGTAAAAAAAAAATCGCAGTAAAAAAAGGTTTAAACACTAAAAAAGGTTTTTATTTTTTTTTATTTTTTTTTCTCTTTTGGCTGGGTAGTCGAGTAGCTGTAAAATATTTACTGTAGTAATTACTACTCATACTACATTTTTTTTCAAAATAAAAATAAAATAAAAGAACCGGAGTCAAGATGTACACGATGGAGTTTGAAGAAGCCGGAGATGATCTATAAATCTCAGAACAAGCCGCCGGAAATCAAGCTTTACAGATATTAATTAATCAATTAGGGCTTATATCAACTGGGATTTAGTCTTGTTAATTAGTTGAAGCATGAACAAGTCTGTGTTGTTATTATCAATATCAATGCTTGTTGTTGTGTATACTCATCATATTCAACAAGCCCAATCCTCAACAACTACGCACACCAACAATTGGGCTGTTCTTGTTTGTACCTCTCGCTTCTGGTCTCTACTTCACCTTAATCTTATCTCATTTATAGCTTAATTTGTTCAATATTATTCCATCCTTAATGTAGTAGTTTCTTGTTTAATTGCTATCAAGTTTGTGATTAATTGTACCATTTTTTGTTTAATGTAATGATTGTATTTGCAGTAGACCAATAATCAAGTTTTTTATGTATCAGGTTTAATTATCGACATATGGCCAATACCTTATCGTTATACAGGTACTAGGCGATGTATATCAGTATCCCTTTGTGTTGTGTTTTTTTTTTTTTTTTTTGCTGTTGTATGTGTTCATTGTCTGTTTATGTCTATTTGATTTAGGACGGTAAAACGGTTGGGAATTCCTGATGAGAGGATTATACTAATGTTGGCTGATGATATGGCTTGTAATGCGCGGAATAAGTACCCTGCTCAAGTCTTTAACAATGAGAATCACATGCTTAACTTGTATGGAGATAATGTTGAGGTGACATTTTGTTTCGGTTTTCTTGCTTTTGTAATGCTTTTGAGTTGAATTTCCGTCCCTTCATATATACAGGTAGAAATGTATTTTAGTATTGTTAGAAACTAGTCATACCACACCCATTTTAATGTTAATTATATGTAATGTAGCTGAATTTTGTCTTTGGTCTATATTAGTTATTTCACATTAAGTACCCTTGCCACACTCAACACTAGGATATGGTTAGGGACGCTCAACACTTCAATTTGGGCTAAAAATATGCAAAATTTCATTATATTGCCAAGTACAACACTTCGGCACGTATCCCCTGATTTTTTTTCCATTACGAGTCTGGCTTGACAATGCCATTAACTAGCTACTCTAAGATATTTTGCTTCTTTGTTCATTCAAACTGACTTCTAGAAGACACCTGTTGATTTTATGCTCAACTACACCATTTCACATCTATATAGAATTGAATACATGGTGAATAAATCTTCATAGGCTTCTTTTGAGGGATAGAGGCAGTAACAATATGCTTTATATTCAAATTCTAACAAAAAACATACTAAAAAGAAAAAGAAGCATACTATGTCATTAGTTGCAACTGATAGACAATACCTCGAATATGGGATTACTAGATAGGAATCTAAGATTCTTCGTTTCATCTAGATAGGAATCTAAGATTCTTCGTTTCATGACAAGTTTAGCTAAACAGAAGTAGTAAAAGACTCCTTTGTCCTTTTGAGTTATACTAGTACTGTGTTATTTTATGGACTATGGTCATATGTGTCTTATTGATACATCTCGTTGCTACATGTTGCAATATGCTAGGTAGACTATCGAGGTTATGAAGTGACAACAGAAAACTTTTTTCGAGTTTTGATGGGGCGTCATGAAACTGCTGTCCCGAGGTCAAAGCGCCTCCTGAGTGATGAAGGAAGCCATATACTGTTGTACATGACAGGGCATGGAGGAGATGAGTTCCTGAAATTTCAGGACTCAGAGGAGCTTCAGAGTCATGATTTAGCTGATGCAGTGAAACAAATGAAAGAAAAGCGCAGGTGAGGAATTGTTTTATATTTACACATAAATATAGAATGGCATTTTTTGCCTTCGACTCTCATATGCTTAAATTTGTGAAGCTGCAACTACAGTATTTCACCTGTTGAATTTCATTTGCACTGTTTTTCCTTCTATATTTGTGATTATTTCTTCTGCAAATATTTATACTGGCTGTTAGATATGATATATGTTTGGGTATACATTATGCACATTTAATAGGGGGTCTTGTTGTGCCCTTAGCTCTCTTATAAGAAACTAATTTAAGTTTGTTTTTCCAAGCTGATTCAGTGTATAATTATTTTCTTGCAAGTCAGATTTAAGGAGCTGCTGATTATGGTGGATACTTGCCAAGCTGCCACCCTTTTTTCACAGGTTTCTCATTAACCTTTTATGTACGGTGAATATGAACAAGTGTCATTTAACCCGAATAGTAGATGCCTAGTTTAAGCTATAAATATAAGCAAACACACATAACAAAATGTCATGAATTGCTAGTCGTCTAGTAACTGATACAACTACAAGAATATATATCTTACTGATACCAGTTAAGGTACTAATGGAAAAATGGTGAAGCACTGCTGTGAGAGTTTTTGCTTGAATATTTATCTTCCAGCAAAGTTTGTTGATGATTCATGATCGCTACTGAAGAACTTCTATTTAATTTGATTGATAATAAAACTTTACCTTAGTTATGTAGTGCAGTGATCCATCACTGTGATAAGAGGCACTCCTATTAGATAACTCCAATAACTGTGAAGAACATTGTACATCAGGAGAGGTTCCCAACTGTACTTACCCCTACAAACATGCATATGTTCTTCCTCACTGTAGCATCTGTGTTGAAAGAGTGTGTGGACTAAAATGTAATGAAAGTAGTCGATTCCTATTACTAAATAATAATATGTCTATTATACATGTGAATATGGATATCTGAGCTTATTATTTGCTTGCAGCTTCACTCACCTGGTGTTTTGGCTATTGGAAGTAGTAAGAAAGGAGAAAACTCTTATTCTCATCACTTGGATTCTGATGTGAGTTTAATTATTTGCGGTGCAAACTCTCATTGTTAATCTTTCACTTCATGTATGAAATATTTTACCTAAATAAATTTTGTTTCGTGCAGGTAGGCGTTTCCGTAGTGGATAGATTCACATATTATACCCTTGCTTTTTTTGAGAGGCTTAATATATATGATAATGCTTCATTGAACAGGTATAGTACATCAGAAGCTAACACTGTTAAGATTTAAGATGTTCCACCTGCTTTTTAATAAATTGAAAAGTAATTGATTCCAATTACTCGTGCAATGTGTTTCTTCTTTGTTTTTTTAATGATATTCTGAAATATGTTGGTAGGCATGACCTGAGTCTCTTATGCATAATTTTAGTTTATTATGTCTATTTATGCAATTGGGGTGATGTTACGACTTTGGATATATTTAAAGTCAAACAATCCATCCTAGGTTCTATTTGCAATTCTTGTAGAGAAGTGACTTGTACTTCCTTTGCTTTCAGTCTGATCTCTCATCTGAGTCACACATTTGACATGGATTAGACTTTTATAATTGTGACGTGCGGCGCATATGATTCTCTTTGGATAAGAGTTCCATATTTGAACAAAGTGAAGAGTAGACATTAGAAGAGCCAAAGGCTTCTAAAACAGTTTTATCAAATAAAGATCATGTGGTCGATAAGATGGATATGGAAAAAATTGAATGTTTACTTTGTTGTCATAATACTGACTATTTTAAGTGGAACTTTCATAAAAGATATTTATATATAGTGATGTGAAAGACTTGGTGGTGATCGGATTGGTATAGCAGCTTATCATTCAGAACTTCATTTTAGTGTATAGTTTGAAATATTGTGATACCCCTTCTGTGAGATTGTTATTGGTCCATTCAGAACATGCCTATTAATGATTTTGCTGAAGGAAAACATAAACTGATCAGATGAAGAAGAATATTTCATCCCACGCTTTCTGAATATACAACCATTGTCCATACTACAAAGGAGATTATTGATTTTTCCAACACTTGATGAGAGTTTGCGGATATTTTGTAAATTTTATTTTGGGTAGGAAATACATCTTGCCATACCAAGTCTCAGGTGCTGCATTAGATTTCATTATTTAAATTATTTGAGCATCATAAGCCTCTCAAGCTTATTAACATGTGGTTTTTGCTCCTATCAATAAGTAGCCATCCTATTCATATTTTTTCTACTATTACTTTCCTTTAGATGAATCTTAATATATTTATTAATTTCATTCTTATGCAGTCTTTTCACTTCTTATAATCCAAACTATTTGATGTCAACTGCATACTATCGCACAGATCTCTACCAACAAAAACTAGAGGAGGTATGAGGTTTTCAGATTTTTTTTTCTTTAATGTTTCAGTTCTCTTGGGTTGTCAAGGCTTCTATTCTCTTTTATCAAGACATAGGCAAAACATGTTGGAAAATCGAGAAAAGAAATAGGGTCCCTCGAGGGCTCATTGACCTTGTTTGTCTCAAGTCTAAGTACTATATGCTATCCTTTTTTGTTGCAGGGTTCAGATACTCTTTGAAATTGCAAGTTTTAGTTATCTTGACTTCTGATATGTTTCCATTGATACCTATATCACTCCTGTAATTCTCCATGCATTATCTTTTTAACCTTGATCTTGCATCAACTTCCTAAGACAAGTTGCAGGGTTTATATACTCTTTAAAGTTGCAACTTTCAGTTATCTTGACTTCTGCTAAAGCTTTATATCGAGAATAAGTCTTTTCTTCTTGGGGCTTTATAACTTTGAACACATACATATTTTTTTTTATTTTTTTTGCCACGTGAACACATACATATTAATATTCTGAAAACTGAATATAAATTTTAAATATAGTTGCTGGTTGTTTGGTTTTATTTCGTCCACACACAGACCGACAACTGATCATTTTGAAGTGTTAGAAGCTAGATTGAATCTTCCTTGGAAATTTACTGTCGAATCCGAAATATGACATGTACTGTAACAATCGCAAACAGTCAGAATCAGTCAGGTTATCCTAACCTTACATTGTCCCTCACCAGGTACCCGTGACAAACTTTTTTGGTTCAGTCATGGAAACAATTCACACTGATGCAGCTTACAGTGTCTTTCCGATCAAAGACTCCAGAACGAATAATATCAAAATCTCAACGGAGCAATCAGTTGATGACACAGGAAAATTTACTAATTCAGATGTGAAGCAGCAGAGTGCTGAACCCAGCACCACAGTAAGTTCTATGCTGATGCTCATAAAAGTCTTGTTTTGTTGTTACTTGTTACCTTAGGACCTAGTCTTTGTACCACTTACCATGTTGTGCATTGATGTTGTAGGTTCAGCACGGAAAATGTCCATATACGAATGCTTTGAATGTCATAAATGAAAAGATGGAGAACATAAAAGATGTGGACAATATAGTAAATGGTGGTTTTGCATTGATGTTATTGGTGGCAGTCATGTTCAGTTGGCCATCACAGTGAAGGTAACAAGTAACAACCTCTACTATTCTTGTTTTTTTTTTCTCTCACTTGTGTCCCAACTGTCCAATATTAGAGTTCTTTATCTTGGTGCGGAAACAAAGAGTTCATTTAGGAATTAGAGTTTCCCCTATTTCATTGGAAAAAATGATTAGCTGAATGAGTGAACAACATTCACATTTCGATGTTGTTTATACTAATTTATGTAGTCTAGTTTTATCTCATTATCCCATTAAGTCTTGATCAAAGCTAATGCTACCCACCAATTTCCTTCTCGTTCATTTTGTTGCTAACTCAGTTTTCTTTTAATGTTTATGGAGTCTAGTTTTATCTCATTATCCCATTATGTTTTGTTCAAAGCTAATATTACCCACCAAGTTCCTTCTCCTTCTTTTTTGTTTTGCCATCTCAATTTCCTTTAAATTTGTTATGTATTGTTTTTTTTAAAATTTGTTATGTATTGTTTGATCCTCTGAAGTTTCACTTATTTTTAATGTAACGTTTTTCTGTGTTAATGTGTGGCAGGATGTATCAAGCCATGATGTAGAAAATCAAATCAGATAACTGTCTGATGTATTTATGAGTGTGGCTATGCACAAGAGACTCAAATCTCATTTGTCACTGCTTCCTATCAACAATCGACATGTAAAGCAAAAGTACGATCAAGGTTTAGAAAAAAATATGGATAGAAGTTAGTTAATTTTAGAGCATGCCCGATGATAGATGTTTGTTTAGATGAGAGGACTACAATTTTCTTATTATGTCATCGGATTGTGCAACATGTATTCTACTTGGTAATTTTCAGTCTCCACTCAGAAGGTGCAAGAGACTATCTTTGAACCCAAGTCAAATATCTGTACAAGGAGTTTATGACATTTCTGAAGTTCGCTTATTCCTTTTTTCAGTTCCTTTTCTATTTCAAGCACTATTTTCGAGTGTTCTAAAAATGGGTCGAATCGACCGATTAATCAGTAGACGGACGGGTCCTGACTCGATTAAGCGGATATCGGGTTAAAGTGCAAATTTTTCAAAAATTGGTCAAAAGTCGGGCGAGACGGAATTATATTAATCGATTGAAACGATCAAAAATCGATACTAATCGCCTAATCGGTTAAAGTTGAAAAAAAAAATTTAAAAATATAAATTTTGAAAAAGAATTAGTTAATTTGTCAACTAAATCTTTTAATAAAATCATAATTTACCATTTATTCTTTGTAATTGAATTAATCTTTTCGTTCATACCAAGGGGACTAGGAATATGTGATGTTTATCATAAATCATAACACTTGAATACCAATATTGTATTAATAATATATGGTAATTACTTATAATCTTTTTTTCATGTTGAAATAAAATTATCTATTGTTATCTATTAAATTAAATTATTTCCGATTAATATTCTAATTAATCGATCTAATTAATCATCGATTATCGATTTAATCAGTATAAGGTGCCTCTACGCTCTATCGCCTAATATCGACTTTCGTTTTTTAGAACCCTGCTATTGTCCAATAGAATAAATGAATATACAAAAGAAGAAAAAGTATAACTTGAAAAATTATTTCACAAGTACTTTACAGTTGAACAAGTTGTGTTACTGGCAACCTAAATTTTATATGTAACCTAAATTTTATAGGCATTATTGATGAGTTTTAGCTAAGGGCATTGACCTTGTTTTGTGAGTTGTGAATTATGCATTTGTTCGAGTGTTATGATTTTATCTTATATTTCAAAAAAAAAAAAAAAGATTACATGAATTATGTTTGGTTAAGTAGATTAGAATCCTCCCATTTTATCCCACGGGGTGTTTCAGATGGTCGGACAATGGCGTTAAGACTTACTGTCTTGAGGTCATGAGTTCGATTCCCTACAACGTTTCGGGATTAAGTGGGCTACCATGTTCGGGGGTATGAATGTGCAAGTATGCTCTCCGAATTAGTTGAGATGCGCGCGACCCGGACACCGGATTAAAAAAAAAAAAAAAAAAGTCCTCCCATTTTACTCAAAAAGACCAGTTTTTAAATGGGTGAAGTGCCAAAATGGCACAAATTTTGATTAAAATACCCAAAATAGCACTTCCTGAAAACACTACCCTCCACTGGCACAAACATCACGCACATAGCATATGCGTTAGGGGGTAACGCATTCACTACATGCGTTACTCGTTCAATTTTCACTCCTTTCAGCTGAAAAACCAACACAAACGCATCACACACATGCGTTTGGGGTGTAACACATGTGTGTGATGCGTTACAGGGGTAACGCATCACGCACTTGCGTTACACCCCAAACGCATGTGTGTGATGCGTTTGTGTTGATTTTTCAGTTGTATTCAGAGTAAAAAGCACTGGTAACGCATGTCTAACATGCGTTACACACTAACGCAGCTCCAGAATGCGTTATGTAAGTGCTATGCGAGGGCACTCTTTTCCAGGAATGCTATTTTGGACATCCACCCCTATTTTTGTGTCATTTTGGGCATTTTCTCTTTTTAAATAATCGCCGGAAACGCATCGTATTGCTTCTTCACCGAGTGAGTTACGCAGCTTTCTTTCTTAAACACGCGATATATTATACACACAGATACATACATGTATTGTGTATTGAGAATCCCCCAACACTGATTGCAAGCTGCAAATACATGTAAGTTTAGCTTTTGATTTTCGTATAGTGTACATGTTCAATTCTTGAATAATTGCTGCTCTAATCCAAATATTATTTTGATTCATGTTCTAGCATTATTTGCAATTTGTGACATACCCAGTTGCATAATTCGTTGTAATAATTAAGCCCATCTTGAAATGTTTTTTTTTGTTGATAAACCCTTGTTGTCTAAACCTTACCTTCCTCATACATTAACTGAAAAGTTGTAGAAAATTGTCAATTTTATTTCTTTTAATAAATTTTTAGAATTTTAATTTTGATTGTTTTGAAAGTTTGTTTTTTTTCTTTTAATGCTAGCCAGAGTTTTTCTTTATTCTGATGCATTATGAGACATCATATTACTTATGATAAATGCAGTTGTATCTTGTGAATTGTATGCTAAACTTGATGATACCCGGAACTGTTGCTTCTTATCTGCATCACTGCTCGAAAACAAAGGCACTTCGCTATGGTCTCTCCCTTCATGCTGCTGCTGTCAAGGCTGGCATGCTTTTTGATGTTTTTATGTCTAATCATGTCCTTAATATGTATGCCAAGTGTGGCAGCATCAAATCTGCCCGTTGTGTATTTGATGAGATGTCTGACAGGAATCTAGTTAGTTGGGCAGCAATGATCTCTGGTTATGATCAGGCTGGGAAGCCTTTGTTGGCCGTTGAGCTTTTCTCTCAGCTTCGACTACCACCCAATGAATTTGTCTTTGCTAGTACTATTAGTGCTTGTGCTAGCCTGTTGGCACTGAGAACTGGTGAACAGATACATGCTCAGTCGGTAAAGTATGGCTGTTCTTCGATTTCATTCGTTTCTAATTCACTAGTTTCATTGTACATGAAATGTGGTCAGTCTAGTGACGCGTTGTCTGTTTTTGCTACTACATCTGAACCAACTTCAGTCTCCTATAATGCTCTAATAGCTGGATTGATGGAAGGTCAACAAGCGGAAAAAGGGCTCGAGGCCTTTAAGCTTATGTGTCGGCAAGGTTTCATCCCAGACCGTTTTACCTATGTGGCACTATTTGGATATTGTATTAGTGCTGATGATTTGGTAACAGGAATGGGCTTTCATTGTCAAACAATCAAGCTCAAGCTTGACTCCACTGCTTTTATTGGCAATGTAATGATGACAATGTATTCAAATTTTAATTTAATCAACGAAGCAGAAAAAATATTTAGAGATATTCAAGAGAAAGATGCTATTTCTTGGAATACCTTCATTACTGCTTGCTGTCATTGTGATGAACACGCAAAAGGTTTGGGTATATTCAGCGAAATGTTAAATGGAGTTGATGTGAGTCCAGATGACTTCACGTATTCCAGTGCTCTGACTGCGTGTGCTGGTATTGCTTCTCTTCCCCAAGGAAAGCAGGTGCATGCACATCTAATCAGGACTAGATTGTATGAGGATATTGGAGTTGACAATGCACTTGTCAACATGTATTCTAAATGTGGCAGTATTATATATGCATATACCGTGTTTAAACAAAAAAATTATCATAATGTTGTCTCATGGAACAGCATAATAACTGGATTTGCAAATCATGGTCTTGGGAAGAAATCACTTGAACTTTTCGAGCAGATGATAGATGGAGGAACAAAACCCGATAGTGTCACATTCATTGGACTTTTAACAGCATGCAATCATGCAGGATTCGTGGATGAGGGCATAGCATGTTTTAATTCTCTGAATGAAATCTATGGGATAACTCCCAATTCTGAGCATCTTTCATGCCTCATTGATTTATTAGGGAGAGCGGGAAGGCTAAAAGAGGCTGAAGAGTACCTTGAGAAGTATTCTCATACGTCCGATCCAGTTATTCTTGGGTGCTTACTTTCAGCATGTAGACTGCATGGAGACGTCCAACTTGGGAACCGTTTGGGTAAACTTTTGCTAGAAGCTCAGCCCACTACAACTTCTCCATATGTTTTATTGTCCAACCTTTGTGCGTCAGATGAAATGTGGGGCAATGTTGCAGAGGTCCGGAAAATGTTGAAGGTTAGTGGACTTAAAAAGGAGCCTGGCCATAGCCTGATTGAAGTTGAAGGAATTGTGGAGAAGTTCACAGTTGGAAAGTTTTCTCATTCAAGGATTTCAGAAATTGTAGATGTACTTAATTTATTGGGTCCAACTGTGGATGAGGAGTGCTTTGTGTGACTGGATGAGAAACCACAAATTCTTGTGATGACGACCCCAATCTGTTGCTAAAGCTGGTAGCTTTCTGACCTGCTTTCTGTGTTCCTAAAGAGTAAGAACCTGATCAATGTTGGAATCAGTCATTTGAGAACTTAGAATTATTCTTTCAGGCTGTGCTTGATGTTGATGTATCAAACATCGGTAGTCCTTCTGTATGTCAAGTCACTGACAAGCGGACTTGACATTGAATTTTTTCAAGCCTCTGTCATCCATTCCAACATCCACCTTCAGGATATAAAAGACTAAAGTGAAAAGCACTTATCAGGTAATCTGTTACTTACTGAATGCGCTTCCTCCAGATGCCATGTACTTTTTACTTTTAAACATGTATGTATCCATGTACTTCTGCTACAATTTTCAAAGTTGTTGCATTATATTGGGGTAGAATAGGTTAATATGGTTTAGATACATTTTGCGAATGTTGGTTTGCTACATTTTGATGGAGTAGTATGAAGACTGACTTATGAATTATGATACTGGAATAAAAATTAGTAAAATGTACTTGTGTGTGGCCGAGATAAGACTTTGCTGCTTCTTAATTGATGGTCCACTTGCTATTTGTAGTCTTATAAATAATTACTAGTCCTGTGTGATGACCTGTATACGTGTGGTTTTTTTTTTTTTCTTGAGTGCTTGGAATTAGTGATACTCGTGATTAGGTTTTCTTTAATTTTCGTAAATGTGTGCTATAAGAAAAGAATGCAACAAAAAAAAAATCTTTCAAGACTTGGAGATTTTATTTATATATATAAAAAAGAATATGTATCATTTTTATTTATTTTTCCCACAAGGAGGTTAAAAAAAAAAGTGTTCAGTATATATACATTGCGTGCGGGTGCAGGGGTGATAATAAGATTATTAATATGTTAGTAGTTACGGGATTACTCTATGATAATGAAGTACAGAGTACTGGGTTAGTATATAATAGATATTTTATACCTGATACTCCCCACGCTTCCAGAAAACCGTGAGAATAAAATATTAAGAAAGAGTGAATAAACTAGAAACTTGGAAGGGAAAGCCGGGGGGGGGGGGGGGGGGGGGGGGTTTCGGTGGTGCATCATCAGAGAAAAATAAGGGTTTCAGATTATATTATTCTTCTGAGTTTCCACAAACATTGTACGAGGAGATTAAGGTTTGTTTTGTTCAACTAGATAATCAGTATCGGTTGTTCTTCTAGAGCCTCGTGTAATCTTTAATTTCTGGAAAACTGCTTTGAAGATTTGTTCTGCATTTTGCTATTAGTAGAGATGGTCGAAAGCTGTTGGTCCGCTAAAAATTTCTTATGTTTACAAGGAGAGGGCAAGTTGATGCTTGTAATTTTACTTAATATAGGGTAGTGGAGGTTCAGAAGTAAGGGGTTTTGCATGCCTTTTTGGATATATCTTTGGCCGAGAAGTTTGAAGTTTGAAAATAGTGAGAATAAATATGAATCTAAGTCAGATATATACGACCAAGTTTGCTGCAGGGATTCATTTATCCAGGCCTTTATTGAGAAACTTGTCCTATGTACTTTGCAATTGTGAAGAATTTAATACTCCAAAGTGGCTTGACAATCAACTGCAAATATTTCGTATAAGTTCTATTTCTTGCAATCTTATGTGATATCGTTGTCTTTCACCTAGCTTTTGGGTTCATCTTCATGTCGGCCTTTATATATGTAGAGGTACTAAATTGATAACTGACCAACATCTAAGTTATTATTCTCGTGATACTTATGAGGTCTATATTAAACAAAAGTTATATATAGAAGGTGCAGTGTGGTTTGATATCAAGAATATGAATGACATGATTAGTGTTGTAGGGTGGAAGTATTATTTTGTCAAAGGAAAAACCTTAGAGAAGAATAATGTGTGTGGTGTTGTCGTCTAGGGAGAAATTAATGTTCTTGGGTTTTGCAAGGGTTGTTTCCCAGATAAAGAAGATTAGATCAACTATTTTCCTGGTTAAGAGATTTAATCGTGTGGAATCAAAGGAGCTGCAGGAGGGTCTTACATTGGTTCTTTATAAGACTGAAGCCATATGTTATATAACAGTTCAGTACAAATAAGGTTATTGGATTGTTGAAGAAACTATTTAGGAAAGAGTGGGACGTCGTTAACGTTTTCAAATATATTTTTAATAGCTCCATCAAGGATGTGGTCGGACACATCCTTGAGTTAAAGAGTCAAGTCTTCATATCATATTACCAGTTTTTTTTTTTATTGTGCTTGAGTCTAAGCTCGTATATAAGTGAGTACGAGCAGAACCTGAGCAGGACCTGATTCAATAAACCAAAGTTTGTAAATGAACAACTTAGTTCTACAATCTAGGGCATGATGCTCCATTAATTTTCCATTTAGGTTCGTCATAATTCAGCGACCAATTGTGACCTCTTGTCGTGTTCTACCTTCAATCCTTCTGAGCATACACAGAAGACGAGCAATTAACTTCAGAAACTGATTCAAAACCTTAAAACTAGATAACGTACTTTGTGAATCAAAAGATCCTATTGAAAATTATCTTGGCATAAAAGTCCTAAAACCCACATGCAAGTCGCCAGTTGTGATGATCCAAATCCTACTCATCACCTATTACAGTATTGACAATCACAGTTATACTACTATACATAACTTGTATTAATCATTAATAACGGATACTTGTGAATGTTTGATGTGTTCTTAATTTTCATTATAGTTTAGTTATACCTAGGCATAAGTTTAGATACTGTATGTTATTTAATTTTTTAGTAAAACTTTTTAAAGAATTTTTTCGTAATTAAGGATGTTAATAATAAATAAAAGGTTTTTAAACAAGTAATTAACTTAGTCATGGATTTGTCCTTGTTAGGTAAGGGACATAGGAATGGGATGATTAATGACCAATTCTCACTTTTACCTATCACGAGAAGTTGTTTGATATTATTCATTTGATGCCTGACAAACATATATGCATGTCTCTCTTCATCAAAATCACCTGCCTAATGTTTCCTGCCATTTCATCTCATTTGTGTTTCTGATCTCTCTCTCCTTTAATTGTATATGCGTAATAAACGCACTCCATATTACACAGATTTGTACAATACAAGAGTAAGCTCTGCCAAGGGTGTGCAGTTTCAGTTTCAAAGCGGAAATAAGCAAAATCAAACATGTCCATGAATGAGTTGGATGTCGATGTTCTTAAAATTAAGGTAATATGTGGATTGTATAGATTAAAAATGTCACAAAAATCATATTGTTTCTGCTTCATTTACTTGTTTGTGGTGACAGACGCATGTTCTTAAGGTACATATTCTTTGTCTTGGTTGCAAACGGAAAGTGAAAAAACTCCTAAAGAAGATCGAAGGTACATATTCTCTCTCTCTTCCTCCGCTTCCTCACTTTCCAATCTTCCATGGAGAAAAACATATTATGATACATTCCTTAACCACAATTTTTTCCTCGTATTTTGAAATCAGTAGAAAACTTATCAATAGCACCGGTATTCTAATGCTCATTCAGAATAGAAAACTAATCAAAACTACCAACATACTGATAAGTTCATCCCATTGCAAACTTTTGCCTTCTTTCTTTATAATTTTGTCTTTCATCAAGTTTCTTGTAACAGTGATAATATTGATCATCACTTTTATCAACCTTCTTTGAGTAATGTTGCTGCCAAAAATTTAAAAAGATGCCTTGAAACTGGTAGATATTAGTATATGCAGAGTAGGATTTATTTGATCATATAGTGCCAATAAGTAAATAAAAGTACCTGTTCAAGATGATGATCAATAAGTGCCTATCAAATCACTTTTTATAGGACTAGTTGCTAGTAAAGAACTCATTATTGATCAGAAAGAAATTGTTGATGTTACATGTACAGATGAATGCCGTGTTCAGCGGATTAAGTAGTGCACCATTTCTAAGACTTCCATGCGAGTTCTGATTTATATAGCCAATTTGCTATTGTTTTTTTTTTTAAATTGTTTTGCATTCAGGAGTTTATGCAGTTAACATAGACCGGGAACAACAGAAGGTTACAGTTTCGGGCATTGTGGATCCTTGTTTATTAATAATTAATAAAGAAATTGGGTAAATATGGGAAATATGCAGAGCTGTGGTCTTCAATCCCTAACCCGGAAGAAACACATTTAGTTGATAATCTCAACAACAGAAACAGCCCCCAAAGCCAGATGATGTAGAGTTTAATCCAGGATCTTAGGGGCCCTAATTATAGGACACAAACTGAACCCCTGAGAAACTCTGATCTTTCAATCAGCAGCAGATAATGGAAATTGAGAACATGAATGGAGGATAGGGTGGAGAGAATAATTTACCTTTGGAATGGGATGAAGAGATGTTGGCAGCAGCTAATGGAATTTATAGCATGATTACAGATATTAACGGTTTTGCTGCAGCTAATGGGATTGAAATCGGAGGGTTTCATAACTTGTGTAGTGGAATTCCTGCAAGTTATGGGGCAAATTATCATCCATCTATGATGATGGTTCCCAACACACTTGGATATCCATATAATCATCATCCGTCTCCGATGATAATGAATGCAGCAGATTGGAGGAACACGAACATGATGCTGTATGATGGTGGCTACATGCATCGACCTCAGACTGCCGCTGGCTTCTTTACTCCAGCGTCTCCTAATCATTACTAAGAAAAATGTGGTAGCAAGAGCAGAAGCATGGTATAGAATACTAGTAACTGGTCTAGTTTTTCTACCACATGGTCATATGAATAATCAAGATTAGGCATCAAACATTACTTTTAAGTTGGAAATCTCAGTTTTATTTTAACATTTCAGTGAGAAATTAATCTTGGAACAGTAATGGAATTTCGTGCTCAGTGCACAACACTTTCGGATCAACATGATCTCGAACTATGCGTAAATACCTAAAAAAACATTTAGTTAAAATTTGGAAGCAGAGGTAGTCGTTACTACCGCTATCTTCAGGTACTGGATGCCCATCAGAATCATACAATATCCTCCCGGAAAACTCCAAAGGCTTACATATTTCTCCGATGATGATCGTTCTCTTCGACAAAGCGTCTTCCACAAAGTTCATTGTCGTCGTCACTGTGATCTTGAACTTTTCTCCAAGAAGTCGTCTTGGCCATCAATAGAGCTTTACTATGGACATAATTGAGAACAAAGCTATGAAGAAGTGATCAGGGTTGATGGTAAGAACTAAGAATGGAAGTTGATGCATGAAAGACTTGGGTTGAGTCAAACAATTTGATCAAATTACAGAAGATGGACAAATTGCAACTTTACGGAGATGACATGGGGTGGTTCACCTCTTAATTACTTCAAGAGGTTAAATTCCTATTGTTTGAACTTTCTTCCTTGGGAGATGGCATGGGGTGGTTCCACGAAGAATCATTCTTCTTTTTTAGTGTATTCATGTCAAGATAGTCGGTTTATTCAAAGAAGCAAAATCTGTAAAACTATAAATGAATCATTTCTAATTAATTTTGACCTTTAAAAAACTGATTTGAGAAACAGAATGTGAGGCTGAGGCCTAAACTGAATTGTGTGCCGCATCTGCATGGATTGCTTCTTGTTCCACACTGCACACATAATACCATTGTAGCTTGCTGATGATATGACTGTGTGTATTAACACTTACTGCTTTTAGAAACAGAGAGAGGATGGTTTAAGGATGGCTTAAACAGAGTATTTAGTAGTAACAGTTTTGTAATGAAAGACAGAATTGAGTTGATTGAACAAGGTTGAGATATTTTGAGAGACTCAATGAAAGTTTGTTCTTTATTTGTAGAGAACAAATATTTGATGACTCATACACGTTAATAGTAGTTACAGTATTATTCAGTGTTATCCAATTCTATGAGATTGTAAAGCTGTTGGTCGACCTGTGAATATTAGTACAATATTTTTAACAAAGCACTTTGATACGTGTTGCCATATGCGAGTTGTAGCAATTCAACGTGGTGCAACAGAAAGAGGGCGACGTAATGGTTATATGAAGGCCTGACAACGTCTTGTTTCATGTACTTTCATCGTGTTTCGTGTACTCATAGCTAAATTCAAATTGATCCAAAATCATTTCATGTACTCATAACTAAAACCAAACCTGAAACATTTTGTTTAGTGTCAACCCGAAAATACACAAAACGTGTACTTTTTGTTTACACAAAACAATCCAAAATAACATGAACACTGTAGATGCACACACCAATCTGCAGAAGTGCTTCTCAACCAATCAAGAAAACATATGTAGGAGCACAAGATGACACATACAGTAACTAGCTATTACCAACAATATTAAGTAGTAGTAGTACATTTTTATTGATTTAAATGTAGCATTACATAGACTACGGTACAAACTGAAGTGCAAATTAACAAGAACAAGAGCAAAGGAAAATAAAAAACAGACAACAGATATTATTTAAGACAAGCATATCTTGTTAAACACAAGAACAATTGAGGTAGCTAGCCAAATAATTTCAAAACATAAAAGGAACTGGTCGAGCGAGTTAGCTACTATATAGGAATACATCTGTTAACCTTAGGATAGACCACGGCGGCTGGATGACCCATTATACGCCTACCCTTTGTGTGCTTGAATATGTACACCACCGCTCCCACCGGCCACTCCACCACCGCTGCCGCCGCCATTGCTAAAAACCCCACCGTTGGACCAATTACCTTGCATCTGCATGGGTTGCTTCCTGTTCCACACTGCACACATAACACCATTGTCGCTAGCTGATATGAATGTGTGTATTAGCTTACACAAACAGAAAGAGGATGGTTTAAACACAGTATTTAGTAACAGTTTTGTAATGAAAGACAGAGTTGAGTTGATTGAATAAGCTCTTGAATTGAGTTGAGATATTTTGAGAGACTTAAAGGAAAGTTTGTGCTATATTTATAGATAGAGGATAAATATTTGATTGTAAAGCTGTTGGTCACATGCATGGGGACCTGCGAATATTACAATATTTTTAACAAAGCAGTTTGATACGTGTTGCGATATGCGAGTTGTAGCAATTCAACGTGGTGCAACAGAATGAGTGCCACGTATTGGATTTTATGAGTATACGTGCTGCTAATATTTTGTTAGTTAATTGCACTTTGCATCCCCTCAGCTTTATTTCAATTTCAATTATGTATATGTAATTTCATAAATTGCATTTTGCATCCCCCAACTTTAAATCATAAGTCAATTCTCAACCCCTTATTGGTTTTCTATCAAAAATAATATTATTTTTAACGAATACATTAACAAATGCGATATAAAATGATTGCAATGATGATATAAACTATAGATTTTAAACATGTAACTAATTTTACACTTTAAAATTTTTTAAATTATAATTTAATATTATTTTTTGACCATTAATCAATTATAATATATTTGTAAAAAATTGAACTAATATGTTTCCATTAAATAAAGTTATGACTATTATGATATATGATACATATAAAATTATTAAAATATAAATTATATAATCATTACACAATTTTATGTCGCATTTGTCAATACAATCGTTAAAAACAATATTATTTTTGATAGAAAACGTATAAGGGATTGTGATTCGACCTATAATTTAAAGTTGGGGGATGCAAAGTGCAATTTATGAAACTACATATACATTATTGAAATTGGAGTAAAGCTAGGGGATGCAAAGTGCATTTAACTCTTTTCAAGATTATTGCCTAAGTTTAAATATCATTAAGGCTGTAATTCGAGTCGGGTGGCTCGCGAGCCTACCCGGCTCGAACTCGTTTAACTGAACCCGGCTCGACTCGAGCTCGTAAACGAGTCGAGCTCGGCAGCGATTTTAGGCTCGTTTATATAAACGAGCCGGTCCGGGTATGTGCCGAGCTCGAATGAAACCCGGCTCGAAAACTCGAACTCGACCCGGCTCGACTCGAACTCGACCCGGCTCGAGCTCGTTTACAATTTTTTTTGTTGTTTTTCAAAATATTGTTTCTATTTTTTTTAAAAATATTTCTGGACGATCCAACCGTACGGATGTCAAGATATATCTAATTAAATGATATTCCCAAATTTTCAAAAAATAAAAGATTAATTTGGTTGGAGATCTTAATAGAACACTACTATATTGTCTTGTACTCGTAACTAGTGCTTCGTCCCAGATTATTGTTTCTATTCTTTTAAAAATATTTTTCGACGATCCAACCGTACGGATGTCAAAATATATCTAATTAAATGATATTCCCAAATTTTTAAAAAATAAAAAATTAATTTGGTTGGAGATCTTAATAGAACACTACTATATTGTCTTGTACTCGTAACTAGTGTTTCGTCCCAGATTATTGTTTCTATTCTTTTAAAAATATTTTTCGACGATCCAACCGTACGGATGTCAAGATATATCTAATTAAATGATATTCCCAAATTTTTAAAAAATAAAAAATTAATTTGGTTGGATATTTTAATAGAACACGACTCTATTGTCTTGTTCTTGTAACTAGTGCTTCGTCCCATATTATTGTTTCTATTTTTTTAAAAATATTTTTGGACGATCCAACCGTACGGATGTCAAGATATATCTAATTAAATGATATTCCCAAATTTTTAAAAAATAAAAAATTAATTTGGTTGGAGATCTTAATAGAACACGACTCTATTGTCTTGTACTTGTAACTAGTGCTTCGTCCCATATTATTGTTTCTATTTTTTTAAAAATATTTTTCGACGATCCAACCGTACGGATGTCAAGATATATCTAATTAAATGATATTCCCAAATTTTAAAAAATAAAAAATTAATTTGGTTGGAGATCTTAATAGAACACTACTATATTGTCTTGTACTCGTAACTAGTGCTTCGTCCCAGATTATTGTTTCTATTCTTTTAAAAATATTTTTCGACGATCCAACCGTACGGATGTTAAAATATATCTAATTAAATGATATTCCAAAATTTATAAAAAATAAAAAATTAATTTGGTTGGAGATCTTAATAGAACACTACTATATTGTCTTGTACTCGTAACTAGTGCTTCGTCCCAGATTATTGTTTCTATTCTTTTAAAAATATTTTTCGACGATCCAACCGTACGGATGTCAAGATATATCTAATTAAATGATATTCCCAAATTTTTAAAAAATAAAAAATTAATTTGGTTGGATATTTTAATAGAACACGACTCTATTGTCTTGTTCTTGTAACTAGTGATTCGTCCCATATTATTGTTTCTATTTTTTTAAAAATATTTTTCGACGATCCAACCGTACGGATGTCAAGATATATCTAATTAAATGATATTCCCAAATTTTTAAAAAATAAAAAATTAATTTGGTTGGAGATCGTAATAGAACACTACTATATTGTCTTGTACTCGTAACTAGTGCTTCGTCCCAGATTATTGTTTCTATTCTTTTAAAAATATTTTTCGACGATCCAACCGTACGGATGTCAAGATATATCTAATTAAATGATATTCCCAAATTTTTAAAAAATAAAAAATTAATTTGGTTGGATATTTTAATAGAACACGACTCTATTGTCTTGTTCTTGTAACTAGTGCTTCGTCCCATATTATTGTTTCTATTTTTTTAAAAATATTTTTCGACGATCCAACCGTACGGATGTCAAGATATATCTAATTAAATGATATTCCCAAATTTTTAAAAAATAAAAAATTAATTTGGTTGGAGATCTTAATAGAACACTACTATATTGTCTTGTACTCGTAACTAGTGCTTCTTCCCAGATTATTGTTTCTATTCTTTTAAAAATATTTTTCGACGATCCAACCGTACGGATGTCAAAATATATCTAATTAAATGATATTCCCAAATTTTTAAAAAATAAAAAATTAATTTGGTTGGAGATCTTAATAGAACACTACTATATTGTCTTGTACTCGTAACTAGTGCTTCGTCCCAGATTATTGTTTCTATTCTTTTAAAAATATTTTTCGACGATCCAACCGTACGGATGTCAAGATATATCTAATTAAATGATATTCCCAAATTTTTAAAAAATAAAAAATTAATTTGGTTGGAGATCTTAATAGAACACTACTATATTGTCTTGTACTCGTAACTAGTGCTTCGTCCCAGATTATTGTTTCTATTCTTTTAAAAATATTTTTCGACGATCCAACCGTACGGATGTCAAAATATATCTAATTAAATGATATTCCCAAATTTTTAAAAAATAAAAAATTAATTTGGTTGGAGATCTTAATAGAACACTACTATATTGTCTTGTACTCGTAACTAGTGCTTCGTCCCAGATTATTGTTTCTATTCTTTTAAAAATATTTTTCGACGATCCAACCGTACGGATGTCAAGATATATCTAATTAAATGATATTCCCAAATTTTTAAAAAATAAAAAATTAATTTGGTTGGATATTTTAATAGAACACGACTCTATTGTCTTGTTCTTGTAACTAGTGCTTCGTCCTATATTATTGTTTCTATTTTTTTAAAAATATTTTTCGACGATCCAACCGTACAGATGTCAAGATATATCTAATTAAATGATATTCCCAATTTGAAAAAATAAAAAATTAATTTGGTTGGAGATCTTAATAGAACACTACTATATTGTCTAGTACTCGTAACTAGTGCTTTGTTCTAGATTATTGTTTCTATTTTTTTAAAAATATTTTTCGACGATCCAACCATACGGATGTCAAGATATATCTAATTAAATGATATTCCCAAATTTTGAAAAAATAAAAAATTAATTTGGTTGGAGATCTTAATAGAAACTCGTTAGGCTCGTTTAACAGCTCGTTAGGCTCGGCTCGTTTAACAGCTTGTTAGGCTCGGCTCGTTTAATAGAACTCGACCCGACTCGTATAACAGTAACTCGCCTCGACTCGTGAGGGCTCGCGAGTAGCTCGACCCGACTCGTGTAACAAACGAGCCGAGTTCGGCGGGGATTTTCGGCTCGTTTAATAAACGAGCTCGGCTCGACTCGTCAGAAAAAGCTCGGCTCGATTTAAAGCTCGGCTCGAACTCGCCCGGCTCGACTCGAATTACGGCCCTAAATATCATAGGCTAAATTGCAGATGAGAAGACTTCATGTTTTGTTATCATAGCCCAGTCCAACTCAAAAGCCCAGGTGATCCCTATATTACAGCCCTAAATATCATAAGCTAAATTACAGAGTTGAGTTGATTGAATAAGCTCTTGAATTGAGTTGAGATATTTTGAGAGACTTAAAGGAAAGTTTGTGCTATATTTATAGATAGAGGATAAATATTTGATTGTAAAGCTGTTGGTCACATGCATGGGGACCTGCGAATATTACAATATTTTTAACAAAGCAGTTTGATACGTGTTGCGATATGCGAGTTGTAGCAATTCAACGTGGTGCAACAGAATGAGTGCCACGTATTGGATTTTATGAGTATACGTGCTGCTAATATTTTGTTATTTTCAAGATTATTGCCTAAGTTTAAATATCATAGGCTAAATTGCAGATGAGAAGACTTCATGTTTTATTATCATAGCCCAGTCCAACTCAAAAGCCCAGGTGATCCCTATATGATACTGAGCCCTTTTGGCAACCAATTAAGCCTAGTCCACAGGTGACAGGGCTGTAAGAAAATTTTAACGTGTTTTGGTCCCCTTTTTCCTAATGAACTTGCAGTCATTTATGGAACATTGCTTTTTATAAAAGTTTTATATATTCGTATAGATTTCATTTTTATTTCCTTCTTACAACGAGTCTTGTAAATATTGAAACTTTCTTTTGTTTAAAAAAAACTTGGTCGCATTATTACAAAATTTTTTCATTTTTATCTCCTACATATAATCATATTTTAGGAAAAAAAAATAAAATTCCCAACAATAATTTAGAGCAAAACATAAGAGCCCTCATTTTCTTGAGAAAAATTTCCTAAAATCATTTGATAACCGGAAAGTTAAAATATTTTCCTTTTACAAAATTAAGAGGAACAGTGCAATTTTAAGCTGATAATGGAAGTTGCTTCATTTACTTGGGAATAAATCGTCCATGCCTCCTACCCCCAAACAATGTAACACTATATATACATGCACATATGTATGGCTAGACTTGTACAATAAACCCTAGCTAATTTTTTTTATTCTATCACCATGCCTAGTGTTCTCTGTTTTCTGATTATACTTTTGACATCAATGTATCCCTTTGCTAATGCATGTGGAACTTGTGAGACACCAAATCCTTCACCACCACCCCCACCACCGTCGCCTTCACCACCTCCGCCATCACCATCACCACCACCACCATCACCACCTCCATCACCACGGCCTTCCACTAGTGATGCATGTCCTCCACCTCCAAAACCACCACCACCACCTTCCACTAAAGAATGTCCTCCAACTCCACAAGCACCAAAGTTGACACCTCCATCAACTCCAAGGCAAGAACCACCGGCTACACCAACTCAAATATTCCCTCCACCAAGACAAGTATTTTCTCCACCGTTTACGCCTTCTCCACCAACGTTCATGCCTCCAGGATCGATATCGCCGCCGACAAATAGACCACCACCAGGGTGGAATCCATGTCCATCGAATAAACATATACCTGCATGGCAGTGGGCTAGTTTTGCTCCACCTCCACCGCCAAATCCTATATTACCTTACTATCCACATATGTATCAAAACCCTGACGACTGCTCCATTGCTGCTACTCTTCTCAAACAATCAACGTTCTTGACGCTTTTTGTTTCTGTTTTTTTATATGTTTGTTTAGATTGATTTAATTATGTTAGTGCAAAAACCTTACATTATATTTTACGATATTACCTAACAGTATGTATGATAGATGGCAGCTAGCTAGTAGAACTTTCCTCTTTTCATATATATGTAATATCCCTATATTTTTTGGGATTAGTTATTGTGCTTATTTAGTTAAATATTGTTATAAAATTCCCAATTTTCTTTACTTTATTTTGATGTTCATGTTTTAGCATGTTATATTATGTTATTTTGATGTTTCTAGAAAAGAATTAGGTAATTGTAAAAACAAAGATTGTGATTTTGATTATTTTAAAACATAAAATTTTAAATCTCTTTAAAATGATAATTTTTTGATCCCAATAACATCGCTTTAGAGGGTTCTACTGTATTTTAAACTCGTAATTATTCGATGTACAGGGACCTGCTGTTAAAATAAATAATAGACCAAAGCTTACATAAAAACAATTAGAAAATTTACAAACATGGTGAGAAAAAATACATGCTATATGATGACATTTGTCTACAGTAAATAATAATAAATTAGGCACAGCCTCTCAGGTCTCAGCAATGGATCAGTACTATAATAATTTAGTTTCAAGAAGTTTCTAAAACCCTCTAAAATATGTTTATCATACTACACATCAGTCTGTAAAAGGCTGATGGCATTTAATCGTGAACTCCTCTTGCAGGGGACCACCATGAATGCCAGTCTTGAGGTTAATATATATTTTCGATTCTATACAAACCCCAACGCTGGCTTGACACAAAACCTACCCACCAAACAATAGCCCTTCTTTCACGCAATATTGCAATTCAATGCTTTGATTGTCTTGCGATGCCACTGTGCAGTTTCCCGATCAAATCTCAGCTCCCATGTTGGCCAGTAGTGCAAATCCTGCTTCAATGTAAGTACTCGAGGCTTCCCATTCAAGTGAATTGTTTTCACACGAACGAACACTCCATGCTCTAATTCCTGTAATTGGTCATTGCAATACACCAATGGCATAAGAAAGATGCAGGCTCCTAATGTGCCAATTGATTATTACACTACTTATTAATCCTTTTCCTTATGCACACCAATGTGAAATGTCAAAAAATCTCATTACTAAAGATCAGACAACTGCAAAAATCATGTAATTATGCAAGTATATTACAAAACATACTACACTACTAAGTTATGCGCAAATAGGTATGCATACATGATAATGATAGAAAACTTTTTCACAAAGACGTCCCAGACAGAATTACAATGTTGACCCATTAGGACCATAAAGCCTAAGGTGAGCTGAGGCGCATATCCCTATACATAATAAGCACACATAATTTTATTATTCCATATAACATTCACCACAGTTTGTAATCATCTTCGAACTGTAGATAATGTCTGCACAAACATGTGTTACTAATTATTAAGTAAATTGACCCTGTTTGGTATATCGCATGGGGCAAAGGTTCTGACAAAGTGTTTAGCCTATACATTGTGTTGTAGGAAAGTTCTCACTAGGTAACAGGTCACTATTTTCCCATAAGATGAAAATAGATGGCACAAAAATAGCTGACTACATATGGTATTTTACCAATATTATCTTCAAGATCTCATTTTCAACATCACATGGATTGGCATGAAGTTTAACGAGAAACTTCCATGCATGCAATAGTTTATAATTAATACACTTGTGCAAGAAAACACACCTTTGTTACATTAACAAAAGAATCAAGATCTGGAGTTGGTTTCCCATTAACTTCAACAATCCACTGAAGAGCAAATAAACCATATCTGTGAACAGGACTCCCATGGCACCACCTGAAAAGAGCATTAAGTCATCAACATTTATGCTATCTTGATACAATTCATATGTGAAGATAAGTGCGAACTTATAAAACATTAATAGAAAAAACAAAATACAAAATTGGTCAGGGGACAAACTGAGGAAGTGAGAATCAGCAAATCATTTTCACCAGTCGACCAGAGGTTAGGATCAGGACCAACATCAATCAATACCAACTTCACTGCCTCAACAAGTTTGAAAAATTTTCAAGTTGAAGACTCCTATCCACCAGATACATTTACACAAGAAATAGCCTAAATGATAGTAACACACTTTGTACAATTAACTCTATGTCTCTCTCACTCGCACACATAAGAAGAAATTATAACACTACCAATTAAAAACTTATCTAGCAACACGGTTAGATCAACATTCACCACACCGTGTTATATATATCACAACATGGAAAAAGGGCAAGATCCGATTCACGTAGCATCCAAAAATTAAGCTCTACCTAATCATCACCAAATGATAAAGTGTCTGGCTTTCATTTAAATTAACTAAAAACTTACCTTGTAATATATACGCCATGTCCTTCTTTGGGCAGAAATCCAAGAGCACGGACTGCAGAATGAGGCTCATGGACAATACATCCACACCAATTTATAACACGTGTAGTGCCAGTCCCATCCCTTACATCTGTTCCTACCAGAAGTTCAATTTCAGAACCCTGAATTGCCAGAATCAACATGTTCAAGTAGACGCGATTAGAAATGTTTTTCATCTATAACAGGTTATGTGATGTTAAAAACATATCATAGTTAGGACAGAGTAAGGAGTGGTTAAAACTTAAATATGGTTTGTTGGTCACGTATGAGACTCACCTGACGAAAAATAGTTAGTTTAAGCTTCCCATCATTGTCACCATACTGATCTAACAGCTGGCAAGCATCTTCTACGTCTCGAAAACATGTGACTGGTTCGTTATTTATCGCCAAGATCATGTCACCTTGTTCAAGTAAGTTCTCTGCACTTGATCCCGCAAAACAACCTTTAACACGTAAAACTTGACGTCTGACAGGATCCTTCTTCACGAGAGCCTAAAGAATAGACAACAAAAAATACTGTGAAATGAATATTATGATTTACCATGATTTACGATGATTTACGTGGTTGCATTAGACATCGATGGAGTGACAACTGATATACTGACTAGCATGAAGCAACTAGACAAGAACACAGCACACTAAGCTGATGCAGTAATTCAAAGTAAAAAGGGCCAAAGAGAACACTCCGGTTTTATGAAATAGAGGAGTTTAGAACAATGTTGCATTTTGAGGGATAGTGACACAAATATGGAGGCAATTTTTAACGTAATAGTCTTACTTGGATCCAATTGTCACTCAGTCCAAAACTCCGAGCTTTGGAAAGCAGTGTAGGATAAAGTTCAACCTCTAATATCCTTACAAGAGGCATTGGCCTTTTGATACCATTGATGAGAAGAGAAGGTCCTTTAGCCCCAGATATTATTTTCTTCAGTACGTTGTCAATTGTATATATAGGAATGCCTCTGACAAACTGATGATCCTCTGACGAACTAGAATATTTCAGCTGCAAGGAAGAAAATAAGTTAATATCTTATTTCATTAGCGATGCAGCTCACAAGTGTTAGAGATCAGTACAAACCTTACTAATTTTTTTTTTTTAAAAATACGAACCTGAGTTGAAAAGCTTCCCCAGATAGCTTGAACCCTTCCATGCTCATCAGTCAGTACACCAGAAAACGTACTCCCAAAATCTGCAGCAACAGTAACATTTTAAACTTTGATATTCCTCATTCAATCTATACAGTGACGAAATTGTTAGAAGTGAAAACATCGAAGATAAGAACAATACTATTAAGCTGAGGAAACTAAAATAAAATATTCACTTAGCTATAACAACTTACTATATTCTTGTCTGAAAAAGAAAATATTTGCCAAAATCATCTGTACCTGTATCAAGTTCAATGACTTCCATATTTGTGGATCTATAACGTGGGGAGTCAGCCGATCCAATATTTAGAGCAGCACAAGGGTTGGTGACAACAGATTTTCTAGATGTTGCATGCAAACTCCTACTCAAACCCACAAGATATACTGAATCTCCACGGCGTATTGCAGGTTCTGTCTTGGAAAAGATATGCTAAATGAAGTATCTGTCTTGATATTGGATTATACTTTCAAAACGATAATATATGAAAGGAAGCGAAGAACACAAGTTTTAATGCAGCACGAGGGAAAAGAGACAAAGAACAAGTATGGTTGCGACTCCTAACAGAATTATTTACTACATAACATAGTTGCATATAATTATGCTCAACTACAAGTGTAAATGTCAAATTGTCAATCCATAATCTCCAATAGATCTCTAACATATTCAACTATTACAAAAGTTTAGCATTTTCTAATAGATATATAGAACTGTTTGCATTGACACTTAACAGTTTCATATTAGTTTTAACTACAGTTGATAATTATAGTAACAATGCTTTGTATAAGAAATCCTGATTACAGGAATAAAATATTTCGGTAAGCACGCTGTGCAACAAAATCAAATTTCAAGAAAGAGAATAAAGTGATGTACGAACCACGCCAGTAAGATCAACCTAACTTCAAAGCACTAGGCTCTTTTGCATTTAGTCCCCTTTTGATACTTAAATATGTCCAGATATTACTTCTAAATCTACACTTGTACTGTAAATTTGTTCAAAATTAAGTTTTCGGAAACATCATGTTCCACAAACTATGCTACCCTGCTAATGCATCAAAGGAACGAGGAGACGAACTAAGATATAGAACTGAATCTAATTTAGCTTGCATGAAAAAGATTAACCTTTACTGATTAATGGTTAATCAACCTTCTTTACATATAAACATTAAACAAATAAAAGCACCTCATTAAAAAAAAAAGAGAAGTTTTAAAACCTAAAGATGCATTATTAAATTTCTCGGGTAGATGTCAAATAATCAAATAAAGGTCCAGCATACCAGGAAGAAGTTCTGCAGCACGCACTAAAGAAGCACCAATAGTACCAAGTGCAGCAGGGTTGTACGATACCAGAGCATAATTATGGACAGGATGTAGAAATACCACCTGCAGCAAAATGCAAGTTGCTTAATAAAAATTTATTTAAAATTATTTATTATTAACAGCATTAATTACCTCCCCGGAAATTTCAATTGGAAAAGCAGCAAACGAGAGCATCACTTCAGATGCAGCGATTGCAACAGTGTTCCTGTCCACCACAACTAATCCCATTGTTTCAGAATGGTATATAATGACACCAGTCCCAAAAAAATGTTGAGAGTGAACACCATCAAGCATACAAGATGATGGTACGTGCACCTGAAAGTTTAGACATCAGAAAGAAAAATATTGAGTGGAGTGCCCAACTAGCACAAATAAAAAGATGAATATTTCATTTCATTTCTAAGTGATAAATATATGCTACGTTAGGCATAGGCTAAACATGCAAAACACATGACAATTGGACACTGATCAAGCAAAAATCAAATATTAAGCAGTTCTTATCCTGCTGGAAAGAGTTGACATCTCATTTTCAATTGAAAACATATACAATAAGATGCATGATTAATTATTATATTGTAGTACTTCATAACTTAATGTAGAAATAATATGGGATACTTGCATGGGTCTCATATGCTTATAATATTCGTGAGGGATCAAAAAGGCAAAAATCTACAGAATTTAAGTTGCAACGAGACTCCTTCACACTTTGGTCACATAAAATCACAATTCATAATATATTATCACAGCATATTGACATTGTTCAACTTCAATATTCCACTATACATAGGTAGGCCATTATTCCAGAGAGAAACCTCTTATATGGAGACCAAGAGACTGAGAGAGAACCATGGACTCTACTGTAGAATCTCACATATAATTCAAAATAATGTTTCACAAAACATAAAATTTGATTCTACTGTAGAATATTAGCCATATATAAACTTTACAAAAAAATTAACACTTAAAACTTGAATGAAAAATTTGATTCTACTGCAGTAACATTTTGGATAAATTTGATTATAGTGTAGAATAACTTCGGACTATTATGAGTGGTTCTCAACGATTTTTAAAAACAAAAAAAAGTTAACATAATTTCGTTTTTGATTTACTAGTTGAAATTTGCAATTATATTTGATAAATAATGAGATGAATATATGTATCTTTTGTTATTATACAGTGGTTCCCCCTTGACTCTATATAAGGGGGTAACCAGTAATGCAAGACAAGTTAACAGAATGGTTTAAAATAAGGAATTCAGAGACACATGTAAAACATCAGTTCTATTGAATATTCATCAATTCATAAATCTGAAGAACGTATAATGATTACATCACCTTATATAGGATGAAATGCTGATTGGGCGTCTGAACATGTACCCTGTCTTAGATGATAAGAAACTGATCCTGATAATTAGCTAAATTACTTATGCATGACTATAACTTTATATCTTGATCCTCAAATCAACGTAGTTAGTTAATCCATAAATTACATTACACATACACTTATATCTATATAATTAGATAAATATTTAACAAATTGTAAAATATTTTCTGCTCTGCATAAACCAGGAAGAAAAAAAATACACATACACAAATTTAGTGTAAAGCTAAGCATGGCAAGATACTTTGATTTGACAGACAGCTAAATAAATAATAGTATCTTCACTAAATAGACTTAAAAGTAAAGGAGCCTAGGATGTCTCACACCAAACCAAACTAGCTCTCATTGTTTGAAGACCCCCGTCCCTAAAATGTTCTTGTCACCTAGCAAATCTAATATTGTTTACTATCCAGCTACCTTTCTAAAATTAACAGTTAAAGTAAAGAGAAGAATCTCGATTATGCGACAATAATAAGCAACACTTTTTTCCCGAAAGAATAAAAAATGGGGTGGGCTAACATGAACCACACACAGATATTACGTAACGTCGGTCACATTAAAATCTCATTAGCAACTAATTTTTTTACCTCTAACATGACAAGAGTAGGCTCAATTAAACGCTCAGCAACTGACGCATTAGCAGCACCAGCTTGGACACCTTGATTATCAATCACTAGTGCATCTTCTGAGGCACCTGGTTTCACCAATTGCAAGTCATCATGGCCATGTAAAGAAGAATCAGCAGTGACAATGCCATTCGAAGATATATCTTCTTCCACACGCCGCTTTTTTGTTCCAGAATCAGATTCGTTTCGTGATTGAGGACTATCACCAACATGCTCATGATTAGTTTCCATACTCCTGTCACCATCTGCTATATCTTGGCTTCTATCGGGTCGCATGGGTTCCAATAAAGTAGCTTTGCCAAAATCAGAAGAAAAATTTTTGTTTACAAGACCACTTTCGACTTGGTTCATGACAGATGAAAAAAGAGGAGCCTCAGGTGGCAAAGCAGGTCTTGCTATCCATAAACCAGAGCTGTCATCACGAGTGTATATCAGAGGAGGGGCATACCATCCATGTCCATCAACTGTCACCAGCACCGACTACATTAAAAAAAAAAAATCAAATAATCATCTGGCAGTATTTCATGGAATCAGCAACGGAAAAAGGAGAAGTGTTTTCATACAAAAAACTGTTAGAAGTGTTTTCATACAAAAAGGCTAATATTATGACGCCACACAGCATACATTACATCTGACTCTCCATGTATATGCGTCTTATCAGCACCAAAAGAATCACTGCAGAGATCACACAGTACCCGAGGGAGCCTTTCGGGAAATGAAGATTATTATGGAAATTATATCTAATAATTCCCACCCATCTAAATGGTAATATCAAGCCTAACGGCACCCTAAAAGTTATAAAATCAGGCTATAATTTCAAACCACACATGATTCTTGAAAATTGATCATCATTTCTGGAAAATAGCCCTGATAACAGGAAAAACATTTTCCTGACATGTAGGAAAAGACAGCTTTCATATGACCCATACAAACTGGATGTGATTTTATATATACCTTACTCCGATGACGATCTGTGTAGCTAATGTACTCCAACGGTACTCGTGCTCCCCTGGAAAGCTTAGATAAAACAGTGATCAGATCTTCTAGCTGCGAAATCTCTTCTCCTGCAAACTTCTTAATTATTGCATGTCTCGGAACTCCAGCTCTATAGAGCATATATCTGTGATTGGCAAGAAAAAGAACTATCATACTGAATTAATACAAAACTGCAACAATCTATGTCCTATTCCTTCTAAACTCAAATTTATAAAGAACATTAAGTCATTAACCTACTTCTCTTGCGTCAAAGACTAAATTATGATAAGCAATTTCACAAACTTATAGATACAACTCCTAAACCAAGGACCCAAAGACACTTGGACACACAACACGTGTGTCACAAATGGAAACAAAAGCTGAGAGGCAGAACACCAATTTGACTGGGAGAAAAATCAACTGGAAGTCGTGGAGACATACCCTGGTTCGGAAACATATACAATACCACAATTGAACCGGAAATTCCTAGCCTGTGAAAAAAATAAATCATTAAGATATAAAATTTATATACGGAAAATTAGAATACAAGAGAAAAAAAATTGCAACTAACAAAAGGATACAAGATGCCTTCCAAAACAAAAGTACTTGGGAGTATTGGAGGAAAGTTTTGCACATGCACTTGCAGTGTTGTTTATGCTAAAATAAACTCACTAAGAAATACAGTGTTGTTTATGCTACAATGGAAGGTTGTAACTCCCATTGGTCGTTTATAAGGTCAGTCAATATATGGAGAATTTTGTAAAGAGTTCTCCTGAGTACTGATCATTTGTAGAGAACAAAGGTAATCAATTACGATGATTTGATCATATACAACACCTGCTTACAGATGCACTGAGGAGAAAAGCCTTGAAGATGGCGGACAAGGTTAAGTATGGGTTACAAAATAGGGGAAAAAACCTATCCCCCGCACAGAATTGGTAAAGTCGAAAAATCTGCAAATTTATTTCACAATAACTCAACTCTATTCAATAAACAAGATTATAATTGTTTATATAAAACTCCTAAAACCAAGTAAAATCTTCCTAATAAAGGGAACAAATCCTTTTCTTGTTCTCTACCATAATCTAGAATATTCCTACTAATACTTATATATAATACAACTATATTTTAAGTTACAAGTAAATCTATTTCTAACAAAATAATATAAAAAAATACAAACTAATATTCTAATTTTTTGTTCCGCTTCATTCTTCTCGCCTTGAAAAAAAATCGTCCACAAGTTTTATAAAATTTAAGAATCAGCATCATACAAAGAAAAGATTTGTCGCAAAACTTGAAAATCTCAATATATAGCTCCATTAGCAAGATCTTTGGAATTAAGAGAGAAAGCATAAGATATATTGATGTCGTAGTCATATTTCAACAAGCTGTCGATGCCTAGAAAATCAACATGTTTCACGATGATCATGTTGTTCACCTTCACAACTTCTTCACTCTTGACAACCTCATCTACCTCTTCTTTTTCAATGTTATCACACTGAAATTTCGGATCTGAATTTTCTTCAACAATTAAAACATGATTACTATTGGCTTTAATATCCAATGTTGTTGAATAAACTCTCTCGAATCTTTTTCTTTGTCATTCATCATTAGGTTTATGTTGAAGCAGGGATGGACGTCCTAAAGTGGAGGTGGAGGACTATGTCATATGCCATGTTTATCCATAATTACTTTGGGTGCTGCTTGCACATCTTGCATCTGCAAACCCAAATCTTCAAATCAATTCTCCAAATTTCGTAATCTCCGATTGTTTTGCTCGAATACGTGTCAAGATGGCTGTTTAGTTTTCTGACATTAACCACTGTGTAAAATTGACGGCTGACTTGAAAGTTTTGGAATTATCAGGGGATGTTGTGTAACCTTCTACAAGGGCAGGGACTGTTTCATTATTTTTTCGAAAGTAGGAGGTACCTAACTGTAATTTTGACCAAATATAAGATTAATACATCTCTAATATAGATATATATGACCAATACTAGGGTTCCTAGGTGCAAAAGTGGCTGCTGGTGGCTGTTGACAGCTTGCTGGCAGCTACTGGTGGCTGTCTGGTGGCTGCTACAGGCTGATGGTGGCAGGAACCTGGTGTTTGGGCGGAGGAATGGTGGCTGTGATACAGCGGATGGTGGTTTATGGTGTTCGGGTGCAGGAACAGTAGCTTCTGATACCACTTGATGTAGGACACTGGGTTAGGAAGGGTTAAAAGAGGGGATAAAGGCCTATCTTCGAAAAAAATCAGCAAAAAACACATAAAATCGCAGATTCAATTCAATATAATTCAACTCTATTCAATAAATAAGATACAACTGTTTATTTAGAACTCCTAAAAATTAACGACCAAGTAAAATCTTCCTAATAAAGGAAAGAAATCCTATTCTAATTCTACCATAAACTAGAATATTCCTACTAATATTCATATATAATATAACAATATTCTAAATTACAAGTAAATCTAATTCTTTTTAATACTATAAAATTAATACAAACTAATATTCTAATTTTTTGTTCGCGTTCAACACACTTATAGCTTGGGTTCAACTTTGGGTTCAACATCATTTGTTAAACCACAATTTAAATTGTGTTGAATAAATATAATTTATTTCTCAATTATCCTTTTGGTGTTCACCAATACAAAATTATGGTATAGAAATATATATTATTTATTTAATACAGCTTACTTAATAATATCAATGTAAAAATATTTAATATACTTAAGAATTAAGATCAACACAAATATAACTATTGTTCAACAAATGATGTAAAACTCAAGTTTTACAGTGTTGAACACTCGTTATAATAAAATTAACTATTCATAAAAAAATGTCACAAATATGTTTTTTAATAGAGGAGTAATCGTTTTTCTATTGTTTACAAAAAATGAAGTTGAAAAATCATAGTTCAAAAAGTTAATAAAGTTTGTACCAAAAAAAGTTTGTGATTAATACAGTTTTCTTAATTATGCCATTGTAAAAATATTTTATATACTTTAAAGTTCAACACATAACTATTGTTCAACATCATAACTCAAGTTATGTATATGTTGAACACTCATTATTAAAAAAAAACAACTATCCATTAAAAAATGTCACAAACATGTTCATATGTTTTTTTACTGGAGGAGTAAATCATTTTCTATTATTTACAAAAGATGAAGTTGTAAATTCAAAAATTTTGTGCAGTTTGTACCTAAAAACGTTTCTATACAGTTTATACCCAAAAACGTTTCTACCGAAACCCACCCATATCTTCTATATCTATGCTAATATAAAGTTTAATTATTTTAAAAACTTATTTTAACGGGTCTAATCATTTAACAAACCTACTGTAATTAAAACATATACAACTATTTTAATTTAAACACACACACACACATATATATATATATGGCTTACTTTTTTAAAAACTATTCTACTATAATACATTTGTTGGGCCTACTTTATATTAACTATTAAGGGCCTAATTGCTAAAAAGCTATTAAAATGGGACTAACTACTTTACAAATCTATTTTAATAAATATACATATAACTATTTTAATTTTAACATATATCTCGGAATTATTTACTTTCAAAAGCTATTTTAACATGTTTAATTATTTAAAATTTTATTAGAATTAAAATACTCAAAACCATATTAGTATATTTGTAAAAAAAATATTAAAAGTAACCTGTTCATGCATGGGATATAAACTAGTAGAGGATGAATTGTAAAATTCCCAATGACTATAATAGCCATTATGGAAATGTGTATCATTGCTCGTATTGTAAAAGACCCAAACATAGATTAGTCAACATCTGTATTTGTAAGGTACATAGTTTTTAATTGATTAATGCAAACACCCAACAGGATCATCATATTGATCCCCTTGAAACTTTATGTATTAAAATTGTGTTTCTCATTTCAAGCTTGTTTTAAATATTGTGTATATATTTATATATTTTAAATATTGTGTTTTAAACGAGCCATTAAATTCAAAAACAATTGCAACATTTCTCAACACTAACCTGCTGATAAGAAAGGGGGTGAATTACGGCACCACTTACTTCCAAGAAGTAGTTAGGAGTTATGGAATGTAAATCTTCAACCTGAATATAAAATAATGTAATACGTTAGAGTTGTCAAAAATAAGGTCATAGGTTAGAGTTGTCAAGGACTAATCAAATGAAAGGCAAAAGCAATAGAAAATGTTTGAAAACATACCGAGGAAATCAGAAAACTATGCAGTAGCTTTTATCAAACACATAAACAAGCAAAAACTAAAACATTACAAAATAATCACGGAAACTCTAAGGCTCAACGCAATAGAAAGATAAACACAGACAATACTAGTGTATTTGTTTCGGTGTTATGCGCCGCATGCCAAGTAGTAAAAGGCTTTCCAAAACATCCTAAAGTTTTTGAGGGTGTTTGGGATTGCTTAAAATAAGTTACTTTTGACTTAATGGAGGTGTTTTTAACTTAAAGGAGAAAGTAAAGTTGTTTACTTTAAGTTGAATGAATGTGTTTGGGTAATTTTACTTAAAGTTAAATGGGAATTTAATAATTTTAACTTAAAGTGATATTTGACTTAAAAAAATTTTAAATTCATGATATTTAAGCTTTACAAGAATTGTGAAAAAAAAAAAAAAAAAAAACTCCATAAGTCATAAGTCATAAGTCAAAAGTACCTAAATGTAACTTCTGACTTAAAGCAGTTTTTTAACTTAAAGCCGGCTTAAAGCCACGTTACACAAACACACCAAAAACTCCTTTAAAGGAGCTTTTGGCTTTAAGTTAGTTAGCCAAACAGGCTCTTTGACTTGATTACTGAACATAGATTATCACGAGTTTAATAAGAAGGCAAGTATATTATCCTAAAGTTTTTGCCTTTTGAGACTATATTATCTACAATTACTCTGTAATCCATAACAAATTTAAGGAATCTCCATTAGAATTAAACCAAAAAAGAAAGGTTAATGAAGACAATATATTGCATTGAATAATATCTATATTAACTTCCTATCACCCATTCAACCCAACAAGGTCTGAGAAGGATTGAGAGTCAGATTTGCAAAAACGGAGTCAGATTTGCAAAAATGGATCCCTACGACACAGGGAGAGGCCAGATATTATAGAAGCATGTAGCATATTGGTGAGATGTGAATCGAGGTGACCCACAAAATACCCTACTTACAAATTTTCTTCATACCAATTTGGTTGACTCTCAAATATATATAGCATTGTACACATACATGAGACAAACGATACACATAGAATATATGTATAGAGTAGATGGCCTACACAAAGACAATAGCGGTTAAGTGAGTATATATAAATTGAGTATATATAAAGCACTAAAAGAGAAAGGGATGGGTCTTTGATTAATTTTTATGGTTTGTTCTTTATAAATTAGTCTGTCAGCAATTTACTTAAATGTCATCAACAAAATTTTATTGTCGAGATGACAAAAGCATACATATATATATATATAACTAGTTTACTAAACCGCACTTCGCGACAACCATATAATATTTTTCTAAACTCTTGGAAAATATATATAATTATTTTTACAATTTAAAAATAATTTAAGGAGCAAATAATTAATATACTATATAAATGGTATGAATAGTCTTAATTCATACTATTATCTTTAATATAATTATATTTATCACAATTATATATTTTTCTCAAAATTCATATATATAAATAAAACTATAACATCAATATTAGATTCTAGCGGACATATTTCTCACAATGAGATGCTCGTTGAACATCTCTGTCCCAATGAGCCGCTCTCTCGCCATATTTAACAAGTAACACGCTTTTCCAAGTAAACCTACCAACAAATTATATAAGCTATGAATCTATTTTCCGATATTATAAGATTTAATTAAAATATTTTTAAAAATTAAAATAAATTCATATCATATTATTATTATTTTTTGTTTTATAAATTATATTTTATGATGATAATAATGACTTCAAGACAAAGTTTAGAAGAATATTAAGATGATAATATGATTTAAAGAGAAATTTTAGGAAAATATTAAGATGGTAAGTTGACTTTCTCTCGAAGAAATTTGATTATTTGTCCTCAAATTGACATGTCAATACATGAGCTACAAGATCATGATCTTGATGATGTGAAGACATGATGATATTATTGATTCAATGTCACTTCTTCAAGATGTCAAAGAGACTTTATTATTCCTCAATGATGAAGTCAAGTATGCACATAATACATCTCAATGGCTTCCACATGTTCATGTTCAACACGAGTGGATACGAGGATTATGGATTCTACTTCATTATAAAACTCGTGGTCAATTTTTTTTTTTAAAGGAGAGGAGAATGATGTGGAGCAAGGAATGAATAAATTAATTTGTATATATTATACGTTATTATTTAGGAATAAATTTGATTACAATTGATAGGTATTTTGGTTATATTAAGTAAGTTATCAAGAACATTTTAGTAAAATAATAACGAATCGTTTCCTTTGAACTTATTATAGTAGTAGATATCCATAAGGATTAAGTTTTCTTTACATTAAAAATTATTTGCTTTCCAAGTAATGGTTTTCCTATATAAACTCATGTAAAAGATATACTTAAGCAGATACAAGATGCATAAGCAGATCCAATAGGCATACAGGGTCAGAGAAAACGAGAACTTCAATCCAGGCTAAGCTGATCGAATAACCTGTATTTTGGTCGATGTCTCAATTCTTAATCTACTTACTACTAATTACGGTAAAATTTTACAATAACACGACCTCATTTTCCCATACTATGCAAAACATTTAGCTATCTTAAACAATTGACTCTTCCCTAACTATAACAATTCATGTTGATTACAAACTCTACCAACTCTCTCTGATTTCTTTTTCATTTAACTTCTTATATTTCTTTCTTAATGTAATACTACAAAAGTAAATGGGTAAAAATACAAAAATATACCATCCACTTCCTAAGTTTTGATATGTTCATTCATCATAGTTGCGTAGAGGGAACAAGTACACTTCGTTTATCATAACAAAATCGTAAATTATAATTACTAGATCTTAATAACACTCCATTAAATTTACTTTATTAAATAAGTATGTCTTTATAATAAAATTACATTACAATTTTAAATCAACTTTTCGAAGAATAACAATATCACACAATTTTTTTTATTACTCTTAGTTTAATAATAAAGTTAAACTAGTAGAGAAATTTACCGGCAAGACAACAGCCAATGATTTCCCACCTCTTTCAATCTGTAGTTCAACCTTCTGATGAACACTATCATCAAGCAAAGTCTCCATCTTCAGGAACTGGGTTATCACCTGCACCACGGTTTGATAATTTGTAGATAATACACACAAACATTTTAACACTAATTAAAGTGCCACTCAAACCAGTGTGCAAATTCACAGGAATAAGTTGTCTACAAAGGGTTTACAAATTACAAGTCCTCTAAAAAAGATGCCAGATGTACAGATCAACAAAATAAGTTATTATATGCACAGAATCTTTACATGGGATTAACTGTCTAAGAGCATCTCGAAGAGTCTCTTAGTTCACTAACAAAAATAATATAAACAATTATGTTCTTAGTAAGTTATTACATTGGTTATTGTGCCAACTCCAACAATACTCTCTATAGTTACTCTTTACTTATATTTTATTCATATTTCAAGCCCACTACAATAAAGATTTGAATTCAAGTTGTGAACAGAGGGGGGAGAGAGTTTATTAATATTTCAGGTCCACTACGAGAGAGAGAGAGAGAGTTCTTAAACTTTTCATGAGCCTCTAAGAGTCTCTTGGGAGCTCTAATTTTTTTAGCACTCGTTATTTTTTCACTTAAAAGCTCATATAAAGAGTCTCTTGGAGATGCTCTAATCCGTAAATGTTAGGAATAATTCATGAGTTGTGATGTGTAGAATAGAATAACATTACACTTCTTGTGATACCCTGATCTTATAAAGGGTTTAGCATTTGATTAAGGATGAATCAGTTATCCAAGAACTGCAGAACAGTGAACAGTACTCGATCAGAGACTACAAGTCACGGACTACGAGTTTCATGGACTATGAACATACCCTGACTGTATTGAAGCTGCAGAACTGGAAAGTGCTACACTATAGGATCTGGTATTCAGAAGATGGAAAGAAGTGTGCATGAAGAAAAGGATCATACTATTGGTGGAAATTATCAACTGGACGGTAGAACATTACCATGTATTGATTGTTACTTTCTGTTATTAGTTGATAGGTAGCATTATAAATACTCTCTCTATATCATTGTAACATGTGTGAGATTTGTGAACATCGTGAGTATACGAGTGAACAAACAAAGAGAGATTTGTATTGAGAGCAGCTGCTAAAGGTTTTTGTACAACTTTGGTAGAATTTGTATTTGATCTCATTAATACAAACATTTTATTCATTTGTTTGTTATTGTTATTTGATTGAGCAAAAATCAGACACGATTACTTATACTTGTATTCAACACCCTTTTTACAAGTATATTCGAGTTAACAGTAAATCTATCATAATCAAAAACACTCACACACAATAACCATAACAGACAAGCTGAATGTTCAAAAACCAAGTTTGCTGATGTTTTTATTTATTTAGGCTACATATTTAGGTTTATTTAGTCATTGGCGCTTCCTATAATCAAATGATTACATCCTGAATGGAACCACACCACCCACACACAGCTGCTTATTGGTTTTGTTTATTCGACAAAGCTTACTCAATAATAATATCACCTGATGGGCAAAACCTGGCTTTTCACACCTCAATCACTTAGTTTTTTTAGCTAACTCAATCAGTTAGTTCATGTCATGCTATCAATCTTTTTTTTTTTTTTGCTAAAGGTCATGCTATCAATCTTTTCTTTCATTGAGAGAAATGTTCATGAAAGGACACCTATAGCAGATGTATATATTCTCCAAGATGTCTAATTAACTAAGAAAAGTTATCAGCGGGCCTTACACGCACCCATAGACATACTTACCTCCCCATTTATACGAATAAGAATATCGCCAGGCTCCAAATGGTTATGAGCAGGCCCACCTGGTACCTGAAACACAGCTGTTATTACACATGAAGTCATTTAATGGAAAAGTTATATACTGAAAATTATAAACTCACCACGGAGTCAACAACAAGCATTCCTGTTTCAACTAGTGGAGATGCACGGCGCACCAACTATGCCAATTAAAAGATTAAAGAAGGAATAAGAATTTGGAGATTGATATTATGATCAAGATATATTAAAAAATAGAATTTAACCAATAACAACCTGCTCTGTTTCACTCTGGAGACCAAGCCGGCGTGTTTCATCAAATCCTTTGTGAACTAATGTCATCTACATCATGAATAACAATCCACAATTTAGCCAGAGGTAAACATTAAACAAAGAACAAAAAAATGGGTAGCAGATGCCATTCAAAAATGCAGTCAAATTACCTTTCCACCTCACTGTCATAAAATCAAAATGCACACAAGCTTATTTAGATCAAACTTATATCATAAGAAGACAAATGTGAGTGCCATAGTGGCTGCGAAAATATTATACCACCACCTTGATGCAGGACTGATGAAGCACCAGTCATGGGGATTTTACATGGTGCTGTCTAAATTATATACCAGAAACCATGTACAGGCTTGACACATTAAGCTGTTTGGGCAGGAATAGGATGCATTGACAGGTAAAAGTAGTTATGATCCCCACACAATATACAGGATATAAACATGCTGACAAATCAGGGAGAGCTTTCCATGTTAGGAAAAAGGTGCCCAAGATAAACGTGGATCCATCATACATGATATACCAAACATAATTAGACAAATTAATCAGGTAATCGACATGGCTAACAAATCTTAACAATCCCACAAATCAATATCAAATATAGAAGATCCACAACTAGAAACTAAGAATGGTTACCCCATTGCCATGTATACATGTAATAAAGACTACAGGAACAGTAGTGATCAGACCATTACAAATTGACAACTAGTAAATGTAACAGCCACGAAATGTTCAAAGGATGATATAAATAGATTATGTCAAAGAACACAAAATGAAACATCATTTCTACATCATAGTATATTTAATAAACTAACAGCCAAATGAAGAAGTGGGGATGGAACAACAATTTTGAGAATAGGACATCTTAGCAGTTCAACAAACTTGTAAATGTGATTATCACTAAATGTAAGTGAATGTTATAGGTATAAGAATTACAAACCTGCAATGTACCACGAGGAATTGGAACTGCCTCCCATTTATCCCTGAAAGTTTCTCTTCCATTCTGCAGGAACTTCAATGCCCTTACAACCTGCAAATAAGATTAAAAAGAGTATACTTAAACATTACTTCCATGTATGCTTACAAAGACTAAAGATATTCAGTCGAATGATTGACTCATTGAGATAGAAGCCCATCAAGTAGACAGATCAAGCGCAAGCCTGGAATTCATCCTCACACATCCACTAGCTTAAACATTAGCCATTATATATATATATTCAAATATGTTTATGCCACACCACCTAAACCAAATGATGTTGCACCACTCAGCTGAATATATCCTATATATCAAAATAATACTTCTTTACATATTCTTGACCACTGCTAATTGGCACCATGTTTTATGTATAAAGAACAGGCAACATGTTTCAATAGTTTAGGAAAGTGTGCCATGTTCTCTCTACTAAACAACATCTCTTTTCCAGACATTGCGTTAAGACATTTGCTTCTTTGTTGTATATACAAAGTACACGGCCAAAAGAATTATCAAAATTAAATTTCCAAGAATTAAAAAATAAAATTTTAAACAGAGATATTGTTATGCCCAAACTAAAACTTACTCGTTGCAAAGGTAAGAAAAATGCAGAAGCGCTAGATGATTTGCTTCCAGCATTTAGGGCAACTGCCCGTCCTTGCCAGTCAATTACTGGGGATCCACTAGAACCACCTTTAGTCCCAGAAGCCGCCTACAGTTGTGACAGAAAATAATTTCATGAAAAAAATGTATGAAGATGGTTCATGTAAACATTAGTGGATTATTCACAAGATGGATTGGTTCATACAGACTTCTGCAAAAAATCTGTCCATTACAGTATGTTAGGCTCAGACCAGCTATATAGAACTCGAGTAAGAGCTTGTCCAAGAAAAACCCTGTTGTGCGTGGTAGGTTCCTTGACCCCCTAATTTTGGGACAATATGATCACAAGCACGGGAATTTCCAGAATGCAAATAATTTTAGGCTTATTCACAAGATGTCCTCTGTTACAGTTTTCTAGGTAAGAAAACTTTTTGAGCGAGGACAAGGGATTCAAGAGGTCTAGTGACAGAACTTTTTAGTAAAATCAAAATCTGGATATAGAGCCACTATGCATAGACTTAAAAAATATGAATAACACAATTCTTTGACACTCAAAACAATAAGTCAATCCAAGTTTTCTATTGATATATATTTTGAATTTCTTACTTGCATGTAGAATGTGTTGAAATCATTGTAGCCATCCCTGCACCACATAGTTAACACACATTAATACATAACTAATGGCAACAAGAAACCGCAATAGGATAGCAAAAGTTTCACTTAATCATTATTGTGATAGATCAGGAAAAAATCATTGTTTTGCAATGCCACTTGAAATATTCATGTCATCTTCTCTTTAAGCGGGAAAAATAGCTGGGACATTAATCGAAAGAATAAGGTACAAGAGATGACTAGGTAGGGGGTGGAGAATTAATAGAAGCAACCTACTTTTTATAGTGGGGAGCATCTCTGTCCAACCGAGCAAGCGTACCAGCCAATATTGAGACCTGTGTATCACACATACAGCATAAAAGCACATAAAGAACACCCCAAGTTTGCGGAAGGAAAAATTGAAAAATGAAGTAAACTACATATTAGTATTAACCATATAGACCTAGGTACTCTTAATATAAAGCATGGTAGTTATGGCCTCTGCCATTGGATGCCATATCCGCTATTTTGCACTGTGGCGTTCAAATTTATTAATAAGCCATACAGACACCAGAGTCATGCACTAAGGCATTCCGCAGCAGCAGATGCCCAAGGATGCCATATGCAAAATTGACCCGGCCAAATCCGACCCCATAGCCTGAATTCTCCCGTAGAGAGTCCCTTTGAAATTCTTAAGGTGGTGTTCGATTTAGCTTATTCTCCTTTTTAATATCACATATTCTATTGCAGTTTAGTATTATAATAAAATATATTGTAATCTACAAATTTAAAACAAATATTTTACATGTAAATGCAACGGATGGCATACGCCACAATCCACATTGCCATATTGTTGTGAGGGCTTACACAAAGACTTCATCACTTGTGGATAGACTTTCAACTTTTAATATGTGGTAACCTAGGGGTGAGGAAACCATTGATCCAGTTCAAAGCCGAACCAAACCGAAAATGAAAACTGGAGTTTTAAATTAATAAAAACTGAACCATTTAAGAACTATAAACAGAAACCAAAAACAGGTTGGCTCGTTTGGTTCATTGTTAAACTTAAGTCCTTTAACAAGTTAGATATATAGTGAAGACTCTATAAAAATACATGTATAAATGTAATAAAAAATCTAAATTACTACATATATGATTTTGTTTCCTTTCTAAACGCAGTCGTAAGTTGGTGCATTTAATGCTCTTTTGCAAGCTTCTGAATGTAAGAAAATCATAACAACCCGTTATGGGATTGCTTCGATCGGCATTTGGCATCTCAAGCAAACATTTAACAGATTAATTACTGTATGGTTAAACCAAAAGGTAATTACTTCAATTTTTTAAAATTAACAAAGCCCAAAAGACAACTTTTCTGAATGAAAAGTAAGAATTACTTGCATCATACTTTTCTGGAAACTGTTACATGGAGATGAAAAGTTTAGGACTTGAGGGCTAATTTGTGTTGACGGGAGTAGAACTTCCAAGATTAGAATTTCCTCGATCTGGCAAAATGGCACATTTGTTTATGCTTCATAAACTGTTTATACGTAGAAAATCTCGACTTCTACGGCTTACTGCATAGATGTTGATTGTGTATTGTTTCAGAAAGAGTACAAGTAATAATTTAATGGCAATAATTCTTGTCAACCTCGAGGAGGTGTACATGTGGAGTCTGTCTTATTAAGTTTCTTATATTAAATACATCTTGTTAAGATATCCTGACAAATGTTTTCATCATAAACAGAACTGCAAGATACTTAAAAGGATAAGTGAGTCAACAACTAGTAAATATTGTGTGTTTATATACCTTCTCTCCACTATCATTACCAACAACCCGAATTTCAAGTCCAACACAAGCAGCTTCTGGGGCTAGGGGAATATCTTCATAGCTAAGGAATTGTATAGCATCAGGATCATAACGAAAGAATCCAAAATCATGAACCTAGAAGAAAGAAAGATAGTGTCAATGTCACCAACACAAAAAAACTCTGCATCCCAGTAAATTTGACAAGGCACACCAAATTACATTTCACTATGACACAAAGAATACATATATATAGCATGAGCTCATCTATTATGTAACTTCCAAGTCACCTTAAACCTTTATTCATTCTCTATTAAAATTTTCTAATTTCCCCAAAAATCTCTATCAAGAACATTTCAGAATCATGTAGTCAACACCTCCCTAATAACTTCCTTGTAATGTGATCCATAATTTCAGAGTTTTCTCACTGTAAATAACTGGCCTACATATATAATCAACAAAAGACTCCTACTGTTTCCAATTTATTTTCTCCTACAAACTTTGTTATGGACTCTTTCATAGTTGTCAACATGATGTCCTAAAATGCCTCGCATGGCATCTTTTGTAATATTGTGCCATATAACATATATAACCAAAATAAAAAGTACCGCATTTTACTTTACTTCCTTACCAAATTATAAATAATATTCTCTTTTGATCATGGTTGTCACGGCGCCGCGGCGAGCCGTGGCGCCCAAGGACCTCCACAACAATATGTCGATGTATCGTCCGTGTGGCGTCCGTATGGCGCATGTGGCGTTTATATATAATATATTAATTTTTATATATATGATATATATAATAATTAATATATATTATCAATTACCATAACAACATAAAGTAATTCTCATGAGTTTAAATATAACAAAGCAAACATAACAAACCAATCAGTATAGAAAGTATAATTATATCATTTATGTCACTTTTCAAAACAATGTAATTTACACCAATTGTTTACACATAATTTTTTTTGAAAAGCATACTAAGGTGAAATGGAAAGTATGTTTTTTGAAGTTAAAAATATAATTAACAAAAAAACCCTTGACCCAAGACTCCACACCCAAACACCCATTAAATAAGTTACGGGCTTTTGACCCATTTAAGTGGGCTTAATAAGGTGGCCCAACACACTATATAAGTTTACGAGCTTACTAAAAAGAATTAAAACAACGGACAGAGGCAGTATATATACACAAATCACAGTCACACATAGAGTCACAGACATATATATACACACAGACATATATATACACACACAGACATATATACACACACAGATAAAGAAGAAGAGAGATGAAGAAGATAGAAGATGAAGATATACACACAGATAAAGAAGAAGAGAGATGAAGAAGAGAGAAGAAGAAGGGGAGACGATCGAAGAAGAAGATTTTTTAGGTTTTAAGTCGGGTCACGGGTCGGGTCGGGTCGTCCAGGTCGTCCTGTGGCGCCCTGTGGCGTCCTGTGGCGACGATTTTTTCAATTTCTCATGGCGAACCAGACGCCATACCTCACAGACTCGATCTGGCGCCATATGGCGATAAAACGGATGCCATATGGACGCCGTGACAACCATGCTTTTGATATATCTCCAACAACCTTCCAAACTCTCCCCTCATCACAAACTCACAAGTCAACATCAGAGCAAAACGGAAGGGGAAGGATTCCTGCCAATTCTTACTTTCTAATTCAGATCAAATATCAAGATAAGGTCCATGTCCGAGTGTCGAGTGTCCGACACCGGTACTCCAAGGTAAAATGAAGAGTCCGAGTAACATAGCTTATAAGTTGTAAATAAGAGGAGGCAAAGGGGGCCTTATATGTCACTGACTGAAACTAGAAAATGAATCTCTATTACAAATAATTAATGCTTGTACACTTATTACATTTTAGTAAACAATTTGAAAACTGTGGTGTAAATATGACTCAGTAAATCAGATATCCAGTTTACGAAGTTTGTTTTTCATCCAGTTGTAACAGGAGGTATATACACTAGCATAACTTATAAATGCAAAACTAAAGCAGCTATTAGTTTTTGAAAATATTTAAAAAATGCAATGACTACTGGAGTAATGTTAAAACTGAAATAGTTGATATAGGAAGATAACGTAAAGAATATAATGATATTACTGTAACTGTCATGGCAGAAATGTAATTTAATGTTTTCAAGAAGCAATTAGCCAAAGGGTGCAAGGTGAATAAATAGCATAAAAGGGTATAGGATAGTGAAACTGTGTTGCAGGTATAGTGTCAGGGGATAAACAATTGATGGATCATAAAGTAGCTATTAAGAACATAAAACAAATAATGAGATGCAACCAATTAAAATATCAAGAACAAGGAAAAATAGGCATATTATCTTTCCACATTTACATATATTCTAATGTAAGATTTTACTATTCTAGTTTACAACTATGATCACAAAAAACTACTTTTGCAAATTGGAAAGAAAAATCTAAATTTTTCCCGATTTTGTAGAACCTGATAACATCAAATATAAGAGAAAAATAGTTATCCATTTTACAAGTTGATTCTTCATCCAACTACAACAGGCCGGCTGTATACTAGTATAGCTTACGACCGAAAGTCGACGCAACTATTAGTTTTCTAATATATTTCAAAATTAGCAGAATGACACTACAGTGCTAAAAGGGGGTAGAAGACAATATAACAAGTCAACAACTAACTAGAAAAGTTAACAAATTTGATTATAGAAGGGGTATATGACAATGAAACTGTGTATAATGTGCTCGTTTGCTTTAAGCTATTTATAACCCATAAAATATCATATATATGGTCAAGAAAAATATCAAGAACAAGGAAAATAGGCATACACTGATTACAATAGTTGCACTATTATACATACATATTCTAAAGCAAGATTATACAACTATGATCACAAAAACTAATACTGCAGGTTGGAATGAAGAATCTAAATTTCTCCCAATTCTACAAATCTTATATATTCGAAAATAAGAGAAATGCAAAGAAATTGGAGCACCAAGTTGTCATAGTTCTACAAAGAGCAAATACCTTACATACCTATTCATTATAATTCAAAAATATATATGGGGTATCCTAAATGCTGCACTACTGCAAACAAAAAGTTCACATGATTCCTATAACCAATTCCTGTGAGTATGTATATGCAAAACGATGCTAACTTTCCACTTTGAATCAATTAAAGTACACATGATCATCCTTAATCTTGGAAAGAACGAAAAAAGGAATAAACTTTTGGTGGAAAAAGGATTATTCTTCATCATAGTAACTAAAAAAACACATGCAAAAATATATAGACATAATACATAAAGTATACTTACAGGATCCCTGTATACAGGATACACAGGAACTTCTTCTCGATTAACAAACATAGCTTCCGCCACAACAGGACCTACCAAAAACACACACACACACATATATCAAAATGACATTTTCTACAGAGAGGGGGGAGAGAGAGAGAGGAAGGGAGAGAGAGAGAGAGGGAGAGAGAGAGAGAGAGAGAGGGAGGGAGGGAGAGGGAGAGGGGGGGAGAGAGAGAGAGCCAAGAGAGAGGGAGAGAGAGAGGGACGGAGGGAGGGAGGGAGAGAGAGAGAGAGAGAGAGAGAGAGAGAGAGAGAGAGAGAGATTACCAGGCTTAACAACATGACGATTAGTAAGAATAATTCCGTTACGCTTATCAACAACAAAGCCAGTAGCATAACTAGCGCCAGCCGCCTCCGTATCGAAAGCTCGACACGCAGTCGTCCGGAGCACAACAACGGCCGGAACAACCTTACTGAGAGCTCTCCGCCAGTCCTCAGGAGTAGCTTGATTCTCTGTAAAAGGAGGATCTATATCCATACAAAGCTCTTCTTTTATCATCGATTCTGTACCAGTAGCCTCCTCCGATCCCAATCGCGACGACATTTCAGGTAATTAAGCAAGTCCGGCGACGGCGAATACACACACAATTTATGTATGTATAGTCGCTGTAAAACCCCCAATTGAACAATCTCAACTAATGATAGTACAGTCAGTCCTACTTGTAACACTGACACAATGCCGTACCAAATACAAAACACATGATTTTTATATGTTTAGATTGCGTTATCAACAAAATATATTTAATTTAATTGTTTAAAAATATATATTTAAAGTTTTTTGGGAATGGGTCCAGTGGAAAAAAAATATGTTATATATTGAGAACGTAGATTTTTTAACAAAAATATATCAAGTATATTTACGATTCAAATGTTTTATTAAAATGATTTTTTGAAATACTTTTATTCTGGAGTTACTATCCTAAAGTATATAATTTGCTATAAATTTGGTTTTTAGAATTTAAACCTCGAAAAAATTAATTGGTATTAATACGTTGATGAATACCTTTAAATTATTATTTTGTGTGTAAATAGCATGTCAATAAATAATAAATATAGATTTCTTTAAAATTAAATAAAGATAGATACACGATAATTTATTTAGATGTTCTCATTTATAAAAATCTCTCCATCTGAATTTGTATGTTTTACACATTTATCAAATAAAATTTGAATTCAATTTTCAAAAAAAAAAGAGAAATTACCAAAATTCCCATTTTCTAATTTTTTTTTAACAATTTTACTCATTTTAAAGAAAAGCTACAAAATACGGTTTACAATGCATTTTGTTAAACAAAATATTATGCAATTACAAATGATTTCAATTACTACATTTTTAAAATTGCAATTGTAGTTCACTTTGTTTGATATCAATTGCAAATATTCTAGTAAATTTGCAAATCGTTTTTTAAAAAAAAAAACTTTGATATTTTTCCAAATTATTTTCTGAAAACATAGCATTTTTGCAAAAATATTTATAATATTAGATATTTTTGAAGAAAGCCAAAAAAAAAACTTTAAATTCTTTTTTCTTTTTGCTAAGTTTTAATTTTTTTTGCTAAGTAAAATTTGAATCCTTAATATCAATATTTAAATGTTGTAATGATTTTCATGCGAGAAAATGACCAAAATACACCACTTTTAGGAACCCATTGCCCAAAATGCTTATATGCGGTGCGAACCGCCCAAAATACCCACTAAATACGCATGTCATGCGTATTCAAGACCCTCAAATTTTTCTTAAGACCACGCATGTTAGTTATGCGTATATGATTTTAAAAATTAAAAAGAAAATAGGCCACGCATAATAGTTATGCGTATACAACCTATACGCATGAAGGTGATGCGTATTGTTTGTTTTTGCTTTATTAGTGACTAACCAAAACCATGCTGCTTCAGTTTGAACTTTGAACAGAGATATGTGCATGCATGTTAGTTTTAATATTTTCTTATCTTTAAGCATCTTGTTGCAAATATTTTTCGAAATTTTGGGTTTAAAATTTTTAAATTTTATTTGTATTCTCTTGGGGTTTCAATGGTTAACTTTTAGGGTTTAATAGTTCCATTTTGGGTTTAGAAATATTCGGAAAAACGAATAAACCATATACGAACTTAGACTTATTCTAATTTTTAAACGCGTTAGCGTTTAAAAATCAGGCCGCCAGATTCATTTTTTTATGAGTAAAGTGCATTTTGTGTACCTGAAGTTTGGCCTAGACACCACTTGCAATACCAAACTTTAAAATCGAGCATCTGCAATACTGTACAAACAATTTACTTACATGTTGTGTACTACCGTCAGCCAGACACTAACTCCGTTAATTTCACAAGGGTAAAAATGTATTTTCCCATCCATTCTTTTTAGTGAAATCTAACTAGGAATTCATTAGCCCTGTTCGGAAGATTTCAACAAGAAACTCTAGAGAACTTAAATCTTCGATGGCAACTATGGAAGATCTTGATGATTCTAGCTGTTCTGCCAATATGCTAGTTATTGAAGCAGATAAATGCTATAGGGAACAAGGAGCTACATACATACATATATATGAACTAAAGAAAATTTTAAAAATTCCTTTAACTCGACCTATACATTCAGGAACATATACATCATAATTGAATGTATATTTCGACTCCATACAACCTGGTAAAGCTTGTTGAATCATCAAAAGCACTGCACGAAGCCCAAATCAAAAACCCCCAATTTATGGTTTAAGAACCCTAAATCACGAATTGGTCAAATTTGAAATAAAACTATGAAATTGACTATACAATTAGACTCCTTGCCACCATATAAAGCTGTTAAAACCATCAAATTGACTGAAGAATCACTAAAATGAAAATCCCCAATTTTTATCATAAACCCTAATTTTCCAGATTCGAAAATAATTCATAACAGTTAGAAATTTTACCATACTGCAAAAATTGATGATGGATTGTCCAAGAGGATGTTGAGTGCTTCGATTCGACTACTTGAACTCCAAAATCAGACATCGATAACGCCTTCAAAATCGTGTTTGATCTTCAAGAACATGAGAAAATATTTTATTTTCTATTTAATTTATAGAAATTGATGGGAAAATACATTTTTACCCTTGTGAAATTAACGGAGTTAGTGTCAGGCTGACGGTAGTACACAACGTGTAAGTAAATTGTTTGTAAAGTATTACAGATGTTCGATTTTAAAGTTCAGTATTGCAAATGATGTCTAGGCCAAACTTCAGTTACACAAAGTGCACTTTACTCTTTTTTTATTTAAAATTTTTAAATTTTAACTGTATTCCTTCGGAGTTCAACAATTAACTTTTGGTGTTCAACGTTTTCATTTTGGGTTTAGAAATATTCGGAACGACAAATAAACCATATACGAACTTAGGGTTTAGGGTTGCCCTAGACCCTAAACCCTAACTTATCCTGATTTTTAAACGCGTTAGCGTTTAAAAATCAGGCCGCCGGATTCAATTTTTTAATTAAAATTTTTAAACTTTATTTGTATTCTCTCGGGATTTCAACGGTTAACCTTTGGGGTTCAACAGTTCCATTTTGGGTTTAGAAATATTCGGAACGACAAATAAACCGTATACGAACTTAGGGTATAGGATTTAGGGTTGTAAACAACCCTAAACCCTAGACCCAAAACCCTAATTTATCCTGGTTTTTAAACGCGTTAGCGTTTAAAAATCAGGCCGCCGGATTTAATTTTTTAATTAAAAATTTTAAATTTTATCTGTATTCCCTTAAGGTTGAGGTTCAACAATTAACTTTGGGATTCAACTTTCCATTTTGGGTTTTAGAAATATTTACGGACTTAAAAAAAAAAAACCAAATGAAATACACGCATAACATAAATGCGTGGTCATTTAAAGAAAAAAGGTATACGCAATGCATGAATGCGTGGCTAGCTTAAAAAAAAAAAAAAGGGCTACGCATGTTGGCCTTGCGTGTATGAGGCTACGCATGTCCAACATGCGTATATGGTGGGTATTTTGGGTGGTGTCCAACACCGGTAAATATTTTGGTGTTTGTGTTTTAAAATGTGGGTATTTTGGTTTTTCACCCTTTTCATGCCTCGTCCAATCTCTGTTTTATAATATTTTCTTCTTTGTGCACGTCTCATGCCACAACTACTGCTTTACTGCGAACACAACAGGACAAGCTAAAACATTTTAAAAGCTGTTGTGACAAGAAAAGTAAAAGAAAGTGCAACTAGTCTACAATTACGTAAAAGCAATGGGCCAAAAAGACTATTAAGTGTACAATATTAGTACAATTCCTCGTCACATTGCAACATGTAACAAAAAGCAACGTGCTCATCTACTCATATGTTACTGTTACAAAATTCAAGTAATAAAGCTGAATATAAAGTCTAAAAATTCACTGGTTTGAAGAAATGTCATTGGTACTTTGAAAATTCATTATATTATTTTCTGCATAGCATGATTGTAAAAATCGATAATTAATATAAATCGGTTGAGATATCGATTTAAGATTAATCGGATAATCGAGGATTAATCGGAAGGATTAATCGGAGTATCAATCGGATATCTATCTATCTATCTATTCTATTATATTAAAGCCGAAACATTAAAAGTTTGGTTGGTTGGTTGGTACCTATTGAATTTACCTAATTACCCTTATCTATTAACTAATCAATTTCCTTTTTCAGGTTACGCATATTATCTTTTCTATTTTCAAGAACTAAATAATTTTCTTTTCCAAGTAAAATACAGTATCTTTTATATTTTATCTAACTAAAATTTCTCAATCTAACTAAAATTTCTCATTTATTAATCAATTTCCTTTTCAAGTTTAAACATATAACCTTTTCTATTTTTCAATAAATAAATAATTTCCTTTTTCATTTAAAATAAAATATCTTTTACATTTTATCTAACTAAAATTTCTCTTTTTTAAAAACACTACGAGCAATTTTGTTTTAAAAAATAAATAAATTATATATAATCGCTATTAACTAATCAATTACCTTTTTCAGTCAAAACACGTTACCTTTTCTATTTTCTCTAACTAAAATCTCTCTTTTTCCAATTATATTATGGATGGTTACCTTTTCAGCAAAATACATTACCTTTTTTCTTTCTTCTTACTAAAACCTCCATTTTTCTAATATATTACAGGTGTTTCTATTTAATAAAAAAAATATAATACTAATAATTAACCAATTACCATTTCAGCAACAACTCACTTTTTTCAGTTAAATCACGGCATTCTATTTAATAAAATTAAATTATAATTTTATAAGTACTTATAATTAAACGATTACCTTTTTGAATACCTTTTTAAGCTAAAACGTATCATATTTTCCATATTTTATAATTCAAATTCTTTTTTTTAGAAATATCACGGGCAACATTAATTTCTCACTATCTAAAGACATTATATGAACAATTTAATTTAGTGAAATAACATAAATTAAATTATAATTATTATAAACTAATCAATTACCTTTTTCACCTAAAACATGTCATCTTTTTAATTTTCACATTACATTTTCTATTTTCTCTAAATAAAATATATCTTTTTTCAATTATATCACGAGCGGTTCTATTTAATAAAATAACAATATTATAATGTTAATAATTAACCGATTAAGTTTCAGCTAAAATGTATCATCTTTTCTATATTTTCTAAATAAAATATCACTTTTCTTTAAAATATCACGGACAACACTAATTTTTCCTTTCCTTAAAACTTTACGAGCAATTTTATTTAGTAAAATAACATAATTGAATTATAATTACTATAAACTAATCAATTACCTTTTCCACCTAAAACATGTTTCCTTTTTAATTTTCTCTAACTAACACCTCACTTTTTTCAGTTAAATCACCTCATTCTATTTAATAAAATTAAATTATAATTTTATGAATACTTATAATTAATCGATTACCTTTTTGAACTAAGATGTATTATCTTTTTTATATTTTCTAACTAAAATCCCTCTTTTCATAGAAATATAACGGATAACATTTATATAATTATTATCAAATCATCTAATTTAAAAGTTTGAACCTACAAAATTCATATTTTAAAAAAAGTAAATCGAATTAATAAAATATATCATATAATATTAAAAGAAATCCGTGCATCGCACGGGTTTTAAGCTAGTTCTATTATATTAAAGCCGAAACATTAAAAGTTTGGTTGGTTGGTACCTATTGAATTTACCTAATTACCCTTACTCAATTACAAATCTATTAACTAATCAATTTCCTTTTTCAGGTTACGCATATTATCTTTTCTATTTTCAAGAACTAAATAATTTCCTTTTCCAAGTAAAATACAATATCTTTTATATTTTATCTAACTAAAATTTCTCATCTAACTAAAATTTCTCATTTATTAATCAATTTCCTTTTTAAGTTTAAACATATAACCTTTTCTATTTTTCAATAACTAAATAATTTCCTCTTTTCATTTAAAATAAAATATCTTTTACATTTTATCTAACTAAAATGTCACCTTTTTAAAAACACTACGAGCAATTTTGTTTTAAAAAAATAACTTAATTATATATAATCACTATTAACTAATCAATTACCCTTTTCAGTCAAAACACGTTACCTTTTCTATTTTCTCTAACTAAAATCTTTCTTTTTCCAATTATATTATGGATGGTTACCTTTTTCAGCAAAACACATTATTATTTTTTCTTTTTTCTTACTAAAACCTCCATTTTTCTAATTATATTACAGGCGTTTCTATTTAATAAAAATAATAATAATATTATTATAATACTAATAATTAACCGATTACCTTTTCAGCTAAAATATATCATCTTTTCTATTTTTTCTAATTACGTTCCCTTTTTTTCTAGAAATATAACGGGTAGCGTTAATTTCTCATTTTCTAAAAACTATGAACAATTTTATTTCGTAAAATAACATAATTAAATTATAATTACTATAAACTAATCAATTACTTTTTCCACATAAATCATGCACGTTACCTTTCTATTTTCTCTAACTAATTTTTTTTAATTATATCACGGACGGTTCTATTTAATAAAATAAACTTATAAAATTTTTAATTAACCGATTACCTTTTTCAGCTAAAACATATTATCTTTTCTATATTTTCTAACTAAAATCGACAATATTATTTTCTCATTTTCTAAAAACATTATGAGCAATTGTATTTAGTAAAATAACGTAATTCAATTATAATTACTATAAACTAATCAATTACCTTTGTTAGAAATGATTGATGAGAACAGTGTTTGGAAGCTATAGTGACAAAACAGAGTTTAGCTGGAAGCAGTCAGAGTTTAGTTAAACACTGACTGGAAGCGCAACAGAGGTTGTTAAACTCTGTAGCGGTATTGTCTGAAGAGTCAACAGTGTTTAAAGGTTGATGCAAGATAAATATGGAAGCAATATCTTTGAAGATTGGAAAGCTATCAAAGAGATTGAGTTGACTTGGAAGACTGGAGCAATCGTGATTGATATCAATTGTATAGCTTGATTATAGGAGAATCAGTTACTGATTGTACGAAGCTGTATGTTCTATAAATACAGTTAGGTTAACCCTAGAAGGGTAGTCGAACATTGAGAAATTCATTGATTGTAACCTAAGCAGCTCTCTGTGATATTTACATCACTGAGAGAGGAATTGTTAATTCCAAACAGTTTTTAATTGTTAAACAGTGTGTTCTTGTTAAGTTACTCATACAGTATTTGATTGCTTTTTGTGTATTCGACCTAACAAGTGGTATCAGAGCCTAATCTGTTACTTTATTACAGTTAAAGATCCAAACACAATAGTAATCAATGGCAGAGATACCTCCACCATCTGAGAAAGTCCCTACTACTGTTAGTAGGTATGAAACAATAAGGGTTCCAATACTTAGGCCATCAGAGTATGCAATCTGGAAGGTAAAAATGACCATGTTTTTGGAAGCCACAGATCCAGAATACCTTGATAGAATTTATGAAGGTCCTCACAAACCTACAAAGTTATCTGCTGCTGCTGCTGGTGAGGAATCAAAGGTCATTCCAAAAGAAAAGAAAGATCTAACTGCTGAGGATCTTTCATCTATTGCAAAGGATGCAAAAGTGAGACATTTACTTCACAGTGCATTAGACAATGTTATGTCTAATAAAGTGATTAACTGCACATCAGCAAAGGAAATATGGGATGCACTTGAGGTTAGGTGTCAAGGAACTCCTGCAATCAAGAAAAACAGAAGAAACATACTCACTCAGGAGTATGAGCACTTTGAGGCAAAGTCTGATGAAACCATGACAGAAACATTTGACAGATTCTGTAAACTGCTCAATGATTTGTCATTGGTTAATAAAGAGTATGATTTAGAAGACTCAAATCTCAAGTTTCTTCTTTCTCTACCTGAAAAGTGGGATGTGAAAACAACCACTATAAGAGATAATTATGAACTTGGTGAAACAGAGATTGATGAAATTTATGGGCTGCTCAAAACCCATGAATTGGAATTGGAGCAGAGAAACAAAAGATCAAGTAGAAAGTCAAAGTCTGTTGCTCTTAAGGTTGAGGAGAAACCATCAAAGAAAGAGGCATCAAGGAGAAAGGCAAAAGGGAAAGCCTTAGTCATACATTCAGAGAATGAGTCATCAAACACTGATGTTGACTCAAACACAGATGAATCATCTGATTCTGAAGATGATGAGGAGATGATGCAAATGGCTGCATTGATGGTAAAGACCTTCAAGAAGATGGGATACAAGAACTTCAAGAAGGGAAAGAGATTCTCCAGGGACTACTCAAAGTCTGACAAGAAGAATTTCAAGAAATCTGAGGGAAAGGACTTCAAATCTGGTAAGAAAGATAAGTCTGAGATTCAATGCTACAAGTGTAAGGATATGGGTCACTATGCTCCTGAGTGCAAAAAGGGTAAAACTGAAAAGGCACTCTACACCAAAGGCAGAGATTGGGCAGACACTTCAGATTCAGATGAGGAAGTCAACTATGCTCTCATGGCTACTACTCAGACTGAAAATGATGATCTTAAGGTACCTCCAACTACCTATGCTTATAACACTGATAATATAACTGAATTGAGAATCTATCTTAAAGCATTGCATATCAGTTATAGGGATCAGACTTTAGAAAATGAGAGGATAAAGACTGAGTGCTCTCAACTCAAAGAAAGAAATAAACTTGTTGAGGAACAGCTAGAGAACATGAATAAAATTCAAAAAGAGAGAGACGATGCAGTGTTTATTGAACAGGAGTTGCTAGGTAAGTATAAGCAACTAGAATCTGAATTGGAGGATACTAAACACATCATTAAAACTTGGACACACTCTGGTAAAGACACTCAAGAAGTGTTTCAGTCAGATACAGTAGGTCTAGGTTACTCTGAGGGAGATGAACTAAGATTTGAAAATCAGGTAAAAGTTAGACCACATCGTTCATCTGAAGGTAATGTCATGGGAACAGGTGGACCTAAGACTGAAGCACAGAAAAAGGCTGTTAAAGAGTCATATGCTAAAACTTTTGTTAAAGAGGCTAACATTGGTTTAATGACAGATAAACAACTCAAGCATAAGCTTAAGGAGATAAAATCTGTCAACAAACAGAGATTGCCTAAGAAAAACAAAAATGGAAAGGTAGGCATAACATCAGGAATTAAGCCAATGCTTGCTTCATTAGCTCCTAGAAAAACATGCTTTAATTGCGGTAGCACTAATCATCTTGCAAGTTTCTGCAGTAAGAATAAGAACATTAATTCTTTACCCTCTAAAACTGCAGTGAAGAGTGATTATGTGAGAACAAGACCACAGACTTTATGTAAACACTGTGGAAGTACATGGCATTCTATTTACACTTGCAGAGATTATCATGCTATTTACTATAATTACTATGAACCCAAACCAAATTTGAAATGGGTTAAAGTAAACTCTGCAAATGTAAACTCTGAAAAAGTTAGCTTAAACTCTGATAATGTGAATTCCGCTGCAAAAGCTAACAGAATTAAGAAAGCCAAAGGATCCAAGCAAGTCTGGATCCTTAAAACTAATAATCAGTGATTGTTTGTGATTGCAGGGCAACAGGGTTAGTACCCTAGTCGTGGACAGTGGATGTTCAGGACACATGACAGGAAATAAAGCCCTGCTATCAAAGTTTGAGGAGAAGGCTGGCCCAGAAGTTTCCTATGGAGATGGCAACATAGGACATACACTGGGATATGGCAATATTAATCTTGGAAATGTCATCATCACAAATGTAGCTCTGGTTCCAGGACTCAAGCATGATCTGCTATCTGTGAGTCAAATCTGTGACAGAGGATATCATGTAGATTTTCAACCTGAATATTGTCAAGTGATCAGCAAATCTACAGGGAAAGTTGCTTTAGTTGGAAACAGACACAATAACATATATGAAATTAAATTGTCAACAAACTCTGATGGCAAAGCAGTGTGTCTGTCAACAAGAATGTCCAGTGAGGAGAGTTGGAAGTGGCACAAGAAACTCTCTCATTTGAATCTGAACAACATCAATGAGCTAATAAAGAATGATCTTGTGAGAGGTTTACCAAAGTCCTTGTTGAATGTAGAAGGACTGTGTGATTCTTGTCAAAAAGGCTAAACAGAGAAAAGCCTCCTTCAAAAGCAAATCTGAGTCTTCAATTGTTGATCCTTATCATCTACTACATGTTGATCTTTTTGGTCCAGTGAATGTGATGTCTCTTGGAAAGAAGAAATATGCTCTAGTCATTGTTGATGAATATACCAGGTACACATGGGTATATTTTCTTGCAAAGAAGGATGAAACTACATTAACACTGACAGAACATATATTACAACTGGAAAAAGGGTCAGAAAATCAAGTGAAGATAATCAGAAGTGACAATGGAACTGAGTTCAGGAATTCATCAATGGAAGAATTTTGCAAGAGTAAAGGGATAAAACAAGAGTTTTTTGCACCTGGCACTCCACAACAAAATGGTGTAGTGGAGAGGAAGAACAGAACCTTGATAGAAGCTGCCAGAACTATGCTAGATGAAGCAAAGTTGCCAACATATTTCTGGGCAGAAGCAGTTCAAACTGCTTGTTTTACTCAAAATGCAACACTGATCAACAAGCATGGTAAAACACCATATGAAATGGTGAAGAAGAAGAAGCCAAATCTAAAATATTTTCATATTTTTGGATGCAAATGCTTTGTGTTGAAGACTCATCCTGAACAGTTGACCAAATTTGACCTAAAGGCAGATGAAGGAATTTTTGTTGGCTATCCACTGTCAACAAAGGCATTCAGAGTTTATAATATGAGAACTAGAGTGATCATGGAATCAATTCATGTGTCATTTGATGACAAGAAAATAACTGGACTTGAAGAAGTAAATGAACATGATCAACTCCACTTTGAAAATGAAGATTTATTCTCTGAAAAAAGTAAACTCTGATCAGACTGATTTGACAAACTCTGTTGATCTAAACTCTGAACCTCTACTGGTAAATACTGAAGAAACTCTTCAATCAGAAACAAGGGAAGAACCAGTTGAGGGGGAGCATGAAGAATCACATCAAAGTGATAATTTAAACACTGAAAGTGACTCAGTTGATGATTCTGAATCAAACTCTGTTGATTCAAACTCTGTTGATAATTCTGAAAAGTCACATTCAGGGGGAGCATCAGAAAATGAAGAAAGGCACCAAGAAAATCAGGAGAGCTTGGATCAAGGGGGAGGATCACATGATGACAGAAGCAATCTACCTTCTGCAAGAAAATGGACTAAATCTCACACACCTGATTTGATTATTGGTGATCCTGATGCAAAAGTAAGGACAAGAAGTGCAACAACAAATGAATGTCTGTTTCATGCATTCTTGTCACAAACTGAGCCAAAGAAAGTGGAAGAAGCTCTTAAAGATGCTGACTGGATAACAGCAATGCAAGAAGAGCTAAATGAATTTGAAAGAAATGAAGTGTGGACACTTGTACCAAGGCCCAAGAATAGATCCATTGTTGGTACTAAATGGGTTTTCAGGAATAAAACTGACAGTGAGGGTGTTATCACAAGGAACAAGGCAAGACTGGTTGCAAAAGGCTACTCACAACAAGAAGGAATAGACTATGATGAAACATTTGCTCCAGTGGCAAGATTGGAGGCAATCAGAATCTTTCTTGCATATGCCTCTCACATGAAATTCAAAGTGTTTCAGATGGATGTAAAAAGTGCATTTTTGAATGGAAAACTTGAAGAAGAAGTGTTTGTGGAACAACCACCAGGTTTTGTAGATCCAAAATATCCAGACTATGTCTACAGATTAGACAAGGCACTCTATGGACTTAAGCAGGCACCAAGGGCATGGTATGAAACCCTTGCCAAATTTCTACTAGAAAGTGGATTTCACAGAGGTACTATTGACAAAACTCTGTTTTACTTCCAAACTGGTAGTGACTTGCTTTTAGTTCAGATATATGTAGATGACATCATTTTTGGATCTACTAATGATAAACTCTGTAAGAAGTTTGCCAAACTCATGCAATCAAGATATCAAATGAGTATGATGGGAGAGCTTAGTTATTTTCTAGGCCTACAGGTGAAGCAAACAGATGATAGAATTTTTATAAATCAAGCAAAATATACCAGAAACCTTCTCAAGAAATTTGGTATGCTTGATTGTTCATCTGCAACAACTCCCATGGCAACTGCAACAAAATTGGATAAAGATGCAGGGTCATCAGTAGATATGACAAGTTACAGAGAAATGATTGGTTCTCTACTCTATTTAACAGCTAGCAGACCTGATATCATGTATGCAACTTGTTTGTGTGCAAGGTTCCAGGCAGATCCAAGAGAACCACATTTAACAACAGTAAAGAGGATATTCAAGTATCTCAAGGGCACTATAACTTTGGGGCTGTGGTATCCAAGAGAATCAGAGTTTAAACTTCTTGGTTACTCTGATGCAGACTTTGCTGGATGTAAGATAGACAGAAAAAGCACCAGTGGAAGTTGTCAATTTCTGGGTGACAGACTTGTTTCCTGGTACAGCAAGAAACAGAAGTCAATATCTACATCTACAGCTGAAGCAGAGTATATTGCTGCTGGTAGCTGCTGTGCACAGATTTTATGGATGAAGAATCAACTGCTGGATTATGGATTAAGGTATACCAAGATACCTATTTACTGTGATAATCAAAGTGCTATTGCAATGACAGGTAATCCAGTGCAACATTCAATGACAAAGCACATCAGCATAAGGTATCACTTCATCAGAGAGCATGTAGAGGAAGGCAACATTGAGCTTCACTTTGTGTCTACAGAACAACAACTTGCAGATATCTTCACCAAGCCATTGAGTGAAGCTACATTTACAAGACTGGTCAATGAACTAGGAATGGTCTCTAGTTTTGACTAGAGATGTTGGTTAGACTCAAAAACTTATTGCTCATGTTTTCTGTAAATTGTTAAGTGCTATGTGAACCTTAGTATTAAACTCTGTTATGCATGCTTATGTTTAAACCTTGTTAAACTCTGTCAGCATGTCTGTCTGTTAAACACTGTTAATATGTTGGATACACTCAGGGAATTCAGAATTGATTATTGTCTGAATGAAAACACCAATGAAGAAAAATGTATGAAGCATGATTCTCAGTAAATAAATCATGATTCTTTCTGAGTCACTGTAATCTAATCATACTTTGTGCAGTAAATCAACACAGCATGATACTGTTTCATATTTATAGCATCTCTTAGTTTATTCAGTCCTAAACTCTGAGTCTATAAATATTGTGTGCATTGCCTCTCATAAATAATTTTGGTTATTGATGAACTCTAAACTCTGATAAGTGACATTCTGTTTCCAAAGGTATGGTTCTTGATGATTCCTTGTTTGTACTTGTGAAAAACATAAAACTTGAGATGGGTCATTGATTAGTTTGGTGAGTTCAGATTCATGTCTACACCCTGTGAGAGTTTGAGCCAAATCAGTGATTGATACATTTTCTATCAATCAGTATTTATTGTTGTGTGATATTCATCAGGAAGTATGTTTCTCTAGAACTTGTATTAAACCATTTTGAGATTACATGATATGTGTGTGCATGAAAATGATAAAGGCAATAGGATTCATGTTATGCTAATCTCACGCAAGCGCACGTAGTCACAAGTAATACAATTAAAGTTCGTTCCACAGAGATCTTGGTTAAGTTTTACTCAGAAAATATGTCTATGCAATAATGTATGGTTTTAATTCACTGCTAAGAAAATAACAAATATGGGTTGATTAACTAAATTAAACTAAGATGCAAATTAATAAACTAACAAATAACGAGAATTAAAATCGAATTACTTATATGAGAATAACATGGAATCCTAGCTTCATTATCTACTTCACTTAGAGTTGCAGCCTTCGATTAAAACATGCGATGGTTTTGATATCTGATCGAACAACACGAAAAGAGTAAAAGTTACCTCTCGGTATACTAGTACCAATCTAAGCATACATCCACAAAAGATAGAAGATGAATAGTCACCTATTATGTTTAGACCCTATATCTCTATAGAATTTGAAAACATAAAGGTTGAAGCACAAGTTATTCACTTAGATCACATAGGGTAGCATAATATCTCTATTCATGCCACAAATCATGATGATTACATCAACCTATCCTATGCTAGCATGGCAAGTTCTAAACCTCAAGATCCACTCTCGTTTAGCAGGAGATTAACAAATTAGATGTTCGCGACGCACCTAAAGTCAATGAGCACAACCATACAAGGATATCAATAATTCACCACACATAAATCTCTAAGGCATGCAAACTACTAAGCTACATAGATAAATCCACTAGGACCCCACGATAACGATTAGTTCATAATCGAACCTTTCGTCACCATGGGATTTGACGAAAGCATGGTGGTAAACAAGATAAAGAAGATGATGAATAAATCAATAATAAAATAAGGTTTAGCGAACAAATCCGGAAAAGTAATGAGCATCCACAAGATACGCCTAACAAAGGAATACAAGAAAACTATGTCTAGATCTTCTTGTTGTCACGATCCTCGCCTTGGCTTCTCTCCCTTCTTGCTCTGAACGAATTTTGTGTGTAGGATGTGTAGATGATTATTTTTCTGTGCCCCAAGGTGTGTATTTATAGCCCCCAAGTGCCTCCTTGACCAAGCGATTACCGTATTTGAAATAGGATAGAATTCCGGTAATTTTCCATCTTTAATTGTAATAGAATTGCAATTCCCTTTTTTAAGTTGAATTCCAGAAGCTTCAAATCGTCCACAACAATTGCCATCTTGATTAGGAGAAGAAACGGCAAATTTTCCTAATTTAAAGCTGATTCCAGAAACTTCTGTCGAGCCCCGCGCGGCCGCGCGCGCCACAGGCATTCTTCCGCGCGCCCGCGCCTGATAAATTCTGAGAAATCCTTCCGCGCGCCCGCGCCCATTACAGTATGTCCTGCGCGCGCCCGCGCCTGATATTGCTGCACAGTCTGATTCTTTTTCCTTAAGTTGATTTCTTCTCCGCTTCCAATTGCAACTCTAAGCACTTGATCTTCTTGACACTACATATCATATATCACCTCCTAAATGCAATATCCACACCTGGAATACATCCTGCACAATTTCTCACAAAACATATTAAAAAACACACATACTTGAGATACAAGACACCAATTTAAGCCGAAATAGAATGATCCAAGTGGATATAAATCCACTTATCACACCCCCAAACTTAAACCGATGCTTGTCCTCAAGCATAAACAAACAAAAATATATACAACTAGCTAGTACCACTTCCGTAGGTGATCACGGTTGCATTTGGCATATGCAACAAGCCCTTTAAACCCCTAGGCAGCCCTAGTGGACGAGTAAGGTCTCGTGAGGGCCTATAGCGAATGTACCCACAAAATCCATTTAACTAATGCAATGCAATGCATGAATGCAACTAATATGAAAAATGCAAGATCCCCTCAAACTCACCAAAACCAACTAACAAGCAAATATCTCAACGAATGCAACAAATCCAAGCAGAGCTCGACTAAATCCCCGTATACTAACAGTACATGACAGAAACGTGCGTGTGTGCAATGCTCATCAGAAATACCCCCAGAAATAGGTCAAAAATCATACATGCTTTCTGTCAAGACAATCACAGGTTTATAACTAGAATAGACTGTAGACACTCCATAACCTAGGAACACCTCCACCCTTATCCAAGGTAGACAGAAACTCATGCTTTATTACTATGCTACGACACTACATATATAATACGCATGCTTATTTAACCGTGCAATGAATGAGACCCCAAAAGGCTTATACAATAATACCCATGTAGCGAGTGTTAGGTCAGCAGGATCCCAGACTATAAAGCCTTAGGTCACTAGGACTAAGTCCCCTCAGACTTAATTACTCGAGTATTAAAGAGCTCACTCTGGTTAATTTTGCATTAATAAACAAAACTTGACTCTTTTTTTTTTTTTTTTTTTTTTTTTTTTTCTGATTTTTTTTTTTTTTTCTTTTTTTTTCCGCAATCTGGAATGAGCCTTTCTCATTTCCAACCCTAGACTACTCATATAAATATGAGCTGGCTACTAGCCAATTGACGCCTAGCCTTTATTGACAAATAGCATGAAATTCCTGTTTTCCCCCAAACTTAGACTTTAATGTTCTTACGCTATAGAGGGAATAACGAAAATTCTAAGAATAAACAAGTGATTAATCTCAAAACATCCAACATGCATGACTCCAACCTACCCCCAAAAGCACCCCAATGAGACTGTGTAAAAATGTTGTTCCTGAACATGCAAGTCAATTACCTAGGAACTATAAATCAGCCCTCTACTCATTATCATCACACTCAAATCAACATCTACCTATCAATCAGAATCAGCTCATTTTAAGGGATCATGAAAAATGCATGCCATGCAAATGCAACTAATCATGAAATGAAAACTCACATGGTATACGAAAATAAAACAAAATGTCCTATATGAAACAACATAGATAATACGAACATAAAATGCATGATCTACAACTAATATGCAAAACATGATATCCTAACATGAACACAATGAAACATATACAACATATACAATACTTTTCCCCCAAACCACCCCCAAACTTAAGATATTCAATGACCCCATTGAATGGAAGTAAATACGAGGGAAAGTAGAAACATACCTACGCCGCAGCGTCATCACCCTCCTCGGGTGGAGAATCTGGAGGTGGATAAATAGTGTCCGATCCAAAGACTGGCCACTCAACATGGGATCCACTAGCTCCAAAGGCAGAACTGAAAGCCTGAGTCAACCTCGCTGAAAACCGGCTATGGCTCTCATACAATGCATCCATCCGCCTCATCATCCTCCTATCATGCGAAGCACTCGAGACAGCAACAGGAGCAACTGGAGGAGCGCCAGCAATCACATAGCCCAGACCCCTAGGATGAGGAATGCCGCCAGGCCATTCCCCCAACTTCGACACATCGATAGGTCCAGCTGGCATCTGAATCGGCTCCTCAGACGACCATGTCACCCCAGCATTTGCACACATCCTCGTAACAATAGAACCATAAGGAACGGCCCCCGAAGACACTCTCAAGAAGCGCAGCATACTCTGATTCACCAAATAACCAACATCTATGTAATGTCCATTCAGAATAGCCCACAGCAAGATAGCTCGCTCAACTGTCACCTCATGTGTATGCGTAGTAGGCAACAGATTAGCACAAATAAAAGAATTCCAAGCCCTAGCATATCTGTTCATCGAGGCAGATGGAAATGTAGCCTTCTCAGTTGACCCAACCTTCAATTTCCATGTCGTACCTGGCACACACAGACGTGCCACCACCTCATCTAAATCCACTTCGGACCTGGCCTTAAAAGTCCAGTCCTCCGCCCCAACAGGTCTATCCGGCAACCCAAGTAACAGCCGAATAGCACGAGCAGTGTAATCGATAGTAAACCCTCGGACAAGTGAATAACCATCCCTGTTCTCCCTGGCATTCGCATAGAATTCCCGAACTATAGTCAACGGGACAGCGGATGCAAGCTCACACAAACCCTGCCAACCCCTCTCCTCAATCATAGCCACCATCTCACCATCAGCAGCAACAGGCAACCATATCCTATCCTTCGCCACGGACCGAGTCAGCAACTTCACATACTCAGCCCTAGCCTCCTCAGAACGAAACTTCTCCATACCCTCGTCTCCCGAACTCGAATCAGAAACAGACAATGAACGACCACGGGAACTACTACCAACAACCCTAGCTCTCTTTGGTGCCATAGTAATCAATAACAACAGTAAATGAACACCACAACTGCCCAAAATTCGACCCAAAAATCTGCCCACAAATCTCACACAAAAAACCCCAAAATTCGCAAGAACTACAATTCGAAAATCAAATAAAAAGAGTAGAGAGTACCCAAATCGAATAGTAGAGGTAGAACTTGCCAAATTAGTCCCCCAAACTGGAAAAATCGAAGCCCCTTTTAAGTCCAATTAGGGTTTGAGAATTGATATGAATGGGTGAATTTGTGTATGTAGATGTAAGTATATGTGTGATATGAGATTTGTAATGAAGAGATGATATGGAATAGATAGGTTATATAAACTGATGGAGAGAGATTTTGGGGTGTAAAAATCGAATTAGAAGAGAAGAATTAGGGTTGGGCTTCTTAAAACTCAAACTGCCCCGAACTGCTCTCTTTTTTTTTTCTCTGTCCAGGCTTCCGCGCGGCCGCGCCCAGCATAAGTATTTCTCCGCGCGCCCGCGCCCAGGGTTTCAGAATTTTTTTTTTTTTCCCACCGAAAAAAAATCGGATTAAGCTCAACGGGTTAACTAATTGATCATGTAAACATGGTGTGGTAATATGGGAAAATATGCGGTTATTCCTAAGTGCCTTTATCATTTTAATCGTCAAATAATGTCATGCGTTTCAAGAAAGACCTCAAACAACTGCTAGCAATGCAAACAATCCGTGGACACTCAAGCAAACGAATAAATTGCAACAAATATGCAATATGCAATAAGGCTCAAAATCTCACTTGGTGGAAAAACATACTCAATCCCAAGCAAACATCTCTCTAACGCAACAACTTGTATTCAAAGCATGCAAACTAAATCATCTTGCACATATTCATGTCCTTCTAATCACTTACAACATTCAATAAGTTTACTAGCTTCAACTTACTAGTGTATGTGTGTGCACAAGAACAAAGCATATCACTTCTCAATCAAAAGCGTCAACAACACAAAATTCCTATCAAGCATGGGTGCAAATGCAAACTATTATGAACTCACATGACATACGAACATAAAAACAGAATGTCCTATATGAAACAAACGTAGATAACACGAACATACATGCATAATTTACTACTACTAATATGCAAGCATGAAATCCTACATGAACAAATAATACAACAACAACTACTAATCCCTCAATCCACCCCCAAACTTAAAATATTCAATGTCCGCATTGAATGAAAGTAATACAAGGAATAGTAGAAAACATACCTAAATAAAAATGCTGAAAAGCGTGGGTTGCCTCCCACGAAGCGCTCCTTTAACGTCAATAGCTTGACGTTACTTCCAAGCCTCCATTAAGGATGATAATAGTTTGCCTGGTCATCTCTTCGTGAGACTTCATCGTCATCACGGCGACACACTTTCTGCCACTTCTCCTCGCTTGGCCTATTCGTGTAACAACTATGCCTTATTCCAATGCCTTCATCTGTTGACCCAAAATCTGTCAATTTGTCAATTTTTTTTTTTCAGAAATTTTTTTTTTTTTTGCGTGAGTTTTTTTTTTTTTTTTTTTGTTTCAAACAACAAAAATACTACCTACTGACTTCTACTAAAATGCCTGACATCATGGGTTGCCTCCCAAGAAGCGCTTGTTTTACGTCTTTAGCTTGACGTACTTCCAAAATCTCACAATTCTGACAAAACGGAGGCAACCTTCTCACGGTTCACCGTTCCTCCATAATAAGGCTTCAGTCGATGTCCATTTACTTTAAAAGCATCATTGATAGACCCTCTAAATATCTCCACCGCTCCATGTGGAAATACCTCCTTAACTGTAAACGGACCAGACCACTTTGACTTGAGCTTTCCCGGAAAAAGTTTAAGGCGAGAGTTGTACAGCAAAACCTGTTGACCCTGCACGAATTCCTTGTGCACCAACTTCCTATCATGCCACCTTTTAACCTTTTCCTTATACATTTTTGCATTCTCATAAGCCTGCTCACGAAATTCCTCAAGCTCATTCAACTGAAGTAGACGCTTTTCACCCGCAGCTGAGATATCCAGATTCAACTTCTTCAATGCCCAAAAAGCCTTGTGCTCTAACTCAGCTGGTAAATGACAAGCCTTACCAAACACTAACTGATAAGGTGACATTCCAAGAGGTGTCTTGTATGCAGTTCTATAAGCCCAAACAGCTTCGTCTAACTTTAATGACCAATCCTTACGAGATGGATTCACTACTTTTTCAAGGATCCTTTTGATTTCACGATTTGAGACCTCCGCTTGACCATTAGTTTGGGGATGATAAGCAGTGGCAACACGATGCGTCACATTGTACTTTGCCATCATAGCAGTAAACTGACGATTACAGAAGTGTGTCCCCTCATCACTGATTATAGCTCTCGGAGTCCCAAAATGTGTAAAAATCTGCTTGTGAAGAAAATTCAGCACCACCTTAGCATCATTAGTTGGCAAGGCTTTCACCTCAACCCATTTAGACACATAATCCACAGCTAGCAAGATGTACTGATTATTGCAAGATGAAACAAACGGACCCATGAAGTCAATCCCCCACACATCAAAGATCTCAACTTCGAGAATAGTATTCAAAGGCATCTCATTCCTCCTAGAGATATTACCAACTCGTTGACATCGATCACAACTCATCACAAAACGATGAGAATCCTTAAACAGAGTCGGCCAATAGAATCCCGCCTGAAGTACTTTCTGAGCTGTTTTATTACCACCATAATGACCTCCATATGTGGTAGAATGATAATCACGCAAGATATTCTCAGTCTCACTATACGGAATGCACCTTCTCAAAATCTGATCTATACCAAGTTTGAACAGGAATGGCTCGTCCCAACGGTACCACTTCACATCATGTAAGAACTTCTTCCTTTGAGCATAAGAGAATTCTGGAGGGATGACATTACTAACAAGATAGTTCACATAATCTGCAAACCATGGCTCTTCACTTTGCACCCCAAAAAGTTGCTCATCCGGAAAAGATTCATTAATCAGAGACTTAGCATGTGAATCTTTACCTTGGTCCTCCAAACGTGAAAGATGATCAGCTACTTGATTTTCCGTGCCCTTCCTATCCTTGATCTCCACATCAAATTCTTGCAAGAGAAGCACCCAACGAATCAACCTAGGCTTAGAATCCTTCTTTGACATGAGATATCGAATAGCAGCATGATCCGTGTACACAATCACCTTAGTACCAAGCAAATAAGATCTGAATTTCTCAAAAGCATAGACAACCGCTAACAACTCCTTCTCAGTAGTGGTGTAATTAAGCTGAGCCTCATTTAGGGTTTTACTAGCATAGTAAACCACATGAAAAATTTTGTCCTTCCTTTGTCCAAGCACAGCACCAACAGCATAATCACTAGCATCACACATCAGCTCAAACGGCTCCTCCCAATTGGGTGCAGTAATGATAGGAGTAGTAGTGAGCTTCTTCTTCAACAGCTCAAAAGCCGCCAGACATTCAGCATCAAATTTGAAAGGAACATCCTTCTCTAACAAATTGCACAAAGGTTTAGAGATTTTCGAGAAGTCTTGAATGAATCGCCTATAGAATCCTGCATGACCAAGAAAACTGCGAATTCCTTTAACAGAAATAGGTGGAGGAAGATTCTCGATTGTCTCCACCTTGGCTCTATCCACTTCAAGTCCCTTTCTAGATACCTTGTGCCCAAGAATAATTCCTTCTTGTACCATAAAGTGACACTTCTCCCAATTAAGCACCAAATTGGTCTCAACACACCTCTTCAAAACCAAACCAAGATTATGCAAGCACTCATCAAACGATGTACCAAAAACTGAGAAGTCATCCATAAAAACTTCCACATTCGAGCCAATCATGTCTGAGAAAATAGCCATCATGCACCTTTGAAAAGTGGCAGGAGCACCACAAAGTCCAAACGAAACTCGACGAAAAGCAAAAGTGCCAAAAGGACATGTGAATGTGGTCTTCTCTTGATCTTCCGGAGCAATGCAAATCTGATTATAGCCAGAATATCCATCAAGCAAACAATAATACTCGTGACCAGCCAACCTGTCTAGCATCTGATCAATAAAAGGCAGAGGAAAGTGATCTTTTCTTGTGGCTTTGTTGAGCTTCCGATAATCCATGCAAACTCTCCACCCCGTGACTGTTCGAGTAGGGATGAGCTCATTCTTCTCATTAGCAACAACTGTCATGCCTCCTTTCTTTGGCACACATTGAACCGGACTCACCCAAGAACTATCTGAGATAGGGTAGATAATGCCAGCATCTAACCACTTTAGAATTTCCTTCTTCACCACCTCCTTCATAATCGGATTGAGTCTTCTTTGATGTTCAACAGTCGGCTTAGCTCCTTCCTCTAGCAGAATTTTATGCATGCAATACGAAGGGCTGATTCCCTTGATATCTGCTATAGTCCACCCAATTGCTGTCTTGAATTTCCTCAAAATACGCAAGAGCTTTTCTTCCTCGACATCTGACAGATTAGAAGAAATAATAACAGGTAACGTTGAGGTATCACCAAGAAAAGCATACCTCAAGTGACTAGGCAAAGGTTTGAGTTCAAGAGTAGGAGCCTCCTCAATAGATGGTTTAAGACGGATTTGTGACTTTTCCAGCTCCTTTAACCCAAGAGACTCGAATGGCATGTCAAATTTCCTCTTCCATGAATTTGCATTCAACATCTGAATTTGCATTACTTCATCCTCATCTTTCACCTCAGAGTTCCCACTCAATGCTTTTTCCAAAGAATCTGTTAGCAACAAATGATCAAGATCCTTGGCTACCATGGAATCAACCAAATCAACATTGAAACATTCTTCTTCATCAGACGGAAGCTTCATAGCATTGAACACATTAAAGGTGACATTCTGATTTTGTACCCTCATGGTGAGCTCTCCTTTCTGCACATCGATCAAAGTACTACCCGTAGCTAGGAATGGCCTTCCCAAGATTATGGGAATCTTCTTATCTTCCTCGAAATCCAATATAACAAAATCAGCAGGGAAGATGAGCTTATCAACTTTCACCAAGACATCTTCAACTATGCCTCTCGGATAGGTAATTGAACGATCAGCCAACTGCAACGAGATGTTAGTTGGCTTTGGATCCGGTAGACCCAATTGCATGAATACTGACAAGGGCATGAGATTGATGCTAGCTCCCAAGTCACACAAGCACTTCTCAAAGAATAGATTACCAATTGTGCATGGAATAGTAAAGCTACCCGGATCCTTTAGCTTTGGAGGCAATTTCTGTTGCAGAACCGCACTACACTCTTCCGTTAAGGCAACGGTTTCTAATGCATCGAGCTTTAACTTACGCGAGAGAATACCCTTCATAAACTTGGCATAGCTCGGCATCTCCTCAAGTGCTTCCGCAAAAGGTATGTTGATGTGCAACTTCTTGAACACTTCTAAGAACCTCGCAAATTTGTTATCCAAATTCTGCTTCTGGAGTCTTCTAGGATATGGAGGAGGAGGGTAGATCTGATTATTCTTAGTAGACAACTCCGGAGAAGCCTTATCAACAGATTCCTTGCTCTTCTCTTTCTCACCTTCCAGCTGATCAGCTACCAAGTCAGATTTTTCAATTTCGGGCAATGCAGAATTTTCGACTTGCTGATTCTGCACTTCTTCATCTTCGTTAGTGGCTGATTTAGGACCCGATGTGACCCTTCCTGATCTCAAAGTTACGGCCTTCACCTGCTCCTTGAAGTCCCTCCTACCTGGATTTGCTTCCGTATCACTAGGAAGAGTTCCTTGCGGCCTACTACCCAAGGCACTTGCAATCTGCCCTATCTGAGTTTCCAAGAGCTTCTGACCAGCTTGCAGGTTCTTCAATGCTATCCACATCTCATCAGATTTATCATTAGATGACTGCCCCACCTGAGTCTGAGGTTGTTGCTGTTGAAATCCTGGGGGTTGATATGGTGCCCTATAAGATTGCTGATAACCCTGATTATACGGCTTCACTTGCTGATAAGATTGTTGAGTATTCTGATTGTTGCTCCAGCTGAAGTTAGGATGATTCCTATTATTAGGATGATAAGTGGCTGGAACCGGTACAGCAGGTCTCTGGAAATTACTCACGAACTGTGCTGATTCAGAAGAGATAGCACATTGACTCGTCTCATGTGCGCCCGCACATAACTCACAAACACTAGCCACCTGCTGAACTCCATAATTAGCAAGAGAATCCACCTTCATAGCAAGAGCCTTCAACTGAGCCGTAATCATAGAAGCTGTATCTACTTCCAAAACTCCTGCTACTTTGCCTTGAGAAAGTCTCTGGGTTGGATTCTGATATTCATTAGCAGCCATCATCTCAATAAGTTCATACGCTTCATCATAGCTCTTTGCCCACAGAGCTCCACCTGATGCTGCATCTAGCAAAGGTCTAGATTGAGCTCCCAACCCATTGTAGAATCCATTGATAACCATCCAATCAGGCATGCCATGATGAGGACACTTCCTTAGCATTTCCTTGTAGCGTTCCCAAGCCTCACACAAGGACTCGCCAGATTGTTGTTGGAATTGAGTCAACTGGTTCCTTATTGCTGCAGTTTTCGCCATAGGAAAGAATTTTGTAAGGAACTTCTGAGCAAGATCTTCCCATGTAGTAATGGAACCAGGTGGTAGAGAGTGTAGCCAGCTCTTAGCCTTATCCCTCAGAGAGAATGGGAAAAGCCTCAACCTGATAGCTTCATCCGTCACACCATTACACTTGAAAGTGTCGCAGATTTCAATAAAGTCCCTAACATGCATGTTTGGATCCTCCGTAGAAGCTCCCCCAAACTGGACCGAATTCTGTACCATCTGAATTGTGCCCGGCCTGATCTCAAAGTTGTTAGCTGCAATAGCTGGCCTAATAATGCTAGATTGAATATCATTGAGTTTCGGCTGAGAATAGTCCTTCAAAGCCTTAGCTGCTGCTACATCTGCCATTGCTACTGTAGTTTCAGTCTCCTCTTCCTTATTCTCTATATTCTCAACAAGATCGTCTTCTGCCAGTTTAAGTAATCGAGCTTGCGAACGTGTTTGCATACAACTCAAGTACCTGAAACACCACGAAACAAACAAACTAAGTAAGAATCCGAGTCAGTGAACGCTAACGACCACTATTGACAAACACATAAACTGAAAATAAAAACACCGATGATCCCCGGCAGCGGCGCCAAAAACTTGTTATGCTAATCTCACGCAAGCGCATGTAGTCACAAGTAATACAATTAAAGTTCGTTCCACAGAGATCTTGGTTAAGTTTTACTCAGAAAATATGTCTATGCAATAATGTATGGTTTTAATTCACTGCTAAGAAAATAACAAATATGGGTTGATTAACTAAATTAAACTAAGATGCAAATTAATAAACTAACAAATAACGAGAATTAAAATCGAATTACTTATATGAGAATAACATGGAATCCTAGCTTCATTATCTACTTCACTTAGAGTTGCAGCCTTCGATTAAAACATGCGATGGTTTTGATATCTGATCGAACAACACGAAAAGAGTAAAAGTTACCTCTCGGTATACTAGTACCAATCTAAGCATACATCCACAAAAGATAGAAGATGAATAGTCACCTATTATGTTTAGACCCTATATCTCTATAGAATTTGAAAACATAAAGGTTGAAGCACAAGTTATTCACTTAGATCACATAGGGTAGCATAATATCTCTATTCATGCCACAAATCATGATGATTACATCAACCTATCCTATGCTAGCATGGCAAGTTCTAAACCTCAAGATCCACTCTCGTTTAGCAGGAGATTAACAAATTAGATGTTCGCGACGCACCTAAAGTCAATGAGCACAACCATACAAGGATATCAATAATTCACCACACATAAATCTCTAAGGCATGCAAACTACTAAGCTACATAGATAAATCCACTAGGACCCCACGATAACGATTAGTTCATAATCGAACCTTTCGTCACCATGGGATTTGACGAAAGCATGGTGGTAAACAAGATAAAGAAGATGATGAATAAATCAATAATAAAATAAGGTTTAGCGAACAAATCCGGAAAAGTAATGAGCATCCACAAGATACGCCTAACAAAGGAATACAAGAAAACTATGTCTAGATCTTCTTGTTGTCACGATCCTCGCCTTGGCTTCTCTCCCTTCTTGCTCTGAACGAATTTTGTGTGTAGGATGTGTAGATGATTATTTTTCTGTGCCCCAAGGTGTGTATTTATAGCCCCCAAGTGCCTCCTTGACCAAGCGATTACCGTATTTGAAATAGGATAGAATTCCGGTAATTTTCCATCTTTAATTGTAATAGAATTGCAATTCCCTTTTTTAAGTTGAATTCCAGAAGCTTCAAATCGTCCACAACAATTGCCATCTTGATTAGGAGAAGAAACGGCAAATTTTCCTAATTTAAAGCTGATTCCAGAAACTTCTGTCGAGCCCCGCGCGGCCGCGCGCGCCACAGGCATTCTTCCGCGCGCCCGCGCCTGATAAATTCTGAGAAATCCTTCCGCGCGCCCGCGCCCATTACAGTATGTCCTGCGCGCGCCCGCGCCTGATATTGCTGCACAGTCTGATTCTTTTTCCTTAAGTTGATTTCTTCTCCGCTTCCAATTGCAACTCTAAGCACTTGATCTTCTTGACACTACATATCATATATCACCTCCTAAATGCAATATCCACACCTGGAATACATCCTGCACAATTTCTCACAAAACATATTAAAAAACACACATACTTGAGATACAAGACACCAATTTAAGCCGAAATAGAATGATCCAAGTGGATATAAATCCACTTATCAATTCACCATTTCTTCAAACACTGTTCAAAATTCTTTTGAACTTTGTTCAAACACTGTATAAACACTGTTCATAATTTCAATCCTTAGTAAACCCCTTTGAGCCTTATTAACTGCTCATTTTTCTTATACTCTGAAGTGTTAAGAGCAGTTATATTTTCTTCTCTCAAGCAGATGAGTGTTTCTCAAGAAAAGAAAAGTTTACTCAGTATATATGCTAAATAAATAAAAAATAAAAAATAAAAAATAAAAATAAAAATAAAAAAAGGCATATATACTGATCTTGTACAAATATGTACTAACATTGTGACTGAACACTTTGTTCTATTAAAATGTTCAGCTTGAAGTCACTCATGAATAAAACATCTCTTTTCATCTATTTGATCTTACTCTATTTAAATCCTGAATAAAGTCCTTTGGATTTGTGCATACATGTATACAAAGTAGTGTAGAATTGGTGGACATTCAAGCATATGGTAGATTCTGCTATTTCTGATTGAATGTGAGTATAAACACTTCACCTAAACACTTGTGTGTATGAGAGTTTGTGAGATTATCCAGATCATGACTGTTATTCACTGAATGATGCTCTGATTTCTATCTCTTGATCTTCTTGTCTTCAAAGACTGTGTGCTTACTTGGATAATCATGGACATCAAAGGGAATAGAAGTTTTCAGATTTCTGTATTACAGTAACTACAGAGTTTAGCATTCATCAAACAATCAGTGTTTACTATGAGAGTTTGTGCATTCAGTGTTTATTGATTCTTGTTATGGATTTTATGAAATATTAGATGCTCTAAAAATTGATTTTAGTAAACTCTGCTTCACACACTGATATTCACAACTGTGCAATTTTTTGAAAGGGTTTTAGTGATAAAGTTGGAAAATTGATAAACACTGTTGACTTGTGTTAAGTACTCTAAGGTACAGTTTCATTTAGGTGATTTGACTATTTTGGAGTAATTGAGGTAGTTGACAACTGTTAAATAGTGTAAGTGTCGTGATTATAGGAATGACAGCGGTAATTATTAAGTGATCCATTGGTTGTTTGACACGTGTCCCATGATAGTGTCCCACTCACACATTACTCTACAACAGTTGCGCATTTTTACTAAATAAACGATTGAGTTTTAATTTTACTCTAATCGTCTTTAGTCTCTCACTCCATATCGATTCACATTCACCCACTCACAGAGTCACAGTTACTTGCATAATCATTCACTTTCAAAATTCTCATATACTCTTCTTCACATTTTGGTAAACACTTACCGTACATCTTCTTTCTAAATCTCTTCGTATCATATCTTACTAATGGCAACTAAAGCGTTTGATGCAGCAGGGTTAGTTTTTCTTCCTAGTAACTATGCAGCACCACTGGAGACTGTAAATGCTCCAGAGGCGTTTCATGTGTTCCAAAATTTCTTGAAAGACTCTGAAATAGGGAAGGCTTTAACTGCACCACCAATATTATCTGCATCACAAATTGCTGCTTTCTGGACAAACTCTGTATATGATGATGGAGAAGAGTCTGGAACTCCTACAATTACTTTCACTCATGATGAATCAGAGTATATCATTACTCCAACTACGGTTAGGGATGCTCTGGATTTTGAGACACACACTTCTTACAGTGTTGTTGGTCATGATCGCTTGAGGACAATGTTGGAGCAAATTGGATGTGCAGGAAACTTGAATAAGATAGGGTCTTTGAGACGGCCAAGTTTGAGAAAGGAATGGAGTTTCTTCTTCGATTGCATCACAAGAGCTTTTGGAAAGAAGACAACAAACTGGGATGCACTTCCTCTTGACACTCTCCAAATTGGTCATGCTCTATTATATGGAGGTAATTTTGATTTTGGTAGACTAGTGCTAATGAACTTGGGAGAACGTTTGTCTGAGACTACTACTGTCTATTTTGCTCGTTTTTGTCAATTGCTATTTACTGCCTGTGTGCCTAACATTCCAATTGATGAAGCTGATGTTATTCAGCCTTTTCAAGTTGCTAAAAGAATGTTTTCTGATTTGACAAACAAAGATGTTACTAAACAGCAAATACCAGATATGTTTATGCCTTTAGCCTTACAGAACTATGTACACCAACCACAAGACTCTCAATCACCACAACAAATGCCTGAACCAATAGACACCATAAACTCTGAACCAACACCCACAACACCCACAACCACTGTACCTACTACATCTCATCAACCACAACCAGAAACCTTAAACTCTTCACCAATAAACTATTCACCTATAAACTCTCCAATAATAAACTCTTCACCATTAAACACTGAACCATTAAACACTGAAACCTTAAACTCTGAGCCAGCACCTACTGAATAATCCAAAACCAAGCCAAAAAGAAAGAAACACACTGCCCAAAACACTAAACACTCAAAGGCTAAACAGACACTACCTGGAGCTGTTTATACAAGAAGGAAGAAACAAAAGGCAAACAGACCTTCACTTTCACCACCAAGAGAGAGCTCAAGTGAAGATGAAGAGGAGATTGTAGTGCCTCCAATCAAGAAGAGGAGATTAATTCTTTCTGATTCAGATGAAGAGAATGATGTTGAAGCTCCAGAGGTGGTTTCACAGCAATCACCTACTGTTGAGGTTACAGTGAATGTTGAAATACCTGCAGAGGTTGAAATGCATGCAGAGGATATTGTGGCTGACAAAGTTGAAATACCTGCAGAGGTTGAAATGCCTGCAGAGGATACTGTTAATGTTGAAATACCTACAGAGGATAAAATGCCTGTAGAAGAGGATCACAGAGATGGTTTTTCACCAGTGCATGATGTTCTTGATTCAATTCTTGATCCTATCTCACCTGTTGATCATGTTGAAGCTCCTGGTGTAGCTGATGAGCCTGCAGTAAATGTTCCTGAAGCTGCAGCATCACCCACAGAGTTGGTATCTACTGCTTCTCCTATTGCAGACAAAGGTGATGAAGTTGATCAGGCAACTAAGATAATTTCTGAATCCATACCTGTTGAAGCTGCAAAGGCAAACTCTGTTGCAGAGCCTGTGCAACATGAGGTGACTATTGAAAAGGTTGCAGAAGTTGTTGAAGAAACTGTGACTGACACTGCTCAGCACAGTGGTTCTTTAAAAGGTGATCAAGCTAAAGATGCAAGTGCTGAAGATGAATCTGACAGTAGTGCAAGCTCTGATTCTTTTGTGAGTGCACCAGCACAAACAGATAATAAGCATACACCTTTTGATCAGCCTTGTCCATCTCATGCAGTTGAAGTAGAGCATCTTGCTAAATCTGCTGAAAATTGGTATAAACACGACTGTATTTTTCCAAAAGGGAGAGCAGCTGAGTTTGTGAAGCAAACTGCAAAGCAAATTTCAAATCCAGAGCTCTTATCCTGTTTAAAGGCAACTGTGGTACAAGTCAAGACTCTGGAAGGCAATTTTGCTGAAACAAAACAAGAGATTGTTTCTTTAAAGAGTGAGATACAGTCAAGAGAATTGAAGATGGAAAGAGAGTCCAAAATAAAAGCTGTCCAGCTGTCTAAAGTTCAAGACACTCTCTTTGCCAGGCTAGGAAAAGTTGAAGAAAATCAAACTGCTTTATTTTCTAAGGTGGATTCCATTGCTAACTCATTGGAGCTCATTACATCAATACTCATTCCTGATGATGTCAAAAAGGGGGAGAGAGTTGCTAAGTCTAAATGCAAAGTTTCTCAAACTCTGACTCAAAAGGATGATGCTGGAGATGGAGGGGCAAGTGATAAGAGTAAGATCTTAAACTCTGAAAGGCAAACTCTGAGATCTGGCAAATCTGTTAAATCACAGTCTGTTGGAATAAACACTGAAACTCAAGGTACTTCAAAGACCAAGAGTTTGGAATTAATATCAAATCCAAAGACTGATGAGGAGTTAGCTGTTAAGCTTTTCATGGAAGAGAATGCAGAGGGAGTTACTTTAGAAGATGCTAAAGCTGAAGAGAAGAGTTTACAAGAAAAGCATTTGAAAGCTCTAAAGTCTGAAAAAGCAAAGAAGAATGTGAAAGTTGCTAAAGCTGCAAAGCCTGTTCTTAAAGGCATTGAAATCAAAGAGAAATTAACTGGCATTGAAGGAGAAGAAAAAGGAGAAGAAGATAAAGAAAAGTTGATCAGAAAGTTTTCTCTTGATGCTAAATTGAAGTTAAAAGGGGTAATGAATGAGGAGAACAAAGGCAAAATGATTGTTACAACCTCTGTTGCCACACAAGTTGTACAACCACAAAGTAAACCCTTACCTGGTTTTTCAAGGCCAAAGATTCCAGTGCAAGAAGAAGCAGGAGTGACTGGTGGATATCAACATAATGCTGCATGTTCAGGAAAGCCACCAGGCAGAAATACTTCTGGATTAGGTTCAACAAGAGATTTGAGATTTAGTAACAGTCCAAGAGATCCCTCTGCACTTGTATCTCTTGGTTCTGGTATTAATCAAGAAAATCTAGACAAGTTGGAGTCAGTTCAGCTAGTTCGTCAAAGAAGCTTAGACATTCACTTTCTGTTATACTTTATGGCAGATGGGTCAGTGTATAGAGTGAATGAAGAAGCAATCAAGCTAAAATTATTTGATGAACTTCAGTATGTCTTACATATCTTCAGAGTCAGAAATCGACAAACACAGCTTATTGCTAATTCTATAAGGAGGTATATGCAGAATGCTAAAGTTGTTACAGGAACAAAGTCTGCTGAAAAGTATGTTCCTAAGTACAGAGATTGGAATGGCAATCTGATAGAGATGAAGAAAGGGACTACAAATCTGAAAACAGATCTTGGAATTACTGTTCTGGATTTCAATGTAAAATCTGAAGAGGTGAAATACATCAGGTTGGGAAATGAGATGAGAAGAAACAAGATCTATGATCTCAGAGCTGCTATTTTTCAAACTGATGAGAATGATCCAGATTTGAAAGAGATCAAGGAAGCTATGGAGATTGAACTTGAACATGCTGAGAGAAGGTTGTTGATTGATTATCTCAGAACAGCTCCTGATCTTGAGGAAGTTAGGTAGACAAGAGTTGTAAGTTTGTTAAGTAAAAATTTAAACTCTGTTTGTATGTTAAACACTGTAAAACTTTGTATTTGTTTTGACATCATCATTTACTGTAAACTTGTACATTCTTGCTAATGGACAAGTTGGGGGAGATTGTTAGAAATGATTGATGAGAACAGTGTTTGGAAGCTATAGTGACAAAACAGAGTTTAGCTGGAAGCAGTCAGAGTTTAGTTAAACACTGACTGGAAGCGCAACAGAGGTTGTTAAACTCTGTAGCGGTATTGTCTGAAGAGTCAACAGTGTTTAAAGGTTGATGCAAGATAAATATGGAAGCAATATCTTTGAAGATTGGAAAGCTGTCAAAGAGATTGAGTTGACTTGGAAGACTGGAGCAATCGTGATTGATATCAATTGTATAGCTTGATTATAGGAGAATCAGTTACTGATTGTACGAAGCTGTATGTTCTATAAATACAGTTAGGTTAACCCTAGAAGGGTAGTCGAACATTGAGAAATTCATTGATTGTAACCTAAGCAGCTCTCAGTGATATTTACATCACTGAGAGAGGAATTGTTAATTCCAAACAGTTTTTAATTGTTAAACAGTGTGTTCTTGTTAAGTTACTCATACAGTATTTGATTGCTTTTTGTGTATTCGACCTAACAACCTTTTTCACCTAGAACATATAATCTTTTTAATTTTCATTAACTAAATTCTCTATTTTTCTAATCATACCACAGACATTCTATTTAATAAAATGAAGTAATAATTTTATAATTACTAATAATTAATTGATTATTCTTTTTAACTAAAATCTATCATTTTTTCTATATTTTCTAACTTAATCCCTCTTTTTCTATAAATATCACGAATAACATTTATATAATTGTTATCAAATCATCTCATATAAAAAAGTAAGCCTCCAAAATTCATGTTTTAAAAAAATTAATTTTAATTAATGAAATTTTTTATATAATATAAAAAAAATCCGTGTATCGCACGGGTTTTAGGCTATTACTATTACATAAAAGCCGAAACATTAAAAGTTTCCTTTTTCAGGTAAAATATAATATCTTCTATATTTTATCTAAATAAAAAGCATATTATAATTACTATTAACTAATTAATTAATTTTTTCATTCAAATTATCTTTTCTCTAACTAAAATATCTCTTTTTCCAATTATATCACGAATTACTTTTTTTTAAAAAAATAAATTACTTTACTAATCAATCTATTTTTGCAGGTTAAACATGTTACCTTTTTTTTTTAATAACTAAGCAGTTTCCTTTTTCAGGTAAAATATAATATATTTTATATTTTATCTAATTAAAAAACAAATTATAATTACTGTTAACTAATAAATTAATTTTTTTATCTTTTCTCTAACTAAAATATTTTTTTCCAATTATATCACGGGTTACCTTTTTCAGCCAAAACAAGTTACCTTTTTTATTTTCTCTAACTAAAACATCTCTTTTTCAAATTATATCACGGACGATTCTTTTTTAAAAAAATAAAATCATAATATTATATTGCTATTAATTAACCAATTATCTTTTCAGCTAAAAACGTATCATCTTTTTTATTTTTTCTAATTAAATTCCTTTTTTAAAAATATCATGGGTAACATTAATTTCTCATTTTCTAAAAATATTACGAGCAATTTTATTTAGTACTCCCTCCGTCCCTCTCATTTCTTTACAGTTTCTATTTTGGGACGTCCCTCTCATTTCTTTACATACAATAAATAGTAACTTTTAACAATAAAATTTATTATTACATCCACTACTTCACTCCACTTTTTCAACACTTTACACTATTACACCCACTACTTCACTTATTTTAACAATAAAATCACTATTACACCCACTATTTCACTTATCTTAATCATAATCCTTGGTTTCCGTGAAAAAACCCAACGTAAAGAACCACGAGGGACGGAGGAGTAAAATAACAATTAAATTATAATTACTATAAACTAATCAATTACCTTTTTCACCTAAAGTATGTCACCTTTTAATTTTCACGTTATCTTTTTCTATTTTTTCAAACTAAAATCTCTCTTTTTCCAATTATATCACGGACGGTTCTATTTAATAAAATTAAATAATAATATTATAATATTAATATTAACGATTATCCTTTTTAACTAAAACGTATCATCTTTTTCCTATATTATCTAACTAAAATTCCTCTTTAGAAATATCACGGGTAACATTAATTTTTCCTTTTCTAAAATATTGCGAGCAATTTTATTTTGTAAAATAACTTAATTAAATTATAATTACTATAAATTAATCAGTTACCCTTTTCACCTAAATTATATTATCTTTTTTTTTTCTCTAACTAAATCCTCTCTTTTTTCAATTATATCACGGGCATTCGATTTAATAAAATAAAATTATAATTTTATAATTACTAATAAATAACTTATTACCTTTTCAACTAAAACCTATCACATTTTCTATATTTTTTTAACTAAAATAATTACTTTTAAAGAAATATCATGGATAACATTTATATAATTATGATCATTATCTCATTTAAATATTTAAGCCTCCAAAATTCATATTTTAAAAAAATATTAAAAATTTTTAATATAATATTAAAAAAATTCCGTGCATTGCACGGGTTTTAAGCTAGTACTATTATATAAAAGCCGAAACATTAAAAGTTTGGTTGGTCGGTACCTGTTGATTTTACTAATTTACCCTTATTTAATTACAAATAAAACTCATCCTACTAACTAATCAATTTCCTTTTTCAGATTAAACATATTATCAATAACTAAATAATTTCTTTTTTCAGGTAAAATACAATATCTTTTATATTTTATCTAACTAAAATTTCTCCTTTATTAATCAATTTTCTCTTTCATGTTAAATATATTACCTTTTCTATTTTTCTAAACTAAATAATTTCCTTTTTCAAGTTAAGTACAACTCGCTTAAAACCCGTGCGATGCACGGAAATTTTTTTAATATTATATTATAATTTTTTATTAATTTTTTTATTATGAATTTTGGAGGTTTAAATATTTAAATGAGAAGTTGATCATAATTATATAAATGTTATTATGATATTTCTAGAAAAGGAATGATTTTAGTTAAAAAAAATATAGAAAATGTGATAGATTTTAGATGAAAAGGTAATAAATTATTTATTAGTAATTATAAAATTATTATTTTGTTTTATTAAATAGAATGAGGATTTAGTTAGATAAAATTAAAAAGGTAATATATTTTATGCGAAAAGGGTAATTGATTAATTTATAGTAATTATAATTTAATTGTGTTATTTTACAAAATAAAATTGCTCATAATGTTTTTAGAAAAGGAGAAATTAATGTTGCCCGTGATATTTCTAAAGAGGAATTTTAGTTAGATAATATAGGAAAAAGATGATACATTTTATCTAAAAAGGATAATCGTTAATATTAGTATTATAATATTATTAATTAATTTTATTAAATAGAACCGTTCGTGACATAATTGGAAAAAGAGAGATTTTAGTTTGAAAAAATAGAAAAAGATAACGTGAAAATTAAAAGGTGACATACTTTAGGTGAAAAAGGTAATTGATTAGTTTATAGTAATTATAATTTAATTGTTATTTTACTAAATTAAATTGCTTGTAATATTTTTAGAAAATGAGAAATTAATGTTACCCATGATATTTCTAGAAAAAGAATTTAATTAAAAAAAAATAAAAAAGATGATACGTTTTTAGCTGAAAGGGTAATCGGTTAATTAATAGCATTATAATATTATGATTTTATTTTTATTAAATAGAATCACCCGTGATATAATTTGAAAAAGAGAAGTTTTAGTTAGAGAAAATAAGTACCAACCAACCAACCAAATTATATTTTACCTGAAAAAAGAAACTATTTAGTTATTAAAAAGAAAAGAAAAGGTAAATGTTTAACCTGAAAAAGTAAATTGATTAGTAAAGCAAAAATTTTAACGGTACCATGTTTAACCTGAAAAAGAAAATTGATTAGTAAAGCAAAAATTATAGTTAGATAAAATATAAAAAAAGATTTTATCCGTAATTAAGTAAGGGTAAATAAGTAAAATCAATAGGTACTAACCAACCAACCAACCAAACTTTTAATGTTTCGGCTTTTATATAATAGTATAGATATCTTTTATATTTTATCTAACTAAAATTTCTACTTTTTAAAAACATTACGAGCAATTTTGTTTAATAAGATAACATGATTTAATTATAATTTCAATTAACTAATTAATTACCCTTTTTAGCCAAAACACGTTACCTTTTCTCTTTTCTTTAACTAAAAACTCTTTTTTCCCAATTATATCACGCGCAATTACCCTTTTCAACCAAAACACGTTTCTAACTAAAATCTCTCTCTTTCCAATTATATCACGGACGGTTCTATTTAATAAAAATATAATAATAATATTATAATATTAATAATTAATTGATTACCTTTTCAATTAAAACGTATCATTTTTTCTATCTTTCCTAATTAAATTCCTTTTTTTATTTATTTTACAAACTGAGGACTTACCTTTTCTTTTTTCTCCAACTAAAATCTCTTTTTTTCATAATTATATCACAGGCAATTACCTTTTTAAGCCAAAATAGGTTAACTTTTCTCTAACTAAAATCTCTCTATTTCCAATTATATCACGGCCGGTTCTATTTAACAAAAATATAATAATAATATTATAATAATTATAATTAACTATTTACCTTTCAAACTAAAACGTAACATTTTTTTTCATCTTTTCTAATTAAATTTCTTTTTTTTAGTAACATCATGAGCAACATTAATTTATCATTTTGTAAAAACACTGCGAGCAATTCTATTTAGTAAAATAAGATAATTAAATTATAATTACTACTCCCTCCGTCCCATAATGTATGAACAATGTTTGACTTTCACGGAGATTAAGAAAAAGTAGTAAAAATAGAGTAAAGTTAGTTGAAAAATGGGTAAAGTGGTGGGACCTATCAATATTTAATGATAGATTTGAGATAGTAGAGGAAAGTAGTGGGTGTAATAGTGTTTATTTAATAAAAAAGTGGAGAAGTAGTGGGTGTAACAGTGAAAAGTAGTGTTAAAAAATAGTAAGTATGTTATGTTCATTCTTTTTGGGACGTACCAAAAAGGAAAGAGGTTCACATAAAATGGGACGGAGGGAGTATTAACTAGAGCCGACAATTTCGTACACGACACGAAAATTAAGGGTTTGGGTTGACCTTTGCGGTACACGAACACGAAAGTACACGAACACGAAATTACACGGATAAATTTAGTGTCGGTTTTGGGTTTCACTAAATTTAGTGTCGGTTTTGGGTTTCACGAAAGTACAAGACACGAAAGTATACGAAACGAACGAATTGCCAGGTCTACTATTAACTAATTAATTACCTTTTTCAATCAAAACACGTTACCTTTTCTCCAACTAAAATCTCTATTTTTCCAATTATATCACGGGCGGTTCTATTTAATAGAAATAAATAATAATATTATAATATTAATAATTAACTGATTACCTTTTTAGCTAAAACTTATCACTTTTCTATTTTTTCTAATTAAATTCCCTTTATTTATTGATTTTACAAACTCAGGACCTAACTTTTCTTTTTTCTCTAACTAAAATCTCCTTTTTTTCCCAATTATTTCACGAGCAATTACTTTTTTTTAGCCAAAATACGTTACCTTTTCTCTAACTAAAATCTCCCCCTTTCCAATTATATCACGGACGTTTTATTTAATAAAAATAAAATAATAATAATATAATAATAATAATAATTAATTGATTACCTTTTCAACTAAAACGTAACATTTTTCCATATTTTCTAATTAAATTCTCTTTTTTTTCCTAGAAATATCATGAGCAACATTAATTTTTCATTTTATAAAAACACTACGAGAAATTTTATTTAGTAAAATAAGATAATTTAATTATAATTACTATGAACTAATCAAGTACCTTTTTCACCTAAAACATGTCACCTTTTTAATTTTCACGTTACCTTTTCTATTTTCTATAACTAAAATCTCTTTCTTTTTATCAGGAAATCTCTCTTTTTCCAATTATATCACGGGCGGTTTTATTTAATAAAATAAAATAATATTATAATAATAATTAACTGATGACCTTTTTTAACTAAAACATTTTACCTTTTCTATATTTTCTAATTAAAATCCCTCTTTTTCTAGAAATATCACGGGCAACATTATTTTCTCCTTTTCTGAAAACATTACGAGCAATTTTATTCAATAAAATAACATAATTAAATTATAATTACTATAAACTAATTAATTACCCTTTTCACTTAAAACATGTTACCTTTTTAATTTTCTCTAACTAAGATCTATCTTTTTCCAATTGTATCACGGGCATTCTATTTAATAAAATAAAATTATAATTTTGTGATTACTAATAATTAACCGATTACCTTTTTCAACTAAAACCTATCATCTTTTCTGTATTATCTAACTAAAATCTCTCATTTTCTAGAAATAACACGGATAACATTTATGTAATTATTATCAAATCATCTTATTTAAAAATTTAAACCTCCAAAATTTATGTTATAAAAAAATTCAAATTAATGAAAAATTTTCATATAATATTAAAAAAAAATCCGTGCATCGCACGGGTTTTAAGCTAGTACTATTATATAAAAGCCGAAATATTAAAAGTTTGTTTGGTGGGTCGGTCGGTCGGTACGGTACCTGTTGAATTTACTTATTTACCCTTACTCAATTACAGATCAACTAACTAATCAATTTCCTTTTTCAGCTTACACATATTATCTTTTTCTATTTTTCAAGAACTAAATAATTTCCTTTTTCAGGTAAAATACAATATCTTTTATATTTTATCTACCTAAAATTTTTGCTTTATTAATCAAATTCCTTTTTCAGGTTAAACATATTATCTTTTCTATTTTTCAGAATTTCCTTTTTCAGGTAAAGTAGAATATCTTTTACATTTTATCTAACTAAAATTTCTCCTTTTTAAAAATACTACGAGCAATTTTATTTAATAAAATAACATAATTATATTATTATTACTATTAACTAATCAATTACCTTTTTCAGTCAAAACACGTTACGTTTTCTCTTTTCTCTAACTAAAATCTCTATTTTCCAATTATATCATGGACGGTTACCTTTTTCAGCCAAAACACGTTACCTTTTTTCTTTTTTCTTACCAAAACCTCCATTTTCCAATTATATCACGGACGTTTCTATTTAATAAAAATAAAATAATAATATTATAAATAATACTAATAATTAACCGATTACCTTTTCAGCTAAAATATATCATCTTTTCTATTTTTTCTAATTAAATCTCCTTTTTTCTAGAAATATAACGGGTAACATTAATTTCTCAATTTCTAAAAACTATGAACAATTTTATTTTTTAAAATAACATAATTAAATAATAATTACTATAAATTAATCAATTACCTTTTTTCACATAAATCATGTCATCTTCACGTTACCTTTCTTTTTTCTCTAACTAAAATCTCTCTTTTTCCAATTATATCACGGGCGGTTATATTTAATAAAATAAACTAAAAATATTATAATATTATTAATTAATTGATTACTTTTTTCAGATAAAACGTAGCATCTTTTCTATATTTTCTAACTAAAATCCCTCTTTTAATAGAAATATTAGAAATATCACGGACAATATTAATTTCTCATTTTCTAAAAACATTACGAGCAATTGTATTTAGTAAAATAACGTAATTAAATTATAAATACTATAAACTAATCAATTACCTTTTTCACCTAGAACATATTACCTTTTTAATTTTCTCTAACTAAATTTTTTATTTTTCTAATCATATCACGTGCATTATATTTAATAAAATGAAGTAATAATTTTATAATTACTAATAATGAATGGATTACTCTTTTTAACTAAACCTATATTCTTTTCTATATTTTCTAACTAAAATCCCTCATTTTCCGAAAATATCACGGATAACATTTATATAATTATTATCAAATCATCTCATATAAATATGTAAGTCTCCAAAATTCATGTTTTAAAAAAATTAATTGAGATTAATGAATTTTTTTATATAATATAAAAAAATCCGTGCATCGCACGGATTTTAGGCTAGTTATAATAATATTTAATATATTAATATAATTTACAATTAAACATATTATTTTAAATGAATTTACAGAATTAATGGGATTTCGAAAATCCATGGAGGATTAATAGGATTTTAGAACCATGGAACAATAGTCGGCAGTTGTACTGTTACACCAAATTGTATTCTTAAAATGTTCAACCTCGTAATCTTCTTTAAACAAATCATAATTATGGAAGACCCGCACTGGATACCAGCGAAGGCTATGGAGTATTCTTTTGTCGATACACACTACCACTTAAAAAATATTTCTGCATTGTTTTTCATATGTTAACTAGTACTAGTACATATAGAATCAATTCTTGGTCACAAACAGCCTTTTTTGACATTCTTCCAGCTTTACACTGAATTATGCTTGTACAAAATCAAATTTTGGTTACATATTTGGGAATTCCTATCATCATGTTACATATTTACACACATAAGATTATGAGCTGAATTAGTGTATTTTGCAGCAGAATTCATAAGCTTTTCACTTTCAGGAATTCCATTCCTTGCAGATATCCATGTAACATCCACAAAAATGTAAAAAACTGTAGCTTTAATAAAGATGAAATAACAAATGTAAGATGTCTGGGACAATATTGTAGTCTCAGGAGTTGTTCTTGGGCTTTTATTACAAGGATTCTATTAAAGTTACTTCAAAGGCTGATCAAATTAGTCTAGAATTTCAAATTCAGTTTCTTCGTCTTATTATAGTTACTTGGAGCTGGAATCAGTACTAGCATCTCTCTGGGAAGCAAGTATGGAATCTATGACATCTTTTACTTGTTTAAGCTCCGGAGCTTTTCCACCTTGCACTGGCCACAGCTCATCAGTTGCCAGTACCTGAAAGTACAAAGACCAACATATATTCATATTTAAGACAAAAGCATATACAAAATTGTAACTTTGAATTTTTGTTCGTATCCTTAATTACCTTCACTTGCAACTGGAGAAACTTGACGTAGCTGATGGCTTTCTCTAACATTGTAACCAGATCAACCTGCATAGCCAAGACATAAACTGGGATTAGATTTACAAGAATACATAAAGATTTGTGAAGAAAATTACTAACTATATCTGCTATCGATCGATCAAATTAGTTTGGTACCTTGGAACCATTTGGTACAAGATCCTGCAATGTCTTGAGCCTTTCACTGATCCGCTCTCTACGATTCTGCATGCGAGAAAACATTACAAATTAAAGATGCTTCATATCTATAAACTTATCAGCATTCATAATTTAATTGTGTAAATAGTGCATGCATTTAGAAGAGAATTGACATGATTAATTCTTACCTTGGCAGCAATACTTTGTGGATCCTTTGAAGCCGACTGAGTAGAGGATAACTTTGGTTTGCCTTTCTTGCTCGCAGTGGTGCACTGCTTCTTCAAACTTTGCATGCTCTCTCCCTGAAATTTTGATGTTGTAGCTCCTTAATACCATATATAGATGATATGTTACAGAATTAGGTGAAATTACAAATGATAATATGTAACATATATGTGTGTGTGTATGGTACCATGTGTGAACGCTTATTTAAGCATAATTCTTCTGCAGCAAGATCTTGATCACTTCCATTGGAGGGCATTGTTGCTTCAGTGTTTAACCATGCAAATGACTCATGATTTCCGTAATTAAGGTTGCCTTCCATTGTGCTGCTAGCTGTTTGAATGGAGCTGATGTTTTCTAAAAGCCGGACATTGCTCATTCCCCTGACTTGATCTTGATTCAGAATTGATAAATAGTCATCGTTTGCGAAGCTAAGAAAAGATCCATAATGACCAGCTTGCAGCAAATAATTGTCACTATCAAAGCAGGGTTTGAAACTTATCAGGGAATGACCTTCTTCTTGCTGATGATAATTATTCATGGCACGATGCACACCAAGTGGTCCGCTACAATTTGTGCTACTTGGACTAGAAAGTGAAGAAGAACGAGTGATTATACTAGCATTAGTATTACCACCGCTACTCTTGTCACCATCACTGAATTCATACATTCCCCAGGAGGAAATATATTGCTGATAATGAGCAAGTTCCTTGTCATCTTGTGCAAGGTCATGAGGCCTTTCATCCTTGACAAGGGCCATTGATTGATGACGATGATAAACCAAGAATTGAATGAAGCAGAAATTCAGAATACTTGCCTCAAACAATTCAACACAAAATAAAATACAAATCAAATAGTTGCGTAAATCACTCTGCTCAATGCCTGGATATGAAGATAGCAGGCGCAGTACTATAATTAGATTGTAGCTTCAAACTAATAGATACGTGGTCTTAAGAAGTAGTTAAGATGAAGGAAAAATTGTATAGCTAGTAAGAAATGAGTGCTGATGGGAAGAGTACAAAAGCTTGAAGAAGCTAGGTAAGTTAGTCCACACTAATTGTTGTGGAAACAAGAAATGTGCAGCAAAGTATAAATAGCATATAAGAATATATTAAAGTTAGCTGGCAGAATTAAAATTATGAATGGATAGATGGAATTAAAGGTGGTGGAGATTTGTAAAAGAGAATTAAACGATTCAGCAGAAGGGTCGCCGGATCTTTAGCAGTTCCCACGTTGCCTCAGATTCCTCCCAAGTCCCATGCATACAAATTCTCTCTCACTCATCACTGCTCTTTCCTACCATCTTTCCTTCTCAATTCTCAGCTCAATGCTAATTAACTAACTTTCATTAGCACGTGAATTAAGATTCATACCTCGTTTTGTTTATACACACATCACTTTTATAATGTATACCTTACATTCCATGTACATGTACATGTACGAAGTAACATAGCGCCAGGGGTGGCCTTGGCTATAGGCGAACAAGACTTGCGCCTAGGGCCCCCGATACTTAAGGGCCCCAAAAATTTCAAATCCTGTTATGTAAAATATTCAAATATGTAAGATATATATGCATTAGGGCCCCAAATTTTGATTTTGCCTAAGGCCCTGTAACTCTCAGAGCCGCCCCTGCATAGCGCTTCTCTTGATCAGGACAAGCTAGCAATTCACTTGACAATTTTAGTTGACCTTCTTTTTTACCTCTGCACTCTCTGAGGCAACCATTTGCTTATTTCTCTAGGCAGAATGGTGGTGGATTCAGAAAAAAAAAATGAAGTTTTTTGTCATTTGAAACTTACTTTTGTTGTGTAGAATCAAGTCGAGCGAACTCGAACACTCTCATTTAAGAATTTTTAAGAACAGAAGATATCTGTCACTGAACGACTCTTCCAACTATAAGAAGTTAGGAGAAGGTGGATCATACATCAGTTACCATATGAACTTTCATGTTAGTTCTTGTGTGTGTGTGTACCGTATAGTGCAGTAACAAAAATATTAATGTTTTCCATGAAATTAGTAGTACACTAGTACAAAACAATGCAAGCCTGTGAAGGACATTTCAATTATTAAAGTACATCATTTTCAGAAGCCCAATGAAGATCTTTTTAAGACAAGAAAATGGAGGTCAATTAATTAAATAAACAGAAAAAAGAACTGGCATCGAAAGAGGAGCAATTCCTTGTTTCAAGGAGATTATGTTCTTTCTCAATCTCTTCACCACATGAAGTGGTATTAGTACTTGTGATTCAGAAGGAACCCTCTTTATTTGAACAGATCATAAATCCCAGAAGCCCATGTTCATTTAAGACCCTCACTCATCCTTACATTAGTTTATGTAAATAATTCTAACAATTTGCTGTATTCTGAGTCTTGTCAACTCACTAAACACTAATGAATCCACCTGTCAACCGACAAAGGGGTTAAGCTGAACTAATCTTGTTATGTGGTGTGGCTATATGTGTTTTAATTCAGAGTAATTAACTTGAAATTAAAACAACTAGTTACCATAATCACATCTATCTGTAACTCTAAACTGGATAAGTTTGAATACTTAACAAAAAGTTTAATTCCATCTATTAGTGAAAACCAAACCAAACATACCCAGTATATCCCGCTCAGAGCAGGGTTTGGAGAGGGTGAGTTGTACGCAGACCATGCCCCCGTTTTTTAAGGCGGGGAGGCTGTTTCCGTGAAGAGTTTCTTAATACCACTAGTACAGCCAATCATACAGAGCTTTGACTATGCTTAATCTTGCTTTTCATACTCCGCTAGTGGCCACTAATCATATAAACATGCCCTTGGCTAAACTAACTGGAACACCCTTATACCCCCAAACCCAAAAATCCCTGTGATCGAATACATTTCTTAAACAGACTAGAGAATCATAAACTTTAGTTTGGCATTTCTAGGAACTAGTATCTAAAGTCAAGTACTTGGTGTAAGGTCTTCACATCTAATCAGTTGCCCTTAGTTGCTCATCTCACTCCTTTGCAACCTAACTTTCCTCCTCGCCTCTCCTGCAATATATTTGACTCTCTTTATTGAAGCCAAACATGTTTCCGCAAATCATAAATCCTAATTCTTCTCCAACTGAAGCTGGTTTAGTTAAAACAAATCGGCCTTAAAATTTACCAATCATAACTAACATGCAGTTTTAACATTAGTTTCAAGTTACAAATCAGTTTTCTTAACCAAAATTATTTCATAGTACTTCCTATTTACTACACAAGTAGATTTCCTATATACTGGCATGTGCCAATGATGCCCACAAAGGCACGTAAACTTACGGTACCAGCCTACCAGGCCTGTGAATCAACATTTTGATGTTGTCCATGGATCATCCTAAAATGCTAGGGAAAGGCCATGAGTGAATTGGAGTTGGACCTTGCATGCTTTGTTTCTTTACATTTTAATTCTTAATTTGGACCATTTTTAAATATTAGCGAATTTTAAATTGAATAGCAGTACTGGGTAAGAAGAATAACCGATAAAAGGTGTGTTTGCTATGCTGAATTCACCAGAGAAATAGAATAGTGTGTCCGTGACTCCATGTCAATAACAAGTTCATTAAACATAAATGCAGAAGCAACTCATAAAAATCAGATGTTAAAAAACAACGGGGCAGGTGAACTGCCTATATCGCCTCCAGAGCCTGAAGAACATCAGTCTTTAGATCATCAAAATCTTCAACACCACACCTGAAACGAACCAAGTTGTCAAAGATCCCATACTTAGCCCTATCTGCATGACTCAGATCCCTGTTTTCAAAATATAAATTTAATCAATTACAAGCTACGCACATGACTCAATCAAATTTAAATAAATATACAACACAAAGAATAGTCATATATGTGACACCCTATGCCAAAAGAGCCTCATGCTATCAACTGCAGATGTATTATCGATCACCTTCATCATGAGGCTATTAGATAGTACCAATTAACTTGCCATATTATACATATTGAGTTTATACATTGGAATAATAAATGCAACAAATATACAACTAGAAGATAGCTATTTACTTCAATATGTTTAACTCAAATGCAAAAAACATACAATTACAAGATAGCTATTTACTTTAATATATTCACTCAAGGTGTCATCACCGATAAGTAATTGAGTAATCATGCCATTTTTACTACAGAACATAGTGAATTACTTCAAAACAGTAACATGTGTGTACTCAGTAATCAAGTCTTTGCTTTCAAATTTGTAGATGTATTACTATAAAATTGTGGTATTAGGCAAACCCACAATGCAATGATTCCTAGGTAGGTACTGATAAAATGCGAGACATACCAGAAAGACATGATTGCTGGCTGGTCCACAATGCTCTCACATCCACCAAAAGATGGGGCAATGTATGGAATTTTCAGATTGTCAACAAACTTTGCAGTGGTATGTAAGTCACCATCAACCTGTACAATAAATGATATGGAAGAGCAATTCAGGTAAATAAAGATAGGTGCGACATGTGGCACGATGCAGTATAAGATAGCCAATTGCATTTTTAAAGTTACGACCAAACCAACCTCAAAACTGACTACACCACCGAAACCAGTCATTTGACGGACTGCGATAAGATGTTCTGGATGACTTTTCAGACCTGGATAATAGACACGCTTCACCTGTAAATCATATCACTAAATTTCAGTAAGAAGATTAGGACCATCTGCCAATGATATTCCCTCAATCTCACAACCCCACACACAGATTTATTTGTCTTCTTATTTCCAGCTGCCTTTTAATGCTTTAAGGAACTATTTTGGAAGGACAAAGTTCTGTATTAGTTGGGAAGAAATAATAACAGACCATTACAAGGAAAGTATCATCTTCAAATCAGTACATATCTGCAACCATTTTGCCAAGATACAAGGAGGAGAGTTCCCATAATATATCAAAAGAGTTGCAAGTCAGATTTAATACCTTGGGATGTGCCTCTAAAATTTCGGCCATCCTCAAGGCCGTTGAATTTTGTTGCTGTACACGAAGATGCAGGGTCTTCATACCTCGTAGGATAAGATACGCAGCATTCTGACAACACTTCACACCTTCATCTTATCTTCATGACAATGCAAGACTAACAGTAGACGCACATGTTCCAGACAACACTTGTTTTTTATTGATGACTATTTCTTGCGAGATTAAAACAACTTCCAAGTCATGTTTGGAGAGGACTTCCAGATCTCTATTAAAACTCTCTGCCACTAACTTACAATCAAAATAAGATGCCAGACTCGGGTAAGATTAAAAACTTGGGCGGAATCAAATTAGCACATGAATTCTAAATGACCTTAAAATTTTACGGAAAAAAGAGTCACCTTCAATATTAGTGTACATGTCAGTTTGACAACTTTTAATCAGTCTGCTGTGAAGGTTGGTAGAAAAGGAAGACACGATACTGAAAAGGTAGAATTCGTTACATCATGGAATAAACATGCATATATGCGATGTGGCCTGTGGGTGCATGGCAAATAGACAATACAAAATAATTTGCTCATCAAAACGTCCATGTTGCTCTGTAACATTTGATTATTTTGTAAAACTTAAACAAATATCAATGAGTTTAAATCTCTTTCCACATTCACAAATATAAATGACTGAAGCCCCGCTCCTGCCAAATACTACATAACACCAAGAGATAAAGCAAAGAAAACAGATGGAGAGCATAATGGACAACTAAGATGACTAGATTCAGAGAAAAGATACCCTATGAAGATGTTCGCAGAAAAAAAAAACAATCCAGAATTTTACAATGTACATTGGAATAGTGGAAAGGTAAGAGCATCAACCACTGTATGTCATCAGCAACATTTTTAAGGCAATGCGGCTAGACTTCAAAACTTGCAAAGACACCAATTTTAGTATCAATATCACTTCTTTTCCTTTTCATAGTTAATATTATTGTGACCAGAACCACCTTCATTGGTATCTTGCATCTATGAGCCAGCACTAGCATTCACAGTACCACTGCCCCCAATCTTGTCCATGACTCAATGTCTTTTATTATGGATGTACATAAAACAAATTATAACATCTAAAATTGGAAACTATATTGCAATCACTTTCATTAAGCTACATATGGAATCAATCAATCAATATCAATATATATATATAAAGGAGGATACACAGACGTTTAGGTGGCGCTCTAAGATCGTCTCAATCTATTTTTCTAATTTTTTTAGAGTTTTAAAATTTTAATCAAATACTAATAAAGAAAAAATCTTTTAATATATTAGAAGTAGAATATGTATTCGAATTTATAGAGGAGAAGAGTTCGAATTTAAAAAGAAGTCGTATAATTTAAAATTTTATTGGAAGTAAAAAAAAAAGTTAGAATACATAACTAAAAATTTTATTAGAAGTAGAATATGACGTAAAAGCATATAATTAAGAGTTTTATTAGAAGTAGAAATAAAATAAGTGTTCAAATTTGTAAATTATTAGAATTAAAATAGGTGTTTGAATATAACTAAAAAGTTTATTTAAAGTATAAATAGATTAAGTGTTTCGAAATAGATTATGTATTCGAATTTGTAGAACAAAAGGTTCGGAGAAAACGTTACTATATAAAAAACCAACGATTAGGTGGTGTTTGTAAAACTGCCCATCCAATGCCTCAATTTTTGTAACATATCTACGTTTACACTGTTGAAACTTGAAAGGGAATTTACTACACGCAGATAAAAATATGTACTTAATTTATCTTAATGATTTATTTGTTTCTTATAATTTACGAGGGTAATTGTATACATTGTTTCATGTACAAGTGCATATATCGAGAGTTCTATGTGATCTTCGAACAAGTACCATTTTGTTGATGAATTTACGCTCGGTTAGTGTTTGTTTGGTCTTATGATTAAATCTTAAAATGTAAATTTTAGCAAGAAAATAAAATAATTGGAAAGCAAATTTGCGATAGCATATACCGTGATGATTATCCTATCTTTGGAATTATGAATCATTAAATTAAAACATGATATTTTTAATTTTTGGCTGACGGATATGGTGAATGGATCATACAAAATTTGTTTAGTGACTTTAGAATTTTTATCTTTAATCAATTATTACTCATGTAAATTTGACTTTTTTTGTAAAGTTTAATAAAATGAAATTAGGAAAAGAAAATATTATCGTTTGCCAAATATGAAAACACGTGAATACACTCTAAATCTCTAATGCCTAACTATTTACATTGTGTTGTTTTTTCGTTACTGTCGAGTAGTGTTGTGTATGATTTTTATGATTTTTACGGTTGATACATAATTTTCAATTCGTTCTTATTGGATTATTTATAACTTTGTTTTTACTTATTGATATCTGGAGGTTAGGTGGTACCTTTAAAATTGTTTCAAATTATTTTTTAAATTTTTAGAATTTTAAATACTAATAAATAAAAAGATATCTTTTAACATAATAGACGTAGAATAAGTTTTCGAATTTATAGATAAGACGTATAATTAAAATCAATCAATCAAGGAGAATACGCGGGCGTTTAGGTGGCGCTCTAAGATCGTCCCAATCTATTTTTTTAATTTTTTAGGATTTTAGAATTTTAAACACTAATAATATAAAAATATCTTTTAACATATTAGAAGTAGAATAGGTATTTGAGTTTATAGATGAGAAGAGTTCGAATTAATAGGGAAGACATATAATTAGAAGTTCTATTAGAAACATAATATGTATTTTATTATAAAGCATATGATTAAAAGTTCTATTGGAAGTAGAATAGGAGTTCGATTAAACACTAATAAATATAAAAATATCTTTTAACATGTTAGAAGTAGAATAAGTGTTCGAATTTATAGATGAGAAAAGTTCAAATTTATAAGGAAAACATATAATTAGGAATTCTATTGAAAATAGAATAGGTATTTACAAGACATGTGATTAAAAGTTCAATTAGAAGTAGAATAGGAGTTCGAATTTATAGAAAATAAGAGTTCGAATTTATAGAAAAAACATATAATTATAAGTTCTATTGGAAATAGAATGGATGTTTGAATATATAGAGGAGACATATAATTAAAAATTTTGTTGGAAGTAGAATACAAGGAAGGTGGTTAAATCTTTTACGATATTCTAAAATTATATATTTTTATACAAGTTATGTATACTTCTATTAGGAAAATTTTTCATAAATCCAATACTAATCTCATAAAAAAAGTCTTCGTATTTAAAAAGAAAAGAACTGATGTGTTAATATAATAAAAGAACATTCTCATGCGGGAACCCTAAATAAATACTCCTCTATAATATAAAGAGAAAATAAGATGTTTTTTATATTTTAAAACTCCATAAATTTTAGAAAGCTTGGAGAAAAATAAAAATTGGAATTAAATGTATTTTTAGACTTTGATATTAAGGGAAAAAATTGTATAAGATAAGTATCATCAATAATATGTAATGAAGTTGTAATTTCGATCCCAAACGAGAGCGGCTCGAAATGTGTTAAACGGGAAGACGGCTCACTAGAAAATATTGTATCAGCTATAAGAATTTGATATTGATGTTATAAATTTTATTTCATTTTTAGGATTCGATTTTTATGGCTTAACATTGTTATAAAAGTAATATATGTAAATGTTAGGGTTTTGATTTTAACAAGAAAACGGCTCAATAAGAATAACCATGTTTAGCGAAAAAATGGTTCATTAAATAAACCGTGTTGAATATTTAAATTTAATATTGATGATATAATTGAAAATAAATATATGTAAATTTTTTAGAATTTTAGGATTTTAAATATTAATAACTAAAAAACTATCTTTTAACATTTTAGATTCATAATAGGTGTTCAAATTTAAAGAGAAAAAGAATTTGAATTTATTGGAAAGACATATAAATAAAAGTTATATTGGAAGTAGAATATGTGTTTGTAACACATATAATTAAGAGTTCTATTGTAAGTAAACTAGAAGTTCTAATTTATAAATAAAAAGAGTTTGAATTTTTAAAATTCATATATATAAAAAAATTATTGGAGGTAGAAAAGATGTTTGAATATATATAAAATATATTTAATAAATTGTTTTATTGAAAGTAGAATGCGAGGAAGGTAGAGACGTTTTATACGATTTTTTAAAACTGTGTATATATATTTTTATAAATCCTTTATTTTAATCTTTTTATACAAGTTAATTATACTTGCATTAGAAAAATTTGTCCGTAAATTCAATATTATTCCCGTAATGAAAAGTCTTCACATTTAAAAAAAAATTGAAGTGTTAACATAACAGAAAAAATCCATGTCGAAGCTGTAAATTAATACAGGAATATCTATAATATACAGAAAATATAAGATGTATTTTCATCTTTTAAAACTCCATCAATATTAGAAAATTTAAAAAAATATAAAAATTGAAATTTACTCACTTTGAAGGTTTTAAATTGGAAAAAAGTTGTTTCATAAGATAAGTGCCATCAATACTATGTAATTAAGTTAGAATTTCGATTCCAAATAAGAACGGCTCGACGGGAAGACGGCTCACTAGAAAAGATTGTACTAGATATTAGAATTTGATACTGATGTCATAATTTTTATATTAATTCTTAGGGTTCGATTTTTATGGATAAAATTTTTTATATAAGTCTTTATAATATATGCTAAAGTTGGGATTTCAGTTTTAATGAGAGAGTGACTCAATAAAAAAACACATTTAACAAGAAATTGGTTCATTAGAAAAGATTATGTAAGTATTAAAACTTAATATTGATAATATAATGTGACGTAAATTTGTATTAAGTTTTTTTAAAAAATTATAATGCCGCCGCGAAGCGCGGCTTTATCGACTAGTTGAAATATAAAATAGCATTATACGATAACTTTTTGGTTTGAACTTATTCATCCACTTAAATAACAAAAAATACAAGACACAAATATCAAAATAAAAGGAAAATATTAAAAACATTTTTCAATGACTAAAATATCAGTTGCAACTTTCGGAACATGCAACAGGCTCATTCCCTTGACTGAAACTAGACTCTCTATGTAACCACAGCCATATGAGAAGACGAGATTGAAACGAGAGCTATTACAGCGATACATGCCACTTGCAAACCTATCGATAGCATGGGTTTGAGGATTGATACCAACTAGTTTGATATATTTGCCACTCTTAAATAATAGATCACCATTCCTAAAGCAATGGAGTAAGCCCATATACTTTGGTATAGTGATTGGACCTATTGTGTAGTTCTTAGTCCAAAGATAACGTTTTTCATCAAAAACATAAACATCCACTAATCTGGAAGTAGTGTGAGGAACAGAATCAGTGAGCATGAAAGCAAGAGAATCTCTCAAATTCACCATAACCATCCATTGTGTGTAATGGTTGTAAAAATCAATGCCGGGCAACAACCTAAAAACCTCATCTTGGACATCAAAGAACGTGACATTAAAATGGTGAGGACATTTATCATCTTGATTATACCAATAAGGACGTCCATGGACAACCGTAGGGCATGGGCATGGAAAGTATTCGCCTTGTGCTACGAAAGTAGAGGTCACACAGTTGATACCCCAATGATGATGTATGAAATATCTACGAGCTATTAAGCTAATTAACAGTCGTAAGACCAATGAGGAATAATGTATTTCATCATCTTTTTAGAGGTTCTTTTCTTTACATCAAGTTGCATCCCCTCCAAGTAAGGTGGTACAAGATTATTTATAGGGGATCCCTTGTGGGTCCCTCCCTAACTACCTTTACTTGGAGGGTAAGCTATAATAATTTATTTACAAGTTTTGGGCTCCAAGGCCCGTTAAGGGATTGACTACATTTGGGCCTATCTACAATCTAAGCCTAATTGGGCCTAACTACTAACTATAATTATACACAATATTTTGTCTAATATTCATGGCCCAACATTTGTCCCCCCCTTTATTTCGAGCAATATCTTTAGATTTGTCTTTTGTTGTTATTATTGTTAGTTTTATTTATGATTTTTTTTTTTGAAGAATATGTCTTTCTGGCTCCTTTGAGAGTGCACGTGTGGGGCTTTATTTATAAATATCTTATGTTTTTTAACCCGTGTGTTCTAATTGGGAGCGACTGTTCGAATTTCAAGATCTTCTAATCAAAGGTTCCTAAGTTTCTCTCCCGTTTCAAGAGGTAAGTCATTTTAAAGACTCTTTCTTTTTACAATTCTTGTCCCCCCTCCAAGTAATTTGTGTGTTTTTATTCTGTTCATTGTTGTGATCTTTGATCATATTTCCGTTGTTGTGTGGGTTTTTATGTGATTGTAATTATGTCTGGTAATTGTTCTTCCTCGTCTTCTCGTACTATTTGTTCCAAGAACCCTGATAAGCGAGTTTTAAAAGAGGAGTCTTTGGAGTCGGTTATAAATCTCGATCAGTTAGAACTCCCTGATTCTATGTCTGTCCAGTCTCTAGATTTTTTAGACGATATCGATGTTGGGGTTTTACCGGAACCTGAACCCGAACCCTTGAGTCCTAACACGGTTGCTTTGCGTGATGGAGTTGTCCGATCTGCAAAGGAGGTGGTTATTAAGGAGTTTGCAGATAAACCAAGTTTGAGTTATACTAGTGTCTTTGCGGGTCAGCCTATTGATTGTGATTCTTTGGGCTCGTGGGTTGATCTTAAGAATGGTTGGAGGTGTTCCGTTCCGAGACGCGAAGATCCAGTTTGGTTCATGCCGGAGTTTGGGATGCACGGAATTCCTCTTATTTATTTTGAGTATGGATTACGACTGCCTATGCATCCTTTTCATTTAGCTGTATACGAGGCATTAGGCTATGGGATTGCTCAATTATCCCCCAATTCTGTGGCTCAAATGAGTGGTTTCATAGCCTGGTGTGCCGAGTTGAGGCGTATCCCGACTCTGCGGCTGTTTTTCTCTATTTACAACATTAAGAATTCTCAAGGGCAGGTGTATTTTGATAAAAGAGTGGGGCGATCTAAGCTTGTTAACGCGAAGTCATCAAACTCGGGTTATCATGGTAGGTGGCTATATTTCTACGGTCCCGACCTGGAGTTTGTCAGTCCGTGTGGGAAGATATCTCAGGAGGCCGTGGATAGGTTACTTAGTATGGAAAGATATGATAGCGATTTTTTGAATACGTTCCAAGGCGGGAGCTCGTTGTATACCCCTAAACAACTTAAGGATCCTCGATTCTTGGAGGAGCATGATCGTAATATTTATTCGATTATGTGTTATTATTTTGTTGTTTTCGATATATTCATTTGCTTTATTTGTTGTCTGTTTGCCGTTTATGGTCCTAACATATCGTGTATTGTTGTTTTTTTTATATAGTTGCAGGGGAATCCTTAAAAACTATTCTTTCCAGCGGGTTGAAGGACGAGATGGATCGAGCTCTGATGTTGTTGGCTAAACAATCTGTTGCTGGTAAGGTTGTTGCTGCTAGGTCCCCAGCTGGGAATTCGTCATCTAGGCAAGGTGCCGGTGTTTCAAAGGCCGTGAATTGTTTCGAGGTGGAGGTTGTTGCAAGGGCTGGGACTGACGTTGAGGTCACTGATTTGACTGTTGCTGATGAAGAAAGACTTCGAGAAAGGAAACATTCCCGAGAACGTGAGGGTGGGGCACCTCGCAGGATAGTTCTTAGGAGATGTGACATCCCTAGTCAGGACAACGTTGAGAAGCCTCTCGGAGTTAAAGAGGTCGCCAATCTTCCCCCCATTTTGCAGCCCTCAGAGCCTATTTCTTCTGTACGTGTTGAAGTGTCTCCTCACCAACGTTGGACTGTTGGTCCCAACGCTCCAGTTCAGGTGTTCCAAGTTTTTGACCTTCCTCAAGATGTTAGTTCTTATACTGACAAGTCTCGATTGGAGATTGCTGAGCGGTGTTTAACACGTGGAGGTCGAGTAAGTGATTTGTTTATGTGTATTTATATATTCCTTTGGTTATTTATTTCGTTTATGTATTTGTTCTTATAATGGTTTGCCTACTGTGTTTGCAGTTTTTGTCTGACTTGACTCATATCGTAAATGCCTATAAGGCTGATTCTAGTTTCCTTGATAGAGATCGTCTTGTCAAAGAATTGTCTGATGCTAAGGCTAGTCGTCTTGATGCTGAAAAAAGGGCAAGTGATTCTGAGAGAAGAGAGACAGAAGCCGCGAAGCTGAATTTCGAAGCTAAGAAGAAGCTTATGGAAAAGAATCAAGTACTCAAAGATAAGATTTCGTCTCTGGGCAGTGAATTAGAACAGGTTAAGGTGCTGGCCAACAGTGAGAGAGTTAAGCTCATCGATTCGGAGAAAGAGGTCGAACGTATGCGCAGCGAGGTGACCAAGTTTCAAGAGGAAAATGCTGCTCTCAAGATTGAGGTTGAGACAGGTGTCGCTAATGTTGCCAAAGCTCTCGGGGTAGGGTATGGATCCTGTTATGACCGCTTGAAGGCTGCATGTATTGACCTCGCAGGTCATGCATTTGAAGATTATTGTGCTGATCTTGCCAGGTCGATGTCTGCGCCGACCAACGAGGGGAACGCTGCTGGCGAAGAAAATGTTTGAAGGCGAGGTATGCCTCGTTTGTTTGGATTTAATTTTAAGTTTTTATCTATGTGAACTCCATTTACCGGGGGATGCCCTGTGTAATTGTAATCTAACTTTGGTTTCTTTGAACTTGTCGGAGAATGCTCCAAGTATTTGCAATGTTTAATTTATCTTCTCTTATGATTTTGGGATTTCATCCGTTTTAATCATTGTTCCTATATTTAAATGTTTACTTTAGTATGTATCATAGTGAAGAGAATGGGTGGGACAAGTTGTAAGTGTTTGCATATTAGTCTCTGGTTTGACTTTACCCCTGTTTTCAGATCTTTTTCTTTTGTGATGGTTTGGTAAAATCACCTTTATGATTGTTAATTTTAGTCTATATCGTACTTAGTTGCTCTTTTGAATCTCTGAAGCATTTATGCTTTTCTGTACTTAAGTTATTTTAAGCTTCGAAATTTTAAGCTATGGCATGGTATACTTGTTATCAGCACGCGTAATTGGGGGATCTTGTAAGATATTATTTTTTATGATTGTTGTTGTTTTTTGTTTGTTTTGTTTTTTTTTTTACTTTGTCCAAAATTTCTGCCAGATGAGTATTTTTCGTATGAGAGTATTCTAAGGTGTACAAGAATAAGTATTCGTCCGTTTATTTATTTCTATCGGACTATTTTCGATACTGGATACTTAAAGATTGAATCAACATGTATGGGAATAGTGAAGATCAGCAAGAACAAATTTATTAATAAGTTAAATGGGGGTCTAAGTAAGGATCTCATATCAACCCTTTTTTACTTAGACCAAAAGTTTAGGCGAAAATTGATGACTTGTTCTTGTACAAAAAGGAGACATAGCAGCATTACTGATAAATTTTTTTAAGGTGGATTCCGTTCCACGCGTTCTTGATGGGGTCACCATTGAGATGTTCAAGTTCATACGTCCCGAGGCTAACGACCTTTTTGATTTTGTATGGGCCCTCCCATGGAGCAGTGAGCTTGCCGACCTGTGTTGGCCGTGATGCAGCTGCCTCTCGAAGCACGAGGTCATTAACTTGAAAATTCCTTGTCTTGACTTTTCTGTTGAAATACTTTGCTGTTTTGTTCTGGTATTCAATTGATGTTGTCTTAGCGTTTTCTCGTATTTCCTCTGTCAAGTCGTTGTCAAGGCGTAAGCCTTCAATTGAGCTCACGGGATCGAAGACCTCGATTCGAGGTGATTCGAGACTGACCTCCACAGGTAGTACTGCGTCCGTTCCATAAGCCATTTTGAAGGGGGTTTCCCCCGTGGAGGTGCGCGGAGTTGTGCGATATGACCAGAGTACATTAGGGAGCTCGTCGACCCAACATCGAGGAATTTCCTCAATTCTTTTCTTAATACCTTGGAGAATTGTGCGATTAGTAACTTCAACTTGACCGTTGGCTTGAGGGTATGCCACCGATGACTTGATATGCTTGATTTTCAGCTCATTGAGCGTGTTTTCAAACTTTTTTCCCACAAATTGGGTACCATTATCAGTAACAACAATCCTTGGAATTCCAAAGCGAAATACAATGTATTCCATGAGAAATTCTATCATTTCTTTTTCTCTAATCTTGGCCAAAGATCTAGCCTCGACCCACTTGGTTACATAATCAATGGCAACAACGATGTATTGAGCTTGATTCTTGGATTTCGGAAAAGGACCAACTATGTCGATTCCCCATTGAAAGAAGGGACATGGAACAAGAACTGGATTAAGCATTGTCGTTGGTTGGTGACTGACATTTCCATGGAGTTGGCATGGGGTACACTTTTTCACGAACTCTTCACAATCTTTCCTCAGTGTTGGCCAAAAAAATCCTTGTCTAAGAATTTTTAAGGCGAGATTTTTACCTCCCATATGTTCACCACATATCCCGGTGTGAACTTCTGTGATGGCGAGATGTGCCTCCTCGGGACCAAGACAGCGAAGTAACGGTTCGACCAAAGACCTTCTGTATAGTTTTAAGTCTTTTACACAGTAATTTCTTGCCTTGTACATTAAAGATCTTGCTTCGTTTTTTGACTCTGGCAACTTGTTGTCTATTATGTAATCGAGATATGGAGTTCGCCAATCGGAGTGTGAAGTTACCTCGTTGACTTCAGGATTATTGATCGTGGGAGTTTGCAGTTCCTCGACATAAATGGGTTCGTTGCATGTGGTAGACGATGACGAGGCCAATTTTGATAAGGCGTTGGCCCACTGGTTCTCCGTTCTATCCACATTTGTCAGCTTCCACGAGGTGAAATTTGCTAATAACGCTTTTACTTTTTCCAAGTACTCTTGCATTCTATCATTGTGAGTTTTGAACTCTCCACTAACCTGTTTGACCACAAGTTGGGAGTCGCTAAAGATATCGACATTTTTTACCTCGAGCTCAATTGCAAGTTTAAGTCCAGCGAGAAGAGCCTCGTACTCTGACTCGTTGTTCGTTGCCAGGAAAGCAAACCGAACTGCCTATTGGACACGGAACCCGTCGGGACTCAGGAGAATTAATCCCGCTCCACTTGTGGTGGTTGTTGAGGAACCGTCGACATAGAGAGTCCAAGGTCTCGTGGTTTCATTAGCAATCTCTCCTTTTGGAGTATTGGATTTTGAGAATTGACATTCTGCCACAAAGTCTGACAACACCTGTGCTTTCATTGCTGTTCTGGGCTTGAATTCGATGTGAAATTGACTTAATTCAATGGTCCATGCTGCGAGACGACCTGTCATGTCGGGTTTATGCAATATTCTTTTCAAAGGCTGATTTGTCATCACTTGTATCTCCCTTCCCTGGAAATAGTGTCTTAATTTTCGACTAGCAACAACAAGGGAATAGACTAACTTCTCGACCTGCGGATATCTTGTTTCCGCGTCTCGTAGAGTGTGACTAATGTAATATACTGGAGTTTCTTTCCCAACCTCCTGTTTGACTAGAACAGCAGCCACCGTGAGATCACAAGCTGAGAGATAAACTCGTAGAGGCTCGCCCGGTGATGCTTTGGTTAAGATTGGGGGCGACGTAAGGAACGCTTTTAGCTCATTAAGGCTTTTCTTACAATCTTCATTCCATAGTAACTGTGATTGTTTTGACGCCCCTTTTATGACTTGGAAAAAAGGAATACAACGCTTTGAGGACTGAGGAATAAATCTCCGTAATGCTGCGATGCAGCCAGTGAGCGACTGTACCTCTTTTAATGATGTGGGGTCCTTCATGTCAAGGATGGCCTTAATTTGGTTTGGATCGGCCTCGATACCCCGTTGGGTGAGAAGAAACCCCAAGAATTTTCCTGAGGTCAGGCCAAAGGAGCATTTTGTCGGGTTTAGTCTCATTTGATTTTTCCGAACATTTTCGAAGGTCTCTTTCAAGTCTGCGATGTGATCTATTGTCCTTTTAGACTTCGCGATCATGTCGTCAACATAGACTTGAAGATTTCGCCCAATTTGCGGAGCGAATATAGTGTCCATCATCTGTTGAAACGTTGCTCCGGCATTAATGAGGCCAAAGGGCATGTTCTTATAGGCAAATACTCCTCGATGAGTGATGAAGGCCGTCTTTTCCCAGTCATTAATGTCCATTTTGATTTGATTATAGCCTGAGAAGGCGTCCATAAAAGATAAGAGCTCGTGGCCCGATGTAGCGTCAATGAGCTGATCAATGTTTGGTAATGGATATTGATCTTTGGGGCATGCCCTATTGAGATCAGAGTAATCTACACACATGCGCCATTTTCCATTACTTTTCTTTACCAACACAGCATTGGCGACCCATTTAGGGAATTGAACGGGCTTAATGAATCCTGCCTCGAGAAGTCGATCGACTTCCTCATCAATGGCCTTGCATTTCTCTTCGGAAAAAACTCGTTTCTTTTGGCACACTGGTCTGACCTTTGGGTCAATGTGTAGAAAGTGTCGTGCAATGACTTCGGGAATTCCCGGCATATCTTTCGGGTCCCAGGCGAAAATATCTTTAAAATCTCTGATCAACTGGATTATTTTTTGGCGGAGGTCGGTGTCTAAATTCTTTCCAATCTTTGTGACTTTAGTTGGGTCCCAACTATTACCTCGATCTCTTCTGTTTCTTCCATTGGTACACAGTTTGATTCGCTCGGAACCTCGATGAGGTCTCGAGGATCCATATCCACAATCTGATTGATAGAGTTATCATCAACTTGCTTACTCTTGGGAATTGCCATTGTCAAATAGCATTGTCGTGCTAGGAATTGATCGCCTACGACCTCACCTATCCCAAAGTCAGTGGGGAACTTCATTTTTAAGTGTGGAATAGATGTGACAGCCTTCAAAGCTGTCAGCGTCGTCCTTCCTAGAATGGCGTTAAAACTGGAGATTGCATTTATGACATGAAATTTGACCGTTTGCCAGGTCTGACATGGAAGGGAGCCAAATAGGACTGGGAGATCGATCATTCCGACCACTTTCACTTCATTTCCAGTGAATCCATATAAGGGGATATTTACGTTTTCTAATTTTCTGTCCCCAATGTTCATTCTTGAGAAGGCACTATGGTATAGAATATCAACGGAGCTTCCATTATCCACAAGGATTTTTTTAACAGTATTGGTTCCCACTTTAGCTGTGATAACCAAAGCATCTTGATGTGGCTCGATCATCCCGGGGGAATAATCCTCATCCGAGAAAGAGATGACTGGAGTGGGATTGAGCCTCTGTCGCTTTTGTGGTTCGGGATGAACACTGAATACCTCTCGGGCATATAATTTTTTGGCGTTATTGGAGGATCCCCCAGCGGCGTGACCTCCGATAATGACATCCATGATATGATCGGGGTCGCGTTGGCGATTTCTTTGGGTGTTCGTATCGTTTTCAACATAATGGACCAACTGTCCTTGTTTTATCTTATCCTCAATGAGATTGCTTAATTGGAAACAGGCCTCTGTAGTATGGCCATGATCTTCATGATATTCACAATACTTGGAGCTTGCAGGTCTGCCTGACTTCATCGGCCTAGGGGGTCGATAATCTGGCTCTATTTTTAGAATAGCAAGTATGGTGGCTTTGTCCACTGTCAACTTTGTGAACTCTTTTTCTATTCTTTCTCGAGGCTTCCATGACCTATCGGAGCGGGATGATTTTTCAGATCGGGGGCTTCGTCTATCCCGAGACCGCGAATGCGAGTCATTTTCTTTCTTGTAATCTGGTCTTGGAGACCTAAACCCGGAGTTTGAATTTCTCTCCCACCTTTGTGAATTTTTCCTAGGTGATTGAATGCTTCCCACGGCCTCTTGGAGTGTCATTCTATGTTCCACGATCTCGAAAGCAGTTTGAAGTGATCGTGGACTTTTCTCAAAGTGCTCCTCCAACAAGGGGCCATGTCTGTGTTTATCAATTCCCGCAGCAAGGTAGTTAATGGCGAGCTCCTCGACGAGATTAGGGATCTCTGCAACTTCAGCTCGGAAGCGGATTAAAAATTCTCGTAACGATTCGTTGTAACGCTGTCTGACATTCATGAGTGAAGCTGTAATCTTTCCACCTTTGTAATTACTTGAGAATCTACCCTTGAATTTAGTTTTCAACAAGTCCCATGATTCTATGGATCTCGGGGGCAAGTTATTGTACCAACGCAAAGCGGTTCCTCGTAGGCAGGTGGAAAAGAATTGGCATCGAGCTACTTCTGAGTGCCCACAAAATTTCATCCTCCCATCATAGGTGTTCAAAAATTCACTGGGATCTGTGGACCCATCAAATTGATCGAGTGACGGAGTTTTCAAACTTCTGTTAACTCGTGCCCTTTCAATACGAGCAGTGAGGGGACTTTCAGCCGGGACCTCGGAGCCAGCCTGACTTCGAATATATTTCTTACACATCGCTATATCATTTTGCAATTGCGAAATTTCCTCAGACCTATAGGAGTCGCCTGACTCACTTTGCCTCGGAGCTGTCCCCTGGGACCTCGCCTGTCTTCTTATTTGGGGAGCCCGATACGATCTGTTGGACTCCGTTTCGTCCTCATAACTTGCCTCATCCTCATATCCTTCGCAATAGTTCCCAGGAGATCGATATTCCATAGAGCGAGCTGGAAGGGATGTTTGTTGCAACTCCTTCTGAAGACGCCGTATTTCCCTTTGTTTTTCCAGCTTCAGCTGCAACCGTCTCCTCTGGGCCTCGAGAGCCTCCAGTTCTTCGTCAGACTCATTAAAATCCTCAGCATTTACTTGAGCTTCCTCGCGAGGGTTTTGTCTCCTCATTTTCTCGAGGTGAAGACGGGCATCGCTCGTCAACACCTGTTTACCCGAAGCTGTTGGTACCCTTACACGGGTATCAACTCGATCTCTCTTTCTACCTTGCTCTGCAACAGGGGACTCCTGAAAATCTCCTACTTCTTCTTCATTCTCGTAATCAGAAAATAACCGTCTCGGTTGCAAAGGTTGTCTCAAGTGACCGTCGTCTTCACGGGGGATTGTTTGTATTTCGTCCTCCGTGCGACGTTGGACGGCTGGTTCACCCTCACAACCCTCCATTTATCGATGCAGGCGTTGATGAAAACCCCTCCTTCTAGCGCCAAATGATGATGTATGAAATATCTACGAGCTATTAAGCTAATTAACAATCGTAAGACCAATGAGGAATAATGTATTTCATCATCTTTTTAGAGGTTCTTTTCTTTACATCAAGTTGCATCCCCCTCCAAGTAAGGTGGTACAAGATTATTTATAGGGGATCCCTTGTGGGTCCCTCCCTAACTACCTTTACTTGGAGGGTAAGCTATAATAATTTATTTACAAGTTTTGGGCTCCATGGCCCGTTAAGGGATTGACTACATTTGGGCCTATCTACAATCTAAGCCTAATTGGGCCTAACTACTAACTATAATTATACACAATATTTTGTCTAATATTCATGGCCCAACACCCAAGAATCAGAATTACAAGAGTAGACATCGGCTACTAATGGGCGGTATAGATATGTGGTAAAGTAAATGACTTTATAATCATTAGCAATGGGATCAAAACCCACACCGAAACTAAAACAATCCATACCTGGAATAGGAGCACACTGTGAAGAAGGAGGAATAGGAATATTCTTGTAGAGATTAGTAGCAGGATTCCATAATCCAACACTTTGGATTGAATGTTTATTGAAATTGTAAACACAGACCAAGCCATTGACGGAACCACCTAACTCAACAAATCTTGAATTTAAAGGGTGAATATTGTTGGGGTTTAAAAAAGGAATGCTCCTAGCAATCAGGGAACCGCCGTTATTCAGATTCAAAGAAGAGTGAGTGAGATGTGATTGGACAAAATCAAGGTCACCTGAGAGTACAAGTTTCCAGGATTTGCAAACACAACGGAATCTCACAATTGATATAATTGGTAGTCTGGTTAAAATCTCATTTTTGATTATTTCTTCTGGAATTTCAGCAGAGGCATTGTCCTTGGTAGCTGCCCGGCTTACGATGCCGCCCATTGCTCTGTGTAAGCTGCAAACTACTCCCACAACAATTTGTTCAGGGAGATTGATGGGCCCTTTCTTATTTGCCTTTTGGAATTACTAGTAGGATCGATCGAATCTTATTTGCCTTTTGATTCCATAAAATTAGTATTGTAAAAAGCGGGAATCGGACTTAATCGGTGGAGGCATCGTTCGGGGATTAATCGGGTAATTGGGGATTAATCGGAATGATTAATCGGATCATTAATCGGAACTAATTTAATATTATTATTATTAATATACATAATTATTTTATTATTTTGATTATACATGAATAATTATCATATATTTATACAAATATATTTAAAATATATAGCATTATTAAAGTAAATATAAATTTTAAGATCTAACTTTTGAATTGGGCTCAATATGAGAGAAAAAATTGATAAAATTCATGATTTAACCGTTTAAAATATTAGTTTTGTATATGAGAATAATATTTTTCTTAAAATTTATTCAATTTTATACTTTTTGAATTTTTTTTAATTTTTCTACACATTTTTCATTTTTTAATCAATAATGCCGATTTTTGACCGATTAATCCGATTTTTGACCGATTAATCCCGATTTTTCGAAAAAACGATTTTTTAGCCGATTTTTGTAAAATCAGTACGGTGCCTTACCGAACAGCGATTAATCGGCGATTAATCCCTGTTGAGTATTGAATACAGTAAAAGAATACAGAGGGGGGTGAATGGATTCTTGAACTTTTCTTGTCTCGAGTCTACGTTGCAGATAAGTATTTGTGTGTGCAAGGTGTAGGTGCGGATAAATAACAACACAAGACACAATATCACTTTAATCTAATGTATTATTAGATAAAGGTTGCTACAATATGTGAATACAAATGATAGTATTCTCAGCTTCGTTTTTCTCAGAGAGATATAGCTTACAGTGTATGAAAAACTTGACTCCTCAAAAGTTGATTGCTAAGGAAGTGAGGCTGTATCCTTATAGAACATGGATACAACCTACTTACTACAAATGAGGTAGCTAAACAATTTACTTTCTAGTCTGTCTATCCTATTTGAGTAAGTGTCCAAACGGTTACAGATTTGACTTTGCAAAGCCTGTTCAGATCAACTTCTTTAGCCCTTTGTCTCTTCTATATCTCTCCAAGCTTCCTTGTAGGCTTTCCAGAGCACGTTACAGATTGTGGTTCATAAAGTGCATTGGCTTGATGCAGGTTTCTGACTTGTACAATTTCTTCAGTATTTTGTCTCCAAGAATGTATTCGAGAAGTGACTAAGTAAGTGATTCGAGAACTAGAATTGACTTGATCGATAACTCTGAGTTCTCGAACACTGTTATATTGACATATCGAACCACTTCTCGAATAGCTCTTTTCCATCAGGATTCCTTGAGTTGTCGAATAGAACAATTGACTTATCGAATCCTCGAGATATCGAATAGCTTTCTGAGTCCTTGAGATATCGAATGGAACTTTGACTTGTTGACTCTTTGAGAACTCGAATACCACTTTGACTTGTTGACTTCTTGAGTTCTCGAATAGAGTAGTAGACATATCGAATCTCTGAGATATCGAACAGTGTATTCAGAGATATCGAATAGTGTCTTAAGATATCGAATCCCTTACTTCTCGAATGCTGGACTTCTCGAATAGACAAATATACTTCTCGAATTGGTACTTAGGCAAATTCTTCATTTCTTTAAATCCCAACTGTGATTATTTGACAGTCTTTATCTTCTTGCTTGAGGCATGAACCTTGGAACTTCTTTCAAGCATTATTCTTGACTCTATAAGTACAGTTCCACAACTAGGATTTGGTGCCTATTATAAGTACAGAACAAGTAGAAACTCTACAACTAGAGGTTCCCTCAGTTAAGAGGTCATGTAGGTAATGCAGAGCATTACAAACAGTTAGGCTTGTTATTAGATGTATACAGGCATGCCTCTGTGACTAACAATCTCCCCCAAATTGTGAGTAAGACCCTTAGTCACAATTTCATGTCTAATAACAAGCCTATCATACATAAAGATAAATCTTGACAAGTACATGTATGAAATTGATTGAATATTATTACAAAGAAAACATTCTCACAGTTATGAAGAAATACTAGCCATTTTCCTTTGATCCTCCTTTTTGAGATTTGGCTTGTAGATGATGTGGTATATTTTTGTGTTCGTTCGCAGGGAGGCAGGTTTTATCAATTTTAATTCAATTGTTTCCGGAGCAAAAACGATAATTATGAAAGTATTTACTAACTAATTATTTATATTAATTTAACTAATTAATTAAGGGATAAACAATGAATTTTAAATCTAGGGCAATTAGGTCCACCATGTTCACATAATATCTGGCTTCTAAGCTAAAGCAATCAAAATGGTCATGCAATTACGGTTTGTTAATCTTTCTCAAGCATCAACACTCCCGAAACATGCTTACACATATAATCACTTTTAGTAATTTAATTAATCGGGTAATTAGAGCATGTGTAAATCTCTCTCAAGCATTAACGATCTCGGAAATCCAATTATGCTCTCGCACTAAAATTCAATTCCGCTAACCGTATGTATGCCTCTAGTGAGTAAAATCTCTCGATCTATTACTCCTATTCGCATATAATTAATCTGTGATATTGGCCACTAACACAAATTAAATATCAAAACATAATCGATTAGAATTTACCATAATCAATCAGACCACTTTGAAAATCATGCCAGAATTATCATGCAAACATGGCTTCCCTTTATGCCCTAGAACAAACTACTCACTAATATAAAAATTAAGAACAACTAAAATTATATAACAATTCATCTAAAATATATATTTAATAAACAAAGGTAAAATAGAAAATACCTTAAAAAGAGAAAGTGTACATAAAAGAGAAGAAAACCAAGCCCCTAGAAAAACTTTGATGTAGCCGAATGAAAGATGATAGAATTGAATGTGCTTATGCAGTGTATGTCTAAAGGTCTAATCTAATGTCTCTTCTCCTCCCCCTGAATGACCCCCATGCCAAGTCCTTTTATAGGACTTTTATATCATTATGGCTTGTTTTTCTTTTCAAAGTTAGCTGCTTTTGTTTTCAAAGAATGCAGGCTGCTGAGAAATTTATTTTTCTTTTTTCAAGATTCCCACAGGAGACCTTTGACATTTAAAGTCAAAGGTTTTGGGGTGTGTTGGAAATGTTCCAATTTGCTCCAAGCTTCTAATTCCTTTTTCCTTCTTCTTTTATTTTTGCACTTTTTCTTCATTTTGTTATTTCTTTATTTTTCCGAATTTCTTCCGATTTTAGCTCCAAAATAGCTCTTTAAGCTCAAATTCTTCCAAATTTAGAAATTCTTGTCTCCTGAAATAAAACATTAAAATTAATTAAATAAATATCCAAATCAATGCAAAATGCAATTAAATATGAGAATAAAATTATATAAAATATATATTAAAATACATCTTATCAAATATCCCCACACTAAGCATTTGCACGTCCTCGGGCAAATAAGTGAAATAAAAACTAAATCCTAACTAATATCATTTTCGTAGATGAGACGATTGCACTAAGCACGTGCAACAAGCCGTTAAACCCCTAGGCAGCCCTAGTAGGACGAGTGTTGTCTCGTAAGGGTTTATAGTGAATTTACCCACAAAATCCATTTTTTTCTGCCAAGTCTCAAGTATGCAACCTATCATAGTACTCCACACCAGTAAACCTCAATTGCACAATATTGAAAGTTTGTTCACTTACACGTCATATGTACAAGACTATCCAAGTAAGCACACAGTCTAGATAGACAAAAAGACCATGAAATATATATCAATGCCGTATTCAATGAGTAACATGCTATGGATAGAAAATCTCACATAACTATCAAATCACACAAGTGTATAGGTGAAGTGTATTCGCTCAAGTTCAATCAATTAAGTCATGTGCTACCATATGCTTGGTTGTCCACCAAATCTCCACTACTTTGTATACATGCATGCACAAATCAAAAGGTCTTTGTTAAAGGTTGTAACGTGGCTAAGGTGAAGGGTAGGGAATCAAGAAAAAGGCTAACAAGTGGCTCGCTTGACAAACTAATAGAGCACAATGTTCATTTCTAATTAAAACACTCAACATGAAATTTCGATCATGTAAAAGCTGATCAGACTCTCACAAGCATTAAACTCCAAGCACATATTACCATGTACTTTTTTACTTTCATATTGCACAAACCAATGAACACAACTCTACTTGATCCTTTTTTCTTTCTTTTTCTTTTTCTTTTCTTTTTTCTTTTTAGAAATTCCCACCAAATTTTCACACTTTAACAAAGAAATCCCCACACTATGCATTCACCAACCTCCAAATGAATTAAAATGCTCTACTAGTAAATCAAGAGAAGAATAAGCAAGTAGGCTCAAGAATTTAGATTGGTGATATACGAAAAGAACGGATAAAAGGCTCAAAGGGGTTCACTAAGGATATATGATTCAAGGGTACTGTTTGGATAAATACGGTTAATCCTAGTGCCTTTATCATTTTCATGCATACAGATATCATGTAATCTCAAAATGGTTTAAAACAAGTTCTAGAGCAACATGTCAAATGATGAACAACACACAACAATAAGAATTCGATTGATATAAAATGTATCAATCACAATTTAGGCTCAAGATCTCACAAGGTGAAAGCATGCTTCAGTACTCACTAAAATTAACAATGATGTATCTCAGGTTTTGAAATTTTTGCAAGTACAAACAAGGAATCATCAAGTAGCAAATGATTTTCTAGAGATATGACATGTCAAATAATCATGCAAAATAAGCTTACAAGATGTGTACCTATCCTTGTTAACACACTATGAGACGAGGCAATCAATTTTCTAATTTTCTGATTTTTTGGGATTTTTTTAATCATCGAGAACTCATCCCCACACTTAAGTGGTTCATTGTCCTCAATGAACAAATATATAAGGAAAAGTAAGAAATACAAAGGAAAGTAAAAAATACTCCCCTAATGCATAAGCATGAAGTGTCGAGGCACTGAATGTCGAAGCATGGAGTGCCACTCCAAAAAGCTCAAAAACTTGTTGCACGGGACCACCACGAGCATCAACAATTGTTTTAATCCTGCACAAAGTTTCCAAACAAGCATTAATAAAATAAAATATGACATCAATAAGCAATAATTGATTAAGTGCTTCTGCAGTTTTGGAAAACTTTGTGATGAAACAACGATAGAATTCGACACCACGAAAGTATCGAACTCCCTTGACATAAGGTGGAGGTTCTGGTGGTGGCTTTTCTTCACTCCTCACTTTCACTGGAGTCATTCGGACATCTTGGCTTATCACATCATTGGCTAAGAAAACACTTCCATCTTCTCCCTCTTCTCGAGCTTGAAGCGTATGAGCCACTTTGTATGGACCATCAACCCAAATTTGAGAAAGATCATCTTGGACAATTTTTGCTATCACATCAACCTTGAAATAAGTGTTCTTGAGCAAAGAAGCCTTGTAAGTAGAGGCTAGATCAAGAGCAAATTTATCAATACATGGTAGCTTAGGCACAGGTTGCGGAAGAGAAACAACAACCATCTCTGTATTGCTTTCCTTTATAGCCTCATCATCAGTCATATTGTTCTCGGTAGCAGCAACATCATTGATCTTGTCATCGGTGGCATGCTCATTCTCTTTATCAATGGCCTCATCATCAACATATATGGAGAAACTATCATAATCCTGATCGCTTGTGAGATTGATAGCGATCAGGTCCTCTTCGGATCGGATAGATGATGATGGTAAATAGTCGAGCTGCCCTGTAGTAGAAGAGTTAGCCAACTGTGCAATTTGAGATTCAATCGCCAAACTTTGAGTTTCTAATTCTTCGAAACGCTTTAGCATTTTATTCAAGATATCCCACATCTCATTTGTCTGATCAGTTTGCATATCTACGCTGGGTTGGGAAACATGTAGATCTTCTTGTAGATGAGGATATTGATATTCTTGTTGTGGCGACTGCTCATATGACTGATAAAATTGTTGTTCAAATTATTGCTGATTATGATATGAAAAATTTTGAGCACCATTGTCCTGGTAGTAAAAATCTGGTTGATTCACGCATTCTTGATCAAAAGTGTTTGAATACTGATTGTACCCATATCCTTCTTCAAAAGAATTCATTTGTCCCAACTGAGCACTCTGAGAATTAATTATAGACATTGCAAGAGCATTCAAAACCAAAGTGACCATAAATTCCACAAACTTCACAACCAGTGTAAGTTCCAGGGGCCACTTGTGACATCTCATTTGTACTCATCGGACATGTAGTGGGCTCCGCAGTCTTCCACGAGGCAATTTCTCGAGTATATGCCTCTACTAAGAAAGAAAGATGTGCAAAAGTATCAACTTCATCCATTGCAGACCTGTAAACACACTACAAAACCAAGAAAACGTAGTAAAATCTGCCTCAATTGGAACTAAAGTTCCAATGAGACAATGGAAAAATAGACGAATTAAAATTTTAAAACAACATTTAACAAACTAAACAAAATATAAAATATGTATTTTTTTTATTACTTTTTATTTTTATTATTTAAATTAGCACTGCATTATTACAAACTGAAAACGGATTTTAATTACAAAACCAAAACAATACAATTAACACAACAAAAACTGGAAATTTTATTTACAAAAAATTTTGAAAAAATTGGACATGATTGCTTTGTAAATAGAACTAGCCAAAAACAGCGAACAAACTCGAGCCAGCAAACAGTTCAAACAATTCAGCATCAATTACAGCAATACGTCAAGGGACACAAAACCCAGCAAACACAGACTCGGGAATTCAACTCAATAATCAGTAATTAACAAACTACGGACTGAAATTCACGAACTGGACACTTAAAAACAAATTACCCATATAAACTCAGAACTCGCAACAGTAACACACAAACAAAGCAGTACAAACTCAAACAACTCAGCTTTTCAATGAACAAGATTCTAAAGCTCAGCTACACACTCGATACAAATCAACAACTTAAACTCCATAAACAGAACTTAAACTTATTTCAATCAACTGCGAATCAAACAACCACCCAGCCGACTCAGTGAACTCGCATACTCAACAGCAACTCAGCGGCATTCCAACAACTCGTCAACAAATTCAGAAACGAAAAACAATGACTCAAACCAACAACTCGGTAATTAAACCCAACGATTAATACGAATTCAAATGCGAAACACCCAGCTCAATTAACGCGAGACCCAGAAAACGTAGTAAAGAGATTCAAAATCATAACTACAACAGTAAACCAAAAACGCAACAATAAACTCGATCATTTGACTCGACTAACAACTCGGCAAACTGAAAATCAGCATCGCACAGAACCAACGAATCGACAATCACAAAACAGCGAACTCGATTACAACTGCTCAGAATCGAAAACAGAAATGGGGGAGAGGCCGGGAGAAAGAGATGGCTGCGGACGGAGTTGTGGGAAGAGGAAATGGGGGCTATGGGTTCCTGTGGTGTTTGTTGAAGAACAGGGGAGAAAAGGGGAGAGGGGTTTGTGCTGGGTTCGGTGAAGAAGGAAGGAGGAGGTATACAAGAGGGTGGAGGCTGAAGTTGTGAGGCGAGAGGATTGAGGGTGGAGTGATGCGGTTGGGGCACGGTGGAGATGGCGTGGTTTGGGGGTGTGGTGTTCGTGTGAAACGGAGAATAGGACGGGGACTGTAGTGGCTGTAGGTGTGAGGCGAAGGGCGAATTGAGGGAGAGAGCAGCGGGGGGAAAGAATGATATGGGTTTGGGGAAGATGGTTTGAGCTGGGTTCGAGGGAGAATAATTGTAGCTGGGTTTGTTAACTTACGACTAAAACAGGGGAGAAAACACTGAATGTACGAATAAAACAGGGGAGGCTGAAAACAAATGCTTCTAATAAAACAATTAAAACGAAGAAAATAAGTACTGAAATTTTATGAAACTAAAATATTTTGTTAATTTTTTTTTTTACATAAAACATAAAAATTAAATCTACAATTAAAAATTATAAAACCCGGACAATAAAACTAAAATTTATAAAAACTAACTGCCTCCCCGGCAGCGGCGCCAATTTGATGTGGTATATTTTTGTGTTCGTTCGCAGGGAGGCAGGTTTTATCAATTTTAATTCAATTATTTCCGGAGCAAAAACGATAATTATGAAAGTATTTACTAACTAATTATTTATATTAATTTAACTAATTAATTAAGGGATAAACAATGAATTTTAAATCTAGGGCAATTAGGTCCACCATGTTCACATAATATCTGGCTTCTAAGCTAAAGCAATCAAAATGGTCATGCAATTACGGTTTGTTAATCTTTCTCAAGCATCAACACTCCCGAAACATGCTTACACATATAATCACTTTTAGTAATTTAATTAATCGGGTAATTAGAGCATGTGTAAATCTCTCTCAAGCATTAACGATCTCGGAAATCCAATTATGCTCTCGCACTAAAATTCAATTCCGCTAACCGTATGTATGCCTCTAGTGAGTAAAATCTCTCGATCTATTACTCCTATTCGCATATAATTAATCTGTGATATTGGCCACTAACACAAATTAAATATCAAAACATAATCGATTAGAATTTACCATAATCAATCAAACCACTTTGAAAATCATGCCAGAATTATCATGCAAACATGGCTTCCCTTTATGCCCTAGAACAAACTACTCACTAATATAAAAATTAAGAACAACTAAAATTATATAACAATTCATCTAAAATATATATTTAATAAACAAAGGTAAAATAGAAAATACCTTAAAAAGAGAAAGTGTACATAAAAGAGGAGAAAACCAAGCCCCTAGAAAAACTTTGATGTAGCCGAATGAAAGATGATAGAATTGAATGTGCTTATGCAGTGTATGTCTAAAGGTCTAATCTAATGTCTCTTCTCCTCCCCCTGAATGACCCCCATGCCAAGTCCTTTTATAGGACTTTTATATCATGCTGGCTTGTTTTTCTTTTCAAAGTTAGCTGCTTTTGTTTTCAAAGAATGCAGGCTGCTGAGAAATTTATTTTTCTTTTTTCAAGATTCCCACAGGAGACCTTTGACATTTAAAGTCAAAGGTTTTGGGGTGTGTTTGAAATGTTCCAATTTGCTCCAAGCTTCTAATTCCTTTTTCCTTCTTCTTTTATTTTTGCACTTTTTCTTCATTTTGTTATTTCTTTATTTTTCCGAATTTCTTCCGATTTTAGCTCCAAAATAGCTCTTTAAGCTCAAATTCTTCCAAATTTAGAAATTCTTGTCTCCTGAAATAAAACATTAAAATTAATTAAATAAATATCCAAATCAATGCAAAATGCAATTAAATATGAGAATAAAATTATATAAAATATATATTAAAATACATCTTATCAGTAGATCCTCCTTTTCTTTTTTTTTTCCTTGGCTTTCTTTGCATCACTCATTGCCTGGATGATGACTTCCATGGCAGTGAATTCTTCAATGAGAGGTGAGCCAGATAGGTCTCTGATGACTTCATTCAGTTTGGCTTCAGAGTAAGAGCTAATGTAATCCATTCTAATCTTCACATTTCTGCCATATTTCATGTATTCCACAATGTAAGGATTATACTTGACTCTGCATAACCCTTTAGCTCTCAATTCTTCAGCTTTGGCTTCTAGAGCAGCTAACTCTTCTTCTCTCTTTATCTTCAAAGCTTCATACTTCTTTCTCAACTCTTCCTCATGATCTCTTTTCATCTTGATAAAATGAGCTATCTCAATTTTCCACCTTCTCTCCTCTTCATTCTCAAGGTTGAGTAGCACCATTATTCTTTGTAGATCATGTAACTTGCCCCAGTGTTCACACATGCCTTGCTTGAATCTTTTGAATCTCCCATCAGTGTATTTGAACTCCAGGCAGTCATCAACTATAGCTACATGATAGATTCTCTGAGTCAGTTGATATGCTATCTCAAAGACCTTTGTCTTTGGACCATTGTAGTATACCATTAACAGTATGCTTTTGATATACACAAGTGGTTTCTTGATTAGCATCTCCTTTTCTTGAGGTAGTGAAACATTTGCAGAGGCCATGGAATTTGGCTTTTGTAGGTCACTACTAACAGTATTCACCCTAGACTTAGAGTCTTGTGTAGTGGTGAGGTTACTGTTAGCAATGCTTATGGCTTGATGTTTCACACTTGTCCTCTCATAGACTTTCCCTTGGTCCCTGCCATCTTTCTTTTCTTTGTCATCTTTCTTCTTTTTCTTGTCATCATCTCCCTTATCACTCCTGTGATGTCTTTTCCTCCCATCACTCCTATCCTCATCTTTTTCATTCTTATCTTTCCAAGACTTAGCAATCTCTGGAATTACACCAGTTGCTATGAAGGATCTGAGGATGTGTAGTGCCTCTACTTCTTCTGCATTTCTTGCTCCAGCCTTCTTTTGAAGTTGATCAGTGATTGCAATAATAAGTCTGTGATTTTGAGTTTTGAGATCATGAGGAATCACCAGTTGTTTAATATCATCAATTCTGGTGCCAGCTTGATAGACAATTGTCCATGGCTTCTTAAACACTTCTGGGAGCCTAGAAGGTTGACCATTCCTCAGCTCATCATATAGACTCTTATTGTTCTCATTTGAATCCTTCTTCTCAATCAACCTGATCAATGCATCTATTTCAGAATGCTTCAAAGTTTTTAGAGTGTTGTAGCCTAGATGCCAGATTCTTGATTTTGCCACCATTATTACTTCCTTGTACCATAAGCCATTGATCCTCCTAGGTATCACAGTGAAGTAGTCAATCTGATCCCTCAGCCTCCTCAGATATATTTGGGTGTCTACAGCCTGTTCCCTTGAGACTTTCAGAAACTCCAAGAATGCATCATCATGATAGACATTAGAGTTTGCAACTTCTTGTAGCTTGGCCTCAGTAACCACCTTAACCTCCACAGGTTTGACACTTTCAACTTTAGAGAGGGGAAGGTTGTCAGATGGCATGCTCCCTGCAACCACTATGGTTGTGATTGACTGCTTTTGGCCATCAGGAGTGGTGATGTGCACAGTTGGTAGAGTGACCACTAGCAGAGAAGATGGAGGCTCATCAACCTTTGATTTTCCTTTGCCTGGCACATGAGTTAGAGATTTAGAGGCCCTTTGGTGATCACCCTCACTTAACTTTATACCTTTTTCCTTAGGTTTCTCCCCCTTTGTATTTGAATTCCTTGTCCTCTTCTCCCCCTTAGGCTTGTTGTCAGGCACAGAGGCTTTAGAAGTGACCTTTGGGTTGGAAGATTCTTCAGGGAGAGGGAGACCCATATGCTTCATCATAGCAGCCAACATAGATTGTTGATGCAGAAGAACATCAGCTGTGGTGGTTGCTTGAGTGTCCAACTGATCAGTGAGCTATGCAACCTTGTCTATAAGATGAGCATTTGACTGAGTGAGAGTGGCTACCTCCTTCTCAAGTGAATCTACCTTCATGAATAATTCAGTGGATTTGAAGCTAGACAAGGATTGATCTTTAAGTCTCTGCACTTCAAACCTAGTCAAATCATGCACTGGGACTACAGTGACTAACTTATCTCCATACTGGTTGGCAAATAGTGTCCTGAGCATGGCATTGGCCTCAGTGGTCTGATCAGTGAGATTCTGAAATTTGTGCCCCAGCCCTGTGACAGTATCTTTGAGAATGGCTAAGCCATTGTCCATTTTGGTGCAGCTAGACTTGCAGGCTAGAATGTCCTTGACCACAGTCTCCAGTTGAGGGAATTTGGAATCAAAAGCCCTTTTTATCTCATGCACCTCCTTGGTTGTGGCTGTACACACTTCTGTGACTTCTGTCTTTAGACCCTTGCCAAGGTAGTGTGTAGCCTTGAGAATTCCCTTGTAACTGTCATTGACTGCTTCATACACATCACTAGGGGTGAGAGATTTGGCATTGGACCCTAGTGAAGTGATGTACTCCTCTCTGAGGTACTGTAGGCCTTCTGAGAGAGGAATGTCATATTTTCCTTGCAGCCAGACATCTACATTGCCTTCTCTCTCAGTATCATCTATAATTTTGGCCTGCTGTAGCTCCACATCCTCTTTATGGCACAAGAGTATAGCTTCATAGTCAGGATTGGGCAGGTTGGCAGTGAGGAGGTGCTGTGCAATCTTTGTGAACTCAGGGATCTGATCCACAATTAAGCTTTGAAGTGCTTCAACCGTCAATTGTTGTGGAACAGACCCTGATCCTGAAGCACTGTCATGGTGCACAGGCTTCAGCCATTATGACATAAAGTCAGAGCTAGAGCTAGGCAAGCTAGACTCCTCAGTTACAGATGCAACTTATGTAACCGGATGGATTGACTCTACTACTGGTGTCTCCACAGAAGTGGGATGAGTTACACCAGCAGTTGACACAGGCACAGAGTCTCTAGTGAAAACTAGTGGAACCTCTGTGTTTGTGATGGTGTCATTAGGAGATGCCCCAGCATGCATTCCCTCACCATCTAAATGTGGGTCCTGGGTGGTGAACAAGGTGTCATGCACCAAGTCACTTGAATCCATTGGCTCATCAAGAGAAAAGAATTCTTGATGATCAATGCCTTGCTCCTCAATTGCTTGAGTTGCAGGCTGCAAAGAAATTTGAGTGGTAGATTCTGGAAGAGAAGTGTCTTGTGGAATAGATTTTGGCAACTCCCCATGAGAGATAGAGGGAGTTTCAACTGTGATGTGCTCTCCACTCAGTGTTGTGCCAGCCTTATCACTCCCATGTGCTGACTCTGTATAGATAGGTGCATTGGGGAGGATGCTTGATTCTATAGATGCACCCTGTTGAGAGGATACATCTAGTGAACTGTTTGCCCCTGATTTTACAACTTCAGCCATTTGTGTGACTAAAGAGGTGGTTTTAGTTTTCTTCTTCTTTGGCCTGATAAGGGGTGACTCAGGTGCCTCACTTTCTAACTCTACAGTCAATGCTGCTTCAGACAAGATGGTTAAAGGTGCAGAAGCAACCTGTTTTCTCTTCTTCTCCTTTTTACTAACATCACCCTTTTGAGAGGATGATGCAGTTGGCTCAGTGTTTGGTAGAGTATTTGGTTGAGAGGGTTGGTCAGCAGGCCCTGGGTTAGCATTTTGTCCTACTTGCTTGGGCTGTGCTAACTGTGACTTTGAGTCAAATATTGGCATGTTGTGGGGGTAAGTCCTAAACAAACTCTCCATATGGGGAGTTATGTTAAGTCTTACATCTACATCATTCCTAGTCTCCAAGTTACCAAAAATGAGTTTGGTCATGGATTTAGGATAGCCTATTCTATTTTTATTCATCCCATCTAATTCAATCAATTTATTATCTAAGAAGTTAAGTACAGATTGAATAAAACGAGGGAAGAAAATTTCATTTCCTCTCTTGGCTGAGTTCTTACCAAGTCTCCCATACAGCTCCTGCAGAATGATAAGGCCAACATCTATCTTCTTTCCATATGCTAAGGCATAGCCTATTTGCTGTGCAGGTGTACTGATTTGGTCATAGCTGGATTTTCTTGCAGTGAAGACTTGAAGAAGTGTAGCAAACACATAGCTCCATTCCTTCCTCAAATGCTTCCTATTCAGATGCCCAAGACTGATTTTGTCTGCATATTTGATGAAATCAAAGAAGTTTCCAATTCAGCATTTGTAGCTAGTGGGTCATACACCTCTTGTTTGGTGCCCATCCCAAGTGCTTCATTCATATCTTCTATGGTGATAGTGATATTCTTGTCTTGAATCTTGCAGTAAATGATGTACGAGGTTATTGCAGAGTCAAGAGCCACCACCTCCACTGTAGCAGACTTCCAGAACTATTCTAGAATGTCTAGATACAGAGTTGGGTTAACAGATAGAGCATTTTTTATGTATGATTCAGACATCCACTTCACAAAGCACTTGAAGTTGGCGTTTGGTGCCTTAACATCACTAGTTAGAGCAATGAAATTGGTGTTGAACTTTACTGTTGCCATTTGTGTAAGAGAGAGGGGAGAAATTGAAGGTTAAAGAAGAAATTTAGCTTTTTGCAGTTAGGGTTTCTGAGGTTTTGGGAGTTTAGATGCTTGAGAAATCAAATGAAATGAATCGAATAGATGTGAAATTGTATAAGTATGAAGTACTTGAATTGTCGATTAGATGTATGTTATGTATCGACAAGTCAGGCATTCGAGAAGTAGAAAACAACTATTTGATAACTCAAGAAAAGACTTATTGGATAACTCAAGTAGGTTGAAACTCACAGCTGGCAGTTATCTAACCTAGAAATAAATCTAAATTAGGTAAAATATGTTTTTATGAGTAATTCTGAATTTTGAATAAAAATCCAAAATCGGTTAAAATTCAGCGAGAAATCAGCCTTTTCAAATGATTCGAGAACTCAAACATGCTATTCGAGAACTCTATCAATAGAGAACTTAAATACCTTATTCGAGAACTCACTCATGTCTCTGTTCGAGTTCTCTAAAAGACACTATTCGAGAACCCAAGAGTGTCCTGAATAGGCTTGTTAGAGAAGTCGACCACTAACACTGAAATGAACCATTCGAGAAGTCTGACTTATCGAACTATTCCTTTTACTTATAGAAACTCAATTTTCACTATCTTTTAAAATTTACCAGCCATATTCACTCAAGAATATTCTAGCAAATTAAGCAGTGATTTTCTCAAAATTTCATAGAAATTTCAAGTTAACAAAAAATTGATTTTCCAACATATGCAACAGATTTGAAATATTTATAAATCATATTTCAGCCAACACTTACTCCAAAAATATTGAGAATTTAGATAAAGTAAGTGTTTACTGCTGCAACAATCTAGATGTTGTATTCACCTAGCCAGAATCTGAAGAATTCAGCATTCCAATCTCACTACCAACCTTGTGAAGGTGGCTTCATCTAATGGCTTAGTGAATATATCAGCTAGTTGTTTATCTGTAGAAACATAATGCAACTCAATGGTTCCATTAGTTGCATGTTCCCTTATGAAATGATATCTGATGTCAATGTGCTTTGTCCTAGAATGATTGACAGGATCGGCAACTATAGAGATTGCACTTGTGTTGTCACACATGATTGGAATTCTTTCCAACACAAGTCCATAATCAATAAGTTGATTTCTAATCCAAAGCACTTGAGCACAATAACTTCCAGCAGCTATGTATTCAGCCTCAGCTGTAGAAGTTGACACAGATTGTTGTTTCTTGCTATACCAAGAGACTAACCTTTGTCCAAGAAACTGGCAGCTACCTGAGGTGCTTTTCCTATCCACTCTGCATCCAGCATAATCAGCATCAGAATAACCAACCAGATTGAACCCTGTGTCCTTAGGATACCATAAACCCAAGTTTGGAGTGCCCTTCAGATATCTAAAGATCCTTTTTATATCAACCAAATGTGATTCTTTTGGATTTGATTGAAACCTTGCACACAAGCATGTAGCAAACATGATGTCTGGCCTACTTGCAGTGAGGTAGAGTAGAGAACCAACCATGCCTCTGTAGACTGAGATATCTATTTTCTTGCCTTTAGCATCTTCATCCAATTTAGTGGCAGTGGCCATGGGTGTCTTTGCAGGTGGGCAATCTTCCAAGTCAAACTTCTTCAATAAATCCTTGATGTACTTGGTCTGACTGATAAAGATACCATCCTTCCTTTGACTGACTTGCAACCCAAGAAAGAATGTCAACTCTCCCATCATACTTATCTCATATCTGCTCTGCATGAGTTTAGAAAATTTCTCACACAGCTTCTCATTTGTAGAACCAAAAATGATATCATCCACATAGATCTGAACTAGGATAAGATCATCACCATGCTTCTTGTAAAACAGTGTCTTGTCCAGTGTGCCTCTAGTGAATTGATTCTCAAGAAGAAATTGTGATAAAGTATCATACCATGCTCTTGGAGCCTGCTTAAGTCCATACAGTGCCTTAAGCAGTCTGTAAACAAATTCTGGGAAGTGTGGATCCTCAAAGCCAGGTGGTTGTTGCACATAAACTTCTTCTTCCAACTCTCAATTCAGAAATGCACTTTTGACATCCATTTGATACACTTTAAAGTTTGAATGAGCAGAAAATGCCAAGAATATTCTGATGGCTTCCAATCTAGAAACAGGGGAAAATGTCTCATCATAATCAATGCCTTCCTGTTGAGAGTATCCTTTTGCAACCAACCTTGTTTTGTTTCTTACTATTACACCATCTTCATCCATCTTATTCTTCAGAACCCATTTTGTTCCAACAATGGTTCTATTCTTTGGTGCAGGCACAAGTTCCCATACTTTATTCCTTTCAAATTGATTCAGCTCCTCTTGCATGGCAACAATCCAATCTGGATCCAACAGTGCATCATCAAGTTTCTTAGGCTCAACTTGAGATAGAAAACATCCATAGAGGCACTCATTCTGAGTTACTCTCCTAGTCCTTACTCCTGCATTAGGATCTCCAATGATTTGCTCTGCAGTGTGTGATCTATCCCATTTCCTTGAATGCTCAGCCTGATTTCTCATTCTTGATGTTGCTTCATCATCCAAGTCCTGATCATTCTCATTTCCTCCCCCTGTGATGCTGCCACTACTCACAGGTGTGTCTTGGATGCTTGTTTCTCCACTATTGATTGGCACAAATTCTTCTCTTGTGTCATCATTCACTTGAGTTTGTTGAACTTGAGTCTCAACTTCAGTTCCAATCTCTTCATCAGAATCATCTAGATTATTAAACCTTAATGGATCTTTATCTTCATCATTGGCTTCTTCTAGTCCAGGTAGTTTGCTGTCATCAAATGTCACATCTGTGATTTCCATAATCTTCTTTTGACTGATGACATAAACTTTGTACGCAATTCTCTCCATAGAGTAGCCAAGAAAAATTCATTTAAATGTCTTCGCATCAAACTTTCCAACATATTCAGAATTATCCTTCAATACAAAGCATTTGCTTCCAAAAGTATGAACATACTTTAAAGTAGGCTTCTTTCCAGTCATCAAGTTGTAAGGTGTCTTTCCAGTGTTTTTGTTGATGAGGGTTCTGTTCTGGATATAGCATGCAGTGCTTACAGCCTCAGCCCAAAAACATGTAGGCATCTTTGCATCAAGTAACATTGTTCTAGCAGCCTCAATTAGAGTTCTATTCTTCCTCTCAACAACTCCATTTTGTTGTGGAGTCCTTGGAGCTGAGAATTGCTGAGAAATACCATTCTCTTTGCAGAATGCTTCAAGTATGGCATTTCTGAACTCTGTTCCATTATCACTTCTCAGTGCAATCACACTTGTATTGTTGGCCTTTGCTTCTTTGTCAACTTTCTTTATGTGCTCAATGATTACTTGTGGAGCCTCATCTTTTGATGCCAGAAATTCCACCCATGTATACCTTGTAAAGTCATCAACCATTACCAAGGCATACTTCTTTCTTCCTAGTGACATAATATTGACAGGCCCAAACAAATCCATATGAATGAGTTGTAGGGGCTTGGTTATTGATGTCACTGTCTTTGACTTGTGGCTTGATCTTTTCATCTTTCCTTTTTGACAAGCCTCACACATTCCTTCTTGACATAATTCAAGTGTGGGCATGCCTCTCACTAACTCTCTTTTGACTAGAGAATTAATGGCTTTGAAGTTCAGGTGTGATAGTTTCTTGTGCCATAGCCAACAATCTTCACTTGATGCTTTTGAGTAAAAGCAACAAATTTTGTCCTTGTTTGTAGAATCCATATTGGCTACAAACAGGCTTCCTTTCCTTACTCCAGATAGAGCAAAATCACCAGTCTTCTTGTGGGTGATCAAACATTCATCTTTGTCAAAATCCACCTTGAATCCTCTATCAGTAAACTGACCAACACTTAGAAGATTATGCTTGAGTCCCTTGACCAGTGCTACTTCTTCAATGATGACATTTCCAACTTTTAACTTGCCATATCCCAACGTGTTACCCATGCTGTCATCTCCAAAAGCAACCATTGGGCCAGCCTTTTCCTCATACTGTGATAGCAGGGCCATATCACCAGTCATATGATTTGAGCATCCACTGTCCAAAATCCACATGGCCTTCTTTTCACTTTCTTTGCCCTGCAAACACAAAGGTATTACTTCTCCTTTGGTACCCAAACAAGTTTGGGTCCATGTGACTTAGAAACAGTTTTATCATAAACAACATGATTGTCAACTTTCTTGGTGTTAGTCTTCTTGTCACTGTTAGAAGTCTTAGAACCTGAGATTTCAGACTTAGGTGACAGAGGTACCTTCCTAGCTTTAGGAGGACTCGAAGACTTTGACCTGGTGTAGTGTGTGTGAGAATTGTGACTGATACAACCATCAATGAATTGCCTTCTCAGATTAAAACAACTAGTCATAACATTCATATTGCATGGCATACAGTCAAATTTATCACAAAATGGTGCATCTCTATGTCTTAGAGGCACAGAACAATCATAGAAAGGTTTAGACACACTACAAGTAGGTTTCTTACATGCATGAGTTAAATGATTGGTACTGAAACAGTTCTGACAAGTTTTCCTAGGGGCATTAGGCATATAAGCATAGTTGTTATCTTTGTTAATCCCTAACTTGCCATTTCTGTTTTATTTCTTCTTAGTCACTTTCTTCTCTGATTCACTCTTTCCAGCTGAAACAAACTTAACAAATTTCTTGGGTCTTATCCTATCACCTACTGGCTCCCTGGTCTTTGACTTGACACTCTCACTCTTGGAAGATGCTTGTTGTTCATTGGATTGTGCCTCATCCTCATCATTCAACATTTGTTTGATGAGTAAGGCATCCTCATCAATTTCAAATGTTGATTCCTTAAAAATTGGATTTTTATTCTTTTTCAAAATGTGAGGCACTTCCTCATGTACAACTGTGTCATCTTTAATGATAGCATAGCCTTTTATCTGTTTAAGAGTGTCATAATCAAGTCCAATAGCAGCCTTGGGTTTTGCTTCAATTTTCTCACAGTAGGATTGCACTAGACCAGATGATTTCTTGAAAGTTTTTAGTTTGAATTCATTTTCAGCTAATTCATCCCTAAGAGCCTTTTCAACCTGACTAGCACACAAAACCTTATTTTGCAGATATTCAACTTCTTTCTTAAGGTTTTCTACTTGCAAAGCAGTTAGCTCAAGTTCCTCATTCTTTTTGATTAACATTTCATTTTTAGTAGATAGTTTAGTAATCTCTTCATTAGCAGCAGTCATACTAGTATGAATGTTAAACATCTCAACAGATAGTTGTTTAATCATGCATTTATACTCTGAAAAAGACATGTCTATAGTAGTGAGAGATGGTACCTGAGGGTCTGATGGAGATGTGTCATCCTTGGAATTGGCCATCAAGGCATAATTGCAAAATTCTTGTTCCTCTCCATCACTGTCAGAATCATCCCAACACTTCCCTTCAGCTATGTAGGCCTTACCTTGTGTCTTCTTTTTCAGAAGGGCCTCATACTTAGCTTCGAGCTCAAGATAATCTCTATCCTTCTTTTTAGGCTTCTTGCATTCACTGGCAAAATGCCCTAGGTCATTGCATCTATAGCACCTTACAGATGACCTATCCACATGGCTGGTTTTGAACTTATTCTTGTTTGGTTTCACAGGTGCCTTGCTCTTGTTGAATGAATGGTTTTGGGTTTTAGGTTTGAAGGGTTGGTTCCTCTTAAATCTGATGTTTGGAAATTTTCTAGCCATGAAAGCATATGAAGTGTTTTCCATTCCATCTAGTTCTTCAAGAGTATAGAACTCATCTTCCTCCTTCTCCTCAACAGGTTCACTTTCCTCAGCTTCAGTTTCTTCCTCTTCCACTACCTCCTCTATCCTCAATTGGCTTGTAGATGCTTCTAGGTCTTGAATAGATTTGTTGATAATCAAGGCACATGATGTGTTTATCATTCTGCCTTGGTTGGCTTGGATAGCCCTTTTCTGAAGCAGCTCAAGCTCATGAGTTTTTAAAACCCCATAGAGCACATCATATGTAACTTTGTTCAAATCTCTTTCCCTTAGAGAAATGACCCTTTGCTCTAGATGGTTTGGTCAAGATAACAGAAACTTCATGTTTAACTCCTTGGTACTGTAAACCTTGCCATTCATCTGCAACTCAGTAACTAGCTTGTGAAATCTCTCAAACATCTCAGTAATGCTTTCCTTGGGTTGTGCCATGAAAGCCTCATACTGTGTGACCAGTATCTGTTTCTTGTTTTCTCTGACCTCATCAGTTCCTTCACATAACACCTCAATGTGATCCCACATTTCTTTGGCAGTGGTACATGAAGCAATGTTTGCAAACATTGACATGTCCATGGAATCTATAATCAGCAACATGAGGTGACTGTCAAGGGCAACCATGTCCTTTTCTGATTCTGTCCATTTGGATGGATCCTTAGCCACATAAGATCTTGGAATAGTAGTGGTTCCAACAGTCTTTTCAGGAATCTCCTGTTGGGGAACAAAATAGACCATTCTTAAGAATCTCAGGATACAAATGATAAGATGCTTTGATGAACAACTGCATCTTTATCTTCCAAAGGTTATAATTCTCTTTATCAAACTTAGGGACTTTCACCGTTCCTGTAGTATTTGGTGTATTCGAACTCATGATCGTTTTTCTGTTTTTGAATAAACAGCCCGCTCTGATACCACTTGTTGAGTATTGAATACAGTAAAAGAATACAGAGGGGGGTGAATGGATTCTTGAAATTTTCTTGTCTCGAGTCTATGTAGCAGATAACTGTTTGTGTGTGCAAGGTGTAGGTGCGGATAAAGAACAACACAAGACACAATATCACTTTAATCTAATGTATTATTAGATAAAGGTTGCTACAATCTGTGAATACAAATGATAGTATTCTCAGCTTCATTTTTCTCAGAGAGATATAGCTTACAGTGTATGAAAAACTTGACTCCTCAAAAGTTGATTGCCAAGGAAGTGAGGTTGTATCCTTATAGAACATGGATACAACCTACTTACTACAAATGAGGTAGCTAAACAATTTACTTTCTAGTCTGTCTATCCTATTTGAGTAAGTGTCCAAACGGTTACAGATTTGACTTTGCAAAGCCTGTTCAGATCCACTTGTTTAGCCATTTGTCTCTTCTATATCTCTCCAAGCTTCCTTGTAGGCTTTCCAGAGCACGTTACAGATTGTGGTCCATAAAGTACATTGGCTTGATGCAGGTTTCTGACTTGTACAATTTCTTCAGTATTTTGTCTCCAAGAATGTATTCGAGAAGTGACTAAGTAAGTGATTCGAGAACTAGAATTGACTTGATCGATAACTCTGAGTTCTCGAACACTGTTATATTGACATATCGAAGCACTTCTCAAATAGCTCTTTTCCATCAGGATTCCTTGAGTTGTCGAATAGAACATTTGACTTATCGAATCCTCGAGATATCGAATAGCTTTCTGAGTCCTTGAGATATCGAATGGAACTTTGACTTGTTGACTCTTTGAGAACTCGAATACCACTTTGACTTGTTGACTTCTTCATGAGTTCTCGAATAGAGTAGTAGACATATCGAATCTCTGAGATATTGAATGAGATATCGAACAGTGTATTCAGAGATATCGAATAGTGTCTTGAGATATCGAATCCCTGACTTCTCGAATGCTGGACTTCTCGAATAGACAAATATACTTCTCGAATTGGTACTTAGGCAAATTCTTCATTTCTTCAAATCCCAACTGTGATTATTTGACAGTCTTTATCTTCTTGCTTGAGGCATGAACCTTGGAACTTCTTTCAAGCATTATTCTTGACTCTATAAGTACAGTTACACAACTAGGATTTGGTGCCTATTATAAATACAGAACAAGTAGAAACTCTACAACTAGAGGTTCCCTCAGTTAAGAGGTCATGTAGGTAATGCAGAGCATTACAAACAGTTAGGCTTGTTATTAGATGTATACATGCATGCTTCTGTGACTAACAATCCCGATTAATCGTCGACTTTTAGAACAGAGCATAAAATGCAATGTAAATATAGTAAAAACTAATATATTAGTTTTTCAACATGGGGATTTTATTATGAGTTGGTTTGATCCAGTAATATAATTTTATGCATTTCGTCAAAAAAAAATTATGTTGTTGTAACCCGTAAATTTTATTAAAATTATTAATTAATCGAGGTTAAATTATATTATTGCTATTATGTTAGTATCAAAAATCTATATTAAAAATATTAATTTATTATAGTATCAAATATTAATTTAACAAGGTTTTACGGTAGACCAGGACTCCCGTACCCGTTTGCTAAAAGCCTAAACTTCAGATTTAATGTTTTTTACATATATATCTTTATGATCTTTTATTTATCTATCTATCTATCTTCTTTATTATCAATCAATCAATATATCTATACAAAGGACGAAACATTGAAAGTTTTAGTACGGTACGATACGATACAGTACTTATCTTATTTATTGTTTTACTTTATTATCCTTAATTATTTAACTTGATTATAAAAAAAACACAATCTTTACGATACAGTACTTACCTTATTTAATGGTTTTATTTTATTACCCTTAATTATTTAACTTGATTATAAAAAAACAAAACACAATCTTTTTTCAAAATATTATACGCAGCTTTTCCCAACTCTTCCCCTAAATAATAACTTACCAATTACCTTTGTCACCTATTACCTTTTCTAACTTTTCTAACTAAAATCTCTTTTTCCCAAAAATATGATCGCTCTAATTAATGAAATAAACTAATAATATTATAATTATTAATAACTAACTGCAGCTAAAAGGTAATATCTTTAAAAAATATGATCGTTCTAATTAATGAAATAATCTAATAATATTATAATTACTAATAACTAACTGCAGCTAAAAGGTAATATCTTTTAAAAATATGATAGTTCTAATTAATGAAATAATCTAATAATATTATAATTACTAATAACTAACTGATTACCTTTCCAGCTAAAAGGTAATATCTTTTCTATACTCCTAAATAATAACTATTCAATTATCTTTTTCAGCTATTACCTTTTCTAGCTTTTTTAACTAAAATCTCTTCTTTCCAAAAATATGATCATTCTAATTAATGAAATAAATTAATAATATTATAATTACTAATAACTAACTGATTATCTTTTCCAGCTAAAAGGTAATATCTTTTATATCTTTTCTAACTAAAATATCTCATTTTCTCCTAAATAATAATTAACCAAGTTTTACTTTATTACCCTTAATTATAAAAAAACAAAATACAATATTTTCTCAAAAAATTATACACAACTCTTCCCAACACTTCTCCTAAATAATAACTTATCAATTACCTTTGTCAGCTATTACTTTTTCTAACTTTTCTAACTAAAATCTCTTTTTCCCCAAAAATATGATCGTTCTAATTAATGAAATAAGCTAATAATATTATAATTAGTAATAACTAAATGATTATCTTTTACAGCCAAAAGGTAATATCTTTCAAAAATATGATTGTTATAATTAATGAAATAAACGAATAATATTATAATTACTAATAACTAACTGATTACCTTTTACAGCTAAAAGGTAATATCTTTCAAAAATATGATAATATTATAATTACTAATAACTAACTGATTACCTTTCCAACTAAAAGGTAATATCTTATCTATACTCCTAAATAATAACTATCCAATTATCTTTTTCAGCTATTACCTTTTCTAGCTTTTTTAACTAAAATATCTTTCTTTCCAAAAAATATGATCGTTCTAATTATTGAAATAAATTAATAATATTATAATTAGTAATAATTAACTAATTATCTTTTCTGGCTAAAAGGTAATATCTTTTCTATCTTTTCTAACTAAAATATCTTATTTTCTCCTAAATAATTAACCAATTACCTTCTTCAAATTTTCTAACTAAAATCTCTTCTTTCCAAATATGTAGTCGCTCTAATTAAGGAAATAAAATAATAATATTATAATTATTAATAACTAACTGATTATGTGAGACAGTCTTTTCCTAGTAGGTTTTGGTGATTTGTCAAAGTACGAAAATGAAAATTAAATTAGGTCTAGGAAGTTACTAGTTAACATAGTAATTCCTCCCCTAGGATTATTCGAAGTGACATTTTCGAATAACGAGTCAATTTGACAAAAATGTTTTCTTGTACCTAAATCATTCGATTTAGATAAGGTATATCCGTGCCATGATATATCCTAGTTTAGATTTTATATGGTACATTTTAAAGGCAAAGTCAATTCGACATAAATATCGATATATTTCTGAACACTGATTTTACGCACTAAAAATGAGGGTTTTATTCAAAACAGTGTTCCTTTCAAATGTTTTATCCTCAAAATATATTCGATATACTTTCAAAAGTGCCTTATTTATTGACTCGCCGAAAGGTCAAAAACAGATTTTATAACCCCTAACAGTTTTCATTTAAATGGATATAATCGTAAAATATTCAAAATAAATATTCTGAGGACTTCACTGTCATTATTATTTGAGCAATATTATATTTGAATATATTTCAAGTCAAAACTTTAGCAAAAAACGTCGACAAATTACGACAAACGGCTAATGTATTTTATTCTGTCGCGTAAAGGTTTTTAATCAAAACATTTTCAATAAAATACCTCCACATGTTATTTTGACTTGAAACTTTGGGAATATCACTAGAATATTTAAAAATAATTTTAGAAAAAGTTTCATGATTTTATGAGAACATGTTTCCGGAACCCCGTAAAATCGCTTCGGTTTTTATTTTGGGGTTCGCTAAAAATCGTCCAAATATATGAAAACTTATGGGTCGACTTTGACCATATTTTTCATAAAATATTTGAAGACTTTTGGCATTGGTCTTATATTTTTTCAAATTGTTTTGAATAAAATCAAACGAAATGGGTTTGTCGCGTAGTATCGTATTTATTGGCTATTTACGTATCAAGAAAAGCTTCCTACATTTTATAATTGTTATTCCCACATGTGCTACTGAATATTTTAAGTAACTTGGTGACCAATTTGGGTAATAACTCTTTGCTTAATTGTTCATTAGTTGCTTGCTCCATTCTTTAGTCTTTAACCACCATTTTTGCCTATAAATAGCAAGCCAATCTCTCCCATTTCTCTCAAGCCTAAGAGCCAAAGAAATGCTGCTATTTTCTCTCTAGATACACGCCATATTCCAGAATTTAATTGCTCCAAAAAGTATCTAGCAAATAAGCTTTGTTCTTCATCTTTTATACACCTTTTAAGCATGTTTTTAGCACCATTTCTCACCCAAAAACCTACCTCTCGGCAAGTTCTTTTTAGGCAGCCTCTTAGATCGTTTTTATCAGCCTTTGAAGTACTCTTGCAAGTGTCTTTGAGTCACCTTTAATCCCTCCTTGCATACCTTTCATTTGGTGCTCAAACTAGGTCGCTTAGGTAGTGTTTTTATCACCATTTTTTGCCCCAAAACAATTCTATCCAAGACCACTTCGAAGACAAAACTTTAGCTCGACTAAAGTGGGTTCTTGAAGTGCTTTGGAAGAGGTTTAAGGATCCTTGTGTCCCCCTTAAATTATCTTTCATTGATTGATCTTGGTGGCCTTGTTTTGGTTGCCCTTTTTGGTGATTATTGGTGTCTTTCTTGCTCTTGTTCCACACCAGGCAGCCCCTAGCTTGTATTTTAGGCAGCCTCTAGAGTGTCTCTCCTTGTGTCTTGAGTCACCTTTGATAACCCCTTGAATATCCTTCATATGGTACTCATTTCGGCCATTAGTTTGTGGTGTTTTAGGCTTCGATCCTAGCTTATTCTACTTGATTTCTCTCTAGACTTCAAGTGGTTATAAGTTAGTTACTTTTTGTTTAGTGTGTGTACATCTACACATACTAGTCCCGGAACCTAGTTCGTATCCTTTGAGAATACCTCTTATTTGAGAATTCTTTGCTTTAGGCAACCAAGCCGTCAGATAAAGCCAAAGGTGATAAACTTGTTAAATTTTTGTCATGTGTGTTGTGCATGTTGCATGTGTTGTGTGTGTTGTATTCACGGATATAATTGTTGCACGTTTAATTTATTGTCTTGCATCACCGCTCGTGTCACGAGTCCCTCGTGTGACTTATCCCGTGCCGTTATTTACTATTTTCCGCACTACGCAAATCGCTAACGTTATATAATCGTTTTTCTTAACGGTCCTCGCACTTGCGAGTTGATATTTTTATTTCGTCCTCACACTTGTGAGTTGAATAATTAAGCACTCTTGCACACATCACTAAAGTTCCGTAGCTCGTCCGATTGGCGTCGTGACTCGCTTGACTTTAACTAATAACGAATCAATTATTTTAACGCGTAATAGCGTCCCCGTGGCTAGTACCGTAACATACTAGTTTTTCACGGCCTTTATTATATTATATCTCATTTAATTGTTTGCTTGTAGCTTGTTGTTGTATCTTTGTAGTGAGGTGAATTGAAGTGAGGTGATCTTCGCTCTAAGACCCAAGTCTAAGACACGCCGACGGGGAGTTGGGTCTCTTCGCACCGTGAGGAGGAAGAAAGACCCAAGACCTAAGACCTAAGATCCAAGACCTACAAAGGTAGCATCAAGGCTACGTAGGGTTTGCTAAAAAAATTTTAAGAGGTAACTCGGAGTTACGCTCTAAGATAAATATTTTAGTGGTTTACTAATTATTTTGAGGAGGTGACGGGGAGTTAAGCTCCAAGATAAATAATTAGTGGTTTGCTCTATATTTTGAGGAGGTAACGGGGAGTTACGATCCAAGATAAATATATAGCGGGGTAGCTTATATTTTGAGAAGGTAACGGGGAGTTACGCTTCAAGATAAATATATAGTTGTATTTTTGTAAAGGTTTCTCCACCTGCTATAAGGAGTTTACTTATAGTGGACGAAATCTCGAGTCCGGGGAGGAGCTCGGGGACTGGAGTAGGGGTGTTCGAATTCGTTAGGGGATTGCGGCATCACAAACCAGGATAAATCGATCGTGTCATATTTCTCTCTTTTTATTTTCCGCACTTTACATTACTTATTTATAAGTAATTAATTTTAAAAGAGAAGGAAATTTTGAAAATGCTAAACTCATATTTTAAAAAGGTAATAAGCTATTCACCCCCCCTTCTAGCTTATTTTACCCACATTCGGGACCTATCAATTGGTATCAGAGCAGTTACTTTTAATCTCGTTATTTTGGACGTTGTGAAGTTTGAAAAACGCAACCAAAAGTAGATCTTAAATATGGCTTATTTAAATACGATCGGTTGTGGTGAAGGTCTTTCAAGTTCTAGACCTCCACTATTCGATGGTACAAATTTTGCAACTTGGAAAACACGATTTAGAATTTATGCTAGATCCCAAGGTGTAAAAGTTTGGATGGCTATCGAAGACGGTGTAGTAATTCCCACTAAAATCGAAGGTGAAATATCCATCGAGAAAAAGGTGAGCGAATATACTCTCGAGGAAGAAATAAGGATGAATATAGCCGCGAAAGCGGAAATGGTGTTAACTAGTGCACTTGCGGAAAAAGAATACAAACGTGTTAATAATTGCAAGTCGGAACAAGAAATATGGAACAAGTTAGTTATCACTTACGAGAGTACAAAAGATATTAAGGAATCTCGAATGAATACCTTAATTCATGAGTACGAGAATTTTAAACTCCTCGAAGGTGAAACTATCATCGATATGGAAACGAGGTTCACTCGTGTAATCGATGAGCTTGCTCAGCTCGATAAGGTATGTACGACAAATGAGAAAAATCGACGAATTTTAAAAGCCTTGCCTCCGAGTTGGAAAGTTAAAGTACCACGATCAAATAAATGCATAGTCTTAACGTCTACTCCATCGATAGTTTATTCGGAAATATTCGTGCTTACGAGGAAGATAATATACCAGATAAAGTTGTCCCTAAAACGGATGACAAACGAAAGAATATGGCTTTAAAAGCTATATTAATCGATGAAGAAGAAAACGATGATGAGTTAAACGAAGAGTTAGAAAATCTTGATGAGCATGAAATCGCTTTGTTATCGAGACAACTTCGTCGTGTGTTACAAAGTAAAGCTCAAAGGTACGGAAAAGGCTTCCTAAAATCGAACAATCAAAATCGAACATTTAATTCGAAAGGAAGGCAGAATTATCAAAATAATTCTCCGACTACGAGCTATACTAAAAACCAAGGTGCTCCTAATTCATATAATAACTCCCCTAATACGAATTATGTTAAAACTCAAGGCGCACCTCAAGGTAACAATTCGTATAACAATCTGAATTATACTAAGAACTATTCGACACCTAAGCAAAAGGAGCCAATAGTAGAGGAAACGCAAGATGTTTGCTTTGAATGCAAACAACCGGGTCACTTTAGACGTGAATGTCCAAAGTTACCTAAGGGTCGAGGTCTTGTCACGGAGAACGGTTTGGATTTAAGTGAAGACGAAGAAGCACCGGAAGAAACCGAAGAAATTGTCAACCTTTGCTTAATGGCTCTCTCCGACGAATCTACATTAACGAACAAATCGACTACTAACCATGAGGTAACCCGAAACTCTACTTCAAATTTAAATATTGCATCATGTAGTAGTGATTATTTAAATGTGCATTTGTCAAGTATGGATTATTCTAGTTTGGATCCTTCCGAACTTGTTAATTTGGTGAACTTGTTAAAATCGAGTCTTGATGATATTAATTGCAAATTTGCTACGATATGTTCTGAAAGGAATAAATATCGTGAGACAAATAGTGAGCTTCAAAAAGAAGTTGCTCGTTTGAAGGATATTCATGTTAATGACAAAGAATATTCCGATTTCATTTCTTCACAAAATGAGTGCTTGAAAATCGAGATTAATGAAAAGAATGAAAATATTCAAAATCTCGAAATAGAGAATGTTTCTCTAGTTATTCAAGCCGAAGAAAATGAAAAAGATATGATACAAGTCAATGATAAGAATCGTGAGCTTCATGTCAAAATTTTGAATTTAAAAATTCAAAATGAATCGTTAGGACATGAAATTGCTAAACGAGAAAATTGGATTAATGAACTTGTACAATCTTTATCGAGTGACAAAGAAGAAGATCTTAGACAAGCCATAAATGATTTGGATCTTGACTACCAAATAACCTTAGCCAAAAAGAATGTCGAATTAGCTAAATTAAAAGAGCAATTCGATGTTGAGGTTGTTGAAAAAGAATATTTGGTTTCGGAAATGAAATCAAGTATTTTGGAAAGTCAAAGACTCAAAAATGAGAATGCTAAGCTCATGGCTCAAGTTATAGATCAAGAAAATGTGCTAAATAACAAGATAAATGTTTTAATGCAAGAAAAGCACAATCTTGATTCTATAGTTAAGCAATTCACTAAGAGCAACACTATGTTTGAAAATATGATATACAACTCAAAGGTATCTTCTAACAAAGAAGGTTTAGGATATGATGCCAATCAACCTCCTAAAAGAGAAGCACATATTCCTACTCCCGCTAAAAATATTTCTCCTAAAGCACCTACGAAGCTATGCACGTTTTGCAACAAAAATTGACATGAAAGTCTATTTTGCAAAGCTAAAGAAGGTGTAAGTAAGGGGAAGTATAAGTGGATGCCTAAAGGAGCCAACATTGCTCAAAAGAATTCGATTAAAAATGCTAGCAAACAACCAAAACATTCTTATCGTCAAGATCCGATTAAATTTCAACCAAGGAACTCGAAAAATATTGCAAGCTCTAGTGCTAACAACACTAGACAACCGAATGTTCCTAGGAGAAATTTTGTTGCTCAAGGTTCGAATAATAATAATAATGCTTATATTCGGAATAAAAATGCTTATATTCCTAGAAATGTAAGTCATTACAATGTTCGATCAAGTCAACATGCTAATGTGAGTCATCATGCATATCCTAGAAACTACAATGCTCATGCTAGAAATAATCATGTTAATTATCATGCCAATAATCATTCTAGAGATTTTATTAGACGAGAATTGGATTGATGCCATGCAAGATGAGCTAAATCAATTAATTTACTCGAAATAAAGTTTGGGAACTCGTGCCTCCATCACCCGATACTTCAATTATTGGAACAAGATGGGTCTTTCGTAATAAACCTGACGAAGGTGGAGAAGTGGTAAGAAATAAAGCAAGACTGGTTGCTCAAGGCTATACTCAAATGGAAGGTATAAATTTTGATGAAACTTATGCTCACGTAGCTAGAATCGAGTCTATTCGAATGTTTTTAGCCTACGCTTGCTATAGAGGTTTCAAAGTCTATCAAATGGATGTTAAATCGGCATTCCTAAATGGTGTCTTCGAAGAAGAAGTGTATGGGCCCGTTTGAGAAATCTTATTTTTCAGAAATAAGTTACTTATCCTGGAAAAAAGTTAGGAAATATGTACTTTTTTCTGAAATAATTAACTTATTTTTGCAAGATAACGAATATTAAACTCCCGATACACATTTTTCTCTAAAAAAGAATATGTAAATATGAAATTTTTTCCGAAATAAGTAACTTATAAGTTGATCGGTGGATTTGCCAAACACCCCCTATGTAAGACAACCACCGGGATTCGAAGATCATAAGCGTCCTAATTATGTGTACAAATTGTACAAAGCCTTATACGGATTAAAACAAGCTCCGAGAGCTTGGTATGAGCGGTTAAGTAAGTTCCTAACCGATAATGGTTTTAAAATGGGAATTGCGGATACTACTCTATTTACGAAGTATGAAGGTGATGATATCTTGCTCGTTCAAATTTACGTAGATGATATTATTTTTGGTGCGACCAAAGAATCACTATGTAACGAATTCTCCGAAAAGATGAGTAAAGAATTCGAAATGAGTATGATGGGAGAATTAAATTTCTTCCTAGTTTTGCAAATTAAGCAATCTCGAAATGATATTCACATTTCACAATCGAAGTATTGTAAGGAATTGTTAAAGAAATTCGAGATGGAAAATGCAAAGCCCATTAGTACTCCTATGTCTATCTCGAATAAGTTATCTATAGATAAAGACGATGTTTCCGTAGATATTAAGAAATATCGATGGATGATAGGAAGTTTACTTTATATCACGGCTAGTAGACCAGATATACAATTTAGTGTTGATAAGTGCGCTCGCTTTCAAGCGGATTCGAAAGAATCTCATTTATCCGCGGTCAAACGAATATTTAGATATCATAAAGGTACTACGGGTATCCTAAAGGACATCCGTTTGACTTAGTGTGTTTTTCTGATTCGGATTATACCGGACATTTAATCGATAGAAAAAGCACTAGTGGTACTTGTCAATTTCTCAATGGATGTTTAGTTTCTTGGTTTTCAAAGAAACAAAACTCCGTTTCTTGGTTTTCGAAAAAACAAAACTCCGTTTCTATTTCTTCCACCGAAACGGAATATATAGCGGCCGCGAAATGTTGTGCTCAAATCTTGTGGATGAAGCAAATATTAGCCAACTGCCAATTATATTGTTAAATTCGATGTGGTATCTATTTTATATGATAATAGGAGGGCAATTGATTTGAGTAAAAATCGAATATTACATTCCAAATCTAAACATATAGATATTGGACATCATTTTCTTCATCCACAAACACTTTCCCCCTCTCAAATGTCCTGTAAAAAACCTAGGGTTTCTCACCCAAAAAACCAGCTTTTAATTGGATAGTAATAATAATAATTAAATTCACCAGAGCAAATGGGCAGGGACAGAAGGCGAAGAGAAGGGTCATCTTCATCATCATCAAAAGCTGATCACAAAAAACGACACCGTTCTGCGTCACCTGTACACGACTCAAAACACAAAGTGGGTAAGCGTCCAACTTTTGCTTCTTATTTAGATACACCCAATTTGCCTCCTAAAGTTAAATTACTCTGCGAAATTGTCGCAAACACCGCTTCTTTAAGTATTGAAAAGGTTCTTGAGGAAACTGGTGTTAGGGTTTTTCAAGAAGATGTTGAACAAGTCTTGAAATTGTCGTATGGGTTTCCGGGCCCTTCAGCTAAGTTTTTTGAATGGGCTGGGTATCAGTTGAAAAATAAGCATAGTCCTTATTCTTGGAATTTGGTTGTTGATTTGTTGGGTAAGAATTCTTTGTTTGATGCAATGTGGAATGCGATTAAGTCGATGAAGAAAGAAGGGTTGCTTTCGTTGGCTACGTTTGCGTCGGTTTTTAGTAGTTATGTGATTGCTGGTCGGGTTGGGGAAGCGGTTATGACTTTTGAGGTGATGGAGCAGTATGGTTGTCCGTGTGATATTGTGGCGTTGAATTCGTTGATTAGTGCTATTTGTAGGGAAGGGAAGGCGATTGAGGCTAGGGAGTTTCTTGATGCTGTTAAGGGGAAGGTGAGGTTGGATGCGGATACGTATGCGATTTTGTTGGAGGGGTGGGAGAACGAGAAGGATGCGAATAATGCTAGGAGAACTTTTGGGGAGATGGTGTTGGATATTGGGTGGGATCCTAACAATGTGCCTGCTTATGACTCGTATCTTAGTACTTTGCTTAAGGGGCCTGATGGGATGAGGGAGGCTTTTAGAATTTTTGATACAATGCAGAGTAGGGGATGTTGTCCTGGAATTAAGTTTTTGAAGGTTGCATTGAAGGAGTGTGTAAGAAAGGGTGATGCTAAAGCTGCTGAGTTGCTCTGGGAGGCAATGGTTGATAGAAATAAGTGTGAGGCAGATACTGAGATGTATAATTCTATGATTGCCCTACATTGTTATGTCAATGATATTGACCTGGCCTTGGGATTGATGGATCGTATGGTTTATAATGGGGCTTTCCCTGACGGTCAAACTTATAATGTATTACTACACTTCTTGATTAAGTTAAAACGGCTAAAAGAGGCCTCCCCTTTATTCATAGAGATGATGCAGAATGAATGTGTGCCAACCCATGAAAATTGCAGTTCAGCAATTAGGGTTTATGTGGATCATGGTGATCTCTATACCGCTATCAAGATTTGGAAATGTATGCTTGAGAACTATGACACAGATCTGGAGGAAGCAGGAAATATGTTGATTGTTGGCCTTCGTGATCGCAAGAGGCTCCCTGAAGCAGTGAAGTATGCCGAGGATATGATTGATAGGAAAATCAAGTTGAACTCCTCCACATTGTCAAAGTTAAAGCAGGGTCTCTCCAAAGCAGGAAAGGAACCAGTTTATGATCAGCTGTTGAGAAAATGGAAACTTCATTAATAAGGTTGGAATTCGTCTAAAAATTTAAGCCTTGATAGCGTTAATCTGTAGCCCATCTTCCTTCTACATTTGTTTACCTTTAAACATTTAGTAGTTTAATTATGTCGAATAGATGTGCGGCTGCTTATCAATGTCTTTAGGGCTATGATTTGATGATGTCCCTTTAAATTAAGTTTCTAGGAATTGCTATGATGATGTCACTTTAAATTAAGTTTCTTATAGGAAGTGCTACAATGTACTCTTCTAGTGTGCAGGGTTTACTGCATCTTGCTTTTGTTGTTTTTTCCCAACTAGATTTTTCTCTTAATGAGCATATGTATGTGTGATCTGGCATGAAGTAAAGCAAATTATTCAAAAATCCAGTTGTACGAGTGTAATGGTTCGTTCTCTCGAGTCTGCCCAATATAGAAGTGGAAAAGGCAAAGCTTGCAGTTTAGTGAGAAATAAGGTTATGCGTCACTTAGGCTTAGCTTGCTACCAGTAGAGTATGGGAGGACTTCCTAGTCAAAAATGTGCTTATAACTTTGATTATCGCTTCGCCCCCATATTTATACGTATTAATCTGTTGTTTGACTTGCGTCCTAATAATTGATACTAAATTGATGCAGACACATCTCCTACTGGTAACTTAATCCTTAGAACTATTTTTTCTTTTCTTTGTTTAGTATTACCTTTCTTGTTAACTTATCCCTTTTTAACTCTTAACACCACATTATTATGAGGTGAACGGGGTCGACTTTTAAACTCTGTTTAGTTAGGAAGACTGGAAATAAGTTGGAATGGAAATATGGAACAGAAGTTTGTTAATAGATTTATAGGGGGTAGAGAAGTGTGTTTATTTATGATGAGGTCTGAAGGAAATGGGTTGGAAGTAGGAAGGATTATCTATCTCTAGATTGGTGAGATCATACATATTTTAAATTTGTATGAATAAATTGGAGGAAGAAATATAGTTATCAGTATTGATATAATGAGAAAAGTTCTATGGAGTACAGTTTAATTGGAGTACGTTGGAGTACACATACGTTCTGCACTCAAAAGATTTTAAAATTTATTATTTTGCAAATCTTATTACATGAACATCATTATTTCATCGAGAATCTTGAAAATTTTGTATGTTTTGCTAACAAAATATTGCAAAATGAATTTTTCTGCAAAACACATTTGGGTTGCAAAACATATATGTTCTGATTGCAAAACATAAAGGATTTTCAAGATGAACATATTGCAAAATATACATGATTTTCAAAATTATTAATGAAATTATGATATTCATATAACATGGTTTGCAAAACAATAAATTTTAAAATATTTTGAGTGCAGAACGTATATGTACTCCAACGTACTCCAATTAAACTGTACTCCATAGAACTTGACCCTTGATATAATAGTACATCAGCACCAAATGCATTACATTTTCCTCCAATTTCATTCTCATCCATTCAGTAAAGGGTCTGTAAGCCTGTTTTATATTCCTTCACACATCATGTTAACATATTGGTTATTAGTGTTATTACTGAACTTGATGTGCAAAAACTAGGGGTGACTAAATTTGACACGACCCAAAACACGGACATGAGAAAATACAAATTTGGGTTGGGGTTATGAATTTCAGGTCGGGTTCGTGTTGTTGAAATACTCGAGTTGTGTGTGTGTGTGTGATGTTATATATAGGTACTAGCCCACATAAATGAGTAGGTGATTCCATTTTAGTCTGAAGAAATGCCCAACAGGCCCAATCACAAACACATTCCACAATCTACTCCTAATAACTAATAAAACTATCTTACCCTTGTGTTTCTAATCCCTCTCCATTTCCCTCTTCCTCTCACTCTCTCTCTCTCTCTGTAAACAAATCTTGACTTCATAAACAAATACACACACCCCTATCTCCTTTTAACCCACTTTAAGATTGTAACACTTACTGCATAATTAATGAAGAAGAATCGCAGCAGATCTACGAAGTGCACATAAGACTTGCACACACCATCGAACTACCTGTGGTTATACAATTTGCACTTCTTTTACAAGCTCTTAAAGAGAGTATTATCAGTTGTGGCAGTAATTTAAATAAAATGGTTTTCTGACTTTGGATGCTGCCGTAATTCAAATGATTGGGGCACTGCTTTAGAGTTATTCTGATTGCATTGCTTGTTGGCTTTATAAATTCATTTTGATTTTAGTTTTTTAATGTGGTGATAGAAAGATTGATGTATCACATAGTGATAATTTATTAGTTGCTACTAGAATTGTAAGGATGTTATGCAGGAAATAAGGTCTTGTTGATTGGAACTTCTGTAAACAGCATAGTGTGAGGTATTAAGTTGAAGGTGCAGCATTCATTCTCCTAAAGGCGTAGTTGTTTTTGCTGCAAGGAGCAACAGAAGGACTTGTGGCCTGCATATTTAGATGTATGTTCATCCAAATTAATTTTAATCCTTCAAATTAGAATCATTAGTAGATACACCTTAAAAAGTAAATTTTAAATTCACTTGGGATTATAGTACGAAACATAAGTTTAATGTTTCTGTAATCTAACCTATTTCATACATTATTTTCAAACCAAACAAACATAATGACTGTAACCATGGCTAAAGCTTTGAAATTTGTTGGGTAGCTTATATAACCACAGCAGGGTACTATAGAGTTCTGTTTCTTGTGATATTGCATGGTGAATTGGTGATCAATGCAAAATTGTTGGATTAGGCAGGTGAGCAGCAGATACAATTCTTACTTTTAGAAAGTTGACAACGGATATCCGGATTATGATGGCTTTCACCTGGAGATTTTTTGCATAGAGTATAGTCGTACTCTAGTTAAAGAACCTTGCATTTACTATTCTAAGAATATTCTGAATTTTGTTGAGCAGATTGGTATCGCTTACATGAAACTGAGAGTTCAACTAGGTATAAGCAAGCATGAGTGTTTATGTTTATAATTGAGACCATTATCAAGTACGAAAGTCAAAAATGAAAAGAGTTGCTAAACTTGATCAAATAACAAACAAAAAAATCTGGTACATCCGATTCAAGGGGAACGTTTCTCATAAATGCAATGCCCGCATAATGGAAGGATATATGTCTGGTTGATTATCTCTTTCCATTCAGATCCCAGTTGCAAAAAAATAACAAAATAAAAAGATAAAATGGATTCTTGGAGTAACCAACTAGAATATCACCTAGTAGAGCAGAAACCTTTAATCTTAAAAAAAAAATCGTATGAACCAATGCACGACACACCTGACCGGATGTGTGATGAAAATAGCGAAAACAGTTGACAAGATACTATGATTAATTTGTAAACAAATGAAATGGTATGATATAGATTAGAAAACTTTAGCAACATCCTTAATTAAACCTTCGTTATTTTTGGCAAAATTTTCGAATTCTTGGTAAGAAATGAAGCCATCGCCATCGGTGTCGATTTCTTCCATCATTGTCTTCACTTCTTGGGCTGTGACAGAGCCAAGTGCTTTCAAGGACTCTCCAAGCTCTGAAGATGATATTTTGCCGTCACCATTCGCATCAAATTTCTTAAAGATATGGTCGCATTCCGCCTTGACTCCTGAATCATCACCACCCATTGATGTGGATTACGATTAGTATTTATTTATCAGTTAACCAGAATCAATTTGATGACTGAGTTGTTATGTTTCGAAACAGGAATTCTCAAAACTAATCAACTTAAATGTAGTGAAAGACAGTAAAGAGATGTTTTAGTGGAAAGGAAATGGTCATCCATTTGATTCGGGATAAACCTCAAAGGTAAAAGACGGATCACCAAACAACTGCGTGTGTATGCAAGCTCCCACGCATGTATACAAGGTTCTCATAAAATTTGCAGTAACAAAACTAAACTACTTATATTGATTTTTTTTTTAAATAAAAACTTATACATTATTGAACTATTAAAGCACATCCATGATACATTAAATAAATGCCAACGCTCCAAAAAATATTATAAATTATAAAAAATATCATAAAAATAAGAAAATCCATGAAAAATCAACACCAATACACCAATTGCCTAATAACTGTACTTCACTTCCAATATTCTTAACCACATTGTTACTGTAGTTCTTTTAGTAACATTCTGTGATGTACAGAATTTCTTAGGTAGCCTCCTAAAACATTTTATATCTTTTCGAATCAGTGAAAATGTAATATTCTGGGATGTGTTTTCAGTGTTTTTCGAAAATTGAACTTGGAACCATGGTGACCAAATTGTACAGGGAGTTGCATGTCAAAACTCCAATATCGTTTTGATATATATATTTCAAAAATATTATTAATTCTTTAAAAGAAGTTGATTTTCCAGTATTGCTGCATGATAGATAAATACCTCTCAATTTGCACAAACATGTGTTTTATAAGGTTGTTCCGATTATTATATGATTTATTTATAAAGGAAAGAAAATAGAGAAAGGAAAATGGTTCAGTTATAAACCAAACCAACCCAGTATATCCCGTTTAGAGCAAGGTCAGTTATATTTAGCAAAAAAAATAATAATAAAATGGTTCGGTTATTCTGCTCAAGGACCTGAATATCCGACCTTGTATAAGTTGGATTCCAGTCTTGAATGATGAGGATGGGTCGGCTGTTGATGTCCAAGTTGCCTAGGAGTATCAGAACATAACCCCTAAAATCAGTACTGCTGTTGTCTTTTGGAAGTATGATCACATGATCTTTGATTCTAATCTCTTATGATAAGTGGCTTTATATCCACTTGGAATGCTTCATATCGGCTAAAATTGATTGTTTTGGACTCAAGTTTGTGTAGTTTTGATGTGTTTTGCTTAGTTGTGCAGAATTACGAGAATGTTGATTAAGGTGGATGCTTCTATTATTTTTGGAGAATTAATTGATTAAAATTCGGATTTCTGAGAAGGGTTGCGCAGTCTACACTGTTTTGGCCATATCTTGAGTTCTAGAAGTCCGTTTGAGGCCCATAAGCAGTCCACGCGAAGATAACGAGATTCTCTATCATTCTAAAGTGGCCCAGACGTCCAATCACAACTGGAAAGGTTCGGAAATACTGAAGAAAAGCAGATACGAATTTTCCTTAAAAAACAGATTCAGTTTAAGAAACATATTTTGCAGAAATTCTATTATAATTCTGTTTTGGTATTTTCTTGCTGGGCAAGACTTTTAGAGCCTATATAAACACATCTAGATATAGTTTTTAGGGATCGGAAAAATTATTGTACATAACTTGTATATTCTAGTATAGAGAGATTGGAGATAGCTATTCACTTTTCTTTGGAGATTGAAGGTTAGTCTCTATTCTTTATAATATTATGTGTTCATATTATATCTCTTGTTTTATTAGTTTAATTATGTATGAGTAGATAATTAATCTAGGGTTAAGTAGAACCCTAGTTATGATTCATGTGTGATTTTCCCAATTCCCCCAATTTGATTGTTTAATTGCTCTTGCTTATTGAGTTGTTTTAATTAGCAATTACAAATCAGACGTGATTATGTTTATTGTTTGAACCATTGTCTATTTATCAACGAGAGTTGGATTTAGATGGTTGTGATTTATCCAATGAGGACATGAACTTCTCCATGAGAATAGGTAGAACGGATTGTTAGGAAGTTAGGGTGCTGTGATTAATGTCTCTAAATTGCATGATACCATGAGAATAGGCTTGATTGTATTTTAAAGAAGCCATTAATACTCGAGAGAGGTTATTGGTAATTTATAGGGCACACCTTTCCTGTTGAGTATTATACGATTGATTGGGGAGGGAATTCACGATTGCATTAATTCATGCTAGTGGGGATATTTAATTCTGGAAGTTTTAGTTAATTGATTAATTGCATTAGTATAAAATTAGTTTAATAATCTTTGATATTTTATTGTGTTACTTGCTTGGCTGAATTGAATCGAGAACAACTGGTGATTGACACGTTTGTCTCTGTGGGATCGACTCTGACTTACCCTACTACATAGTTAGAAGGATTTGTTAGATATTATTATTTGATAGGCATGCGACAGCCTTGTCAAATTTTTGGCGCCGCTGCCGGGGACAAAGCAGTGTTAGATTAGTTAATTTTTGAGTTAGTTTGGCCAAGTTGTTTAGTTGTGTTGCTTCGGCTATTATTCTTGTTCTGTTTGATCTTTGCTTGTGGTTTTTCTTGCTTCTTGTAAAATTGATTTTCAGATTCCTATAACAAGAAATTAAGCGAGTGAAGAGAGGAGCAAGAAGAAAGCATGGAGGCATTGATTGAGACTATGCGGGCATTTTCTCAAAAGATCGATGATATTGAGTCAAGAAATTCTTCTTTGTTTGCCACTTGTGATGTTTGCGGTATACAGGGACATACTCAAAATAATTGCCAATTTAATATCCCTTACTACCCAAATCAAACACAATTTTGGGATGGTAATTTTTATTACAATACCCATGACCACCCTCACCAGCCACCACAATATAATCCTTATGCTGATACTTACACTTCTGGTTGGGAAGATTACACTAATTTTTCCTACCAAGACAATCCACCTCAGCCACCACAAAAATCCAACTTGGAAAATCTTTTGGAAGGAGTTATTGTTGCACAGCTGAACAAGAATGAAGAGGTTGAGACAAGTCTTAATGAGTTGAAAGTTCAAGGTAAGTTGATTGAAAACTCAATTGCTCAACTAGCTCAAGAGGTAACTGAATTCGTTGAGAGGCGCTCTCAATTGGAGAAAATACCAATGAGTCAATTTGATGATGCAACTTTGTGGAGTGGTAAGGAGTTCAAAGAGTCACCAAACGAGGTTAGTAATAGTGAGCTAATTTTTGATGATTATGATGATTTTGATGATGATTTCGAAAGTCTCACTCTTATTGACCCATATGCTTCTCAAGAAATTAACTCGTGTGAAAACTCTTTTGATAATAATGATGTTGATTTCTTAGATGACTCTATTTGCATGCTATTTGACGAGGGTGATAATATGGTTGTGGCAGATGTTAATTTGAATAAGGATATTGTGAATCCAATTGTGGTAGATGAGATAGAACCGAATTTGGATATGCTTGACTTGAACGATGCTAAGATTGAGAATGTGTATATGCCTTATGTAGACCCGATTTGGGAGGAATTTGTGAAAAGAAGCTATAAGTATTTTGATGCTGATTTTGCTAAATATTTTCACATCCCGAAATTTCGTGAGCATCACATGAGTCTCACATGCCAATTTATATATCTTTTTGGTTATTTAATTGGTGCTCAAATCATTAGATTAATTCAAATTAGGAGATATGTACATCTATATGCTTTTTCGCCAGGATAATAGTCGAGCATGCGTCGGGCTAACGACATTAAACAAATGCGCTTCGTGGGAGGCAACCCATGCATTAGTATATGAAAAAAAAAAGAGCGTTGAAAAAAAAATATTTTTGAGTGTTTCTGTGCAAAAAAAAAAAATTTAAAAAAAATGAACAGTTCGAGCAATTTGCGCCTCAGTAACGCAAGTTGCGCCTGCGTTACTGCATTAGGCGCAATTTGCCCTTCAGTAACGCAGGTTGCGCTGGCGTTACAGCCGTTTATACCCCCTAACACGCAGATAGCTCCTGCGTGTCTGCCCTGTGTTCGCACTTATTCACGCAAGAGAATGTGGTCAACAAGTAATATACGGTAAATAGGATTCGTTCCCACAGAGACTCAAGTTGTTCGTTTTGTTCACTTATACACCAGCTTATGATTTACACTCACTGCCAAGACAATCACAAATTTGGTTTTAATTAACTAATGATTAATTGCCAACTATGGAAATCACGAGAAAATAACTTAACTTTTACTTATAATAAACAAACATGGGATTTCAATTTCATTAACCACTTCATCTAGAATCTTAGGCCCTTTAACCTAGTATGTGACAAAGTTAATTACTGACTAGATGCACTAAACTGATACACACCAACTTTCGTTGTGCATATACCATCCTACTGATCATCCACAATTGATAGAAGTCAAGTAGTCACCAAATATGTGTAGTTCCTATATGTCTATAGCAATTGAACACATACCGGTTGAAAATCAAGCACCCATTTAACCACATAGTCAATGCAAGACGGTTAGAATTACACCACAAATTAATACATGTTCTTCACATGCATAAACCTATGCTAGCATGAATTATTCTAAACCCTAGATCCACTTTCGCATTCACCAGGATCAAACACACAATTACAGATGTTCGCGACTCACCCATAACGAATAAGCATAATCATACTAGGCAATCAATTCAATCCATCACACACCAAGGCATAAATAACACTCAATTACTAGAATCCATAGAAAAATCCATTAAAACCCCATGATAACGAATTAGCCCATAATCGACCTCATCGCCATCATGGGTTCAATTGATAACATAATTCTAAACAAAACAATTAATAATAAAAGAAAAGAGAAATAAGGTTTAGAAATAAATCCCCAAAATAGAAGAGTACAAAGTTCCAAAGATTACTCCTTGCTTGTCACTAGCTTGGAGATTCTTCCTTGAAATTGTTCTAAGAAAATCGATGATAAAAATGTTAATAGATGCTAAAAAAAAACTAAAACAACGATAGATACTGTTTTTAGGTCTAACTATTACATATATAGATGCCCTAAAATAAATAGGCCCAACAGATTTTGACCCGGCAGAAAGGAAATAAAATTCTGAAAGAACCCTCCTTGAGCGCCACAACGCTTGATACGCGCGCCATTGCGCCTAAGCCTCGCGCAACAGCGCCTAGTGATGCCCCGTGACCGCGCAGCTGCGCTCCAACTACGCGCAACAGCGCTTGAGGATCCCTGGACTCTCTCTCCGCGCGCTATGGCGCCCCTGCAAGCGCCCTTGCGCTAATCTTCTCCTGGAATCCTTGCGCGCGCGCGCTCTTGCCCTTGTGCTCGGCGCTGTTGCCCCCCAACGCTCCTGGAATGCTCCTCTCGAACGCTGTAGCGCCTCCTACAAGCGCTATGGCGCCTCCTGATCCCTGGACATGCTCAACAGCTTCTAGTACTTAACTTATTTTCCATCCTTGAATTTCCTCCAAAAGCTCTAGATTAATTTCACACCACCATATCACCAATTTAGCACCATAATGCCTTCACGATTAAACCTACACAATTTACATAAAAATATATTAAATGACAACGAAACTTGAGAACTTGCAAACGATTAAAGTCCAAACGGAAGGTAAATAGTGGATATAAAATCCACTTATCAAACCCCCAAACTTAAACCGTTGGTTGTCCTCAAGCAATGCAAACTCAACCTAAAATGATGCATGAATAAAACTAAAAATGAAATGTCATGATACTACAAACGTGTCCTAATGCAATGATCCCACAAAAGTTACAAAATCCAACTCAACAAGCAAACGCCTCAAAAAAATGCAACAACTCCAAACAGAGCTTGACTAAGGCCCCGTATACTAACAATACATGCTCGGAAACGTGGTTTGTGCATTTCTCACTAAGTATACTCTCGAAACTAGATAAAAGGCATAACTCATCCTTCGCCAAAACAATCACATGTTTATAAACAGAATAGACTTTAGACACTCCATGACTCAAAGACACCGCCATCATCATTCAAGGTAGACAAAGATTCATGCTTTACTATACAAAACGACACAAAACATCATATATACATGCTTATTGACCATGCAATGGGTGAGACCCCTAAAGGCTTATACAATAGCACCCATGTAACGAGCGTTAGGTTAGTGGATCCCAGACCGGAAAAGTCTTAGGTCACTAGGCATAAAATCCCCTAGAACTTAATTGCTCGAGTACTAAAGAGCTCACCCTAGCCACTTAGCATACACACACACTCTCACAACGCTCATTTTTTATACTCACAACTCTTTTTTATTCTTTTATTATTTTTTCTTCTATTCTGACTCTTTTTTTTCTTTTTTTTTCCTTTTTTTTTCAACATGGGCGCACTATCTCACCCTCCTAGACTACTCATATTAAATATGAGCCGGCCACTAACCATTTGACGCCTAGCCATTATTACACTACGACACGACCTTTAGCATGAAATCCCTGTTTTCCCCCAAACTTATACTTAAGTGCTCATACGCCATCGAGGGAATAACGAAAATTCTAGATATAAATAAGTGATTAAATCTCAACAGCCAAACAAGGTATGACTCGATCTAGCCCAAGAGCAAACAGTGAGACCGTGAAAAGATTGTGTTCCCGACACACGCAAGTCAATTTCATAAGTACTTAAATCAACCCTCTATTCATTGTCATCACACCCAAATTAACGTCGACCTATCAAGCCAGAACAGCCACTCAAGTGGAATCATGTGATATGCATGAACAAAATGATATTACCCTCCTAAATAACTCTATATGACATGGCATCCTAAATGCAATCTAAATGGCATGGCAAAGCTAAATGCACAAATACTAACATGAACTAGCATGAATATGCAACTATATGCAATGCAATGACTCTTGATACCCTAAAATCACTCCCAAACTTAAAAATTGCAATGTCCTCATTGAAGGTAAAATAAAGGGTACAAGAGATACTCCCCTACTCTCCGGCATCTCCACCCTCCTCGGGTAGTGTGTCTGGTGGTGGATAGACGTGGAGACTCCAACACAACTGTTGTTTTATTCGAAAGCAAGAAATCATGGGTTGCCTCCCACGAAGTGCCTTTATTTAACGTCTTTAGCTAGACTTGGCCACAATTTTCCTCTTGAAAATTTTCTGCACCGCATCTCTATAAGGCCATTTAATGATCTTTTCTGGATCGACATCTTCAACGACAAGCTTTACCCGTTTTCGCTCCTCACAAGATCTCTTAACAACATTCTCCCGCCTACCTGAAAAGTTAGCAGCAATAACAATAGCAAGCAAAGGATTTGAATTACAAGAAACATACCCCAAGTGAACTAGCAATGTTTTGAGCTCGAGTTCGGGAGCTCCTTCAATTGATGGCTTAAGGCGCACCTGAGAATTCCAGAGATCTTCCACTCCAAGCAACTTATGTGGAATACGTAGCCCCATTAACCAAGGCACTGTAATCCTCAGTTGGTCATACTTTTCCTTCTCCTTCTCCGTGTCATACTTTTTACCCTGCCCTGCATCAACCAATTTTAAGCTAAAACACTCCTCATCCTCCGCCGTCAAATTCATGGCTAGAGTTTGCTTCTGAAGCCTCTGTGGATATGGAGGACGAAAATCGATTTGGACGATCTCTGTAGTCTTCTCCGGAGTAGATTTGTCAACAGGAGTTGTTGAGTAGTGAATACGATAAAAGAATACAGAGGGGGGGGTGAATGGATTCTTGAACTTTTCTTTGATTGAGTCTATGTAGCAGATAAGTGCCTGTGTGTGTAGAAGTGAAGGTGCGGATAAATAAACAACACAAGACACAATATCACTTTAATCTAATGTATTATTAGATAAAGGTTGCTACAATCTGTGAATACAAATGGTACTATTCTCAGCTTCATTTTTCTCAGAGAGATATGGCTTACAGTGTATGAAAAACTTGACTCACAAAAAGTTGCTAAGTTATGAAGTGAGGCTGTGTCCTTATAGAACATGGATACAGCCTACTTACTGCAAATAAGGTAGCTAAACAAATTACTTTCTAGTCTGTCTATCCTTTTTGAGTAAGTGTCCAAACGGTTACAGATTTGACTTTGCAAAGCCTGTTTAGATCCACTTCTTTAGCTCCTTGTCTCTTCTATATCTCTCCAAGCTTCCTTGTAGGCTTTCCAGAGCACGTTACAGATTGTGGTCCATAAAGTGCATTGGCTTGTTGCAGGTTTCTAACTTGTACAATTTCTTCAGTATTTTGTCTCCAAGAATGTATTCGAGAAGTGACTAAGTAAGTGATTCGAGAACTAGAATTGACTTGATCGATAACTCTGAGTTCTCGAATACTGTTATAACGACATATCGAACCACTTCTCGAATAGCTCTTTTCCATCAGGATTCCTTGAGTTATCGAATAGAACATTTGACTTATCGAATCCTCGAGTTGTCAAATAGCTTTCTGAGTCCTTGAGATATCGAATGGAACTTTGACTTGTTGACTCTTTGAGAACTCGAATACCATCTTGACTTGTTGACTTCTTGAGTTCTCGAATAGAGTAGTAGACATATCGAATCCCTGAGATATCGAATGAGATATCGAACAGTGTATTCAGAGATATCGAATAGTGTCTTGAGATATCGAATCCCTGACTTCTCGAATAGACAAATATACTTCTCGAATTGGTACTTAGGCAAATTCTTCATTTCTTCAAATCCCAACTGTGATTATTTGACAGTCTTTAACTCCTTGCTTGAGGCATGAACCTTGGAACTTCTTTCAAGCATTATTCTAGACTCTATTTGTACAATTACACAACTAGGATTTGATGCCTACTACAAGTACAATACAAACAGAAACTCTACAACTAGAGGTTCCCTCAGTTAAGAGGTCATGTAAGTAATGCAAAGCATTACAAACAATTAGGCTTGTTATTAGATGTATACAGGCATGCCTCTGTAACTAACAATCTCCCCCAAATTGTGAGTGAGACCCTTAGTCACAATTTCATGTCTGATAACAAGCCTAACATACATAAAGATAAAACTTTAAAAGTATAGGTATGTATTTTGATTGAACACATAAATGAAATTACAAGATAAATACTCTTACAGTATGATGAGGTACTAGCCATTTTCTTTTGATTGCATCTCCATTGCTTTGGCTTGTAGATCATCATATGCTTTCTGTTTCCTTTCTTTCTCCTTTCTTGCAATCTCATCTATTGCTCTCATGATTTCTGTCATAGCATCCAATTCTTCAATCATAATAGAGTTTTTGAAATCTTCAAGCACTGGCTTCAGAATGTTGGCAGGATAGTGACTGAGTAGGTCCATTCTTATATTGACATTGTCTCCATTTCTTCTCCTATACTTCACCACATAGGGATCAAACTGAACTCTACACAATCCCTTTGCCCTTAGCTTTTTTGCTTCAATCTCCAGTCTATCAATTTATTTCTCCCTTTCTAACCATTTCTCATAGCAGCCCTTTCTTATCTTCTCAGCATAATCTTTCTTCATTTTCACAAAGTCAATCAATTCCAGCTTCCATACTTTCTCCACCTTGTCTTTAGAATTCAGCAATGCAATGATTCTTTCTATCTCATACAATTTACCCCAATGTTGACAACCCCCTTGTTTGAATTTCATTTCTTTCCCATCAGTGTACTTGATTTCAAGGTGGTCATCCACAATTGCAGCATAGCATATCTTTTGGGCTCTTAGAAATTACAGTTGCTCTTCATCAAAGTCTTCATCAAGTGGCTGGAGTTTCAATCCTGGAATGATTGTTAGGGCTCTAGATTTGGATAGCTTCACTCTTCTTGCAACATGTTTAAATTTCATCCTCTTGACATGATTGCTTGGCAGAAATCTTTGACCTTTGTTGGTAGACCATAGTAGTATTCCACTAGCAGATTGCTTTCTGAAACATACACATGGTTTCTTGACTTGAATCTTCTTCTCTTCTTGAGGTGGTAAGACAGTTGCAGAAGCCACAGATGTAGATTTTGCTAGGTCACTACTAACAGTATTCACCCTAGACTTAGAGTCTTGTGTTGTGGTGAGGTTACTGCTAGCAGTGCCTAAGGCTTGTTGTCTCCCACTCTTTCTCTCATATGTTTTACCTTGGTCATCATCATCCTTTTTATCCTTGTCTCCCTTTTTCTTCTTGTCTTCATCACCCTTATCTCTCCTGTGATGTCTTCTCCTCCCATCACCTTTGTCTTCAGAATCATCATCCTTATTTCTCCTAGGTTGAGCCATCTCTGGAATTTCACCAGTTGCAATATAGGTTCTGAGGATGTGCAGTGCCTCAGTTTCTTCAGCATTTCTGGCTCCAACCTTTTTCTGTAATTGATCAATGATAGCAATGATCAGTCTGTGATTTCTAGTGGTGAGATCATGGGGAATGACCAATTGCTTGATATCTTCAATTCTGGTGCCAGACTGATAAATAATTGTCCATGGCTTCTTGATCACTTCTGGTAGCCTTGAAGGTTGACCATTCCTCAAATCATCAAACAGACTTTTGCTGTTCTCATTCCTCTTCTCAATGAGCTCAAGTATGGCATCTATCTCTGAGTGTTTTAGGTCTTGTAGAGTCTGGTATGTTAGATGCCATATCTTTAATTTGGAAACCATCACTATCTCCTTGACCCATAGATTGTTGACTTTCTTGGGGATGACAGTGATGTAGTCAATCTGCTTCTTCACCTCCCTCAGATAAAACTGAGTGTCACCAACCTGTTCCCTTATGGCTTTCAGAAACTCCAAGAAGGCTTTATCATGATAAATATCTGAGTTGGCAACTTCTTGCAGCTTGGCCTCAGTAACAACTTTGACTTCTACAGGCTTGGCACTCTCAGATATAGAGGTTAGAGGTTTGTCAGATGGCATACTCCCTGCAACCACTGTGGTAGTTATGGATTGCTTTTGTCCTCCAGGAGTAGTGATGTGCACAGTTGGTAGAGTGACAACTGGCAAGGTAGATGGAGGCTCATCCACTTTGGATTTTCCTTTGCCAGGCACATTTGCTAGAGACTTTGAAGCCCTTTGTTGACCACCCTCTTTTATTATTATGCCTTTCTCCCCCTTTGTATTTGAGTTCCTTGCCTTCTTCTCCCCCTTAGGCTTGTTGTCAGGCACAGAGGCTGTAGAAATGTCCTTTGGGATTGAAGATTCATCAGGTAGAGGGAGACCCATATGCTTCATCATTGCAGCTAACATGGATTGTTGATGCAGAAGGACATCAGCTGTGGTGGATGCTTGAGTGTCCAACTGATCATTTAGCAGTGCAACCTTTTCTGTAAGATGAGCATTGGACTTGGTAAGAGTAGCTACCTCCTGTTCAAGAGTGTTCACCTTAGTGAATAACTCATTGACCTTGAAACCAGATAAAGATTGATCCTGCAGCCTCTTCACTTCATATTTAGACAGTTCATGCACAGGGACATCAGTCACTAGCCTATCTCCATAAAGATTCTTGAACATTGTCCTCAGCATGACATTGGCATCTGTAGTCTGGTCAGATAGATTTTGAAATTGATGCCCCAGACCTGTGACAGTATCCTTTAGCAGAGCTAGCCCATTATCCATCTGGGTGTAGGTAGAGTTGCAGTGTTTGATGTCCTTGAACACACTGTCTAGCTGAGGGAATTTGGCATCAAAGGTCCTCTTGACTTCTGCTACTGAAGTGGCTGTCTTGTCACACACCCTGTTGACTTCAGTTTTGACTCCCTTGCCAAGATAGTGTGCAGCCTTGAGGAAACCCTTGTAGGAATCATTTACAGCTTCATACACTTCACCAGGTGACAGGGATTTTGCATTGGAGCCCAGTGAAGTGATGTATTCCTCCCTGAGATACTGAAGTGTTTCATCGAGAGTAATATCATATTTTCCTTGCAACCAGGCATCTATGTTGCCATCTCTCTCAGCATCATCAATGATCTTTGACTTCTGCACTTCCACATCATCCCTATGGCATAACAGAATAGCCTCATAGTCTGGATTAGGCATGTCTGCAGTGAGAAGGTTCTGAGCAATCTTTGTGAACTCAGGAATCTGATCCACAATTAAGCTTTGAAGTGCTTCAACCGTCAATTGTTGTGGAACAGACCCTGATCCTGAAGCACTGTCATGTTGCACAGGCTTCAGCCATTTCGACATGAAGTCAGAGCTAGAGCTAGGCAAGCTAGACTCCTCAGTTACAGATGCAACTTCTGTAACCGGATGGATTGACTCTACTACTGGTGTCACCACAGAGGTGGGATGAATTACACCAGCAGTTGACACAGGCACAGAGTCTCTAGTAAAAACTAGTGGAACCTCTGTGTTTGTGATGGTGTCATTAGGAGATGCCTCAGCATGCATTCCCTCACCATCTAAATGTGGGTTCTGAGTGGTGAACAAAGTGTCATGCACTAAGTCACTTGAAATTATTGGCTCATCAAGAGAAAAGAATTCTTGATGATCAATACCTTGCATCTCAGTTGCCTGAGTTGCAGGTTCCAAAGAAATTTCAGAGTTAGATTCTGGAAGAGAAGTGTGTTTAAGAGTAGATTTTGGCAACTCCCCCTGAGAGATAGAGAGAGTTTCAAATGTGATGTGCTCTCCACTCAGTGTTGTGCCAGCCTTATCACTCCCATGTGCTGACTCTATACAAGAAGGTGCATTGGGGAGGATGCTTGATTCTATAGGTGCACCCTGTTGAGAGGATACACCTAGTGAGCTGTGTGCCCCTGATTTTACAACTTCAGCCATTTGTGTGATTGAAGAGGTGGTCTTAATTTTCTTCTTCTTTGTCCTGTGTAAGGGTAACTCAGGTTCCTCACTTCCTAGACCTAGTTCAACAGCTAATGCTGCTTCAGACAAGATATTCAATGGTGCAGACATTACTTCCTTTCTCTTCTTTTTACTAACATCACCCTTTTGAGAGGATGATGCAGTTGGCTCAGTATGTGGTAGAGTGTTTGGTTGAGAGGGTTGGTTAGCAGGCCCTGGGTTAGCATTTTGTTCTACTTGCTTGGGCTGTGCTAACTTAGATTTTGCATCAAATGTTGGCATGTTGTGGGGATAGGTCCTAAACAAACTCTCCATATGGGGAGTTATGTTCAGTCTTACATCCACATCATTCCTAGTCTCCAAATTACCAAAAATGAGTTTGGTCATGGACTTAGGATAGCCTATTTTATTTTTATCAATCCCAGGCAATTCAATCAATGAAGCATTTTTATAATTAAGTACAGATTGAATAAAGCGAGGGAAGAAAATATCAGTACCTCTCTTGGTTGTGTTCTTACCAAGTCTCCCATATAATTCTTGGAGTATGATTTGGCCAACATCAATCTTCTTCCCATAGGCGAAAGCATATCCAATTTGCTGCACAGGTGCACTGATTTGATCAAAGCTTGATTTCCTGGCAGTGAAGACTTGGAGAAGAGTTGCAAACACATAACTCCACTCCTTTCTCAGATTCTTTCTGTTTAGCTTTCCAAGGTTAATCCCATCTGAGTAGTTTATGAACTCAAAGAATTCCTCCAACTCTGCATTAGTGGCCATTCTGTCAAATGACTCTTGTTGTAGGCCTAGTGCTTGGTTCATGTCTGCAGTAGTGATAGTGATTTCCTTATCTTGAACCTTGCAATAGATGACATATGAAGTAATTGCGTTTTCCAGGGCTACAACCTCCACAATAGCAGTACTCCAGAATTGTTCCAGAATATCTAGATATAAAGTTGGGTTGGCAGAGAGTGCATCCTTGATATACGACTCAGCCATCCATTTCACAAAGCACTTGAAATTGGCATTGGGTGCTTCAACATCACTAGTGAGAGCGATGAAGTTGGTGTTAAACTTTACTGTTGCCATTTGTGTAGAAGAGAGGAAAGAAATTGAAGGTTGAAGAAGAAATTTGGCTTTTCGTAGCTAGGGTTTCAGGGGTTTAGAGAGTGTAGATGCTTGAGAAATCGAATGAAATGAATCGAATAGTTGTGAAATTGTATAAGTATGAAGTACTTGAATTGTCGATTAACAGAGAGTTTTGTATCGACAAGTCAGGCATTCGAGAAGTAGGAAACAACTATTCGAGAAGTCAAGAATGGCTTAATCGATAACTCAAGCAGATAGAAACTCATAGCTGGCAGTTATCTAACTCAGAAATAATTCTAAATTAAATAATATGTGTTTTTATGAGTGAATTAAACTTTTAGACAAAAGTCCAAAATCGGTTAAAATTCAGCGAGAATTCAGCCTTTTCAAATGATTCGAGAACTCAGATATAGTGTTCGAGAACTCAGTCATTCGAGAACTCAGTTACTATATTCGAGAAGTCAAGAATTCCTCTATTCGATATCTCAGAAAGACTCTATTCGAGAACTCAAGAGTACTCTAATGAGACTTATTAGAGATGTCGAATAGTGAATCATTCGAGAAGTCTGACTTATCGAACTATACCCATCACTCATAAAAATTTGATTTTCACTATCTTTTAAAAATTTACCAGACATATTCATTGAAAAATATCCTAGCAAATTAAATAGTGATTTTCTCAAAATTTCATAGAAATTTTAAGTTAATAAAAATATGATTTTCAACATATACAACAGATTTGAAATATTTATAAATCATATTTCAGTCAACACTTACTCCAAAAATATTGAGAATTTAGATAAAGTAAGTGTTTACTGCTGCAACAATCTAGATGGTGTATTCACTTAGCCAGAATCTGAAGAATTCAGCATTCCAATCTCACTTACCAACCTTGTGAAGGTGGCTTCATCTAATGGCTTAGTGAATATATCAGCTAGTTGTTTATCTGTAGAGACATAATGCAACTCAATGGTTCCATTAGTTGCATGTTCTCTTATGAAATGATATCTGATGTCAATGTGCTTTGTTCTAGAATGATTGACAGGATTGGCAACTATAGAGATTGCACTTGTGTTGTCACACATGATTGGAATTCTTTCCAACACAAGTCCATAATCTCTAAGTTGATTTCTAATCCAAAGCACTTGAGCACAGCAACTTCCAGCAGCTATGTATTCAGCCTCAGCTGTAGAAGTTGACACAGATTGTTGCTTCTTGCTATACCAAGAAACTAACCTTTGTCCAAGAAACTGGCAGCTTCCTGAGGTGCTTTTCCTATCCACTCTGCATCCAGCATAATCAGCATCAGAATAACCAACCAGATTGAACCCCGTGTCCTTAGGATACCATAATCCCAAGTTAGGAGTGCCCTTCAGATATCTAAAGATCCTTTTTATTGCAATCAAATGTGATTCCTTTGGATTTGATTGAAACCTTGCACACAAGCATGTAGCAAACATGATGTCTGGCCTACTTGCAGTGAGGTAGAGTAGAGAACCAACCATGCCTCTGTAGACTGAGATATCTACTCTCTTGCCTTTAGCATCTTCATCCAATTTAGTGGCAGTGGCCATGGGTGTCTTGGCAGGTGAACAATCTTCCAAGTCAAACTTCTTCAATAAATCCTTGATGTACTTGGTTTGACTGATAAAGATACCATCCTTCCTTTGAGTGACTTGCAACCCTAGAAAGAATGTCAACTCTCCCATCATACTCATCTCATATCTGCTCTGCATGAGTTTAGAGAATTTCTCACACAGTTTCTCATTTGTAGAACCAAAAATGATATCATCCACATAGATTTGAATTGATTTTCAAGAAGGAATTGTGATAAAGTATCATACCATGCTCTTGGAGCTTGCTTAAGTCCATACAATGCCTTAAGCAATCTGTAGACAAATTCTGGGAAATGTGGATCCTCAAAGCCAGGTGGTTGTTGCACATAAACCTCTTCTTCCAACTCTCCATTTAGAAATGCACTCTTGACATCCATTTGATAAACTTTTAAAGTTTGAATGAGCAGCAAATGCCAAGAATATTCTAATGGCTTCCAATCTAGCAACAGGGGCAAATGTCTCATCATAATCAATGCCTTCCTGTTGAGAGTATCCTTTGGCAACCAGCCTTGCTTTGTTTCTTATTATTACACCATCTTCATCCATCTTATTCTTCAGAACCCATTTTGTTCCAACAATGGTTCTATTCTTTGGTGCAGGCACAAGTTCCCATACTTTGTTCCTTTCAAATTGATTCAGCTCCTCTTGCATGGCAATAATCCAATCTGGATCCAACAATGCATCATCAAGTTTCTTAGGCTCAACTTGTGATAGAAAACATCCATAGAGGCACTCATTTTGAGTTGCTCTCCTAGTCCTTACTCCTGTATTAGGATCTCCAATGATTTGCTCTGCAGTGTGTGATCTATCCCATTTCCTCGAGTGTTCAGCCTGATTTCTCATTCTTGATGTTGCTTCATCATCCACATCATGGTCATCCTCATTTCCTCCCCCTGTGAAGTTACCATTACTCACAGGTGTGTCTTGGATGCTTGTTTCTCCACTATTGATTGGCACAAATTCTTCTCTTGTATCATTATTCACTTGAGAATGTTGAACTTCAGTTCCAATCTCTTCATCAGAATCATCTAGATTATCAAACTTCAATGGATCTCTGTCTTCATCATTGGCTTCTTCTAGTCCAGGTAGTTTGCTGTCATCAAATGTTACATCTGTGCTTTCCATAACTTTCTTTTGACTGATGACATAAACCTTGTATGCAATTCTTTCCATAGAATAGCCAAGAAAAATTCCTTCAAATGCTTTTGCATCAAACTTTCCAACATATTCAGAATTATCCTTGAGTACAAAGCATTTGCTTCCAAAAGTATGAACATACTTTAGTGTAGGCTTCTTTCCAGTCATCAAGTTGTAAGGTGTCTTTCCGGTGTTTTTGTTGATGAGGGTCCTGTTCTGAATATAGCATGCAGTGCTCACAGCCTCAACCCAAAAACATGTAGGCATTTTTGCATCAAGTAACATTGTTCTAGCAGCCTCAATTAGAGTTCTATTCTTTCTCTCAACAACTCCATTTTGTTGTGGAGTCCTTGGAGCTGAGAATTGCTGAGAAATGCCATTCTCTTTGCAGAATGCTTCAAGTGTGGCATTTCTGAACTCTGTTCCATTATCACTCCTCAGTGCAATCACACTTGCATCGTTTGCCTTTGCTTCCTTGTCAACTTTCTTTATATGCTCAATAATTACTTGTGGAGCCTCATCTTTTGATGCCAGAAATTCCACCCATGTATACCTTGAAAAATCATCAACCATTACCAGGGCATACTTCTTTCTTCCAAGTGACATTATGTTGACAGGCCCAAACAAATCCATATGGATGAGTTGTAGTGGCTTGGTTACAGATGTCACTGTCTTTGACTTGTGGCTTGATCTCTTCATTTTTCCTTTTTGACAAGCCTCACACACTCCTTCTTGGCAGAATTCAAGTGTGGGCATGCCTCTCACTAACTCTCTTTTGACTAGAGAATTAATGGCCTTGAAGTTCAGGTGTGATAGTTTCTTGTGCCACAGCCAACAATCTTCATTTGATGCTTTTGAGTAAAAGCAACAAATTTTGTCCTTGTTTGCAGAGTCCATATTTGCTACAAACAGGCTTCCCTTCCTTACTCCAGATAGAGCAAAATCACCAGTCTTCTTGTGGGTGATCAAACATTCATCTTTGTCAAAATTCACTTTGAATCCTCTATCAGTAAACTGACCAACACTTAACAGATTATGCTTGAGCCCCTTGACTAGTGCTACATCTTCAATGATGACATTTCCAACTTCCAGCTTGCCATATCCCAATGTGTTACCCATGCTGTCATCTCCAAAAACAACCATTGGGCCAGCCTTTTCCTCATACTGTGATAGCAGGGCCATATCACCAGTCATATGGTTTGAGCATCCACTGTCCAAAATCCACATGACCTTCTTTTCACTTTCTTTGCCCTACAAACACAAAGGTATTACTTTTCCTTTGGTACCCAAACAAGTTTGGGTCCATGTGACTTAGAGACAGTTTTATCATAAACAACATGCTTGTCAACTTTCTTAGTGTTAGTCTTCTTGTCACTGTTGTAAGTCTTAGAACCTGAGGTTTCAGACTTAGGTGACAAAGGTACCTTCCTAGCTTTAGGAGGACTTGAAGACTTTGACCTTGTGTAGTGTGTGTGGGAATTGTGACTGATACAACCATCAATGAACTGCCTTCTTAAATTAAAACAACTAGTCATATCATTCATATTGCATGGCATACAGTCAAATTTATCACAGAAAGGTGCATCTCTATGACTTAGAGGCACATAACAATCATAGAAAGGTTTAGACACACTACCAACAGGTTTCTTGCATGCATGAGTTAGATGATTGGTACTGAAACAGTTCTGACAAGTTTTCCTAGGGGCATTAGGCATATAAGCATAGTTGTTATCCTTGTTAATCCCTAACTTGCCATTTCTGTTCTGTTTCTTTTTAGTCACTTCCTTTTCTGATTCACTCTTCCCAGCTGAGACAAACTTAACAAACTTCTTAGGTCTTGGCCTATCAACTACTGGCTTCTTGGTCTTTGACTTGACACTCTCACCCTTAGAGGATGCTTGCTGTTCACTAGATTGTGCCTCATCCTCATCATTCAACATTTGCTTGATGAGTAAGGCATCCTCATCAATTTCAAATGTTGATTCCTTAAAAATTGGATTTTCAGTTTTTCTCAAAATGTGAGGCACTTTCTCATGAACAGCTGTGTCCTCTTCAATGACAGCATAGCCTTTCCTTTGTTTGAGAGAGTCATAGTCAAGTCCAATAGCTGCTTTGGGTTTAGCTTCAATTTTCTCACAGTAGGATTGCACTAAACCAGATGATTTCTTGAAAGTTTTAAGTTTGAATTCATTCTCAGCTAATTCATCCCTAAGAGCCTTCTCTACTTGACTAGCACATAGAACCTTGTTCTTCAAATATTCAACTTCTTTCTTAAGGTTTTCTACTTGCATAGTAGTTAGCTCAAGTTCCTCATTCTTTTTGGTTAATATTTCATTTCTAGTAGACAATTTAGCAATCTCCTCATTAGCAGCAGTCATACTAGTATGAATATTAAACATTTCAACAGATAATTGTTCAATCATGCATTTGTATTCAGAAACAGACATGTCTATAGTAGTGAGAGATGGTACCTGAGAATCAGATGAAGATGAGTCGTCCTTGGAGTTGGCCATCAAGGCATAGTTGCAGAATTCTTGTTCCTCTTCATCACTCTCAGAATCATCCCAACACTTCCCTTCAGCTATGTAGGCCTTACCATGTGTCTGCTTTTTCAGAAGGGCCTCATACTTAGCTTCTAGCTCAAGATAATCTCTATCCTTCTTTTTAGGCTTCTTGCATTCACTGGCAAAATGCCCTAAGTCATTGCATCTATAACACCTTACAGATGACCTATCCACATAACCGGTTTTGAACTTATTTCTGTTTGGCTTCACAGGTGCCTTGTTCTTGTTGGCTGAATGGTTTTGAGTTTTGGGTTTGAAGGGTTGATTTCTCTTAAATCTGATGTTTGGAAATTTTCTGGCCATGAAGGCATATGAGGTATTTTCCATCCCATCAAGTTCTTCCAGAGTGTAAAACTCTTCTTCTTCTTCCTCCTTTTCCTCAACAGGTTCACTCACCCCAGCTTCAGTTTCTTCATCATCTGCCACCTCCTCTATCCTTAGTTGGCTTGTAGATGCTTCTAGGTCCAGGATGGATTTGTTGACAATCAAGGCACATGATGTGTTTATCATCCTACCTTGGTTGGCTTGGATAGCCCTTTTCTGAAGCAACTCAAGTTCATGAGTCTTTAGGACTCCATAGAGCACATCATAGGTGACTTTGTTCAAATCTCTCTCTCTTAGAGAAATGACTCTTTGCTCCAGATGATTTGGTGAAGACAACAGAAATTTCATATTTAACTCCTTGGTGCTGTAAACCTTTCCATTCATCTGCAACTCAGTAACTAGCTTGTGAAACCTTTCAAACATTTCAGTGATGCTTTCCTTGGGATGTGCCATGAAAGCTTCATACTGTGTGACCAGTATCTGTTTCCTGTTTTCCTTAACCTCATCAGTCCCTTCACACAACACCTCAATGTGATCCCACATCTCTTTAGCAGACGTGCATGATGCAATGTTTGCAAACATAGACATGTCCATGGAATCAATGATAAGCAACATGAGGTGGCAGTCAAGAGCAACCTTCTCCCTTTCTGACTCTGTCCACTTTGATGGATCCTTGGCCTCATAAGTTCTTGGGATAGTTATGGTTCCAACAGTCTTCTCTGGTATCTCTTGTTGTGGAACAAAAGGACCATTCTTGAGAATCTCAGGATGCAAGGGATGAGAGGCTTTAATGAACAACATCATCTTTATCTTCCAGAGGTTGAAGTTTTCTTTATCAAACTTAGGGACCTTCACCGTTCCTGTAGTCTTTGGTGTATTCGAACTCATGATCGTTTCTCTGTTTTTGAATAAACAGCCCGCTCTGATACCACTTGTTGAGTAGTGAATACGGTAAAAGAATACAGAGGGGGGGTGAATGGATTCTTGAACTTTTCTTTGATTGAGTCTATGTAGCAGATAAGTGCCTGTGTGTGTAGAAGTGAAGGTGCGGATAAATAAACAACACAAGACACAATATCACTTTAATCTAATGTATTATTAGATAAAGGTTGCTACAATCTGTGAATACAAATGGTAGTATTCTCAGCTTCGTTTTTCTCAGAGAGATATGGCTTACAGTGTATGAAAAACTTGACTCACAAAAAGTTGCTAAGTTATGAAGTGAGGCTGTGTCCTTATAGAACATGGATACAGGCTACTTACTGCAAATAAGGTAGCTAAACAAATTACTTTCTAGTCTGTCTATCCTTTTTGAGTAAGTGTCCAAACGGTTACAGATTTGACTTTGCAAAGCCTGTTTAGATCCACTTCTTTAGCTCCTTGTCTCTTCTATATCTCTCCAAGCTTCCTTGTAGGCTTTCCAGAACACGTTACAGATTGTGGTCCATAAAGTGCATTGGCTTGTTGCAGGTTTCTGACTTGTACAATTTCTTCAGTATTTTGTCTCCAAGAATGTATTCGAGAAGTGACTAAGTAAGTGATTCGAGAACTAGAATTGACTTGATCGATAACTCTGAGTTCTCGAATACTGTTATAATGACATATCGAACCACTTCTCGAATAGCTCTTTTCCATCAGGATTCCTTGAGTTGTCGAATAGAACATTTGACTTATCGAATCCTCGAGTTGTCAAATAGCTTTCTGAGTCCTTGAGATATCGAATGGAACTTTGACTTGTTGACTCTTTGAGAACTCGAATACCATCTTGACTTGTTGACTTCTTGAGTTCTCGAATAGAGTAGTAGACATATCGAATCCCTGAGATATCGAATGAGATATCGAACAGTGTATTCAGAGATATCGAATAGTGTCTTGAGATATCGAATCCCTGACTTCTCAAATGCTGGACTTCTCGAATAGACAAATATACTTCTCGAATTGGTACTTAGGCAAATTCTTCATTTCTTCAAATCCCAACTGTGATTATTTGACAGTCTTTAACTCCTTGCTTGAGGCATGAACCTTGGAACTTCTTTCAAGCATTATTCTAGACTCTAATTGTACAATTACACAACTAGGATTTGATGCCTACTACAAGTACAATACAAACAGAAACTCTACAACTAGAGGTTCCCTCAGTTAAGAGGTCATGTAAGTAATGCAAAGCATTACAAACAATTAGGCTTGTTATTAGATGTGTACAGGCATGCCTCTGTAACTAACAGGAGTGATACTCTTTTCCTCTTCGGCCTCCAGCTGGTCGAAGTCAGATTGCAATGGAGCGGCATTCAACATCTGAACATGCTCTTCTAATTCATCATCTTCCACAATGAGACACTCTTCATCCTTCGAAGGAATAAGCATAGCCGCTTGAGCCTTGGAATTTTCTTGATCTTGGGCTGATTCTTCAAAATTTTCAGATTGCAAAGGAAGTGGTTGCGGCTGATTATTCATAATCGAATTTTCTGGACATTCTGAATTTTCTGATTGGTTTGCCTCCGACTCTGCTTCCTTATCAGCTTCATGTTCTGCTTCTTCCCCATCTTTGCCCTCAGACTCTCCTTCCTGAACTTCGATCATGGTCTCACCCGTGGCTAAGAAAGGCCAGTCAAGACTGATAGGAAGGTTCTTGTCCTCCTCCTCTACAGCTAGGCCTTCTGTGTCACTTGCAATTTGATTCAATGTTTGTAATGCATTTGCAATTTGACCAATCTGATCTCCTATTGTCTGGAGAGACAATGCATTGCTTTTAGCCATCAACCTCAATTCTTCTAATTCAGCTTCTTCGGTCGACTGTTGGATAGACCAAGTCTGAAATTGCTGCTGCTGAAATTCAGGAGGTTGAAAGTGTTGATGCACTGGGGCATACTGATGCTGAAATTGTTGCCCCTGTTACTGCTGAATTCCCCTGGATTGTATGGCTCATCTTCAAACTGCTGATTTTGGAGCGGGTAGGATGGATATTGGGATTGCTCCATACCACTCTGATTGTAGTCCCAGCTGAAATTTGGCCGGTTTCTGTTATACTCACATTGATGAGTGTAATGTCCACCTGCACACAGCTCACAAACAATTACGAATTCCTGCTCCCAATAATCCATCAAATAAAAAGAAAAAAAAAATGTCCGAGTCAGTGAATTTAATCCAAATTGATGACAAGATCATAAACTAAACAAACAATGAACCGAGTCCCCGGCAGCGGCGCCAAAAACTTGTTCGCACTTATTCACGCAAGAGAACGTGGTCAACAAGTAATATACGGTAAATAGGATTCGTTCCCACAGAGACTCAAGTTGTTCGTTTTGTTCACTTATACACCAGCTTATGATTTACACTCACTGCCAAGACAATCACAAATTTGGTTTTAATTAACTAATGATTAATTGCCAACTATGGAAATCACGAGAAAATAACTTAACTTTTACTTATAATAAACAAACATGGGATTTCAATTTCATTAACCACTTCATCTAGAATCTTATGCCCTTTAACCTAGTATGTGACAGAGTTAATTACTGACTAGATGCACTAAACTGATACACACCAACTTTCGTTGTGCATATACCATCCTACTGATCATCCACAATTGATAGAAGTCAAGTAGTCACCAAATATGTGTAGTTCCTATATGTCTATAGCAATTGAACACATACCGGTTGAAAATCAAGTACCCATTTAACCACATAGTCAATGCAAGACGGTTAGAATTACACCACAAATTAATACATGTTCTTCACATGCATAAACCTATGCTAGCATGAATTGTTCTAAACCCTAGATCCACTTTCGCATTCACCAGGATCAAACACACAATTACAGATGTTCGCGACTCACCCATAACGAATAAGCATAATCATACTAGGCAATCAATTCAATCCATCACACACCAAGGCATAAATAACACTCAATTACTAGAATCCATAGAAAAATCCATTAAAACCCCATGATATCGAATTAGCCCATAATCGACCTCATCGCCATCATGGGTTCAATTGATAACATAATTCTAAACAAAACAATTAATAATAAAAGAAAAGAGAAATAAGGTTTAGAAATAAATCCCCAAAATAGAAGAGTACAAAGTTCCAAAGATTACTCCTTGCTTGTCACTAGCTTGGAGATTCTTCCTTGAAATTGTTCTAAGAAAATCGATGATAAAAATGTTAATAGATGCTAAAAAAAACTAAAACAACGATAGATACTGTTTTTAGGTCTAACTATTACATATATAGATGCCCTAAAATAAATAGGCCCAACAGATTTTGACCCGGCAGAAAGGAAATAAAATTCTGAAAGAACCCTCCTTGAGCGCCACAGCGCTTGATACGCGCGCCATTGCGCCTAAGCCTCGCGCAACAGCGCCTAGTGATGCCCCGTGACCGCGCAGCTGCGCTCCAACTACGCGCAACAGCGCTTGAGGATCCCTGGACTCTCTCTCCGCGCGCTATGGCGCCCCTGCAAGCGCCCTTGCGCTAATCTTCTCCTGGAATCCTTGCGCGCGCGCGCTCTTGCCCTTGTGCTCGGCGATGTTGCCCCCCAACGCTCCTGGAATGCTCCTCTCGAACGCTGTAGCGCCTCCTACAAGCGCTATGGCGCCTCCTGATCCCTGGACATGCTCAACAGCTTCTAGTACTTAACTTATTTTCCATCCTTGAATTTCCTCCAAAAGCTCTAGATTAATTTCACACCACCATATCACCAATTTAGCACCATAATGCCTTCACGATTAAACCTACACAATTTACATAAAAACATATTAAATGACAACGAAACTTGAGAACTTGCAAACGATTAAAGTCCAAACGGAAGGTAAATAGTGGATATAAAATCCACTTATCACCCTGTTCCGCGCCCAGCGCCTCTGAAACGCAGCAGCAGGCTGCGTTATACCCCCTTCTGCCCAGTTTTTTCTCCGAAATTCATTGTTTTTAACCATAAAAATTCCCCTAAATTCAATCCTAACCCAAATTTCTTCAATTCTAAATTCCTATATCTATCATACATCAAATCTTAACCTCTCCAAATCTCTCCTACACTCTAAATTTTTAATTCTCATCTATCCATCATCTTATATATATACACACCTCTACATACAAATCCAATTTCTCTTCTATTTTATTTAAATCTCTAAAAATTCAATTCTAAAGAGGAATTAATTACAAGTTCACCTCTCCAATTCGTAGTGGGTTTATTTCTTCTCTCAAATTTTATTTTGATTACGAATTTGTGTTCTTGTAAATTGGGATTTGTATTATTCTTGATATATTGGGGTATTTTTGGTGTGTTATTGCTTGGTAATTTTTGGTGGAGCTTCTTGTGAGTTGGGTATTGATTCTTTTGGCTCGTAAGCATGGGAGAGATAGTGCTAATGTTGGGAATTTTTTGTTTTCGACGGTGGAGGTTAAATTTAATCGGTTGTTTTGAGGCCAATTGCTAAGGAAAGGGGATTTTTGCGAGAAAAAAAAATTATTGGGTATGTTTCGGTATTCAGGTATGTTTTCTGCTATCCCTTGTATTTACTTCCATTCAATGCGGACATTGAATATTTTAAGTTTGGGGGTGGTTTGAGGGATTAGTAGTTGTTGTTGTATTATGTGTTCATGTAGGATTTCATGCTTGGTATATTAGTAGTAGTAAATCATGCATTTATGTTCGTATTATTTACGTTTGTTTCATGTAGGACATTCTGTTTTTATTTTTGTATACCATGTGAGTTTTCATTTAGTTGCATTTTCATGGCATGCATATTTCATGTTCCCTTAGGACGAGCTGATTCTGATTGATAGGTAGATGTTTAATTGAGTGTGATGATGATGAGTAGAGGGTTGATTTATAATTCCTAGGAATTGACTTGCATGTTACGGGAACAAAACTTTTACACAGTCTCATTGTTTGCTTTTGGGCTAGGTTGAGGTTATGCTTGTTTGGAGTTTTGAGATTTAATCACTTGATTATATTTAGAATTTTTGTTATTCCCTTGATGGCGTAGGAGCACTAAAGTCTAAGTTTGGGGGAAACTAGGGATTTCATGCTAGTTGTTAATATTTGTTGAATAGTGGCTAGGTGTCAAATGGCTAGTAGCCAACTCATATTTATATGAGTAGTCTAGGGTTGGAAATGAGAAAGGCTCATTCCAGATTGCATGAAAAAAAAAAAGAAAAAGAAAAAAAGGAAAAAAAGAAAAAAAAAGTCAATAGTTTAATTGTTAAATGCAGAATTAACCAGAGTGAGCTCTTTAATACTCGAGTAATTAAGTCTGAGGGGACTTAGTCCTAGTAACCTAAAGCTCTTGTGGTTTGGGATTGCTGACCTAACACTCGCTACATGGGTATTATTGTATAAGCCTTTTGGGGTCTCATTCATTGCACGGTTAAATAAGCATGAGTATTGTATTATGTGTCGTAGTGTAGTAATAAAGCATGAATTCCTGGCTAACTTGAATGAGGATGGAGGTGTTTCTATGTTATGAAGTGTCTACAGTCTATTCTTTTTATAAACATGTGATTGTCTTGGCGAAGGATATGTATGATTTTTGACCTAGTTTTGGGAGTATTTCTGATGAGCATCGCACACACTCACGTTTCTGTTCATGTACTGTTAGTATACGGGGACTTAGTCGAGCTCTACTTGGATTTATTTACATTCTTTGAGATATTTGCTTGTTAGTTGGTTTTGGTGAGTTTGAAGGGGATCTTTGCATTTTCATATTAGTTGCATTCATGCATTGCATTGCATTAGGTTAAATGGATTTTGTGGGTACATTCGCTATAGGCCCTCACGAGACCTTACTCGTCCACTAGGGCTGCCTAGGGGTTTAAAGGGCTTGTTGCATATGCCAAATGCAACCGTGATCACCTACGGAAGTGGTACTAATTAGTTAGCTAGTTAGTTAGTTAGTTGTTTATGCTTGAGGACAAGCATCGGTTTAAGTTTGGGGGTGTGATAAGTGGCTTTATATCCACTTGGAATGCTTCATATCGGCTTAAATTGATTGTTTTGGACTCAAGTTTGTGTAGTTTTGATGTGTTTTGCTTAGTTGTGCAGAATTACGAGAATGTTGATTAAGGTGGATGCTTCTATTATTTTTGGAGAATTAATTGATTAAAATTCGGATTTTTTGAGAAGGGTTGCGCAGTCTACACTGTTTTGGCCATATCTTGAGTTCTAGAAGTCCGTTTGAGGCCCATAAGCAGTCCACGCGAAGATAACGAGATTCTCTATCATTCTAAAGTGGCCCAGACGTCCAATCACAACTGGAAAGGTTCGGAAATACTGAAGAAAAGCAGATACGAATTTTCCTTAAAAAACAGATTCAGTTTAGGAAACATATTTTGCAGAAATTCTATTATAATTCTGTTTTGGTATTTTCTTGCTGGGCAAGACTTTTAGAGCCTATATAAACACATCTAGATATAGTTTTTAGGGATCGGAAAAATTATTGTACATAACTTGTATATTCTAGTATAGAGAGATTGGAGATATCTATTCACTTTTCTTTGGAGATTGAAGGTTTTTCTCTATTCTTTATAATATTATGTGTTCATATTATATCTCTTGTTTTATTAGTTTAATTATGTATGAGTAGATAATTAATCTAGGGTTAAGTAGAACCCTAGTTATGATTCATGTGTGATTTTCCCAATTCCCCCAATTTGATTGTTTAATTGCTCTTGCTTATTGAGTTGTTTTAATTAGCAATTACAAATCAGACGTGATTATGTTTATTGTTTGAACCATTGTCTATTTATGAACGAGAGTTGGATTTAGATGGTTGTGATTTATCCAATGAGGACATGAACTTCTCCATGAGAATAGGTAGAACGGATTGTTAGGAAGTTAGGGTGCTGTGATTAATGTCTCTAAATTGCATGATACCATGAGAATAGGCTTGATTGTATTTTAAAGAAGCCATTAATACTCGAGAGAGGTTATTGGTAATTTATAGGGCGCACCTTTCCTGTTGAGTATTATACGATTGATTGGGGAGGGAATTCACGATTGCATTAATTCATGCTAGTGGGGATACTTAATTCTGGAAGTTTTAGTTAATTGATTAATTGCATTAGTATAAAATTAGTTTAATAATCTTTGATATTTTATTGTGTTACTTGCTTGGCTGAATTGAATCGAGAACAACTGGTGATTGACACGTTTGTGTCTGTGGGATCGACTCTGACTTACCCTACTACATAGTTAGAAAGATTTGTTAAATATTATTATTTGATAGGCACGCGACAGCCTTGTCATCTTACTTGGATGTCCTGTTTCCTCGGATGGTCTGGATGACCCTCTCCCAAGCTCATCCGGAGTTGGTGCATTAGCTCACACGAGGCCCTATGAGTCCAAGCAGTGGTCTTCTGCAGACTGCAGACCCTGGTTCTGCACGCTCTATAGACTACGACTCAGGGGACTGGCTTAGGTCTCAGAAGGAGGAGGTGCAGCTAGGTGCACAAACATGGTGGTCTTAGCAAGGAAGGTGGCCCTGGTGGTGTTTGATGGATTGGACATGTTGCTTGCATTGCATGTTTCTATTTTTGCTTAGTCTTTATACAAACTATTGTTGTAATTAAGCTCTTGAAGCCTGATCAACTTGGATAGTTTCTACATTGTATTGCCAACTTTGTTCTATATTTTAGATGTGAATATTAAAAGAGTAATGCTAGGTACCCCAAATTGGTATCCAAATATTGCTCCCAAATGATGTGGCAATACTTACATGTCATAGTGGAAATTTTTGATTGGGTGGTTCATGTGAATGCAGGAGGGTCCACTATTATTACAACCAATTGAATTACTACACTTGGCATTTGGGAAATTTTTTGGGTACCAATTTGGGGTGTCTAGCATTTTCCATATTAAAATTAACAAAAAGAAAAAAACAGAATAATGTTAGAAAAAGTAACTTATAATACTAATGAAATTGTGGATCCGAACAAAAGGAAGAGCAATCGTTGTCAACGTTTATCGTATGCAATGAAGGAGAAGACCACTTGTTTTTGCTTTTATGGTGATTTGATTCAACTCAAACCACACAGTGTAGGAGACTGGTAGTAGTCTCTATCCTAGTTCATTAGCTTTTCACAGCAAGCAACAATTACTACTCCCTTCTCCGCTTCTCGGCTCTCGCCCAGTCCTTTAAGATCTCCATTTTGCCTTTTCAATTATTGAAAAGATCATCGTATCTACAAACGGAGGTACGAGTGCCTGAGGTGAGGTGTGACAGGCCCCTCAGATCTCAAATTTTTAAAAAGAAATAAAATTAGTTTAGCTTTCTTTTAAAATCATTACTCCCTCCGTCTCGTAATATGTTGCTCGTTTGAAATGTCGGGACTGTTCATACATGAGACAAATTACTAATATACGTCTAATCTATAAGACCAAATATAGTGATCTTGTTGGATTCGTATTTATGAATACTTTAATACAGTTAAATTTTTATATTTAATACTAATACGATTCAAAATATTAACGATTAAAAGTGTGCATTGACAAACGTGTCCAGTCAAAACAGAAAACTTATTTAGAGACTGAGGGAGTAAAATTTTAAGAATTTTGGGTTACCTAATTTATTAGGATAAATTAAAGTTAGGGTCCTGTTAACAACAGCCCTTAAGATTATATTTAAGAATTAATTTTTGCTAAATGGTGGATTTTTATTGGATGATTTATGTGAATGCATGGGGCACATACTTTTTTGTAAGTGGAGCACAGCCTAACTACCACATAACACGGCACATACTTTTTTGTAAGTGGAGCACAGCCTAACTACCACATAACACCTTAACCATAGCCCTAAGGGCTGTGGTTAACATTTTCCTTAAAGTTATGATCCAGATATTTTTCTCCTGATTAATTAGGTTACAAGTTTTATTAGAAAACCTAGAAAGAGCTTCGAATCGGGGGACTTTGTTAGGACTTCTGAAAAATCTTGACTTGAATCAAAATTTATTTGATCCAGATTTTTCAAATTTCGGTGAAGGTTGGGCTAAATTTTGAATTTAAAATAAAAGATTGGTTACTAAAAGTTGTAGGCGGAACGATATCGACCAGACTTTTTATAAATTAGAACTTTCAGGTTTGGATTTGAAATTGATCAGATCGGATTTGGATTTTAAAATTTTTAAACACCTCAAGTCACTTGCCTGCTATCCATGGGACTATTCGAACAATTAACATACAAAATAAATAAATTTACATAGGGTAACATTACAAGTTAAATAAATTTACATCAGGATCGTTTACTTTAGCATTTTTTATTTTTTTCTTGTTTTGACTTTTTACATTATTTATTATAAGATGTTAATTATTAATTTATACATAATTTATAAGATAAAATATAATTATGAATGATTTTATTTATTTTCATTTGTGAATACTTTATTAGAGTGAAATTTTTATATTTAATAATAATATTAAATTAAAAATATTTACGATAAAAAATATGAATTGACAAACGTGTATGATCCCAACACTGAAAAATAATAAAAGACGGAGGCAGGACTTTGTGTTATGTGTAAGGAATGATAAGCGACGTCATTGCGTGAGAATCTGCACCTTGTACTTTTTTTTTTTGATGAAATAGAGAAGATTATATTATTGAAACAAATCAATAAAACAACGGGACAAATCCCCGACTATCAATACAATCAGGTTGAAAAACAAATAAATTGTTTGCTAATCGTTTAATAAACTGAACTTAAAAGTTCTTGAAACTAAAAACAAATTCGAAGACATCCGAAGTGATCCAAACTGCTCCAACATCCCTGATAGCAGCGGTATTACAATTGACCACATCACATAAGAACGGTTGATATCCCAGTGTTCGGAAGATTCATTTCCATAAATTAGAGGAACGACACTCCAGCTAGACATGTCGAAAATGGGAACCCCCAAAGGATGAGCAATATCCCAGCTATCTACATGCCGAATACCAGCTATAAACATGTCGAAAGTGAAAATCTCGAACTGATGAGCACCTTGTACTTTTTATTTAAGTATGAGTAAATTAATTTTGTTTTGGTACAACGAGTGGATACGCGTGACAGATAACTAAAACCTTTACTCTAACGCGTTGAAACGCGTAAAACCTAACTGCCAGCACCCCACTCTGATAACTTAACTTAAAATAAATCCCATACGTCTATTTATATCTGACTCGTTCCAACTCTAGGCGTCATGCAAGAGTTACAATAATTCATAAACAAAAATCTCTCCGTATAATTTGGTTTAGACATTTTACTTAATGGCAAAGATCAACGGTGTTGTTGCAGGTGACATGGAAGAAGTTAAGAAAGTGTTTAGCAAATTCGACACTAATGGTGATGGCAAGATTGACTTAATCGAGCTCGGCTCTATTCTACGTGCACTCGGCACCAACGCGCCTCACGATGAACTTGAACGAATAATGTCCGAAATCGACACCGATGGAGACGGGGTTATTGATCTCAAGGAGTTCTCTGATTTTCATCTTGGTGGTTCTGACGACACGGCTAACAAGGATCTTCGTGATGCGTTTGACTTGTATGATCTTGACAAGAATGGGGTGATCTCGGTGAGTGAATTGCACGCGGTGTTGAAGAAATTAGGAGAGAAGTGCTCGTTGAAGGATTGTCGGAAGATGGTTAGTTCAGTTGATGTTGATGGTGATGGTAATGTTAACTTCGAGGAGTTTAAGAAGATGATGAATAAGGCTTAGATGTGCTTTTCATCTCTAATCTTAATTACTAGTAGTATTTAGGTGTTAACCACTTAATTATGTGACGGTGAAGTTGTATATTCTATATCATCAATCTTAGCTCTATATTTACTCTGCATCTTATTACCAGTTCACTTAGATGCCTAATGTTTTATGTTGGTGCTTCTAAGTAGTATTGCTAATTGTCTTATGATGTTTGTTTATGAAAGTACGTTGTTCATATAAGGACATTACCTTCGATGTTCTGGAGTATATTTCTAACATAATTTTCCCTTAAAAATTAGTTTACCAATATATAAACTTCAAGTTCCGCACATAATCTTTAAAAATTAACGCTTAAACTGAAGCTCAGGATTGAACTCATGAACTTGCTCAGAACTTTCAACAAGCACCCTGCTCTTTACTACTCGTACAATCTACCTTCTTTTATGAGTGGGTCAAAGTGGTGCAGAAGAAACACGTACTCTGTTTCACCCGTTTTCAGTTACATTATATGTAAACGGCGCTTGAGTTAAAAAAATAAAAATAAAAATAATTTTGATGGGGTATTTTCTTTGGTCAAGGACTCTTATCACTAATTCACTATGTATGGGCGTATATGGCTATGTTCAAACGCCTTTTACGTTCATGTAACTCGATTTGGTAAAAATTAAAACGAGATTGGATTGGAAAAATGGAATCAAAACTCTTGACCCGAATCCAATTTTAGATCTGAATTAAAAAATTTGATAAATATCCGAAAACCAATATAATTCGATTTGAAATTAATTCGAAAATACTATATCTAATTATGATATGGAATCGATCAAAATCGAATAATAAATTATCCAAATCGGATACGATTTACATTCGAATTATAAAAATGATGAATTAAGTAGTTATTATAATTTTAAGGGGTTATAACGAATACTCTATCTATACTACTATATAATAATCGAAACATTAAAAGTTTGTACTTGTTTTTTTTATATTTCGTGAATTTACTTATTTACCCTTCATTATAAAAAAAAATACATACGATGTCTATACTATTAAAAAAAATCTAAAATAAATGATAAAAGTAATATAATTAATGTTAATTAGTCGATCGCATTTTCACATATACTTTTAATTGAAAATATTACATTTTATAAACACCAAAAAACATCAAGCGTATCATATCATCCAATCATTAATATTTACTTTCGAATTAAAACACGTGACCTTAACAACGTTATAATTCTTAATAACTAACTAATTAGTTTTTTTAGCTAACACATTACCTTTTTTAACTTTTCTAACTACCTTTTTAGTTACAACACATTACATTTTCTGACTTTTTCTAACTAAAATCTCATATTTTCCAAAAATATTACGGGTTATTCTATTTTATGAAGTAAACTAATAATAGAGCACGATTGAATAACCCAAGTGGAGTGGTAAGGGCTTATCCTCTGTTAACAGGACATGGCTTCGATTCTGGCGATAATTTTCTTAGAACAGATACTCAGTTATAAGGCTATAAGCCGAATTATTCAAAAAAAAAAAGTAGACTAATAATATTGTATAACTAACTAATTACCTTTTTCAGCTTAAACATAAAATTTTTTCTATATTTTCTAACTAAAATATCTTCTTTTCTAAAAATGTCATGGACAACATATATATAAATATTTTAATGAAATCATATTAATCAAAAGTTTTAGCCTACAAAATTTATAACTTAAAATTTTTATAAATTAAATAAAAATTATATAAGCCTACAAAATTTATCTCTTAAAATTTTTAATGATAAATTAAATAAAAATTATATCATATTAAAAAAAAATCGTGCATCACTCAGGTTCTAAAAATTACAATATTTTTAACATAATATTAAAATAAATATTACATTATAATATTATATTATCTATATACTAACTATATTTTAGTAGCCGAAATATTGAAAGTTTGGTCGATCGGTATGATATATACTTTGTATTTTTACCTAATCACTAGTACTCAATATTTTATAATCATTACTTAATTACCCTTACTTAATAATTTATAGTATTATTTAAATACCTTTACTTAATTATTTAGAGTTTATTACAATTTTATACCCCATATCTTTGGAAGAAACACGCTTAAATACTAATATGAGTACTTTTTTTAAGTTGCAGTTGAGTACCAAAGCTTCTTTTTCAGTTTCACTTTGCATATTTTTTTTTTTTTGATGCAAAAGTTTCACTTTGCATTTCGTTATTTGGTTGTTAACGTTAAAAAAGTAGAAGGGTATTTTCATAATTACATTATAACACTTTTGATTTTACATCAAAAATTTTATTATAATTTGATTTAATTGCCTAAAATATTAATATATTCGAATATTCATACATTGTGCTAAATTTAATCAAATTCATGATAATATAAGAATTTTAATATCATATTTCGCCATACGATTATACATTTTATTTAAGTTTTAAATTTTTTGAGTAAGATATTTTTAAATTGCATAATATAATTTCTAAGAAAAAAAAATTAATTTACAACGCATCATCGCATTATTCAATTAAATAAAATTGTGCATAATTTTTTTAAATAAAAAGGATTATATTTTTAATATAAAATTAAATTGTAATATTTTTATGTAAAATCATTTATATATTTCATGTTAAATGAATATATTTATTAATAAAGTGAATAAAAGTCTAAATACCCCTAACATTTAACGACAGTTTGACGGGATCACGCTCAGGGTTTGCAAATTAAAAAAGAAATTGAAGTATAGAAGGTGGACTGCTACGAAACAAAATTTGAGTACTTAAGCGTGTTTCTCCCAAAGTTATGGGTTACAAACTACAATAAACTCAATTATTAATAATTACTAATAACTAATCAATTTTTCTTTTCATGTAAAACATGTTACCTTTAATAACTAATCAATTTTCTTTTATATTTAATTATTTATAATTAATCGAGTATCGTTTTTTTTTACCTAAAACATATCATATTTTCTATATTTTCTATATAATTTTAAAGAAAATCAGTACTAATATTTGGCCCTTGCACTTTATTCCCTCCCTTATTTGTTGTAACTTTTTTTTTGATCCATAATTCTACTTAATTGAATAAAATAATGTATAAGTACCTGTTGGGATTTATGGGTGATAGCATAGAGACAACTTAACTATATTTCCCTGTACTTAGTTTTTACTAAGTTGAACATACTGTCACAGCCAGAGTATGTCTTTGTATTCAAATAATTGCTCTCATGTAATAATTGTATGATTTGGGAGAAGTTCATACATTTGTTCAAGCCTCAAGGAATACATCAAGAAGACAGCAAGAATAAAAGTTACTGCCATGTTCTTGACAGTAAAGTTACAAGAAGACAAATGTTGCAAAATCACGACAAAGCTACATCTGACAGCAACATTGGCTAAAGCATGGGACAATAACATTCTCACACTTGACAGCAAGTCTGGAGTTCCGAACATTGGCGGGAGCTCGTACTGTCAACCACTGAATATTCTTTTGACAGCAGATTCTGCGGTTAAGGTTACTGTCACCTTGAATTATTTGATTTGGGTATTTTTCTCAGTCAAAGCCCGTGACAGGTTACATGTTCAAGAAATAGATTTGCTGCAACACTCTATCGTTTGTAGCAGACCTGCAAAGACTACGACAGAAGCTTAAGAGATTCACAAGACAAGGCTGGTCAATTCGAGGTGTATGTAAAATCCACATCTACTAGAATTGTATTAGTTAGAAATAGAAATAATCTAGGTTGCTTTACTTATAAGGTTTATCTTGTCTGTATAGCAATTTAGGAAAGTCACATGGGTGTGCAAATTGTAATGAGCTGCCACTTGAAAACGACAGCAGCTCAACACCCCATGCGATAGAGACAACATAGTATCTTAGTCTACTTAGATAAATCTTAGATTCTTTTCTATTCATGTACGCACACGAATCAATTTGTATCTCTTGAGATATCGAAGCTGGAAAAATACTCTCACCAGGTTGTAGTAACACTTCGCACAAGATAAATAAAACATTTATTTTGTGAGAAATCTTGTTTCACTTATTGCTTGCATACATCTACTGATAATCTATAATCTTTATCTTCGTTGTTGATTTAAAGATTCAATTTTATCAGTATTGCATTCAACCCCCCTTCTGCAATACTCCGGGACCAACAGTACCAATAACTAATTAATTTTCTTTGGGATATTCCAAATGGTACCATTGTACAATTGGTTTTTCCATTTGGTACCATCCAATTTCACTTGGGTTAAATTTTCCTTTGAATTTCACAATTTATCTATACATTTTATTCTATAATAAGTCATTGATTCTCTCACTAGCACACATTATTTATGTATATGTTCATACGGGTTGATTCTATATATTATATATTAATTTAATATTTTGAACTATTGATCAAAGTTTATTATGATTGGACAATTGGATCTGAGTCTAATGAATGACTTGATTGTTTATCAGAAGTAGTGATAGTTAGAGAATCAATGACTTATTACAGACAAAACATATAGATAAGTTGTGAAAATTCCAAGAAAAATTGATTTTAGTGAGAAAAATGGTACCACGTAGAAGTCAAAAATATTAAATGGCACTATGTGAAAAAACCAATTGTATAATGATACCATTAAGAATAATCTAACGTCTGATTAACGTTTGCTTGACAGAATGGTATAAAATGGATGAAGCCAAAAGTACAGTGGTACCACTTGAAAGTCAAAAATGTTGGATGGTACCAAATGGAAAAGCCAATTGTACAGTGGTACCATTTGGAATATCCAATTTTCTTTTTATGGTGAAACATGTCATGTTTTCTATTTTATAGTCACCAATCAATTCTCATTTTCAGATAAAATATAATATCTTTTATATTCTATCTACTTAAAATATATCCATCTCAAAATACTACAGAGTTCTATTTAAGTTAAATGATAATATTATACTACATTGTAATAATTAATCAATTACCTTTTTTCAGCTAAAACACGTTACATTTTTTTTCTAAATCAAAACCTATTATTTTGAAATAATATCACGAACAATTTTATTTAAATAAAATAAAACAAATAATAATAATATAATAACTAACAACTAACCGTTTATCTTTTCAACTAAAACATCATCATTTATAAATTTTTAAAGTAAAATCTCTCATTTTGTAAAAATGTCACAAAAAAGATATATATAATCAAATTACATTATTTAAAAATTTAAACATATGAAATTCATGTCTTTAAAATTTAAATTAAAATTAACAAAATTTTATATAATATTAAAAAAATACGTGCATCGCACGGATTTTATACCCATTTACAAGCGAAATGCATATTTGAAACAACTTTATATCAAATATATCACAATTATTTAGTTATTTGTTTTTGAAGAAGTATATAATTTTATACTAAAATTATTATATTCAATAATAAGGTAATTTTTAGAATCTTATAAATTAAAATAAGGAATGGGTAAATGATTCAAAAAGATCCGATTCTCATCTGATCCGATTCTCATCTGATCTTAATCCAAATTTTATTCGATCTTAATTTGAATTAGACCCGAATTCAATCAAATTTAATTCAAATACATCATAACCGAAAATGAATCCTATCCGAGACTAATTCGATTATCCGAGATTTACTAAATGAAAAATGCTAATTTACTAAATTAGCATGTACTCCCTCTGTCCCATCCATTTCTTCACACTTTCCTTTTTGGGATGTCCCATCCAATTCTTCACATTTCCTAAAATAGTAAACTTTATACATTATATATTTATGGGTCCCACTACTTTACTCACTTTTCTCCTCCACTATACCCACTTTATACATTATATATTTATGGGTCCCACCACTTTACTCAATTTTCTTACTTTTCACCCCTTTCTTTATATATTTCCTTACCTCCGTGCCCGAACCCATATGTGAACATATGGGTGGGACGGAGGGAGTAGTAGCTATTGTTTGGCTTTTCAGTCTACAGTCAGCCAACGAGGAGACCGGAGCACCAGAACCAGTTAAATGGGCCCATGAAAGTATTCATTTTTTATGTCTCTGTTTTCTTGTTTAACAGGCCAAGACAAATCTGTTACAAGTCAATATGGTTGACAGCATGTACAAACCCGACTGAGAAACTTAGAAACATGACTAAAAAGGCCCAAAGTAGGAAGGCTTAGCAACCCAACAAAACCTTAGTTAAAGGTCGATTTCTCTAGGACAAAATTAAAATATTAAAACAACGCCGTCTGTGGGACTTGAACCCACGACCACGGGATTAAAAGTCACGCGCTCTACCAGCTGAGCTAAGACGGCCAGTTGTCTGATTAACAAATTTAAAAGCTTTGATTGAGAACTTTACAGCTGGTTCGGATAAACCCTCTGTCTTTAGTTTTAATTCTCGTCCTGATGCGAAAGTTCATCACCTTACTCATAGAGCCATTAGCTAAAAAACCTGTTCAATTTTATGTTTTTTTGCAACTTAACCAATTAACTTTATTTTTTGCATAATACCCCAACAAACTTAATTTAATTGTGAGAATTAATCCTAAAAATTAATCAATTAACAACTAAATGCTGATGTGTCATTTATACTACGTGACTTATAAAATTTAGACATTATATTTGAGAATCACTTATATAAAATACTCGACACTGTATAAATTGTAGTGACTTTCATACACTAATATCAATGTATATGTATAGATATCATGTACTCCACAAAGTTAATATATTTTAGCTACTATTGCATTTCATGTCACAAAAATTATTAAACTAATATTTAAGAAAATTTCTATGAGTTAATGAGGATTACTATTTCAAAAAAATAAATATTTAAGAAAATTTTTAGAATTTTTTCTTAGTAAAAAGTGAAACCTAATTGCTCTTGATGTCTACAATCCACCCAATATATCTTAGTAATAGATCTCGTAATGAAACCTAAGATTATGGAACATAAACCGTTCACATTCCAGAACAGAAATTCTAAGAAGTATTAAAACATGTAACTGTGCATATCCTCTCCAAGATCAACCAGAACTAAGTGTAGGAAACTTTGAAAAAGAAAGCATGAGACATTTTGAATAATTAATCTTTTTTATTAAGTTTCCAATTTGTCGAAGAGGTTTGACAATTTTTTATTTTTTTTCAACACAATTAAGAAAATAATGGTAATAGATAGCTTTAGAAGATTATATTATAAATTATTTTTTATTAGTTTTTTGATTATACTGGTTGAAATAGAAAAAATAAACAATTATTTCTTATTTTGACTAATTTTAATTGAGAGTATTCATTTTTCTATTAAGTTGCCACATCGAATATTTGGTAACTATGATTAGTCTATGTAAGCAATTAATAACTAGAGTTAGTTTGTTTTCCTAATTCTAAAAAGTTTGTTGGGTTATTACGTGAAAATAAAGTTTATAGGTTAAATTGCAAAAAAAGCATAAAGTTAATTGATTTTTTTGGCTAATAACTTAAAACTCAAGAAATTTGACACAAATACTCCAATAATACAAGAAAAGTAACTGTAATTGACAAGAAAAGTAAGAACACTTATCTCCCACAGAAGCTTTAGCCACTACTGATTAGAGAGAGAAGAACAGCTGAGTCACCAAGCCCTTCAAGAAGACTTGGCTGTTCTTGAAGAGAATATTGCCCCACTTACGTTGTGATTGGGTTGCAGCAATATCGCTTCCAGGATAAAACAGCAACAGATCAAAGGGTTCACAAATACACCAGTGATCAACAGCGACTAGCACCTCAGTTCGCCTGAGAATTATGTATCTCTTCTGTATGTGTTGAGAGAGCAGAGAGAAAGAAGATTACGAGGGTTTTTCTCTCCTTAGGATGTATATACCTATTAACGTTATATTCTGTATGTATATAACCAAGAATAAAACGTAACTGATACTCCATAAAAGGAAAGTAAATATTCTGATTTAATTGCATTAACTGCATCAGGATTTATTTCAGTCACAGTAATATCAGGATTTGGTCATCAATAGCATCAGGATTTGGTGTCCATCAGGATCAGGATTCAGTCCTCGTCAGGAACTGATATCCATCAGGATTTAGCCCATCAGTATCTGATGTCTGACCAAGTCCATCAGGATTTTACTCCAAGTACTGATCCAAATTTCCATCAGGATTTAGTCCAAATACTGATCCAAATTTCCAGTACTGTTGTAACAAATAAATCTGAAACCTGTTAAAATAAATCAATATCTAATTTAAAATCAGTTGCACATCATGGGCATGAAAACTTCCTCATGGGCATGAAACGTTTCTGACCAACCAAGTATACATTCATGGACATGAAAACTTTCTCATGGGCATGAAACATTTCTGAATATCCCATCTCTTTTGATGCCTCTTCATGATCATGAAATATATATCATGGCCATGATTTCCATCTGCAACCTGATTTCAAATCTCCTTCTTTCAACTCAATTTATCTATGGATTCCACTAAGAAAATGTCTTAGATCCAAACATGAAAGTTTAAGTCCTCATTACAAGGAATAACCTCCACTTGTTAGTTTCTGGAAATTACATCAAGAACATATTATAAATATGCCTCAAACTTTCCATTTTCTAACATGTTACTTATCAAGGGTTAAGATATACAATAGAACTCCTCTAAATTAATATTTTCTAAATTGATAATCTCTTTAAATTAATAAAAAGTTCTAGTCGAGATCAGTATTAAAATTTAATAACATCTCTATCATGATACTCCCTCTGTTCCAAATCTTTTATCCTGTTTGAATTTTTGTGATCAAATTAACCAAACTTTGACTAACATTTACGTATCATTTTTTTATAATTTATAAAATCTGAAAAATACATATTAAAGTAGACTAAATGTAGTTTCTAATGATATAATTTTTATTTATATTATATATGTAATATTTGGTCAAAGTTTGATCGATTTGACCATTAAAAGTCAAACAAGACAAAAAATTTGAGACGGAGGGAGTATTTAATATTGTTTAAGAAAATCGTATTGTTAGATATCGGTCTTAACTTTGGTATAAAGTAATATTTTTGATAAAATACATATTTTTAAACATTTTGTGAGTGTGGAAAATATTTATAGTGATGTTTTGACAAAGATTTTCTTATATAGGAACTTTTAATTAAATCATTCATTATCATCTTTATTATCTTTAATTGGTCGTTATGATCTTCGTATTATGGAAAATGTTCATAAAAATAATTAATGTTAATGAATTTATAATCTCTTCTATGTGATATATTCTAAAGTGATAATTTTTTCCAGTACAACAATATCACTTTAAAGGAGTTATACTGTAATTAGTGAATACCAAATGAGATCGAGATTTTTTTATATTGAAGAGAGTATTAATTTAGAGGGTATTTACTACATTATACTCCTTGTTCTTTAAAATATTAGAACATTTATTTTGTTTTTGTTTATAAATAAATTAATATTGTTTATAAATAAATTAATATTACTAAGTTTTTATTTCATAAGAATTTCTTTTGAAATTAATTTATAAAATATTATTGTACATAGTAGCAGTAGGAATTATTTGTATATAATATTTATATTAATTTTAGGTATTAACTACAAAGCGAATATCCAAAACAACTAAACATCTAGCGAACCTCTTGAATTCTAAACAACAGCAAAATGCTTCACAATAGAGTTCAATTGTGTTTCACCATAGACAAAGGCCCAAGTAGTATATATATTTGTAGAGAGAATATATTATAGGGATAATTGGAAAGAACCATTATGTTTTTTTTTTGAAGAAAGAACCATTATGTTAGTCATCCAATTTTTAAACGGTAAGGATATAAGGACATTTTTATAATTAAAATGAAGTTTTATTAGTTTTAAATAAAACAAAAGCACATACCCAATAGGCCAATACGCACACAACTATACACATCAAACAGTAAACACACACCACGTAGCTTATAGAGATAGAGAGAAAAATTGAGAGAGAGATTAACAAATAGAAATACAAATCGGCAATTAAAACTTCAGATTCAAGATTTTGCTACTGAACGGTTAATAATCCTTGTTATTATATGAAATTTGATGTTATTCACTACAACAAACCTGCTTAAAACCGACCATATAAAACCGACCGTAGGAAAACTTGGAACAATAAATCCGACCGAATACAAGACGGTCGGTTTTTGCTGACGTGATGACTTTAAAACCGACCATGCACGCTTGGTCGGTTTTGATGCTGACATGGCAACCAATTTTTATTTAAAGTTTGGTCGGTTATATCGGTCGGTTTAATGAGCTACTGTTTTAAAACCGACCGATGATATAACCGACCGCAGTCACTGTTGACCTTGCGAAATTGATCGTATAAAGCGACGTCGTTTCTTGTTGGGGACATATAACCGACCGATTCCTTTAACCGTTCAGTCGGTTTTAACCGTTCACTTTATATCTTTTTGTTTTTACTCTCATTTTCTCAGAAACAAAAAATGAAAAGTAAAGAGAAGGAAAGGAAAGCAAAGTGGAAGAGGAAAGGAAAGTAAAGTAGAGGAGAATTTGAAGTTACAACATATAATGTAAGTGATTATATATATGTGTTCATGTAATTGATATATGTGTTTATTTGTATATTTATGTAGATGAGTGATTATATATATGTGTTCATGTAATTGATATATATGTTTATTTGTATATTTATGTAGATGGAAAACAATGATCGAAGTTGGATAAGTAATCAATTACAAAGTGATAAAATTTCTTTGACTCCCGAATATAGAAATGGTGTGGAATTTTTTTTAAAATTTGCAAGTGAAAATGGAATGGAAGATGATAGGATGAAGTGTCCTTGTAAGCGTTGTAAGAATTTAAATTGGTTATCAATGGATGATGTTAGATTTCATTTGCTCTCTAAAGGGATGCTTGAGGGTTATACTGTGTGGAGATCGCACGATGAAGTTGTGAAAAGAAAAGAGAGTCGAAAATCACATCATGGTAGTCATCGGGAACCTCCAAGGGTAGACCAACCGGTAGATTTGAATGCGATGTTACATGATTTTGCCGGTACACATTATGAATTTTATGACACCTCGGGTATGGGTACTAGTAATGTAGAAGAAGCTCCAAATGATAGTGCTAAAAAATTGTATGAGGTGATTGTTGAAAATGGAGCCCCTATTTATCCGGGCAATACAAAGTATACAAGATTAAGCTTGACCGCAAAATTGTTAGAATTCAAAAACTATTCAAATTGTAGTAATAAAGCTTTTGATAGTTTGCTTGAACTTCTTGCGGATGTGTTGCCAAAGAAACACACATTGCCCCGAACTAATTATGAAATAAAAAAGATTATGAAGGGTTTGAGGGTTGAATATGAAAAAATTGATTTATGCGAGAATGATTGCATGTTATTTTATGGAGATGACAAGGATGAAATTGTATGTGATATATGTGGTAAAGATCGCTATCGGGATGTTTCGAGAAAAGATGGTAAAAAAATACCCAAAAAAATCTTAAGACATTTCCCTTTGATTCCTCGACTACAACGCTTGTACATGTCGGCACAAACATCCGATCATATGAGATTTTACAAGAACTGAGATGTGAAAGAGGGAGAAATTAGTCATCCCGCGGACGGAGATGAATGGAAAAATTTTGACCGTCGCTATCCATCATTTGCTAAAGAGATTCGTAATAAAAGGTTTGGCCTAGCAACCGATGGTTTCAACCCATTTGGTTCTAGCGGAAAGAAAACATATAGTGTATGGCCCGTGGTGGTTGTTGTCTATAATCTTCCGCCATCAATGTGAATGAAAAAGCCTTATATGTTTATGACCGATATAATTCCGGGTCCGAATAGCATTGGCAAAGATATTAACGTTTGTTTAAGGCCTCTCATTGATGAATTGAAGATATTGTGGAATACCGGAGTGGAAACATTTGACCAATCTTTAAAGCAAAATTTTACAATGCGAGCGGCTCTTATTTGGACTATTAGTGATTTTTCCGCTATGAGTATGATAAGCGGATGGTCGGGTAAAGGAAAAATGGGATGTCAAGTGTGTGGTGGAAGTGTGCAAGGCTTCCAATTAAAACATTCTGGAAAATGTAGTTTTTATGGCACGAACCGAATATTCCTTGAACCAAATGATCCATTGCACGAAAAAAGTAATTTGTTTGATAATGCGGAAAGAAGATTGTTTCGTGGTCGTTTGCCCAGGAAGGATGTAAAGGAGTTGCTTGATGGTATAATTTTTCCACCACCCGGAAAGACTAATGCCAATGTAAGGAGTGTCGGTTATGGAGAAGAGCATCATTGGACTCATCTTCTGATTTTTTATGAACTCCCATATTGGTCATCACATACTTTACGATATTCAATTGATATCATGCATACGGAAAAAAATGTCTTTGAAAACATATTTTTTACTATTGTAAATGGGGCAAAGTCAAAGGATCACAAGAAAGCAAGGGCGGATTGCAAACACTTTGGTGTGTTGCCTCATTTGTGGATTAATGAAAATGGCAAAATGCCAAAAGCACCATTTTCTCTAAATAGAAAATAACTTAAAACTTTTGTGTCATTGGATTTGCTCATTGAAATTTCCAGATGGTTATTCCTCAAATATATCTCGTTGTTGCAATATTGAGGAGTGTAAATTTTTTGGATTCAAGTCACATGATTGTCATATCTTTCCTCAAAAATTATTGCCTCTTGCAATTCGTGAGCTTCTATCGGAGCCTATTGTGGATGGCTTGACGACAATTTCAAATTTTTTTCAAGATTTGTGCTCATCCGTTGTTACAAGAACCGATTTGGAAGTAATGACGAAATCGGTTATTAGAGCGTTGTGCTTGTTGGAAACAATTTTTACTCAAACTTGGTTTGATTCGATGGAACACTTGGTTGTACATTTGGCGGAAGAAATTAGACTAGCCGGACCCGCTTATTGGCATTGGATGTATCCAATTGAGCGTTTCTTGGGAAAATTAAAACAAAAGGTCGGTAATAAAGCAAGAGTTGAGGGTTCAATTGCCGAACGATATATGGAAGAAGAGGCTCTTAATTTTTGTTCTTTTTATTTTGCCACCGACTCGGTTCATAATAAAGTACGTCGTAACGAAGTTTTGTTTGATGTAAATAATTCCGATAAATTAGAAGTTTTTAGATACCCAATTGAATGTCCCGGAAAAGAAAGAACGCGATATATGGATGATGATGAGCAACGACTTGCAGAAGAATATGTTCTTTTAAACTCACCTGAAGTTCAGCCTTACCTAAGGTATAATATCTTCTCCTAATTTAGTGATATTGGCATATTTGTAATATTTTATGTTATTTACACATTTAAATTCATATTTTTAGAAGGTATGAACGTAGTGTTATGAGACAACGTCCGGGGACAACTCCTCAAGATTTAGATCGTATTATCAAGACTCGATTTAAAACTTGGTTTAAAAAGAAGGTATTTGTTAAAAGTCATGAACTTTAAATTCTCAATTTTAATTTTATCATTACATGTTTTATTTATATTTTTTTAACTAGGTCGAACCGGATGATGTGGAGGGACCTCGCTTTAAGGATTTGATTCAAGGACCGTCACTAAAAGTCATGACTTTTGAAACTTGTCAAGTTAATAGATATAAATTTTCGACGACATCCGCATCCGGTTCCGGTATTGTTGTTAAAGGCACTTCACACGAAAATAATCTTGATTATTATGGTCAACTACATGAAATTGTGAGACTTATTTATGGTGGATCTAATCATGTATATTTGTTCAAATGTATATGGTTTGATAATATTGGTGACGGTGTGAGGATGGACAAGAATCGAGTGGTGACGATTGATATAACTTCAAGGTTAAGATCTAATGAGATTTTTATTTTAGCTAGTCAAGCCTCTCAAGTATATTACGCTCCTAGTATATTGAATCCACGAAGAAAAATATACACGGTGGTCAAATCTAAAAGTCGTCCAATAGATGAATCTATCATTGTGCAAAATGATATTGAGGATGCTTTTCAAGAAGATAGATCTAATGCCGGGAGTTTTTCACTCTTTGTCGATTTTGCACAATATGGACGACTCCCATTCATTCGAAATGAAATTCAAGAAGAAGAAGAATAAGAAGAAGAAGAAGAAGAAGAAGAAAAAGAAGAAGAAGATGATGATGAGGATGATGAAGACGAAGACGATTTTGACGAAATTGAATAATGTTGTTTGTAATTTTAACTTGCTAATGACGATTTTTAATTTATATATTTTGATGTAGTACGTTTGTTGGTGTTGCCAATATGGAGGTTTGTACTTTGATGTAGTAAATTAATTTTTAAAACCCAGAAAACCGACCGATATATACTAAAACCGACCATTTTTTACCAAACTTATCCCAGAAAACCGACCGATATATACTAAAACCGACCGTTTTTTACCAAACTTATTTCAGAAAACCGACCGTGTTCATCACATAACCGACCGTTTTTCAAAAAAAAATTAAAAAATAGGGGAAAAAATCATAAATTTAATTTAAAATTTATACACATCCCAGTATTAATGCTAACTATTTTTGTGACGAATATTATAGTACTAATGGAAGAACTTAATTTATCACGAAAGAAAGAAACAGGTTCAATAACTAGTACTTTGGCTAATACCCCTGAACATGGTTTCGTCCTGATAAGTGTTTCGATTTTAAAAAAAATATTTCTCGACGATCAAACCGTACGGATGTCAAGATTCATCCTTTTTAATGTTATTTCCAAAATTTCAGAAAAATATTAATTTATTTGATTTGGTAATTTAACGGTCAACTAGTAATTTGACTAGTTCCGCTAAACAGTGTTTCGTTCAGGGTTTAGTGTTTCGATTTTTTTAAAAATATTTCTCGACGATCAAACCGTACGGATGTCAAGATTCATCCTTTTTAATGTTATTTCCAAAATTTCAGAAAAATATTAATTTATTTGATTTGGTAATTTAACGGTCAACTAGTAATTTGACTAGTTCCGCTAAACAGTGTTTCGTCAGGGTTTAGTGTTTCGATTTTTTTAAAAATATTTCTCGACGATCAAACCGTACGGATATCAAGATTCATCCTTTTTAATGTTATTTCCAAAATTTCAGAAAAATATTAATTTATTTGATTTGGTAATTTAACGGTCAACTAGTAATTTGACTAGTACCGCTAAACAGTGTTTCGTCAGGGTTTAGTGTTTCGATTTTTTAAAAATATTTCTCGACGATCAAACCGTACGGATGTCAAGATTCATCCTTTTTAATGTTATTTCCAAAATTTCAAAAAAATATTAATTTATTTGATTTGGTAATTTAACGGTCAACTAGTAATTTAATCGATAAATATGTTAAAAAAACGATCAAATTAAACATAAAATTGTAAAAAAATATATTTTTTATAACAAAATATAATTTACCCATGAAAAGGTAAATTCACTTATCATGTTCATGTTTGATAATAAAATGAAGATATTTCTATTTTTACTTGTATAAATAAAATTTATACAAAAGTAGAACAAATTCTATTTTTACATGTATAACCGACCCCAACATGTGGTCGGTTATGTGTTTTGGCGGAAATTGAAATTTTTTGGGGCGGAAAATGATTTTTTTTGCGAAAAATTAAAAACCCCGTCGTTGAGAACACGGTGTCGTTTTGGATGTTGCACACTATCCAACAATATAACCGACAGCCAGGTCGGTCGGTTATAGTCTGTGTATAAATAAAAAAAAACCTGCTCACTCTTTACAACACCCACGATTATACTTCTCTTTTTCTCTCCTGCAGCGCCGACCGACGTGGTTTAGATTGTAAATCGATGGCTCACCGTGGTTTATACAGCAGATCAATGGCTCGACGTGCTTCTTCATCTTCGTCTTCTCGCTTTGACATAATTTTTCTTCTTCATTTTTTCTCCTCTCTTCGATTCTTAATTCATATACTTTTGTAAGTTCTAATGGCTTTGTAATTAAGTTCTAAGTTCTTCCCCTTTGACAATTTTGTTCTTCCCCTTTGGGTATTTGATTTTTATTTTGTGTCAATTGGGTATTGTGTCAATTGGGTATTTTTACTTCCCGATTTTTAGTTCGTGTATATATATTGGGTATTTTGCATGCAATTATTCGTCGGTTTTGTGATTTCTTGCTTGACCGGGGACTTTTGTTGGTTTGATAATCTGCAAGTCATTTTTTGGAAGTGTATTGCTATCTTTAAGAGTCTATCTAGTGTCTATGAATCTTTGGGAGACATGAGTGTCAGTGTACATTGTAGTAACATTGTTGGGATTGTCAGTGCCACCATGAATCCAATACAACCGTGGTATATATTTGAGTCTTTGACCAATGTCTTGATTAACATTTCCAGTGCTCTTTGCTTCAAATTGTTGATACAAAACACAGAAATTTTGGATTTTGTACCTTGAGGATTAAATGGAACAAACATTGTTACACAATGCGTTTTGTTTCATGTCAAGCATGGTAGATATGGTTAAGCAATTTTCCCCCTTTATTATAATTTACAAAACAAAAAGGCATATATGAACAATTACCATAAAAAAAGGCATACATGAACAAAGTCTAGTATTTAAGCTAAACACAATCAACTTGTTTGAAGCAGTAAGCAATAGCATAGACCCAATAAATTACTAAAAGGAGTATATAATAGGGTATAATTTTATTAGAACTTGAAAAAAAAATTGGCTTTGCTGGTTTTGGATTTGTATATGTGCATTATTGGTTTTTGTATAAGGGCATATATTATTATTGGTTTTTGTATGACTTGATCTTGTTATTGGTTTTTTTGACTTGATCTTACCATTGGTTTTGTACATTATTAGGGGCTCTTTGGTTTGTTTATAATGACCATCATATTGCTTGGTATGGTTATTTGCATGGTGGCAAAGAAAGGGAAAGAGAAGGCAAATAATAAGAACAATGGAAAGGGAAAAAGTGTTGCTGGTGCTAGTGACAAGGGGAAAGGAAAAGCTAAGAGAAAGGGCAAGGAGAAGAGGCCAAGTAAGAGAAAACGCAAGAGGGCTGGGGCTGAGAGTACTTTGGCATTGCGTGACGAGCCAACGGACTCGGAGACCAATTCAGACACCAATTCAAACCCGACTAACAACACGACAGCTGAAGTACAACAACAAGTGGGCCGAGTAAGGAGGCCGCGGACACATTCATGCGGAATTTATGGAGCTAAACAACCACCTAGACCAACACGTATCAATATCTCTGAAGGACAGTAAGTCTCGTTTATGATATTGATGTTAATTGCATATTGAAATGTTAATTGGTATATCTCGTTTATGATACGCAATATGTAGTATCAAAATGTTAATTAATTGCACTTGTTAATGTTTTTAAAATGCAATATTTAGTATCGAAGATGATGTGGCAAAGAAGACTTTGCTTGCTATGGTTCGGGAAAAGTGGCCCATGGGTTACTATACTTTTACTGACATTGATCGTGCTTTTCCGAAATGGTTATCGGAAATTGTTAAGGAGTTTAAAGTAAGTAAAAGACAATTACTTTTTTTTTATGTTTTTGATTATGAATCTGGCCATATATATATATATATACTTGTGATGATGAATTTGATTATATATTTGATCTATTTTTTAGAAATTTTACAAGCATGAGAAGGGACAAAGCCGTTCAAAAGCAACAAAAATCATTGAGGATCAAGTAAAGAAGGCTATCAAAAGGACTATGAATGAGCTAAAGAAGAGTGTCGAGATGAAACATAGGGAAAGTGGGAAAGGTATCTTTAAAGCCTTCCTATTAGAACCTTGTGTTTTGGCAGGATGTGTTGAATTATTGGGAGACGAATGAAGGGCACTTGCATAGAGCAACGGTTGGAGCTGCCAACCGCAGTTTGGTAGAAAGGTTGCATAGTGCCGGTGCTCGGTCTTTCAATTCCATAAAATTGGTAAGAATATTTAAATATGCACACATATGCACAAAAGGTTATTTCACTTTAAAACACAAATTTTGATTGCTACTAATATTAATCTATTTTCTTCTTTGGAAGGAAATGATAAAGAAAGGAAAGAGGAGTCCGACGAAACTTGCCGTGTGGGACAAATGTCATACTAAGGTCGGCTCCGATCCCGCAAATCGCGTGTATACTACTCCAGCCGCCATGCGCATTGCGGTAATCTTATCTTATGGTGCTATTCATCTTAGTGTGTAATCTTTATGTGATTTTGTTCATCTTAGTGTGTAATATAATCTTTATGTTTAATATGTAATAATTAAACTTATAACATGTGTAGGAACGATATGCTGCCATTCTTAACCGTACCGGTGGAAGTGACTCAAACAGGAGAGAGAGACGAGCCTTGGGATTGGTGGATGGAAGCAACCGGGGTCCCCGCAGGTGAAAAACCTAAGAAGATTTATGTTGTCGGGTTCCCGGATGTTCGAGCTTCCGATCTTATTCCTACACTTGCAACACGCTACCGAGATTCCACCCGAGGTGAAGCCGGCTCCTCTTCATCCGTTCCTCAACAACGTGAGCTCATTCCCGACAATGTCTATCTCTCTATTGTGAAAAATGTGCTCACGGAGATCCGTGCCAATCCTCATCAATTTGCTCGTCCGCTATCCAATGAAGAGGTAGCTAACTTTGCACGCACGGCTCTTGACGCCTCCGATTCATCCGCCGACCCTAATCAAATGGTACAATGGAATAATCTTATTGGCGGTGAGATTGTGCACGTTGTCGGTACCTTGATTGAGGACATCCTCCAAAAAACTGAAGCTCGTATTCAAGTGGTAATAATTAGTCCACATTTTTTTATTTATATCCATTATTTTAATTTCTTTTAAATGTGTTGTTGCTTTTTAATTGGTTTCAATTATTTTATATGTGTGCATAGGAAAAGGATCGAGTTGAGGAGGAAGAAAAATATTATACCGACCTGGATGAGGAATCGGACATTGAGGTCGGCGAAGATGGGAACGACGACAATGGTCAAGAGGAGGATGAATCTGATGGCTCTTCTGTTTCTTTGTCGGATTAGTAGTAATTTGTTGGAAGGTTTTGTTTTATGAACTTTGTCGGAGTAGTACTTTAATGTTTTTGTTGTAATGATGGTACTTTTGTTGGATGATTGGTTGGTTATCCGTTTAATTCACGTATTAGATTGAATTTGGCTTGTATGACTTATCCGATTATATCGGAGGTAATGTTGGTTTAATTAGCGGTGTTTTTGTTTTACGAATTATATATGGATGTTAAATTTTGGTTTATATGATTGCTTTTGGAATTTGATTGGTTTTGAATGGTATATAGTGGTACAGAAAATTTAAAACTGCAGCAGGGGGTCATAAATACTGCAGCATCTGCATTTTTTTTAAAACTGCACCCAGAAAACCGACCGAACAATAGCATAACCGACCGTTTTTTACCATTTAACTACCCAGAAAACCAACCGAACAACACCATAACCGACCATCTGCATCCAATTTTTATTTAAAATGCGGTCGGTTATATCGGTCGGTTTAATGGGCTACTGTTTTAAAACCGACCGATGACATAACCGACCACCAGTCCACGTGTGTTGCTTACGTGACATGCCACGTGTTGACACCTGTGATAAAGGGCCCACAAGCTGAAAAAAAATGAGGACAATATAACCGACCAATTGCTACGGTCGGTTATGACCCTTAAACAGGACCAATCTGTTATAACCTACCAGTTTTAAACCGACCACCCTAATCGGTCGGTTACATGGGTTAAACCGACCGATTACTAATTAAACCGACCGATTTTGGCGGTCAGTTATGTCCTGTTTTCTTGTAGCTGTTTAATCCGTATATTTGTGGTTTGAGCTTTAGATGTTATACAAAGTAATAAGATTTTGATTCGTTTTTACTCTTTACTTCGTGTTTTTATGTTAATTTTAGCATGAAATTGATATTTCACGATGTTCATCTGAATAGGTATGGAATATTTTTGTGTTCTATATAGTATATTTTAAAATTCTATAATTGAATGTAAATTTTATTCTCACCAGATCTCGTTTGTGCTTATTTATAGCTTCTATGGTAGATTTTTTGTAAAATATCTACATAATTTTACATGCATGTAAATTCAATTGTATTTTTGTAAGTAGAGATATTGATTCCACCCGTAGAATAAGTACTTTTTTTTGTTGTTATATGAAATATTGTGTATTTCGATTCTACTGTATGTAGAATCGTATTTGTTGTGTTTATAGTTTTTAATTCTATTATAGAAGAATTTTTGTATTAGTATTTCCATATAGCTTCTATAGTAGAATCATATTTATGTTTTTTTTCGATGATTGTGTGTTTAACAGTAGAAGTAAAATTTATGAGTTATTTTTTGAAATTTTTGTGTTCTATGGTAGAAACATACTTGATTAATGATATTATATATTAGTTATTATGTTGTATGTGTGCTTTAATATCTAATTTAGGGGTGAGTATTCAGTTTTAATCGAACCGAACCAAATTTTAATTCGGTTAATTGAAATTCTTAAAAAACCACAACCAAAAACCTAATCGATTTAAATTTGGTTTTTAATCGAACTGAAATATTAATTTTGATTATTACCAAAAACCGATATAAAAAACCGAAATTTAAATTCAGTGTAAAAAAACTGAATAAAAGCCTTATAAATTAAAATTGGATATTTACCAAAAATACTAGGTTCAAAGTTTCTATTTGCAAAAATACCATCTCTTTTAATTAATTGCAATTTTATTAAACTAAGTTCAAAATTGCAAAAATACTAGGCCCACTCCCCTCCCTCCTTCCCAGCCCAGCCTCCCTCCTTCCAAGCCCAGCCCACTGGCCCGACTTGTGTACTTTTTTTTTTTAAGACGGGGGCTATTTTGGTGGATTTTGGTTTGCAACTCAATGCAACCACATTCAACCACATTCAACTAAATGCAACCAAATGCAACTTTTTTTAAAAGGTGGGGTGATTTTGGTGGATTTGGGTTGCAAGGCCCCGCCAGGGGCAATATTCAACTGAATGCAACCACATTCAACTTCTTTTTTTTTAAAAAAAAGGTAGGGTGATTTTGGTGGCTTTGGGTTGCAAGGCCCCGCCAGAGGCAATATTCAACTGAATGCAACCACATTCAACTGAATGCAACCACATTCAACTTCTTTTTTAAAAAAAGGTAGGGTGATTTTGGTGGCTTTGGGTTGCAAGGCCCCGCCAGAGGCAATATTCAACTGAATGCAAGCACATTCAACTAAATGCAACCACATTCAACTTCTTTTTTAAAAAAAGGTAGGGTGATTTTGGTGGCTTTGGGTTGCAAGGCCCCGCCAAGGGCAATATTCAACTTAATGCATCTGAAATCAGAAATTGAGTTGAATGTGGTTGCATTCAGTTGCTGATTTCAGGTTCCATTTGTCAGTTGTCATTTTCGACCTCATTTTTCGATTATATATATATATATATATATATATATATATAAATATATAGGCCTTTGCTCCATACAGAACACTCTTATATAACAAACAACAAAGAACACCTTAGATCTATTAGATCCTTTGGCCCCGCCAGGGGCACCCAATACAAAAATTTGTTATTTTTTACCCTCTATCAAGCCAGCAAAAAAAATATTAAAATTTTACTGTTCATAATGACGTTACTGATGACGTCATCATCATGAACAGTAACTTTTTTTTTTTTAAGATGATGGATGGATAGAGGGTAAAAAAATAAGAACTTTTTGTATTGGGTGGCCCCGCCAGGGGCAATGAATCTATTAGATATGAGGTGTTCTTTATTGTTTGTTATATAAGGTGTTTGCTATGGAGTCCAACCCTATATATATATATATATATATATATATATATATATATATATATATATAGAGTTCAAAAATGAGATCGAAAATGACAACTGACAAATGGAACCTGAAATCAGAAATTTAGTTGCATGTGTTTGCATTCAGTTGCAAATTTAGTTGAATATGCCCCTGCGGGGCCATGGAACCTAAATCCACCAAAATATCACCCACCTTACATAATATATATATATATATATATATATATATATATATATATATATAGTTCAAAAATGAGGTCAAAAATGACAACTGACAAATGGAACCTGAAATCAGAAATTTAGTTGCATGTGGTTGCATTCAGTTGCAAATTTAGTTGAATATGCCCCTGCGGGGCCATGGAACCTAAATCCACCAAAATATCACCCACCTTAAATATATATATATATATATATATATATATATATATATATATATATATATAGCTCAAAAATGAGGTCAAAAATGACAACTGACAAATGGAACCTGAAATCAGAAATTTAGTTGCATGTGGTTGCATTTAGTTGCAAATTTAGTTGAATGTGGTTGCATTAAGTTGAATATGCCTCTGCGGGGCCAAGAAACCCAAATCCACCAAAATAGCCCCCACCTTAAAAAAAAAATGTCACAATCGGCTGGCAGAAAGCTCAACAGAAAGGGGGAGGGGGAGAATTAGGGTTAGGGTTAGTATTTTTGCAATTTGAAACTTAGTTTAGTAAAATTACAAATAGTCATTCTTAACAAAAGTAAATGTGCAAAAATTTACTTTTTCCTATTTATTTTTCAAAAGAGCCCATTAAAATTACATATCCAGCAACCATATACTAAATGAACTAAAAGATTACATAATGCACTTTTTTTTCAAAACAAGAGCACTGCCAAGTACAATTAAACACCACCTATACAATTAAACACCACCCAAATAATAATCATTAATCAATGTGTCCAAATAAATTTATGAATTATACATAAATTAAGATTGCTCTGGATAGAACACAGCTGTACGCAGAGCTTCAATTCGGAACCATTGCTCTTCAAAGTTTGTCTCCAACTCTCTTCTTCTGGTTGCCTATACAAATTGGTGTCAGTTTTTACTTCAGGAAGCCTTAACCAAAATGAAAACCTGTGGATCTATATGAACTTAATAGGTCAAGTACTCAAGTAAGAGTAAGTATTAACAATTTACACAATATATTTATCTGTTATTTTACTTATTAACAATATTTTATTCTTTATATAAAAAATTCGGTTATTTATTCCGGTTATTCGGTAAACTGTGGTTAAAAACCGAAAAATCAAAGTTTTTGAAAAAGAAAAACCAAAAACCGAACCGAAATTATTTTGGTTATTCGGTTCGGTTTTTCGGTTAACCGACCAAATGCTCACCCCTAATCTAATTAATACTTGTAATTTTAGATTTTGGGATATTTGTGTATGTTATGAGGATCAGATTGTCCACACTAGAATTAGAGCAATAATTTGACAAGTATGAAATTGATTGTACAGTAGAAATTCTACAATAGAAGCATACTTTTATTTTATTGTAGAAGCACTATATTTGTATATGTTATTATTTTTGTAGATTTTATTTTAGTTTTTTTACTCTATTATAGAAACATATGTGTATTTAGTGCACAAACCATTGTGTGTTAGGTACCATTCAGACAACAGTATATAAATACTGTTATGTATATACTTTTTAAACGGCTCGTACAGAAAACACTTGTCTAAGTTGTGTAAATTAACTGAAATTAGACAACACTACATTCACAAAGACTTGTCTAACTCGATTAGATAGAAAATGGTTTTGAAACTATTGTAAGATTTGTGGTTAGACAATACAATATTTAGGCTGAATGCGAATCATTGTCTGATAATTCTGGGCAACACTTTTTCGACCTAGCGTTGTCTGATGAGTTTTCAGCTCTTCCAAACCTTCAACATGCCTTCGACGATAAGTCTTGTTCATGACTTACTCGTAGCTTGTACCGCATCAAACAAAACTAAAAGAAACGAAGATATTACGTCAAAACATCAGAAAGCTGCTTAGAGACATTAACAAATCTGGGTAAACATAGAGCCATTAATTAGCAACTTCCTCACGGAATAATTTAGCAAAAAAAAACTTCTTCACGTACGGAATAAATAATAATTTAACTTTACATGATTTATCCCAAAAAAAGAAAACTTAACATGTGCTTTGAATTAGGCACGAATTGTAGGGTTCACTGTAATTTACAAGATAATTAATTTGTATCAATATAGAGTTAGAGGACTACCAAGGAAAACACCGAAAATCACACACAAATAAGATACAATACAAGATGAGGCTCGATACTCCCCTTCAACACTTGAACATTGCTTCTTTGAACACCATAAGGTACAATTATTTCAAATAAAAAATATAGTAACCAGTGGTAGATCACCTAGTAGAGAGTATAAATTACATAAAGAACATATATATATATATATATATATATATATATATATATATATATATATATATATAGGAGGAGGTTCAAAAGAGAACCCTCATTAGCAAGAGAACCAGAAGACCCTATTATTTACCATTGATTTCCTTTTCATCCTATGGCCTAGATTATATACATATTAGATACTATTTTACTTATTTCTAATTAAAAGGGTAGTATTTTGAAACTGAAAATACATAAACATAATAAGTACATTTACGTATTATACAGAATCATTTCCATGTTTGTAAAGATTTTGCAGAGATCTTGTGCACGATGAGCGCTCTACATTCCATACACATGTTTACCAGTTATGTTGATTGCTTTATTTCATTTAATTTGACGTGACAACATTACATTATCAGTTTTACAACTAAGTCGTGTTTATCAGCTATGTTGATTGCCTGTATTTCATTTAATTTGACATGACAACATTACATTATCAGTTCTACAAGTAAGTCGTCTTGTCATTTTCTTTTTTTTCATCACAGAACACTAGGTTTCAGATTGTCAATGGAACACAAAAATTAGACAAAAACGAATCGTATACCTGCAATTTCGTTTGCAAAGATGTAAGAGTCCAAGAAATATTACTTACAGATGTTTTGGAGATGACATTGAAGGTGTTCAATGAAGTGTTCTTAAAACGTTATTGAAGGTGTTCTGAAGTATTTTTAAAAATGTTTAATGAAAGTTTCATGATTGTTATCTTAACTATCTTTTGCTCTTGTTTGTTTAGTGTTGTTCTAGTTTGTTAATTGCTAGTCACCGGTGTTGTTTTAGGTTTTGGCCTCTCACTTCTTTGCTCATACAGGTCATGTATCAGATGTAATGTACGACATGGCCTAATGGAATCTTAATGAAATTTTAATATTCAACAGTCTATCCCCATATTGAGGATCAGTGTTGATTTTTATTTCTCCATTATTGTAGAATGAGGATCGAGCAATACATGGTTCACGAAAAAGTTGTGAAGAAAGTTGGATTTAGGAGAAGGCATAAAAGGTTGTGAAGCGCTTGGTTTTGTGATTCACGAAACTGTGCACAATAGTTATCTTGATACCATACGGAAGAAGAAGAAGACATAAGTTAGATGTTTGATTCTAATGTGTTAGTACCATTGTTGGTTCTTGTTTTTTTCAATATAAATTAAGATCATGAACATGTGATCATGTTCATAGTGTTTTTTTAAGTGTTCCTGATTGTTCTTTTAGATATTCATTCAAATCTCCTGCAAATTTGGTTTCCTTCCCAGAACCAATAAATTTGTTTTGACATGTTAGGCAGAAAGCCAAAAATCATTACACCCATAAAAGATCCAAAAATAAGAAAATTAAGTGTAGACAGATTTTAATGCATCAATTAACCAAAATCTTACGTAATGAAATCTTTTAAATCACTTAACAGAATCTAGGATTAAATTAAATAACTTATATGTTAATGAAAAAACACTTAATGAAATTTGAGATTGAAACCTTAAAAATTGATTTTTAAAATATCCAAAAAGGAAGAAAATAAATTTAATAATATTTTTACATGAAACTTAATAATAGTTTTAATTTAATAATAGATTTGAAAACCTATTTATTAGGAATTAATCAATGATTTATATTACAACCTCTTTCTAATTTCCAAAAGGAAACAAATCAAAGCATATTATCAAAAATCTTTACAATACATTTTTGTATGAAAGGAACCAAATATAATCATATACTCCATCATATTAAATTGTAAAGATATATATTCACTCGTATAATCAAGTAGAATCTCGAAAAACCTAGTAGAATCTCAAAAATATAATAAAAAAATTGAAATTTTGATTTGAAACACGTAAAAGAATCTTGGTGTATTACCTAAGATTTCTATATATAATTTAATTTTAAAATAAATGTATAATTTTTCTTTTAAAAAATTAAATATATAGAAAAATTATGTAATACACCAAGATTCTGTTAAGAATTTTGATAATTACTATGAAAGAATTTCTAAAATATAATAAAAAAAATTGACATATTGATTTGAAACACGTAAAAGAATTTTGGTGTATTACCTAACCTTTCTACATATAACTTGATAGAATTTTAAAATTACTTAATAGAATTTTAAAAAATACTTAACAAAATTGTAAAATATCAAGACACCTAGTAGAATCTGGAGTGTAAGATTTTGTAATTATTTTTATAATTTAATAACTTCTTTTTAAAAATTTTTAACATGATACGTACTCAAAATATTTTTTAAAAAATAATTGAGGATGAGTAAATATATAAACAAATTGTCAAAAATTACAAAATGAAATTGTTTCCAAATAAATACCAAAAGAGTAGAATCTAAGGTGTTATACTAATTGTTTTTATTGAAAAATGATATTACATGATAATTTATTCAACAGACCAACACTATAAACAAATCATGTACATGATAATTTATCCAATACTATAAATAAATATTTCTTAAAAATATAATTTTTTATAAAAATATTTTATTGATCAATAATAAGTTTCAAATATAGTTATGTACAAATACAACACTATAAATAATTTATCAAACATTTAATAAAATTTGTAAAATAATTTTTCGAATTAAAAATCAATTTTTTGTAGGAAGTTTTCTTAAATAATTCTCAAAAGAATCTCGAAAATATAATAAAAAATTGACATATTGATTTGAAATACGTAAATGAATCTTGGTGTATTACCTAAGAGTTCTATATATAACTTAATTTTAAAAGAAATGCATAATTTTTCTTTTGAAAAAATAAATATATAGAAAAATTATGTAATATACAAAGATTCTCTTAGATATTTTGTTAATTACTCAAAAAGAATTTCTAAAAGATAATAAAAAAATTGACATATTTATTTGAAACACGTAAAAGAATCTTGGTGCATTACCTAACGTTTCTACATATACTTTGATAGAATTTTAACATTACAAAATAGAATATTTTAAAAACTACTATCAAGACACCTAGTACGTAGAATCTGGAGTGTAAATTTTTTTTAATAATTTAATATTTTTTTTAATTTTGTTACATGATAGGTAGTCAAAATATTTTTAAAAAATAATTGAAGATAAGTAAATATGTAAACAAATTGTTAAAAATTAAAAAAATTCCAAATAAGTATTAGAAGACCTAGTAAAATCTAAGTTGTTATACTAATTGTTTTTATTGACATATTGATATTACATGATAATTTATCCAACAATATAAATAATTCATGTACATGATAATTTATCCAATACTATAAATAAATATTTCTTAAAATATAAATTTTTTATAAAAATATTTTATTGATCTAAATTAAGTTTCGAATATAGTCATGTACAAATACAACACTATAAATAATTTATCAAACATTTTAAAAATCTATAGAATATTTTTTCGAATTAAAATTCAATTTTTTATAGCAAGTTTTCTAAAATAATTTTCAAAAGAATCTCGGGAATATAATTTAAAAAATTGACATATTGATTTGAAACACGTAAAAGAATCTTGGTGTATTACCTAATATTTCTATATATAACTTAATTTTAAGAGAAATACATAATTTTTCTTGTAAAAAATAAATATATAGAAAAATTATGTAATATACCAAGATTCTCTTAAGAATTTTGTTAATTACTCAAAAAGAATTTCTAAAAGATAACAAAAAAATTGACATATTTATTTGAAACACGTAAAAGAATCGTGCATTAACGTTTCTACATATAACTTGATAGAATTTTAACATTACAAATTAGAATTTTAAAAAATACTTAACAAAATTGTAAAATATCAAGACAGTAGTACGTAGAATCTGGAGTGTAAGATTTTTTTTTATTTTTTATTTATAATTTAATAACTTTTTTATATAATTTTTAAACATGATACATAGTCAAACTATTTTTTAAAAAATAATTGAAGATAAGTATATATGTAAACAAATTGTCAAAAATTACAAAATAAAATTGTTTCCAAATAAGTATTAAAAGACCTTGTAGAATCTAAGGTATAGTAATTGTTTTTATTGACATATTGATATTACATGATAATTTATTCAACACTATAAATAATTCATGTACATGATAATTTATCTGATACTATAAATAAAATAATTCTCAAAAGAATCTCGAAAATATAATAAAACAATGACATATTGATTTGAAACACGTAAAAGAATCTTGGTGTATTACCTAAGATTTCTATATATAACTTAATTTTAAAAGAAATGCATAATTTTTTTTTAAAAAATAAATATATAAAAAATTATGTAATATACCAAGATTCTATTAGGTATTTGTTAATTACTCAAAAAGAATTTCTAAAAGATAATAAAAAAATTGACATATTGATTTGAAACAAGTAAAAGAGTTTTGATATTACATGATAATTTATCCAAGGTGTTATACTAATTGTTTTTATTGACATATTAATATTACATGATAATTTATCCAACACTATAAATAATTCATGTACATGATAATTTATCTGATACTATAAATAAATATTTATTAAATATAAATTTTTTATAAAAATACTTTATTGATCTATAATAAGTTTCGAATATAATTATGTACAAGTACAACACTATAAATAATATATCAAACATTTAAGAAAATCTATAGAATATTTTTCGAATTAAAATTCAATTTTTTATAGCAAGTTTTCTAAAATAATTCTCAAAAGAATCTCAAAAATATAATAAAAAATTTACATATTGATTTGAAACACGTAACAAAATCTTGGTGTATTAACTAAGATTTCTATATATAACTTAATTTTAAAAGAAATGCATAAATTTTCTTTTAAATAAAAAAATATATAGAAAAATTATGTAATATACCAAGATTCTCTTAGATATTTTGTTAATTCTAAAAAGAATCTCAAAAATAATTTCTAAAAAGATTCACTTAGATATTTTAAATAATTCTAAAAAGAATCTCAAAAATTTAATAAAAGTAAATAAACTGATATATTGATTTGAAACACATAAGAAATTCTCAAAGGAATCTCAAAAGGGTAGTAATTAATTGATATATTGATTGGAAAAATGTAAGAGAACCTTGGTGCACTTTATAATATTTTTACATGTAACTTAATTTTAAAAAAAATGTATAAATTTTCTTTTGAAAATATAAATATATGCAAATATTGTGTAATACACAAAGATTCTCTTAGGTGTTTTTTAGATTTATTTAGATTTTATTGATTGGGAACACGAATTTTGATGTATTACATAATATTTTTATATGTAACTTATTTTTAAGAAAAATTGCATAATATATAACTATAATGAAATACCTAGATTCTCTTATGCGTTTCAAATCAATATATCAATTTATTGCATAATATTGCATAATCTTAAAGAGATAATAAAAGGAAATAAATTATATAATGATTTGAAACGCGTAAGAGAATCTTGGTGTATTAAATGATATTTTTATATGTAACTTAATTTTAAAAGAAATGCATAGTTTTTTTTAAATGTATAAAAATATTTTGTAATCGACCAAGGTTCTAATAGGCGTTTTTTTATTTAATTTAAATTATTATATTATTTCATTAGATATTTATATTAAAATTTGGTTTAAACTTTTGAGGTTTTTTCAAAGCATTATAATATTTCTATTTGAAATAATATTTTAATTTTTCTACTAAGTGGTTTCAACATATTAATCACACATATTAATTATGATTGATATTAGTTGAACACTTAAGAGAACATCACACAACACCACACTTAATAGAATTTTAGTGTTCAAGTTGAAACACTTAAAAAAATCTTCTCCCATCTTAAAAATGACACATGAATGTTTTTTTATGATTAATATTTTTTAAAAAAATACTTCAAAGAATATTGTCTATTCGAAAATTTTGTTTATTTATGAAAGTTATTATTTTGAATAATTAACATATTTTTTAATTAAACACTTAAGAGAATTTAAGTCAAACACAAAAAAAAAATTAGATAAAAAAGTAAAAATTTGTATATGTTAAGATTTTATTGAAAAAATTCATTGTCCTTATAAGATTTTATAGAAAAAAACTCCTTATTTTAAGATTCTATAAAGTATTTTAAGATTTTAGTAAGTGTTTTACTATTTTAAGATATTTTTATGAAAAAACAATTATATACTTTTTTAAAACACTTAATCGAATCTTAATGTTATTAGGAAAATCTTATCATGTCTTAAAAATGACACTTAATAGTATTCATATAAGCATTTTTCAAAATAGACAAATTTTCTAAAATATTCTTTGTAAATATAAACCTATATTGGTTCACCCTTACCATTTTTTTTTCTTGGAAAATAAATTGAGAATCATGTTTTTTAATTTTTCACTCTATGTATTTTCATATCAAAACCTATATTGCTTCAAAAGTTAGCTAGTTTATTGTTCATATCAAAACACATAAACACCAAAATGACAATATGAACGCTAGAGAACTTGATTGTACAGATATGCTTCTTTCGAATCTAGTTTATCTATGTTAAAATGCACCAACTTATTCATTATTTTTACCAAAGATATTCCCGGGGCATTGTTGGCATGGCCTTCGTTGCTTTCTTTCACATTCTCCTCCAGAACATTACACTCAAACTTCCCATCTATATTTGTAAGATCAATTTCTGGAGCTTTCTTGATACAGACTCTACCAAATCTAGATCAACAAGGTTGACATAAGCTTGAGCCCTTATATAAAATTATTTCATATTCTTAGCATCAATTTTCAAAATCTAAATGCATAATTGAGATTGCAAGTCACCTTTAATGCCTTCTCCAAACATTGTGTCATGCTCAATATACTTGGCAGGCTTCTCATAGGGCTTAAATGGATGCCTTTGCATATGTAACAGTCTAAGTATTAATCTTCTCCTCCATGTATCCAATAATTCCTTCTCTTTAAAAAAAATTTACAGGCTCATAGTAAAGGGATGACTCCTGTTCTGATCCACATAAACAATATACACATTCACGAGGATTTTGTTAGTATAAGAATTCCTACGAGAACATATAAGTTCTTTTCACACCATCATAACATATACTTAAAGCAACACTTAACAGAACCTTATTGTAAAGCATATTAAATCCTTTAGACAAATAAAAATACATAATTAGAAGTTAATTGAGCAAGTGAATTCTCACACCATAAGAGTCCTCTGCATAAGAAAATTTCTGGATTTCATAAATACAGTACCATTCACAAAACACCTAAGAGATTTTTATAAAGAACACAGCTAAGAATATAATAGAGTGCTATATATATATATCCTATAGAACACGTTAATGAATCTTTACAATTTAGGGAATCTGCTAATCTAAATAACAATATACCCTACACCAAAAGAACACCTTAATGAGTCTTACCTAAACTGCAATTTAACACAAAATTTCATTAAGGACTGATGAAGAATCTAGCTGATAAGATTTTAAAACAAACAAACATATATTGAATGGATATTCACTTGTACTGGAGAACAAGATTCGAGCAAAGCCATTCCATTAATCCACTTTTTCTGATCATCTGTCAAAGAAGAAATCGCATCTGTCAAAAGCTCTGGTTGAAATCCTGCCATCTGATATTTTCCTCCAAATCTTATTTTTTCAGATATCCTTGATACCTTGATGAATCCATATAACTTTTCATAAAAGAAAAAAGATTCTTGTTAGGAATTTTATGAATGGATCTGTTGTAAGCTCAGTACAAAGTAAGAAACCAGTACCTTGAAGCCTCAGCCTTTCTCACCATTTTCATCACGGCGATGGAATTTTATTCAGTAAGATATTTGTTTCCAAAACTACAAAAATTCTATTCAACAATCAAATCCCCCGGTTGTCGTCGTTTCCTTATATGAAAATATTGTAAGCGTATAATACATGTAACTGAATTCTAATCAGCCTACAACTTTCAAGATAATTACACAAATGCCATTACTCACAGTATTATAAAATATATTTAAAATTCAATTTTTGGATGGCTAGGATTTAGTCTCTTGGTTCTCTTGATAAGGAGGTTCTCCCTAGAACCTTACCCTATATATATATATATATATAATGGGTAAGGTTCTACGGGGAACTCCTATTATTCGGCAAACTCGGGGAACTACATAATTATCAATATTTTTGTAATGTTAGTGTGTCCTGTAACATGTTTTCTACTATATCATTCAACATATGTTTTAGGAATAATTCATAAGTTGTGATGTTAAGAATAGAATTTACGCATTATACTTCTTGTAATCCTGATCTTATAAAGGATTTAGCACTGTATATAGGATTTATGTGTAAGACAGTTATCTGTACAGTTTAGTCAGGAATAAACAGTGTATCGGAGACTACATGTCAGGAACAAAGAGCAAATCCTGATAACGGTCTAATACTGATGATGATCAGATACTGATGCAAGATGAAATCCTGATATCAGTCGTGTTACTGATGATGTCATTATGGATGCTACAGAAACTGACAAGTGCTATAAAACAGGATCGTTGTTTGAAGAACAAGCAAGAAGATATTATGAAGGGAAGAGTTTTGTATTGATGGAAACTATCGACTAGAAGGCAGAACATTGTCATGTATAGATTATATCTTTCTGTTATTAGTTGATAGGTAGCATTATAAATACTCTCTCTATATCATTGTAAAAAGAGTCGAACAAGCGTGTGTTGTGAGTTCGTGTGCGTAGCTCTGTATAAGGTTTGTATTCGAGAGTTCGAAACAAACAGAGAGAGAGATTTGTATTGTCAGCAGCTGCTAAAGGTATTTGTACACCTTTGGTAGAGTTTGTATTTGATCTTATTAATACAAACAGAGTTTGATTCATTCGTTTATTCTTGTTCATATAATCAAGCAAAAATCAGACACGATTATATAACTTGTATTCAACCCCTCCCTTCTACAAGTTATTCGAGTTAACAATTGGTATCAGAGCGGGTTGATTTCGAATAATCATAAAGATCTGCAATCATGTCTGGTTACAAGGATGGGAATACTAAGATTCCTATGCTCAAGAGAAACGAATATACTCTATGGGAAGTAAAGATGTTGCATCATCTGGAAGCAACAGATCCTGATTATCTTGACAGAATCAGAGATGGACCTTTTGTTCCAACAAAGGTCGTTGGACAAGCAACTGTTGATGGTGTGGTTGTTCCAGAACATACAGCAGAGAAGCCAAAATCTGAATGGTCAGATAAAGACAAGGAGAATGTTCTTAAAGATGCTAAAGTGAGAAACATATTATTCAACAGTCTTGATTCTGTTCTCACTAACTATGTTCTCTCTTGTAAAACTGCTAAGGATATATGGGATAATCTTAAGGTTCACTGTGAAGGAACTAAGCCTGTCAAGAAGAATATGAGGACATTACTTATACAACAGTATGAGTACTTTGAATCCAAGTCTGGTGAGTCACTTACTGATACCTTTGATAGGTTTACAAAACTCATCAATGAGATGGCCATGCATGGTAAATATTATGACTTGGAGGATATGAATACAAAGTTCATGAAAGCTTTGCCTGATTTCTACAATGAGAAGATATCTGCGATTGAGGAAGCTAATGATCTGGATGAGATTTCATTAGAGGCAGTATATGGAAAATTGAGAGCTTATGAACTTGACAAGCAGCAGAAAAAGAGCAGAAGTGAAGGAAAGATGAAGACTATTGCACTTACTGCTCAATCTGAAGTAAAGAAGCTTCCTGAAGAACAGAATGAAGAGATTGTTGTAAAGAATTCAAGGAAGAAGAAAAGCAAAGAAAGTTCTGAGTCAGAGACTACTGATATGGACTCTGACAATAATGATTCTGAATCTGAGATGCAGGAACTCTTTGCTATGTTTGCTAAAGCTTTCAAGAAAGGCAGATTTAACAGGAGAAGATTTAGCAAAGGACCTTTTCAAAAGAAGGAGGAGAAGAAGAGTGACAAAGGCAAAAGTACAATTGTCAAGCTTGATAAGGCCAAGATCAAGTGCTTTAACTGCAGCGAGCTTGGACACTTTGCTAGTGAGTGTAAGAAGCCTAGGATTTCAGGAAAGGGTAATGCACTTATGGTCACACAGAAGGATTGGGCTGATTCCAGTGATTCTGAAGATGAATTGGATTATGACAACATTGCATTGATGGCAAATAGTTTAGACAAACCTGGATCTCCAAAGAAAACTTCTCCGTCCTCTGTTAAGGTATCACTTCACTCTCTTGATTCATTTGATAGCTTAAATTCTGATGAAATTAGATCTATCCATGCTGAGTTTAAGAATCTTATGACTAATTTTAGAATTCTTACTTGTGAAAGAGATGAACTTAAGGTTAAGAATGATAAATTAGTTGATAGAAATAATTTTCTTGAATCTGAATTAATTCAAATGGAAGAATACAAGTTAAGTTCTGATAAAGCTAAGCATGATTATAGTGTTATTCTTGAGGCTTATGACTATGTCAGAAAAGAACTAGAAGAAGAGAGAGATGTGATTAAGACCATTAACAATTCCAGTAAAAAGACTATAGAAATCTTTGAAAGTGGAATTCGTGGTAAGGTTAATGGTTTAGGTTTTGATAAGGCTAGACAAGAAGAAAAAGTAGCTATTATCAATGATGATAGTAAGATAGAAGCTAACACATCTAAATCTGAAGGTAAGAAAATTGTTTCTGAACCTAATCATGTTAAATTTGTTGATTCAAAAGGTACCCCTGTTGTACACAAAAGGATTAACAATAGTAATTCAGATGAGAAAGTGTTAGAGAAACCTAAGAAGGTAAACATAGGGTTTCTGTCTAAGTCTCAGTTGAAACAGAGATTAGATGGTCTTTCAGAGTCTAGCAAGATCAAAAGAAATAGGAATGGAAAAGAAGGTATTAACAAAGAGAATAATTACAAGAATGTACCTGATGCACCTAGGAAAAAATGTTATAAGTGTGGAAATCATAATCATTTGGCCCTAGACTGCAATCAAAAACCTTCTTGGAAAACTGAGTCCAGATTCCCCTAGACTCAGAAAATTCAATATCAACCACAAAAAGCTTGTTATCATTGTGGTAGTTTACTTCATTCCATTTACATGTGTAGAGAATATCATGAACTGTATTATGACTATTATTCCTTGAAATCTGAAGCTCCTAGTCACAAACAGTTTGTGAAATTAGAGTCTAAAGTTGACTCTACAACAGGTAAAGTAAAAGCAAAATCTTCAAAGCCTGTCGTTTCTAAATCTAGTAAGAAAGGATCCAATTAAAGTTGGGTCCTAAAAAATTCTAACTAGTTACTTTTTGTTTGCAGGGCACAGGAAAGAAGCATTCAATTATCTTGGACAGTGGATGCTCTGGACATATGACTGGAAAGAAGTCCCTGCTTACAAAGTTTGAGAGGAAAGCTGGCCCAGTAATATCTTTTGGAGATGGCAACAAAGGAGAAACTCTGGGATATGGCTCAATTGTTTTGGGGAATGTCATCATAGAAAATGTAGCACTGGTTGAAGGCTTGAAACATACTCTTTTAAGCATAATTCAACTGGGTGATAAAGGTTATAAATCAATCTTTGACAGAGAAGGATGCAAAATCTTGAATATGCAGAATGGAGACATTGTTCTAACTGGTCAAAGACATGGTAACATATATGAAGCCAGCTTAAGTGATACATCAAAAGAAATTGTTAGATGTCTCAACAGTAAAGCAACAAGTGATGAAAGCTGGAATTTTCACAAGAAGCTCTCACATCTTAACTTCAAGAAGCTTAATCAACTTGTTAAGCACAATTTGGTGAGAGGCCTACCACAGGCAAATTTTGTGCAAGATGGACTTTGTGATGCATGTCAGCTTGGAAAGCAAAGAAGAACCACTTTCAAGAGCAAAACTGAAAATTCAATTACTGAACCATTTCACATGCTACATCTTGATCTATTTGGTCCAGTAAACATTATGTCTATCAGCAAGAAAAGATATGCTCTAGTAATAGTGGATGATTTCACAAGGTTCACATGGGTGTTCTTTCTATACAAGAAGGATGAAGCTCCTCAGCAAATCATTGAACTTATCAAGAATATTCATAATAACTCTGAGTACAAAGTCAAAGTACTTAGAAGTGACAATGGTACAGAATTCAAGAATTCTACGATGGAGGGGTTTTGTGCAGACAATTGAATCACTCAACAGTTTTCTGCACCTGGTACACCTCAACAGAATGGTGTAGTGGAAAGAAAGAACAGGACTCTCATAGAGGCAGCAAGAACCATGCTTGCAGATGCAAAACTTCCAACCTATTTTTGGGCAGAAGCCATTAACACTGCATGTTTCACTCAAAATTGTACCTTGGTAAATAGTCATGGAAAAACTCCCTATGAGATGATCAAAGGAAAGAAACCAAGTGTGAAATACTTTCATATCTTTGGATGCAAATGCTATGTCCTAAAAGTTCATCCAGAACAACTTGGAAAATTTGAAGCCAAATCGGATGAAGCAATTTTTCTAGGATATTCAGCATCTAAGGCCTTCAAAGTTTATAATCTCAGAACTCACATTGTTATGGAATCAATTCATGTTGCATTTGATGATAAGAAATTTGGAATTCTGCAAACTGATGAAAGCCATGACAAATTGGAATTTGAAAATCTGAAGAATTCTGAGATACTCTCCAGTGATGATGAAGGTTCTCAAGAAGGAATTTCTATTGCTTCTCAAAGGAATGCTACTGTTGAGGGGGATCAAATAAATCAAAGAGAACACAGAGATCATCAGGAGCAGACTAGCCTTTCAGAGTCTATTCCATCAGGAATTGACGTTTCAGAGTCTACTCCATCAGGAACTGATCTTTTAGAGTCTACTGAGGAAAGATCAGTAACTAGCAGCAATATGGAATCTACTGATTCTATTGATCAAAGGAGAGTTTTTGAAGGTAGAGAGAATTCTTCTACAAGAGATACCACTAACTTAGGGGGAGAGACTAGCAGAGTTAATCTACCATCTGTTAGAAAATGGACAAAGGATCATACTGAAGATTTGATTATTGGTGATCCTAACAGTGGTGTTCGAACTAGAAGATCAATTCAAAATGAATGCTTGTATAGTTGCTTTCTCTCAAAGAATGAACCTAAGAAGGTTGAAGAAGCCTTACAGGATCCTGATTGGGTAATTGCAATGCAGGAGGAGTTAAATGAGTTTGAGAGAAACAAAGTCTGGAAACTGGTACCAAGACCTAAAGATAGATCTATTGTTGGTGCAAGATGGGTTTTTAGAAACAAGCTAGATGAATCTGGTATGATTGTAAGAAACAAAGCAAGACTGGTGGCCAAGGGTTATTCTCAGGAAGAAGGCATTGATTATGATGAGACCTTTGCACCTGTAGCAAGATTAGAAGCAATCAGAATGTTTCTTGCATTTGCAGCTCATTCAAAATTCAAGGTATACCAGATGGATGTAAAGAGTGCTTTTCTAAATGGCAAACTTGATGAGGAAGTGTATGTAGAACAACCACCTGGATTTGTTGATCCAAAGTTTCCAAATCATGTCTACAAACTTGACAAGGCACTCTATGGACTAAAGCAAGCACCAAGAGCATGGTATGAGACTTTGTCTAAATTTCCTCTTGAAAATGGCTTCACAAGAGGTACAATTGACAAAACTCTATTCTTTAGAAAGATAAAAGGTGAATTGCTTTTAGTTCAAGTTTATGTTGATGATATTATTTTTGGTTCTACTAATGAAAAGTTGTGTGCTAAGTTTAGCAAGCTTATGCAGTCTAAGTATCAGATGAGCATGATGGGTGAATTAAATTATTTCTTAGGCTTGCAGTTCAAACAGACTGAGACTTGTATTTTCATTAATCAGTCAAAGTATATCAAAGATCTTTTAAGAAGGTTTGACTTTCAAGACTGTGCAGTTGCAAAAACACCCATGGCAACAACCACTAAACTAGACTCTGATCCTAAGGGGAAGAGTGTGGATAATACTAGTTATAGAGGCATGATAGGCTCATTGTTGTATCTAACTGCAAGTAGGCCAGATATAATGTTTTCTACCTGTTTATGTGCTAGATTCCAAAGTGATCCTAAGGAATCTCATTTAATTGTTGTGAAGAGAATTTTTAGATATCTCAAAGGAACTCCAAATCTTGGTTTGTGGTATCCTAGAGAATCTGATTTCTTTCTAATTGGCTATTCAGACTCTGATTATGCAGGGTGTAAGATAGACAGGAAAAGCACTACAGGTACATGTCAATTCTTGGGAAATATATTGATTTCTTGGGCAAGCAAGAAGCAGCAATCTGTTTCAACCTCAACTGCAGAAGCTGAGTACATAGCAGCAGGCAGTTGTTGTGCACAGCTCCTTTGGATAAGAAATCAGTTGATGGATTATGGTATGACACTTAGTAATATTCCTATGTTTTGTGATAATACTAGTGCTATTAAAATTGCAGAAAATCCAGTTCAACATTCAAGGACTAAGCACATTGATGTCAGGTATCATTTTATTAGAGAACATATTGAGAATGGTACTGTGGAACTTCATTTTGTTCCTATTGACAAATAGCTTGCAGATATTCTAACTAAACCACTTGATGAGACTACATTCAGTAGATTAGTAAGTGAGTTAGGAATGTTAAATTTTTAGATCTTTAACATCTGCAAATGTAGCAAGGTATGTTGTTTTTAGCTTATAGACTTGATATTCTTGTCAGGATCTATATTTGATTGTTAAATGCTTTAGCTATAACACTTTGCCTTGATAAATTTCAGTATGATAGACTTGTTAATAATCATCAGGATTAGATTTGTTATCAGGATGCTGACGTCATCAGTATTGTGTCAGTATCAGGATTGTGAAAATTGTTTCGAATCCTGACGTTTACTATGTGTAGTAATCTAATTCTGTGATGTATTAAGTCTATACCAGCAAGTTTTAATATTTGCATACTGATAATTTGTACATCATTCAATAATCAAAAGACAAGTAGATAACAAGAAATTGTATTTTCATTAATTGAAATCATTACATATATGGAAATGAAATACAACATCTTTTTGTCTAATTTCTACTGATAATTCTATACTTGTCTATTGATATGAATTCTGAGGTACAGGACAAGGAGCATCTCAAGAAATCCATCAGGGGATTTGAACAGCTTCGTCTGCTCTTGGATTCCTTGTCTGGGCGACTTGAATGAGAGCAGCTAAACTTAAATGAATAGCATCTCCATCAAGATCAACCTCAGACTCTCGGCCAAATTCTTCATCCTCAAGTTTTGAGGAGGTTAGGGGAAGATTGTATCCAACAGATGGATGTTCTAGGAGAAACCTCTGGATATTTTCGAAAACCAATCCATCCATGATTAGTTCGATGAGAAGAATTGTCTTTTCAAAGAGATGATCAAGAACAGGATGTTCATCGATCAAGAGAAATCTAAAGAATGGATTTGAAGGAAATTTTGGTTTGAGAAGCATTGTTGAGAGGAAAAGAAATTGAAAGGTTTATGGAGAATGGCATAAGGCGTCTGTTTCTTTTAAAGAAAGACGTGAGAAGCTGAACAGTCACTTGGAAGTTTAATGAAGTCAGATGCTAATTATTGCGTGTGACTGTATTTCTTGTTTTCAAGAAATATTGAATATATCTAACCAATTGATTTTTGTTCAGATTAATTGTTTATTTCTTTTTCAGATAAAAGAAAAATGCCACATGGAAACTCCATATTAAGTCTCTGGAATCAGGATGATATTGATCAGGATTTCATGTGTGACCATCAGGATTTGAGAATTATTATCACATTGCATTTTGTGACTATTTTGATGAGAGGTCAACAGGAAAAGGAAGCTGATCAGTATTGATTATTTATACCTTGATTTATTTTATGAAAATTAATTTTGGATTTTATTTTCCAAAAATCGTGGGTAACCGCACTTTTCAGGGACTGACACCTGTCAATCTACGTGTCAACGTGGGATAGTGGTCTGAAAGATTTGTGAAATATATTAGTTTTGAAACTCTAATCGTGTAATTGCTTTCTCTAATTTTACATTCTCTAAAGCAAAAACACTCTTGAGTTTTCAAAATCACTAATCCATTTCAAGAATTTTTCAAGTTCTTTGCAGATCAAAAATGGCAGCTCAGAGAAGATTACCTAAATCAGTAGCCTTCAAGTTTGGTGACTTCGATTTTATGACAAACAATCATGTAGCAGCTATCACCAACAAGGAAAGAGTGTCATCTGATTTTCATCCAATCATGGACTTTCTGGCGTATGGACCATTAAGTTATGCATTGACAGCATCTCCAAAGATTAATCAAGCAGCTGTTTCACAAGCTTGGGAGAATGCTGAGGTAACTGATTCTACTCAGAGTCAATCAGGTAAGATTGTTCTACATTTAGGACAAGACTCATTTGATATTACTGAATCTGTTGTTAATTCAGTACTTCACTTACCTGTTAGTTTGATTTATGAGAATGTACCATCTGATGATAATGTAAGAACTATGTTGTCAGAATTAGGTTATAGTGGACCTCTAGACAACATGAGCCGGTTGAATAGGTCTTTTCTTAGAAAGGAATGCTCTTTTTACTTTAATCAAATTGCTAAATGTTTTACTGGTAAATGTAGTTCTTTTCAGCAAATTACTTCTGTTACATCACATATTGCTTATAGTTTGCTTTATGACAGAACAATTAATATTGGTCACATTATCTTAAGTCAGATGTGTATTAAACTTGGGTTAAGAGATCAAAACAGGAAAATGGTTTATTATCATAGATTTATGCAAATGTTTATTAATCATTTTATTCCTGATGTTGAAGCTAGATTTGGTAGGAAACATTGTGTTTCTTCTTATGAACAGCAAAAGAGAATTTTCTCTGACATTACAAAGAAGGACAATGAAAAGAATCTAGATGAAATACCTGCAATTCATTATCCACATCATGTTCAGGTAATTCTTAAAACTCATCTTCCTACTCTCTACAATTCTTCTTTCTTTTGTGGTGAAATGGCTCAGGAATCTCAATTGGAGGAGAACCCACCTGTGTCTACCCAAGTAGCCCAAAACATTATAGTCTCTGAAACAATTCAAGAACCAAATTTTGATCCACGGCCTATTGTTTCAAAGAAACCAACCTCTGGTGTTTCTCAAAAGACATCAGTTGTAAGGAAGAGAAGATTTGTTGTGTCAAGTAGTAGTAATTCTAGTGAAGATGATGATGATTTAACTCTTGCTGAGAGAGCAGAATTGAAGGCTGCAATTCAACTTTCTCTGTTAGCACAAAGAGATGAAAAACCTAGCCACAGCCAGGCTGCAGTCTCTCAAAAGGCTGTAGTTCTTAAAAAGGGAAAACAGTTACTGGATACTGTCTCTCAAAAGACTGTGTCTATTGAACAAAGATCTCATCCCAAGATCACTTCTGTGTCTACACCTCTTGAGTCTTCTCAGGATAAATCTTTTGCTCACTATACCAGGAGAACAAGGAGAAAGATTCAATTGTCACCTACACACACAGAGTCTAGTCCAACTAACATTATGTAGGTTTCTACAAATGAAGCTACAATCAAGTCAGCAAATGACCATAGAGATCTGGATATTGATTCTTCATGGAAAACTACATTATCATACAGACTGGCTATGGGACTAATTTCTCTCAAAGTGAAGTTGTCAAGGTCTGTTCTAGATTTTTTGGTTGAAAGAGTACCAAAACTTTTATTTCCAGATGAATATGGACTTCTACATCAAAGACTTGACTTAATGAAGATGTATTTCTATGTATCTGTCAGAAGACAATTAGTCAAGAAATTTGGACTCTCGAAGCATGTTGCACTTCAATCACTTCATGCATATTTATTTGACAAGGATGTCATTATTGAAGATGCTTCAGCTCAAGGTGAACAACTGGAGGAAGTAGATAGAGGAATGCAGTCAACAGAAGATACTATTACACCAGTGGTGAATAGTAGGAAAGATCAGATCACAGTCACTGTAACACAAGAACCATCTAGTCAGAGGTTGGATGACTCAGGAGCTGTGATAGCTGATGTTGAAAGGTCTTCTGTGATGACTAAAAATGCAAGTGAGATACCCTATGATATGGGAGGAATGACTTTGGTTGATTTTTCTGAAGATCAAACAAATTTTGTTCAGTCAGAGTCTATCCACCTTGAGGGTGTGTCTCAGAAAACAACACTTAAAGACGGTGATGTACTAACTATGGTGTCTAATGAAGTATTACTGAAGACATCAGAGTCTAGTAAAGAACCTGAAAGTGGTATACTGGAGCCTGTAGTCTCTGGAAGGAAAGAAGATGATTGTAAGGGTTCAGAGATTATAGCAGCTCACTCCTTGGAGAAAACCTCAAGCCACATGCCATATGAGGAACCCTCTCTCCATGTGAGTTCAGGTATAAAAACTCCTTCTAAACCCTATTTTTCTGTAGGTCATGAGAGCACTTATCCAAATTTGAGTGATACACTTGAAAAGATGGACTTAGATCCACAATTTGAGCGGCTGGCTCTTGACCAGGCAAAAGGTGAGGTAGAAAGAGTGTTGACTTTAGTAAGTCAAAGTGAGAATGAGGGTATGGATGATCAACTCCATAGTGAGGAAGAGAAAATTAGGAAACCATCATTTGATTTCTGGGATCAGGTTTTTCCTGAATCTTGGTCTGAAAATTTGGGTATGGATGCTGGTACTTATTCATTCATCAAAATGTATCAGAAGAATGACCTAGCACATCACAATGCAAAGCCAGAAGTTAAAGCTCAGAAGCAAAAGGAGAGGCTTGCAGAAATCATTAACAGAAGAGGTGCAAGGATAAAGAAATCTCTTGATACATATGTACCAGATGAAGTTCCTAATGATCCTAGTGTTCCTTTGTATGTACTTCCAATATCAGCTAGAATTGAGACATCTATAGTCTCTGATCACTCTAAGGAGGAGTCAGGATTTGAAGATGTTAGTACACAGAATACTGGTGAAGGAGATGATGATCATATTTCAGTTACAGATCAGAAAGATGAAGATGTTGATACTTCTAATCAGGTTTTATTACTTGAATATCATACAACTCAAGCAACTTCTTCTACAAGACTTGAAGATACAGTTCTTTCTGATTCTAATTCTGAAGATACTAGAAGCACTTCCAACATTGAAGTTCATTCTGATGTTTTGAAAGATATTCAGAATTCTCAAATTGCTATGCAAACAAGACTTCAATCACTTAAAGATAACCAAGTCACAATTATGGAAAATCAAGCAGTTCTGATGAATATCATTTGTTCTGTTTCTGAGCCTCTTGGAATTAATGTTGCTGATGTCAAAAAGGGGGAGATAAAGATAATTCAAAGACAACAACAACAACACCACCAGACTGGGGAAGATAAAGCTGGGGGAGATAAAGAGCAGACAAAGGGAAGTAAAAAGAAGAACTAGGAGTGACAGTGGTGAATCTCAGCTAGGAAGTGGTAAAGGAAGAGAAGCATTAATAGTTAAAATTCTTTCTTCTAAGTACTAGATAAATGTCTACATCTGGGAAGGAGGTACTTAACTTCATAATTCTACATTTATAAATTCTATTCTGATTGTATTGTTATATGTTTTGACATCCACAACTTAGATTTATGCTTAAGATTTTAAAGCATAAATAGGGGGAGATTGTTAGGAATAATTCATAAGTTGTGATGTTAAGAATACAATTTACGCATTATACTTCTTGTAATCCTGATCTTATAAAGGATTTAGCACTGTATATAGGATTTATGTGTAAGACAGTTATCTGTACAGTTTAGTCAGGAATGAACAGTCTATCGGAGACTACATGTCAGGAACAAAGAGCAAATCCTGATAACGGTCTAATACTGATGATGATCAGATACTGATGCAAGATGAAATCCTGATATCAGTCGTGTTACTGATGATGTCATTATGGATGCTACAGAAACTGGCAAGTGCTATAAAACAGGATCGTTGTTTGAAGAACAAGCAAGAAGATATTATGAAGGGAAGAGTTTTGTATTGATGGAAACTATCGACTAGAAGGCAGAACATTGTCATGTATAGATTATATCTTTCTGTTATTAGTTGATAGGTAGCATTATAAATACTCTCTCTATATCATTGTAAAAAGAGTCGAACAAGCGTGTGTTGTGAGTTCGTGTGCGTAGCTCTGTATAAGGTTTGTATTCGAGAGTTCGAAACAAACAGAGAGAGAGATTTGTATTGTTAGCAGCTGCTAAAGGTATTTGTACACCTTTGGTAGAGTTTGTATTTGATCTTATTAATACAAACAGAGTTTGATTCATTCGTTTATTTTTGTTCATATAATCAAGCAAAAACAGACACGATTATATAACTTGTATTCAACCCCCCCTTCTACAAGTTATTCGAGTTAACAATATGTCCTGTAATATGTTCTCTAATTTTTTTTTTTTTTTATGTTCTACACTATGTTCTGTACTACTAAATTATGTTCTGTAAAATGACAGTAGTACAAAACATATTACAAAATATATATTTAAGAAAATAATAGAAACAAATTAGAGAACATAGGTTGAATGATAGAATAAAGAACATGTTACAGGACATACTAACATTAGAAAAATGTTCATAATTATGTAGTTTCCCGAGTTCCCCGAATAATAGAAGTTTCCATTTGAACCATGGCATATATATATATATATATATATATATATATATGTATGTATGTCATTATTCTAGAGAGAACTAAATTATATAGAATCCAGGAGAAAACCATCTCTATTGATCTCAGCGCAAGGATCAAAATACATCCAATGGTCGATATAACTTTAGCAATAAAAATTTTAAAAAATAAAACAATACATCTGTTAACTGTTGTATGTATAGGTTGGTAGTTAATGAAGCATGGCCAGTTAACTCTCTGTCCGTCAATCTCCCTGACAATCTCTCTCTTCACCGTATATATCTCTCACCGTATCTCTCTCCCTCTTCAACGAACTTATCTCTTTTTAGTGAACTCTCTTCGGCGACTTGTGTCTCACTCTCTGCGATTTGCTTCTTCAAATCAAGCTCAAAGCATTGATTCTACTGTTGATATTAAGTCGTGATCAGGTTTATCCTACAACTTTCTTTATTTTATCTTAAATATTGTTGATTTCAAGTTCATTTTAAATAATTAAATCCTTAATTTATGTATTGATATCAATATTGTAGACATTTAGTTTAGACTTGTTGATTACCTTCGATATAACTTCATATTTGTTATTTTGAATTGCTTTGTTGTAAAGCAATTTGTTTTCATTTTTCCTACTGTATCGGGATAAATTTATTGGTGGATTTCAATTTTACAATTGTAAAGAAATAAGTTTTAAGTATGATGTTTTTTTGATTCTGTACTAGAATCAAAAGTACATGCTTATTAAATCATTAGTTACAATACTAAAGTATATCTTACAGTTTCTGATTCTAATATAGAATCTTAATATTACGCTCAATATTTTCAATATCTAAAACAATAATTCCATCGATGGTGTTTGTGATTCAACTGCTAGTAGTGTGATTGAAGATCAGTTTGTGAAATTGTTTGATGATTCATTCAATAGGACCACTAATCTGTGGAATCCTAAAGTCGCTGACCACAAATTTTATTCCTGCACTGGTCAGCGGTTTAAGGATATTGAATCATGTTTTTAGTTCCACACTAAATATTGAAGGCAAGGTAGCTTTACTCATCGTAAATCAACATAGAATGAGAAGAATGACATTATCATCACAAACTAAATTTTTTGTTCCAATAAAGGACATCATGAGACTTCAATGTCAAAACATTATGATGCCAAGTCCGAATCATCCCATACATCTAGTGTTGTTGGTGTGCAAGTTAGAAGGAGAAATAACGTTACAAAAAAATGTGAATGGAATGTAAAAGTAATCCTCAACTACTTGGGTTCAGATGGCTACATAATGTCCTGTTTTATCGATGATCATAACCATCCATAAGCGTCTGAATCAGGAAAGGAATTTTGATTCTGCTTCTGAAAGCACCTGTGCATACAAGGCTGGTAATTTCTCATAAAATTCTTCAACTTCATTGTTTGTAAACCAATTTTCACCCATCTGCTATGCACACAATAAAGACAGAATTAGGATGGTAGCAAAGGAATAAAACCAAAAAAAATAAAAATTATCGTACTTACAAAAGCTGGAAAATCTTCGTCTATATTGAAATACTTTGGACATGACAAAAGGAACTTGTAGATAAATACAGAATGTTTTGTCCACATTTTTTTATCATATTTCTGTTGTGGTAGTTTTGGAATCTCGAATGGCATATCAAAAACCACATCAAATTCTTCATTCCCTTATTCTTGTAAATATCCATTACGAACTTGTAGAACATTTTTTTTTTGTCAACATTTATAAAGTGTACCTAACGAACACATAATTAGTTGTTAAATAATCCAATAGCTTACTGTCTAATTTGAACTTCAAGCCTCTCAGGGCCTACTGCGTGAAGGGAATCAAGCAGTAACATGCACCAGATTCTAATTTCTCACCCAAGTTACATATTATTAATAGATACCAATGGCTCCTGTCATTGTATATAGCGTTCCAAACTTTTTATTACATACAAAACATTGTACATCTGTACACAACAGTAGAATATAGCTGCAACACATTGTACATAATAAACTTGCAATCTTTTCAATATATTTGTACATAATAATTTTTCATTATTATGCCATGGAAATACTACAAAAAAAATGATTCTTAAATTTTTACTTATGATTGACAAATTGGAACAAACACATATTGTTTTTCAAAAATATGTTTAAGTGAAGCAATGAACTATAAAAAGTCCAAACATGCACATCTTGCTGCTTTCTCACGGGGTAGTTTTTTGCAGGATGAATTACAAAAACAAATATATTAGTTTCATATCTAAAATCTCATAAATGATGATTCTATTGTAATATTTTCTCACTTATAAAAAGATGACTTTTCTTACATTTTTCGAAATACCGAAAAAGGAAGGCAAAATACATGACAAAAAAAGTAACCGATAGAAACATGCTCATACATAATAGATTTTAAAAAGTCCTAATTAATACAATACATGAACAAATCTTTAATTACCTTCGATATTCATCAAAAATTTTGGTGCTAAACTGTTGTTATTTGCATCACTCGCCTTCTCTTTGATATAGAACCTTTTGATCCATAAGATTTTGCTCTATTCCTCAATGTATTACTTGAACGTGCACCTGAAACATTTTAAATTTTGATAACAAAAAATCGTTATCATGTAAGTTGTCCTCTGGAGTCATAAATATATTTTAAAAAAATGCCAAAAAAACAAATGTTAAAGTAATATAACAATTATATTACTAATCATTCTATAATGATTCTGTTGTGAGTTATCTACCTTTCACACATGCCTTTTGTTGTTTAAAAATTGTTGTCTGATTTACATAAGAATAAAAAAAACCAAGTGAAAGAAGGCTAACCCCTTTATGAAAATCAATCAAAGGCCATACCAATACCAAACATCAACAAACAGAGTAGCCACCAAGAAATTCTAGACAAGCAAGTAAAAATCCTTAAATAAGACAAGGAATGTAACTGCAAGTAAAAAACATTAAACAAAAAGCCATTTATTTAGATAATGCATGGTACATGGCTTATAAATTAATGTCAGTACATAAATCATGAACATGCATAACATTATGCCATCTTGTCTGCATCCATGAGGCCTTAAATGGATGGTGGTGCCACAGGCAGAGTTTCCATGCCATCATTAGCATAAATTGCCTCGTTCACAAGAGCAGCAGCAAGCAAATTTGCAGAGAAGGGGACATGAACAATGTCATAGAGCACCCAATTTTTAGACATGATCTGCCTGATCATGTTCACCAACTCAAACATGTCAAAAGTTTCATCAGCATGTAGCACCTGATGAACAGCTTCCTCACTGTCACATTCAACAATGACAGATGTTTCTCCATGATTCCATGCCATTTTCAAACCATATAAGAGGGACAAGAGTACTGCAGTGATTGGCACTGTTAACCCTTGTTAACTCGAATAACTTGTAGAAAGGGGGGTTGAATAAAAGTTATATAATCGTGTCTGATTTTTGCTTGACTAGATAAACAAGAATAAACGAATGAATCAAACTCTGTTTGTATTAATAAGATCAAATACAAACTCTACCAAAGGTGTACAAATACCTTTAGCAGCTGTTGACAAAATAAATCTCTCTTTCTCTCTGTTTGTTTCGAACTCTCGAATACAAACCTAATACAGAGCTACGCACACAAACTCACAATTTCTCACGTACCACACAACTACGCTCTTTTACAATGATATTGAGAGAGTATTTATAATGCTACCTATCAACTAATAACAGAAAGATATAATCTATACATGACAATGTTCTGCCTTCCAGTTGATAGTTTCCATCAATATAAAATTCTTTCCTTCATGAAATCTTCTTGGTTGTTCTTCAAACAACGATCCTGTTTTATAGCACTTGCCAGTTTCTGTAGCATCCATAATGACATCATCAGTAACACGACTGATATCAGGATTTCATCTTGCATCAGGATCTGACCATCCTATCAGTACTTGATCAGTATTTGACTTGACGTATCAGGATTCAATCTCAGTTCCTGACATGTAGTACTTGATGCACTGTTCCTGACTTAATTCTACAGATTACTGTCTAACACTTATATCCTATACAAAGTGCTAATATCCTTTGTAAGATCAGGATATACAAGAAGTATAAGTAAAATTCTATTCTTAACATCACAACTCATGAATTATTCCTAACAATCTCCCCCTATTTATGCTTTAAGATCTGAAGCATAAATCTGAGTTGTTGATGTCAAAACATATAACAATACAATCAGAATAGAATTTATGAATTCAAAATCATGAAGTTAAGTACCTCCTTCTTCAGATGTAGACAAGTCCCTAGTACTTAGAAGAAAGAATTTCATCTATTTGATGCTTCTTTTCCCTTACCACTTCCCTGATAAGACTCACCTCTGTCACTGTCTTTATCTCCCCTACCAGTTCTTCTTTTATCTCCCTCAGTCTGTTGTTGTTGTTGTCTTTGAATTGTCTTTATCTCCCCCTTTTTGACATCAGCAACATGAATTTCAAGAGATTCAGTAACAGAACAAATGAGATTCATTAGAACTGCTTGATTTTCCATAATAGTGACTTGTTTATCTTCAAGTGTTTGAAGTCTTGATTGAATTTCAACTTGAGATTTCTGAATGTCTTGTAGAACATCAGAATTGACTTCAATGTTGGAAGTGTTTGGAATATCTTCAGATTCAAGTCTTGTAGAAGAAGTTGCCTGTGTAGAATGATATTCAAGTAATAATACTAGAGTAGAGTTACAAACATCTTCATCTTTCTGATCTGAAGCTGCAATATGATCATCCTGTCCTTCACCAGTATTCTGTGTACTAACATCTATAAATTCTGAATCCTCCTGTGAGTGATCAGATAATGTTAATGTCTCAATTCTAGCTGATATTGGAAGTACAAACAAAGGAATACTCGGATCATTAAGAATTTCTTCTGGTACGGTTTGAGCAAGAGATTGTCTAAGCCTTTCACCTCTTTTGTTGATAATTCCTGTAAGCCTTTCTTTTTGCTTCTGAGCTTTAACTTCTGGCTTTGCATTGTGCTTTGCTAAGTCATTCTTCTCATACATCTTGATAAAAGAATAAGTACCAGCATCCATACCAAGTTTGTCAGACCAAGATTCAGGAAAAACCTGATCCCAGAAATCAAATGATGGTAGTTTCCTAATTTTCTCTCCCTCACTATGGAGTTGATCATCCATACCCTGATTCTCACTTTGACTATCTAAAGTCAACACTCTTTCTACCTCTCCTTTTGCCTGGTCAGGAGCCAGCCTCTCAGATTGTGGATCAATATCCATCTTTTCAAGTATATCACTCAAATTTGGATAACTGCTCTCATGACCTACAGAAAAATAGAGTTTAGAAGAAGTTTTTATACCTGAACTCACATGGAGAGAGGGTTCCTCATTTGGCAAGGGGCTTGAGGTTTTCTCCAAGGAGTGAGCTACTATAGTCTCTGAATCCTTACAAACATCTACTTTCCTTCCAAAGACTACAGGCTCCAGTATACCACTTTCAGGTTCTCTACTAGACTCTGATGTCTTCAGTAATACTTCATTAGACACCATAGTTAGCATGTCATCATCTTTAATTATTGTTTGCTGAGACTCACCCTCAAGGTGGATAGACTCTGACTGAACAATATTTGTTTGATCTTTAGGAAAATCAGTCAAAGTTATTCCTCCCATATCATAGGGTTTCTCACTTGCAATTTCAGTCATCACAGAAGACCTTTCAGCATCAGCCATCACAGCTCCTGAGTCATCCAACCTCTGACTAGATGGTTCTTGTGTTGCAGTGACTGTGATCTGATCTGTCCTACTATCCACCACTGGTGCAAAAGTATCTTCTGTTGACTGCATTCCTCTAGCTACTTCCTTCCGTTGTTGACCTTGAGCTGAAGCATCTTCAATAATAACATCTTTGTCAAATAAATATGCATGAAGTGATTGAAGTGCAACATGCTTTGAGAGTCCAAATTTCTTGACTAATTGTCTTCTGACAGATACATAGAAATACATCTTCATTAAGTCAAGACTTTGATGTAGAAGTCCATATTCTTCTAGAAATGAAAGTTTTGGTACTCTTTCAACTAGAAAATTTAGAACAGGCCTGGACAGCTTCACTTTGATAGAAATAACTCCCATAGCCAGTCCGTATGATAATGTAGTTTCCCATGAAGAATCAATATCAAGATCGCTATTGTCATTTACTGACTGGATTGTAGCTTCATTTGTAGAGACCTGCATGACATTAGTAGGACTAGACTCTGTGTGTGTAGGTGACAATTGAATCTTTCTCCTTGTTCTCCTAGTATAATGAGCAAAAGTTGTTAACTCAAATAACTTGTAGACGGGGGGGTTGAATACAAGTTATGTAATCGTGTCTGATTTTTGCTTGATTATATGAACAAGAATAAACGAATGAATCAAACTCTGTTTGTATTAATAAGATCAAATACAAACTCTACCAAAGGTGTACAAATACCTTTAGCAGCTGCTGACAAAATAAAACTCTCTCTCTGTTTGTTTCGAACTCTCGAATACAAACCTTATACAGAGCTACGCATACGAATCGAACTCACGTACTTTTTCGAACTCTCTTTACAATGACATAGAGAAAGTATTTATAATGCTACCTATCAACTAATTACAGAAAGATAATATATACATGACAATGTTCTGCCGTCCAGTTGATAGTTTCCATCAATAGAAAATTCTTTCCTTCATAAAATCTTCTTGCTTGTTCCTCAAACAAAGATCCTGTTTTATAGCACTTGCCAGTTTCTATAGCATCCATAATGACATCATCAGTAACACGACTGATATCAGGATTTCATCTTGCATCAGTATCTGATCATCATCAGTATTAGACCGTCATCAGGATTTGCTCTTTGTTCCTGACATGTAGTCTCCGATACACTGTTCATTCCTGACTAAACCCTACAGATAACTGTCTAACACATATTTCCTATACAAAGTGCTAAATCCTTTAAAAAATCAGGATATACAAGAAATATAGGTAAAATTCTATTCTTAACATCACAACTCATGAATTATTCCTAACAATCTCCCCGTATTTATGCTTTAAAATCTGAAGCATAAATCTGAGTTGTTGATGTCAAAACATATAACAATACAACCAGAATAGAATTTATGAATTCAAAAAATCATGAAGTTAAGTACCTCCTCTTTCAGTTATAGACATAGTATACAGTACTTAGACGAAAGAATTCAACTATTTGATGCTTCTTTTCCTTTACCACTTCCATGATGAGATTCACCTCTGTCACTGTCTTTATCTCCCCCAGTTCTTCTTTTATCCCCAGTCTGTTGTTGTTGTTGTCTTTGAATTATCTTTATCTAGCCCTTTTTGACATCAGCAACATTAATTCCAAGAGATTCAGTAACAGAACAAATGAGATTCATCAGAACTGCTTGATTTTCCATAATAGTGACTTGGTTATCTTCAAGTGTTTGAAGTCTTGATTGAATTTCAACTTGAGATTTCTGAATATCTTGTAGAATTTCAGAATTGACTTCAATGTTGGAAGTGTTTGGAATATCTTCAGATTCAAGTCTTGTAGAAGAAGTTGCCTGTGTAGAATGATATTTAAGCAATAAAACTCGATTAGAGTTACAAACATCTTCATCTTTCTGATCTGAAGCTGCAATATGATCATCTTGTCCTTCACCAGTATTCTGTGTACCAACATCTTCAAATCCTGACTCCTCTTTAGAGTGATCAGAGACTGTTGATGTCTCAATTCTTGCTGATATTGGAAGTACATACAAAGGAATACTTGGATCATTAGAAATATCTTCTGGTATAGAAGTTTGTCTTAGCCTTTCACCTCTTCTGTTTATAATTCCTGCAAGCCTTTCTTTTTGCTTCTGAGCTTTAACTTCTGGCTTTTCATTGTGCTTTGCTAAGTCATTCTTCTCATACATCTTGATAAAAGAATAAGTACCAGCATCCATACCAAGATTATTAGACCAAGATTCATGAAAAACCTGATCCCAGAAATCAAATGATGGTTTCCTAATTTTCTCTCCCTCACTATGGAGTTGATCATCCATACCCTCATTCTCACTTTGACTATCTAATGTCAACACTCTTTCTACCTCTCCTTTTGCCTGGTCAGTAGCCAGCCGCTCTGATTGTGGATAAATATCCATCTTTTCAAGTGTATCACTCAAATTTGGATAAGTGCTCTCATAACCTACAGAAAAATAGAGTTTAGAAGAAGTTTTTATACCTGAACTCACATGGAGAGAGGGTTCCTCATAGGTTTTCTCCAAGGAGTGAGCTGCTATAGTCTCTGAATCCTCACAAACATCTTCTTTCCTTTCAAAGACTACAGGCTCTAGTATACCACTTTCAGGTTCTCTACTAGACTCTGATGTCTTCAGTAATACTTCATTAGACACCATAGTTAGTATGTTACCATCTTTAAGTGTTGTTTGCTGAGACTCACCCTCAAGGTGGATAGACTCTGACTGAATAATATTTGTTTGATCTTCAAGAAAACCAGTCAAAGTTATTCCTCCCATATCATAGGGTTTCTCACTTGCAATTTCAGTCATCACAGAAGACCTTTCAACTTCAGCTATCACAGCTCCTGAATCATCCAACCTCTGACTAGATGGTTCTTGTGTTACAGTGACTGTGATCTGATCTATCCTACTATCCACCAATGGTGCAATAGTATCTTCTGTTGACTGCATTCCTCTATTTACTTTCTCCAGTTGTTCACCTTGAGCTGAAGCATCTTCAATAATTACATCCTTGTCAAATAAATATGCATGAAGTGATTGAAGTGCAACATGCTTCGAGAGTCCAAATTTCTTGACTAATTGTCTTCTGACAGATACATAGAAATACATCTTCATTAAGTCAAGTCTTTGATATAGAAGTCCATATTCATCTGGAAATAAAAGTTTTGGTACTTTTTCAACCAGAAAATCTAGAACAGGCCTTGACAACTTCACTTTGAGAGAAATTAGTCCCATAGCCAGTCTGTATGATAATGTAGTTTCCCATGAAGAATCAATATCCCGATCTCTATGGTCATTTGCTGACTTGATTATAGCTTCATTTGTAGAGACCTGCATGATATTAGTTGGACTAGACTCTGTGTGTGTAGGTGACAATTGAATCTTTCTCTTTGTTCTCCTGGTATAGTGAGCAAAAGATTTATCCTGAGAAGACTCAAGAGGTGTAGACACAGAATTGATCTTGGGATGAGATCCTTTTTCAATAGACACAGTCTTTTGAGAGACAGTATCCAGTAACTGTTTTCCCTTTTTAAGTACTACAGTCTTTTGAGAAACTGCAGCATGGCTGTGACTAGGTGCTTCATCTCTTTATCCTAGCTTAGAAAGTCGAATTGCAGCCTTCAATTCCTCTCTCTCAGCAAGAGATATATTATCATCATCTTCACTAGAACTACTACTACTTGACACAACAAATCTTCTCTTCCTTACAACTGATGTCTTTTGCGAAACACCAGAGGTTGGTTTCTTTGAAACAATAGGCTGTGAATCAAAATTTGGTTCTTGAATTATTTCAGAGACTATAATGTTTTGGGCTACTTGGGTAGACACAGGTGGGTTCTCCTCCAATTGAGATTCCTGAGCCATTTCACCACAAAAGAAAGAAGAATTGTAGAGAGTAGGAAGATGAGTTTTAAGAATTACCTGAACATGATGTGGATAATGAATTTCAGGTATTTCATCTAGATTCTTTTCATTGTCCTTCTTTGTAATGTCAGAGAAAATTCTCTTTTGCTGTACATAAGAAGAAACACAATGTTCTCTACCAAATCTAGCTTCAACATCAGGAATAAAATGGTTAATAAACAATTGTATGAATCTATGATAATAAACCATTTTCCTGCTTTGATCTCTTAACCCAAGTTTAATACTCATCTGACTTAAGATAATGTGACCAATGTTAATTACTCTATCATAAAGCAAACTATAAGCAATATGTGATGTAACAGAAGTAATTTGCTGAAAAGAATTACATTTACCAGTAAAACATTTAGCAATTTGATCAATGAAGAAAGACCATTCCTTTCTAAGAAAAGACCTATTCAACTGGCTCATGTTGTCTAGAGGTCCACTATAACCTAATTCAGACAACATAGTTCTTACATTATCATCAGATGGTTCACTTGCATAATTATCAGTAACAGGTAAGCGAAGTACTGAATTAACAACAGATTCAGTAATATCAAATGAATCTTGTCCTAAGTGTAGAACAATCTTACCTGATTGACTCTGAGTAGAATCAATTACCTCAGCATTCTCCCAAGCTTGTGTAACAACTACTTGATTAATCTGTGGAGATGCTGTCAATGTATAACTTAATGGTCCATATGCCAGAAAGTCCATGATTGGATGAAAATCAGTTAACACTCCTTCCTTGTTGGTGATAGCTGCTACATGATTGTTCGTCATAAAATCAAAGTCACCAAACTTGAAAGCTACTGATCTAGGTAATCTTCTTTGAGCTGCCATTTTTGATCTGAAAAGAACTTTGAAAAATTCTTGAAATGAGTTAGTGATTTTGAAAACTAGAGAGTGTTTTTGCTTTAGAGAATGTGAAATTAGAGAAAGCAATTACACGATTAAGATTTCAAAACAAATGTATTTCACAAATCTTTCAGACCACTATCCCACGTCGACACGTAGATTGACAGGTGTCAGTCCCTGAAAAATGCGGTTACCCACGATTTTTGGAAAATAAAATCCAAAATTTATTTTCATGAAATAAATCATGGTATAAATAATCAATACTGATCAGCTTCCTTGTCCTGTTGTGACCTTCATCAGAATAATCACAAAAAGCAATGTGATTTAATAATAATAATAATTCTCAAATCCTGATGATCACACTTAAAATCCTGATAAATATCATCCTGATTCCAGAGACTTAATATGGAGTTTCCACGTGGCATTTTTCTTTTATCTGAAAAAGAAATAAACAATTAATCTGAACAAAATCAGTTGGTTAGATATATTCGACATTTCTTGAAAACAAGAAATACAGTCACACGCAATAATTAGCATCTGACTTCATTAAAACTTCCAAGTGACTGTTCAGCTTCTCACGTCTTTCTTTAAAAGAAACAGACGCCTTATGCCTTTCTCCATAAACCTTTCAATTTCTTTTCATCTAAACAATGCTTCTCAAACCAAAATTCCATTCAAACCCATTCTTTATATTTTTCACAGTCGCTGAACATCCTGTTCTTGATCATCTCTTTGAAAAGACGACTCTTCTCATCGAACTAATCATGGATGAATTAGTTTCAGATAATATCCAGAGGTTTCTCCTAGAACATCCATCTGTTAGATACAATCTTCCCCTAACCTCCTCAAAACTTAAGGATGAAGAATTTGGCCGAGAGTCTGAGGTTGATCTTGATGGGGATGCTATACATTTAAGTTAGCTGCTCTCATTCAAGTCGCCCAGACAAGGAATCCAAGAGTAGACGAGGCTGTTCAATCCCCTGATGGATTTCTTGAGATGCTCCTTGTCCTGTTCCTCAGAATTCATTTCATTTAGACAAGTATAGGATTATCAGTAGAAGTTAGACAAAAAGATATTGTATTTCATTTCCATGTATGTAATGCTTTCAATTAATGAAAATACAATTTCTTGTTATCTACTTGTCTTTTGATTATTGAATGATGTATAAATTATCAGTATGCAAATATTAAAACTTGCTGGCATAGACTTAACATATCACAGAATTAGATTACTACACAAAGTAAAAGTCAGGATCTGAAACAATTTTCACAATCCTGATACTGACACAATACTGATGACGTCAGCATCCTGATAACAAATCTAATCCTGATGATTATTAACAAGTCTATCATACTAAAATTTATCAAGGCAAAGTGTTATAGCTAAAGCTTTTAACAATCAAATATAGATCCTGACAAGAATATCAAGTCTATAAGCTAAAAACAACATACCTTGCTACTATTGCAGATGTTAAAGATCTAGAAATTTAACATTCCTAACTCACTTACTAATCTACTGAATGTAGTCTCATCAAGTGGTTTAGTTAGAATATCTGCAAGCTGTTTGTCAGTAGGAACAAAATGAAGTTCCACAGTACCATTCTCAATATGTTCTCTAATAAAATGATACCTGACATCAATGTGCTTAGTCCTTGAATGTTGAACTGGATTTTCTGCAATTTTGATAGCACTTGTATTATCACAAAACATAGGAATATTACTAAGTGTCATACCATAATCCATCAACTGATTTCTTATCCAAAGGAGCTGTGCACAACAACTGCCTGCTGCTATGTACTCAGCTTCTGCAGTTGAGGTTGAGATAGATTGTTGCTTCTTGCTTGCCCAAGAAATCAGTATGTTTCCCAAAAATTGACATGTACCTGTAGTGCTTTTCCTGTCTATCTTACACCCTGCATAATCAGAGTCTGAATAGCCAATTAGTAAGAAATCAGATTCTCTAGGATACCACAAACCAAGATTTGGAGTTCCTTTGAGATATCTAAAAATTCTCTTCACAGCAATTAAATGAGATTCCTTAGGATCACTTTGGAATCTAGCACATAAATAGGTAGAAAACATTATATCTGGCCTACTTGCAGTTAGATATAACAATGAGCCTATCATGCCACTATAACTAGTATTATCCACACTCTTTCCCTTAGGATCTGAGTCTAGTTTAGTGGCTGTTGCCATGGGTGTTTTTGCAACTGCACTGTCTTGAAAGTCAAACCTTCTTAAAAGATCTTTGATATACTTTGACTGATTAATGAAAATACCAGTCCCAGTCTGTTTGACCTGCAAGCCTAAGAAATAATTTTATTCACCCATCATGCTCATCTAATACTTAGACTGCATAAGCTTGCTAAACTTAGCACACAACTTTTCATTAGTAGAACCAAAAATAATATCATCAACATAAACTTGAACTAAAAGCAATTCACCTTTTATCTTTCTAAAGAATAGAGTTTTGTCAATTGTACCTCTTGTGAAGCCATTTTCAAGAAAAAATTTAGACAAAGTCTCATACCATGCTCTTGGTGCCTGCTTTAGTCCATAGAGTGCCTTGTCAAGTTTGTAGACATGATTTGGAAACTTTGGATCAACAAATCCAGGTGGCTGTTCCACATACACTTCCTCATCAAGTTTGCCATTTAGAAAAGCACTCTTTACATCCATCTGTTATACCTTGAATTTTGAATGAGCTGCAAATGCAAGAAACATTCTGATTGCTTCCAATCTTGCTACAGGTGCAAAGGTCTCATCATAATCAATGCCTTCTTCCTGAGAATAACCCTTAGCCACCAGTCTTGCTTTGTTTCTTACAATCATACCAGATTCATCTAGCTTGTTTCTGAAAACCCATCTTGCACCAACAATAGATCTATCTTTAGGTCTTGGTACCAGTTTCCAGACTTTGTTTCTCTCAAACTCATTTAACTCCTCCTGCATTGCAATTACCCAATCAGGATCCTGTAAGGCTTCTTCAACCTTCTTAGGTTCATTCTTTGAGAGAAAGCAACTATACAAGCATTCATTTTGAATTGATCTTCTAGTTCGAACACCACTATTTGGATCACCAATTATCAAATCTTCAGTATGATCCTTTGTCCATTTTCTAACAGGTGGTAGATTAACTCTGCTAGTCTCTCCCCCTAAGTTAGTGGTATCTCTTGTAGAAGTATTCTCTCTGCCTTCAATAACTCCCCTTTGATCAGTAGAATCAGTAGATTCCATATTGCTGCTAGTTACTGATCTTCCTTCAGTAGACTCTGAAAGACCAGTTCCTGATGGAGTAGACTCTGAAAAGTCAATTCCTGATGGAGTAGACTCTGAATAGCTAGTCTGTTCCTGATGATCACTGTGTTCTCTTTGATTTATTTGCTCCCCCTCAACAGTAGCATTCCTTTGAGAAGCAATAGAAATTCCTTCTGGAGAACCTTCATCATCACTGGAGAGTATCTCAGAATTCTTCAGATTTTCAAATTCCAATTTGTCATGGCTTTCATCAGTTTGCAGAATTCCAAATTTCTTATCATCAAATGCAACATGAATTGATTCCATAACAATGTGAGTTCTGAGATTATAAACTTTGAAGGCCTTAGATGCTGAATATCCTAGAAAACTTGCTTCATCCGATTTGGCTTCAAATTTTCCAAGTTGTTCTGGATGAACTTTTAGGACATAGCATTTGCATCCAAAATTGTGAAAATATTTCACACTTGGTTTCTTTCCTTTGATCATCTCATAGGGAGTTTTTCCATGACTATTTACCAAGGTACAGTTTTGAGTGAAACATGCAGTGTTAATAGCTTCTACCCAAAAGTAGGTTGGAAGTTTTGCATCTGCAAGCATGGTTCTTGCTGCCTCTATGAGAGTCCTATTCTTTCTTTCCACTACACCATTCTGTTGAGGTGTACCAGGTGCAGAAAACTGTTGAGTAATTCCTTTGTCTGCACAAAACCCCTCCATTGTAGAATTCTTGAATTCTGTACCATTGTCACTTCTAAGTACTTTGACTTTGTACTCAGAGTTATTATGAATATTCTTGATAAGTTCAATGATTTGCTGAGGAGCTTCATCCTTCTTGTGTAGAAAGAACACCCATGTAAACCTTGTGAAATCATCCACTATCACTAGAGCATATCTTTTCTTGCTGATAGACATAATGTTTACTGGACCAAACAGATCAAGATGTAGCATGTGAAATGGTTCAGTAATTGAATTTTCAGTCTTGCTCTTGAAAGTGGTTCTTCTTTGCTTCCCAAGCTGACATGCATCACAAAGTCCATCTTGCACATAATTTGCCTGAGGTAGGCCTCTCACTAGATTGTACTTAACAAGTTGATTAAGCTTCTTGAAATTAAGATGTGAGAGCTTCTTGTGCCAATTCCAGCTTTCATCACTTGTTGCTTTGCTATAGAGACATCTAACAATTCCTTTAGATGTATCACTTAAGCTGGCTTCATATATGTTACCATGTCTTTGACCAGTTAGAACAATGTCTCCATTCTGCATATTCAAGATTTTGCATCCTTCTCTGTCAAAGATTGATTTGTAACCTTTATCACCCAATTGACTTATGCTTAAAAGAGTATGTTTCAAGCCTTCAACCAGTGCTACATTTTCTATGATGACATTCCCCAAAACAATTGAGCCATATCCCAGAGTTTCTCCTTTGTTGCCATCCCCAAAAGATATTACTGGGCCAGCTTTCCTCTCAAACTTTGTAAGCAGGGACTTCTTTCCAGTCATATGTCCAGAGCATCCACTGTCCAAGATAATTGAATGCTTCTTTCCTGTGCCCTGCAAACAAAAAGTAACTAGTTAGAATTTTTTAGGACCCAACTTTGATTGGATCCTTTCTTACTAGATTTAGAAACAATAGGCTTTGAGAATTTTGTCTTTACTTTACCTGTTGTAGAGTCAACTTTAGACTCTAATTTCACAAACTGTTTGTGACTAAGAGTTTCAGATTTCAAGGAATAATAGTCATAATACAGTTCATGATATTCTCTATACATGTAAATGGAATGAAGTAAACTACCACAATGATAACAAGCTTTTTGTGGTTGGTATTGAATTTTCTGAGTCTTGGGGAATCTGGACTCAGTTTTCCAAGAAGGTTTTTGATTGCAGTCTAGGGCCAAATGATTATGATTTCCACACTTATAGCATTTTTTCCTAGGTGCATCAGGTACATTCTTGTAATTATTCTCTTTGTTAATACCTTCTTTTCCATTCCTATTTCTTTTGATCTTGCTAGACTCTGAAAGACCATCTAATCTCTGTTTCAACTGAGACTTAGACAGAAACCCTATGTTTACATTCTTAGGTTTCTCTAACACTTTCTCATCTGAATTACTATTGTTTATCCTTTTGTGTACAACAGGGGTACCTTTTGAATCAACAAATTTAACATGATTAGGTTCAGAAACAATTTTCTTACCTTCAGATTTAGATGTGCTAGCTTCTATTTTACTATCATCATTGACAATAGCTACTTTTTCTTATTGTCTAGCCTTATCAAAACCTAAACCATTAACCTTACCACGAATTCCATTTTCGATGATTTCTTGTGTCTTTTTACCAGAAATGTTAATGGTCTTAATTACATCTCTCTCTTCCTCTAGTTCTTTTCTGACATAGTCATAAGCCTCAAGAATAACACTATAATCATGCTTAGCTTTATCAGAACTTAACTTGTATTCTTCCATTTGAATTAATTCAGATTCAAGAAAATTATTTCTATCAACTAATTTATCATTCTTAACCTTAAGTTCATCTCTTTCACAAGTAAGAATTCTAAAATTAGTCATAAGATTCTTAAACTCAGCATGGATAGATCTAATTTCATCAGAATTCAAGTTATCAAATGAATCAAGAGAATGAAGTGATACCTTAACAGAGGATGGAGAAGTTTTCTTTGGAGATCCAGGTTTATCTGAGACATTTGCCATTAGTGCAATGTTGTCATAATCCAATTCATCTTCAGAATCACTGGAATCAGCCCAATCCTTCTGTGTGACCATAAGTGCATTACCCTTTCCTGAATTCCTAGGCTTCTTACACTCACTAGCAAAGTGTCCAAGCTCGCTGCAGTTAAAGCACTTGATCTTGGCCTTATCAAGCTTGACAATTGTACTTTTGCCTTTGTCACTCTTCTTCTCCTCCTTCTTTTGAAAAGGTCCTTTGCTAAATCTTCTCCTGTTGAATCTTCCTTTCTTGAAGGCTTTAGCAAACATAGCAAAGAGTTCCTGCATCTCAGATTCAGAATCATTGTTGTCAGAGTCCATATTAGTAGTCTCTGACTTAGAACTTTCTTTGCTTTTCTTCTTCCTTGAATTCTTTACAGCAATCTCTTCATGCTGTTCTTCAGGAAGCTTCTTTACTTCAGATTGAGCAGTAAGTGCAATAGTCTTCATCTTTCCTTCACTCCTGCTCTTCTTCTGCTGCTTGTCAAGTTCATAAGCTCTTAGTTTTTCATATACTGCCTCTAATGATATTTCATCAAGATCATTAGCTTCCTCAATCGCAGATATCTTCTCATTGTAGAAATCAGGCAAGGCTTTCATGAACTTTGTATTCATATCCTCCAAGTCATAATATTTACCATGCATGGCCATCTCATTGATGAGTTTTGTAAACCTATCAAAGGTATCAGTAAGTGACTCACCAGACTTGGATTCAAAGTACTCATACTGTTGTATAAGTAGTGTCCTCATATTTTTCCTGACAGGCTTAGTTCCTTCACAGTGAACCTTAAGATTGTCCCATATATCCTTAGCAGTTTTACAAGAGAGAACATAGTTAGTGAGAACAGAATCAAGACTGTTGAATAATATGTTTCTCACTTTAGCATCTTTAAGAACATTCTCCTTGTCCTTGTCTGACCACTCAGATTTAGGCTTCTCTGCTGTATGTTCTTGAACAACCACACCATCAACAGTTGCTTGTCCAACGACCTTTGTTGGAACAAAAGGTCCATCTCTGATTCTGTCAAGATAATCAGGATCTGTTGCTTCCAGATGATGCAACATCTTTACTTCCCATAGAGTATATTCGTTTCTCTTGAGCATAGGAATCTTAGTATTCCCATCCTTGTAACAAGACATGATTGCAGATCTTTATGATTATTCGAAATCAACCTTTTCTGATACCAATTGTTATCTCGAATAACTTGTAGAAGGGGGGGTTGAATACAAGTTATATAATCGTGTCTGATTTTTGCTTGATTATATGAACAAGAAGAAACGAATGAATCAAACTCTGTTTGTATTAATAAGATCAAATACAAACTCTACCAAAGGTGTACAAATACCTTTAGCAGCTGCTGACAAAATAAAACTCTCTCTCTGTTTGTTTTGAACTCTCGAATACAAACCTTATACAGAGCTACGCATACGAATCGAACTCACGTACTTTTTTGAGCTCTCTTTACAATGACATAGAGAAAGTATTTATAATGCTACCTATCAACTAATTACAGAAAGATAATCTATACATGACAATGTTCTGCCATCCAGTTGATAGTTTCCATCAATAGAAAATTCTTTCCTTCATAAAATCTTCTTGCTTGTTCCTCAAACAAAGATCCTGTTTTATAGCACTTGTCAGTTTCTGTAGCATCCATAATGACATCATCAGTAACACGACTGATATCAGGATTTCATCTTGCATCAGTATCTGATCATCATCAGTATTAGACCGTCATCAGGATTTGCTCTTTGTTTCTGACAAGTAGTCTCCGATACACTGTTCATTCCTGACTAAACCCTACAGATAACTGTCTAACACATATTTCCTATACAAAGTGCTAAATCCTTTATAAAATCAGGATATACAAGAAATATAAGTAAAATTCTATTCTCAACATCACAACTCATGAATTATTCCTAACAAAAGATTTATCCTGAGAAGACTCAAGAGGTGTAGACACAGAAATGATCTTGGGATGAGATCCTTTTTCAATAGACACAGTCTTTTGAGAGACAGTATCCAGTAACCGTTTTCCCTTTTTAAGTACTACAGTCTTTTGAGAGACTGCAACCTGGCTGTGACTAGGTGCTTCATCTCTTTGTCCTAGCTTAGAAAGTTGAATTGCAGCCTTCAATTCTTCTCTCTCAGCAAGAGGTATATTATCATCATCTTCACTAGAACTACTACTACTACTGCTTGACACAACAAATCTTCTCTTCCTTACAACTGATGTCTTTTGTGAAACACCAGAGGTTGGTTTCTTTGAAACAACAGGCTGTGAATTAAAACTATGTTCTTGAATTATTTCAGAGACTATAATGTTTTGGGCTACTTGGGTAGACACAGGGGGGTTCTCCTCCAATTGAGATTCCTGAGCCATTTCACCACAAAAGAAAGAAGAATTGTAGAGAGTAGGAAGATGAGTTTTAAGAATTACCTGAACATGATGTGGATAATGAATTGCAGGTAGTTCATCTAGATTCTTTTTATTGTCCTTCTTTGTAATGTCAGAGAAAATTCTCTTTTGCTGTACATAAGAAGAAACACAATGTTCCCTACCAAATCTAGCTTCAACATCAGGAATAAAATGGTTAATAAACATTTGCATAAATCTATGATAATAAACCATTTTCCTGTTTTGATCTCTTGACCCAAGTTTAATACACATCTGACTTAAGATAATGTAACCAATGTTAAATACTCTGTCATAAAGCAAACTATAAGCAATATGTGAAATAACAGAAGTAATTTGCTGAAAAGAACTATATTTACCAGTAAAACATTTTGAAATTTGATCAAAGAAGAAAAACCATTCCTTTCTAAGAAAAGACCTATTTAACTGGCTCATATTATCTAAAGGTCCAGAATAACCTATCTCAGATAACATAGTTCTAACATTATCATCAGATGGTACATTCTCATAGTTCATACTAACAGGTAAGTGAAGTACTGAATTAACAACAGATTCAGTAATATCAAATGAGTCTTGTCCTAAGTCTAGAACAATCTTACCTGATTGACCCTGAGTAGAATCAATTACTTCAGCATTCTCCCAAGCTTGTGAAACAAGCTTGATTTAATTCTGGAGATGCTGTTAATGCATAACGCAAAGGTCCAATAGCCATAAAATCCATCATAGGATGAAAATCAGCTGATACTTCTTTCTTGCTAGTGATTGCTGCAACATGATTGTTAGTCATAAAATCAAAGTCACCAAACTTGAAAGTTACTGATTTAGGTAAACTTCTTTGAGCTGCCATTTTTTATCTGAAAAGAACTTGAGAAATCTTGAAATTGATTAGTGATTTTGAGCACTTGAATAAATGTTTTTGCTTCTGGAAATACGAATTAAAAGTTAGCAATAAACAATCAGAGTCTCAAAATAAAAATACATTCAAAAATCCTTCAGACCCACTAACCCACGTTGACACGTAGGTTGACAGGTGTCAGTCCCTGGAAAATGCAGTTTACCCATGATTTTTGGAAAATAAAATCCAAAATTGATTTCAACTAAATAAATCATGGTAAAATCAAAATAAAATCAATACTGATCAGCTTCATTCTCTAATGTGATCTTTTTCACCAAGATAATCACAATTCTCAATGTGATTGAAAATAATTAGTCAACAATCCTGATGAAATCATTCTCGCTTTCCTGATCACTATCATCCTGATTTCAGAGATTAAATGGAGTTCCACGTGGCAATTTTTAGAATTTAACCTGAAAAGAACATCAATAATCCAAACAAAAATATTTTGTTAGATTGTCAAAAATATCTTGAAAATATGAGAGAGTCAGTCATACGCATAGATATTTACGCAAATACATTGAACACTTCAAAATGACTGTTCAGCTTCTCACTCTTTCCTTTATAAACGCTTGATGTCTTTTGCCTTTCTTAACTCCAAAACTACACAAAACTCTCTGTAAACACAGAGCTTCCACCAAACAATGACCTATAATCCCATCTTTCGATTCCTCACAGATGATGAACAAATTTTTCATTATCAAAGGTTCATAGTTCGTCTTTTTGAAAAGATGATTTTTCTCATCGTTTTAGACATAATTGGAGTAGATCCTCATAATGTCCAGAACCTTCTCTTAAAACATCCATCTGTTAGATACAATCACTCTCTAACCTCCTCAAAACTTGAGGATGAAGAATTTGGCCGAGAGTCTGAGGTTGATCTTGATGGGGATGCTATACATTCAAGTCAGCTGCTCTCATTCAAGTTACCCAGACAAGGAATCCAAGAGCAGATGAGACTGTTCAAATTCCATGATGGATTTCTTGAGATGCTCCTTGTCCTGTATCTCAGAAGACTAAGAACTGCAACAACTTTAGACAAGAATAGGATTATCAGTAGAAGTTAGACAAAAAGATATTTGTATTTCATTTCCATGTATGTAATGCTTTCAATTAATGAAAATACAATTTCTTATTATCTACTTGTCTTTTGTTGTTTATTGACTGATTTGAATGATAATATAAACTATCAGTATGAACGAATTAAAACTTGCTCACATAGACTTAACAAAACTCAGAATTAGACCACTATATTACATGAAGTTCAGGATTTGAAACAATAGAAAACACAAATTTCACAATCCTGATACTGACGATGAAATCCTGATGACGTCAACATACTGATAGCAATCCTGATCCTGATGTTTATTAACAAGTCTATTATACTGAAATTTATCAAGGTACAATGTTACAGTTTAAGCATTTAACAATCACATATAGATCCTGATAAGATTATCAAGTCTATAAGCTGAAAACAACATACCTTGCTACTCTTGCAGATGTTAAAGATCTGGAAATTTAACATTCCTAACTCACTTACTAACCTACTGAATGTAGACTCATCAAGTGGTTTTGTTAGAATATCTGCAAGCTGTTTGTCAGTAGAAACAAAATGAAGTTCCACAGTACCATTCTCAATATGTTCTCTAATAAAATGATACCTGACATCAATGTGCTTAGTCCTTGAATGTTGAACTGGATTTTCTGCAATTTTGATAGCACTAGTATTATCACAAAACATAGGAATATTACTGAGTGTCATACCATAATCCATCAACTGATTTCTTATCCAAAGGAGCTGTGCACAACAACTGCCTGCTGCTATATACTCAGCTTCTGCAGTTGAGGTTGAAACTGATTGTTGCTTCTTGCTTGCCCAAGAAATCAATCTGTTTCCCAAGAATTGACATGTACCTGTAGTGCTTTTCCTGTCTATTTTACACCCTGCATAATCAGAGTCTGAATAGCCAATTAGGGAGAAGTCAGATTCTCTAGGATACCACAAACCAAGATTTGGAGTTCCTTTGAGATATCTAAAAATTCTCTTCATAGCAATTAAATGAGATTCCTTAGGATCACTTTGGAATCTAGCACATAAATAGGTAGAAAACATTATATCTGGTCTACTTGCAGTTAAATATAACAATGAACCTATCATGCCTCTATAACTAGTATTATCCACACTCTTTCCCTTAGGATCAGAGTCTAGTTTAGTGGCTGTTGCCATGGGTGTTTTTGCAACTGCCCAGTCTTGAAAGTCAAACCTTCTTAAAAGATCTTTGATATACTTTGACTGATTAATGAAAATACCAGTCTCAGTCTTTTTGACCTGCAAGCCTAAGAAATAATTTAGTTCACCCATCATGCTCATCTGATACTTGGACTACATAAGCTTGCTAAACTTAGCACACACCTTTTCATTAGTAGAAACAAAAATAATATCATCAACATAAACTTGAACTAAAAGCAATTCACCTTTTATCTTTCTAAAGAATAGAGTTTTGTCAATCGTACCTCTTGTGAAGCCATTTTCAAGAAAAAATTTAGACAAAGTCTCATACCATGCTCTTGGTGCCTGCTTTAGTCCATAAAGTGCCTTGTCAAGTTTGTAGACATGATTTGGAAACTTTGGATCAATAAATCCAGGTGGTTGCTCCACATACACTTCCTCATCAAGCTTGCCATTTAGAAAAGCACTCTTTACATCCATCTGGTATACCTTGAATTTTGAATGAGCTGCAAATGCAAGAAACATCCTGATTGCTTCCAATCTTGCTACAGGTGCAAAGGTTTCATCATAATCAATGCCTTCTTCTTGAGAGTAACCCTTGGCCACCAGTCTAGCTTTGTTTCTTACAATCATACCAGATTCATCTAGCTTGTTTCTGAAAACCCATTTTGCACCAACAATAGATCTATCTTTAGGTCTTGGTACCAGTTTCCAGACTTTGTTTCTATCAAACTCATTTAACTCCTCCTGCATTGTAATTACCCAATCAGGATCCTGTAAGGCTTCTTTAACCTTCTTAGGCTCATTCTTTGAGAGAAAACAACTGTACAAGCATTCATTTTGAATTGATCTTCTAGTTCGAACACCACTATTTGGATCAACAATAATCAAATCTTCAGTATGATCCTTTTTCCATTTTCTAACAGGTGGTAGATTTCCTCTGCTAGACTCTCCCCCTAAGTTAGTGGTATCTCTTATAGAAGAACTTTCTCTGCCTTCAAAAACTCCCCCTTGATCAGTAGAATCAGTAAATTCCATTCTGCTGCTTGTTACTGATCTTTCCTCAGTAGACTCTGAAAGATCAGTTCCAGATGGAGTAGACTCTGAATAGCTAGTCTGCTCCTGATGATCACTGTGTCCTCCTTGATTTATTTGCTCCCCCTCAACAGTAGCATTCCTTTGAGAAGCAATAGAAATTTCTTCTGGAGAACCTTCATCATCACTGGAGAGTATCTCAGAATTCTTCAAATTTCCAAATTCCAATTTGTCATGACTTTCATCAGTTTGCAGAATTCCAAATTTCTTGTCATCAAATGCAACATGAATTGATTCCATAACAATGTGAGTTCTGAGATTATAAACTTTGAAGGCCTTTGATGCTGAATATCCTAGAAAGATTACTTCATCCGATTTGGCTTCAAACTTCCCAAGTTGTTCTGGATGAACTTTCAGGACATAGCATTTGCATCCAAAGATGTGAAAGTATTTCACACTTAGTTTCTTTCCTTTAATCATCTCATAGGGAGTCTTTCAATGACTATTTACCAAGGTACAATTTTGAGTGAAACATGCAGTGTTAATAGCTTCTGCCCAAAAATAGGTTGGAAGTTTTGCATCTGCAAGCATGGTTCTTGCTGCCTCTATGAGAGTTCTGTTCTTTCTTTCCACTACACCATTCTGCTGAGGTGTACCAGGTGCAGAAAACTGTTGAGTGATTCCTTTGTCCGCACAAAACTCCTCCATTGTAGAATTCTTGAATTCTGTACCATTGTCACTCCTAAGTATTTTGACTTTGTACTTAGAGCTATTCTGAATATTCTTGACAAGTTCAATGATTTGCTGAGGAGCTTCATCCTTCTTGTGTAGAAAGAACACCCATGTGAACCTTGTGAAATCATCCACTATCACTAGAGCATATCTTTTCTTGCTGATAGACATAATGTTTACTGGACCAAACAAATCAAGATGTAGCATGTGAAATGGTTCAGTAATTGAATTTTCAGTCTTGCTCTTGAAAGTGGTTCTTCTTTGTTTTCCAAGATGACAAGCATCACAAAGTCCATCTTGCACAAAATTTGCCTGAGGTAGGCCTCTCACTAGATTATGCTTAACAAGTTGATTAAGCTTCTTGAAGTTTAGATGTGAGAGCTTCTTGTGCCAACTCCAACTTTCATCATTTGTTGCTTTACTGCAGAGACATCTAACAATTCCTTTAGATGTATCACTTAAGCTGGCTTCATATATGTTACCATGTCTTTGACCAGTTAGAATGATGTCTCAATTCTGCATATTCAAGATTTTGCATCCTTCTTTGTCAAAGATTGATTGGTAACCTTTATCACCCAGTTGACTTATGCTTAAAAGTGTATGTTTTAAGCCTTCAACTAGTGCTACATTTTCTATGATGACATTCCCCAAAACAATTGAGCCATATCCCGGAGTTTCTCCTTTGTTGCCATCTCCAAAAGATATTACTGTGCCAGCTTTCCCCTCAAACTTTGTAAGCAGGGACTTCTTTCCAGTCATATGTCCAGAGCATCCACTGTCCAAGATAATTGAATGCTTCTTTCCTGTGTCCTGCAAACAAAAAGTAACTAGTTAGAATTTTTTAGGACCCAACTTTGATTGGATCCTTTCTTACTAGATTTAGAAACAACAGGCTTTGAAGATTTTGCTTTTACTTTACCTGTTGCAGAGTCAACTGTAGACTCTGATTTCACAAACTGTTTGTGACTAGGAGTTTCAGATTTCAGAGAATAATAGTTGTAACACCCCCAGATCCGGGGTCCGGGATCGGGTCGTTACGGTCTTATTTTCCATGATTGATACTTTACTTGAATTCACAATAAATAAATCACATGCTATAACCCCAAAATAATTAATATCCACTCAAACACACACACACACACACACACACAGTTATAGTCCCAGAGATGAAATTTAAATAAGTCTCACATTGCGGATTTACGAATAAAAGTTATTACAAACCAAAAGGATGACATCATAAGTTTAAAGTTCTTGCCGTTGATTAATATTATTGATACATATAATTAAACTGGAAGCAAAAGCTGACTATCTGTGCTACCTCAGCAATGGCAGTAACAATATCAGCGGGGAGTCCTGTGGGTCGGGTAACCTGCTTGCGCCGAGTGCGCCTGACGCGGGCCATGTGACCTAGCTGTTGTTGTGACATAATAATAAGCAAGGGTGAGCAATAGCCCACCAACAATAATATAACTGCCTAGATATATATATATATGATAGTTCAAAGTATATTTTTGAAATCATATGTCATGCATTTAACGAAAACAGTGCCAGTTCAATATAAAGGATGAAGTTACAAGGTAACTCAAATGATTCTGTATTTTTCGTGTAAGTATCTGCTATGCCGAAATAAGCAAGATACCATCATTTTCGTAAAAGAGGAACTTGCAGAAAATATTGCAATTCCCGTTTCCAACATGTTTCAACACTGTCAACACAGATGATGTTGCAGAAGATTTCAATCTGGGATGATGAACTAATACTGGAGTTTTCACCGCGCCCGCTATTCCATCTACGATGATCAGTCGCAGCATGTATAGCTCAAATTAGTTTTACTACCGGTAGAAGGAAGAGCTGACGGATTTACTTGTCTACCGCCCTGATAGATCTCCCCGGCCAACGGTTGGGCCAATGGGATGGACCGGCGCTACTCGGCCTCTTACATGACTCCTAGTTCGCAAAACATCCATAACTCTGAAACGTAAAGATCTTCCCCCTTTCCCCAAGTGCAATACTTGTTGATAAGACTCCATAAAGAAGTCGTATCTAGTTGGAAAGGAAGATTCACCAATATTTCCCAAGCTGCTGCTTGTTAATGGATATTAACTTGTTCCAACATTCTTACCCCTCGAATGATGAGTGGGTACACAAAGATTCCATGCATAATAGCAACCAAGTTGCGAGTGAAAAGAATAGTTTCAAAGAATTTATGACCGGGAAGTCCACAAGATAAATAACATTTCTCAAGTAAGGTTCCCTTATAATAGAATCGAACGCAGAATGGAATCACTGAGAACCTTCCTTGATAATATAATAATAATCATAAGACTCTGAATAATTTATATAATATTCGAAGGTCGATGATACTATGTGAATGAAGTAAATCATTTTTGAAACGAGTTAGAAGCCTTAAATAAATATTCCAAGAATATTTACTAAGTCACAAATATTGGAAGTGTGTTGCTCGGAATAATCTTTGAATAAATATTCAGAATAATATTCATTGAACGAATAATGAATATTCAAATTAATAATAATGTTTATTGATGAAATAATCATCAATTGGATATTTGAGATAATATTCATTGAATCAATAATGAATATTCAACTTAAGAATGATACTTATTAATGAAATAATTATCGACTGAATACTTGAGACAATATTCATTGAATAAATAATGAATATTCAACTTAATAATATTTATCGAAGAAATGATTATCGAATGAATATCTGAAATTATGTTCAATAATTGAATCGACTTTAAATGAATGTCGAAAACAATATTCATCGCCTCAAGGGAATATTTAAAATAATATTTATCGAATAACTGGAGTTCGAATCGATGTTCAACTAATATTTATAAAATAAATAGAGATTGAATAAATATTCGAAATAATATTCATTTAAATAAATAAGGCTCGAATGAATATTAAAATAATATTCATTAAATAAATAAACTCGAATGAATATTCATAATAATATCTATTGAGTAAATAAGAATGAACATTCTTTAAGTAAATAACTTAAATGAGGTTCGAAATAATATTCGAATATTAAATCGACTTTAGATGAATATTAAATATAATATTCCTCGAATAAATAAACATCTGATGAATAATCCGAATAATATTTATCAAATAATCTCAAGGGAATATTCCAATAATATTCGCCAGATAGTAAATGGGAAATATTTACTTAATTATCTTCCTTTGAAAATAATATTAATATATCAAGAAATAACGACTGCCGATCTATAATCAAAGAATGAGATTCAATTGCCCTTCGCTTAAGGGTCTTTACAATATCCGGCTTATAACTGATATATTATCTACCTAGCTTATAAGCCAACATTTAAATCAGGGAACAAGTATATCATTATGACTTTGAAAGTAGGCATGCATGCTATGGCATATGTACTGTAACAGAAAACATATATATATGTATTCACAACAACAGCCTTAAAGAAGGATTTGAACTTGCCTGGGAATCGAGTGCGGGTAGGGGTAGTGGTAGCGTGCCCCGTAGAGCTGTTAACGAACCGAGCCGAGCCGAGCTTTGAGCTAAACGAGCCGAGCTGAACTTTTTTTCTTAACGAACCGAGCCGAGCCGAGCTTTGTTAACGCACAAAATGTTTGTTCGAGCTCAAGTTCGTTAAGAAATCGAGCCGAACACGAGCTTTTATCGAACGTCCTTAACGAGCCGAGCCCTTAACGAACCGAGCTCTTAACGAACCGAGCTCTTTAATAATAATAAAATATTATTATTTAATATATAATATATATAAAAAATATATAAAAAAAGTTAAAATATTATTATTTTATACAATTTTTTCAAGCTTTTAACGAGCCGAACCGAGCCGAGCCGAACTCGAGCCGAGCTCGAGCCGCACATGCTAAAAGCTCGGCTCGAGCTCGTTAAGCTTAACGAACATTTTTTGTGTTCGAGCTCGAGCTCGAGTTCTTAACGAACCGAGCCGAACCGAGCCCTTAACGAGACGAGCTCGAGCTTGCTCACGAACAGCTAGTTTCGTTAACAGCTCTAGTGTCCCGGGTCAGCCTGGTGATCTATGAATAGCCAAGGCATTCGGGATTAATCACTTAACACTTTACAAAGGTTAAATATAAACTCTACTTAAGTCGAAACGCGTTTTCGAATTATCTCGTTATACACCTCTTAGTGTAACTCTTTTAGCACCGATGCGGTTCGACATATGTTCGCTATTATGACACATCATCATTCCCACACTTGATACATACTTAAGCCATGCAAGTCTTAAGATCGATCATTTACGAATCATGATTGTACTACGAGTTTTATCGCCCGTTTTCTAAGTTATTGACCAAAGTCATAATCAAGCATGCTTTTAGGGGTTCGTTCGCGTTTAACCTTGATTCGAACATTTTTATAAAATCGGAAAACGATCCATTCGACATGTGGTTTTCTCCCACACCTTCCTTTTTACATATAATATTTAATTATTAAGGTTCTCCACTGATTTCGTAATATTAAAGGGATCCAATTTCAGTTACGAACGTTCGTTTACGGTTTCGAACCACTTTTACGAATTTAATCATAACTCCTAAACCGTAAGTCCATTTCATACGAACTTTATATCAAAACGAAGCTTATAACATAATCTAGCTTATCATGGCAAAAATCACAGCTAAACAGTGAGTTATATCTACTGTAAAATTCGTGTTCTTAAGGTTAACGAAATTTCGGCATTACGACGGCTATAAATCGAACATTTCCAAATTCCAAACCTTCCAATAATCATGGTATCCACTCCAAACAACATATACATGATATATACCCATGAACTGAGGCCAAGCAATGCCTTTCCATTCATCTAAACTATTTTTAACATTTACCAAAACCAAATCATAATCATGCTTATAATCATGCTTATAATCAACTAACAACATAACTAAACTTAGATCACTCAAGAACATGCTTAAAACTCAAAGTAGATCTATGGTTTCAAGTTGTTATACCTTCTTTGGAGTATGATCTAGCCTTACAAAGCTTGGTATGGTCCTTAGGAGTGCTTAAGCTTGCTAAGATCAACCATGAAAACAAGAAAATCAAAGATTAGTTCATGAAAACACTATTCATCCTCCTCTTTAATGATTTATTTGAAAATGGAAAAAGATGAGATTGATGCTAGGATTTTTAGGAGATTACATTTATGAAATATAGGATTCACAATAAAAATTACAAGATGAAACAATGGTGGGAAGGTGGACTTTGATTCTTGAATTTCCTTGTAGCCGAATGGAGCAAAAAAAGTGGAGAATGGAGTTTTCTTTGTTTTCTCTTGGTTTAATCTCATCCAAGTTGAATTATTGTGATAAGAGTAAGAAAATATCTTGTCAAAAAGCTACTTTAATGAAGGTGTGATGCAATGGATGATGAAAATGGAGAGACAAGTGTTGATCTTTTGATGGTTGTCATGTAACTAGTAGTTTGATTTGCTAAGTGCTAGTTAATCTCCAAACATGCTAGTTACTTGTGTAACTAAGTAGTTACTAGATATATTCTAATGGCACATGCATGCACCTTGCTTCTTCTCCTTAATTCTTTGTCCGTTTATTGCTCAATTCATTGATCGTTCGAGGGAATAACTCATTCGTTTCTAGTTAGGGTTTTACCGAAAACCTTCTTAATATTTATAATACCATTCTCCATCTTTCTTAATATTTATCGAATATAAATTCCTTAAATCCCTTTAATAATTCCTTAAGTCTTGCAGTGTCCAGGGAATTCTCGGAGAAAATAAAAGTGCTATTTTTCTGAATCCGACAGCTTTTACATACACTTATTTTCCTCCTGGATCACTAATACGAACTCGGATTTCCGTTCTGAATACTTCTATATAGCATCGTCCAATAATATTCCCATCTCCACCAAAATCACTATTCAAACTTTATTATTTCTTTTATTCCTTAAAATGTCCTGGTCCTCGTTCGGGCGTTCCTTAACCCTTTTACGGAACCACTGGACTAATAACAGATATTAATTTGGATGACACAAGAATAATCTTTCTTGGAATAATATAACTTATATCCCTAGGAGATAGATTATTCTTATCTATGCTATCAACCAAAAGCATTCTTCATGACATATAAATAATTGAATCTAAATCCATCCCATTCATTCAATAGACATTCGTTACATCGCAGTCATAACCACTATTCACTCCTATATTATTACATAAGAAAAAGTTTTAATTCTATCAAAAATCTGGGTTCTTACAATAGTCATAATACAGTTCATGATATTCTCTACACATGTAAATGGAATGAAGTAAACTACCACAATGATAACAAGCTTTCTGTGGTTGGTATTGAATTCTCTGAGTCTTGGGGAATCTGGACTAAGTTTTCCAAGAAGGTTTTTGATTGCAGTCTAGGGCCAAATGATTATGATTTCCACACTTATAGCATTTTTTCCTAGGTGCATCAGGTACATTCTTGTAATTATTCTCTTTATTAATACCTTCTTTTCCATTCCTATTTCTTTTGATCTTGCTAGACTCTGAAAGACCATCTAGTCTCTGTTTCAACTGAGATTTAGACAGAAACCCTATGTTGACATTCTTAGGTTTCTCTAACACTTTCTCATCTGAATTATTATTGTTAATTCTTTTGTGTACAACAGGGGTACCTTTCGAATCAACAAATTTAACATGATTAGGTTCAGAAACAATTTTCTTACCTTCAGATTTAGATGTGCTAGCTTCTACTTTACTATCATGATTGACAATAGCTACTTTCTTTTCTTGTCTAGCTTTATCAAAACCTAAACCATTAACTTTACCACGAATTCCACTTTCAAAAATTTCTAGAGTCTTTTTACTAGAATTGTTAATGGTCTTAATCACCTCTCTCTTCCTCTAGTTCTTTTCTGACATAGTCATAAGCCTCAAGAATAACACTATAGTCATGCTTAGCTTTATCAGAACTTAACTTGTATTCTTCCATTTGAATTAACTCAGATTCAAGAAAATTATTTCTATCAACTAACTTATCATTCTTAACCTTAAGTTCATCCCTTTCACTAGTAAGAATTCTAAAATTAGTCATAAGATTCTTAAACTCGGCATGAATAGATCTAATTTCATAAGAATTTAAGCTATCAAATGAATAAAGAGAGTGAAGTGATACATTAACAGAAGATGGAGAAGTTTTCTTTGGAGATCCAGGTTTGTCTGAAACATTTGCCACCAATGCAATGTTTTCATAATCCAATTCATCTTCAGAATCACTGGAATCAGCCCAATCCTTCTGTGTGACCATAAGTGCATTGCCCTTTCCTGAATTCCTAGGCTTCTTACACTCACTATCAATGTGTCCAAGCTCGCTACAGTTAAAGCACTTGATTTTGGCCTTATCAAGCTTGACAATTGTACTTTTGCTTTTATCACTCTTCTTCTCCTCTTTCTTTTGAAAAGGTCCTTTGCTAAATCTTCTCGTGTTGAATCTTCCTTTCTTGAAAGCTTTAGCAAACATAGCAAAGAGTTCCTGCATCTCTGATTCTGAATCACTGTTGTCAGGATCTGTATCAGTAGTCTCTGACTCAGAACTTTCTTTGATTTTCTTCTTCCTTGAGTTCTTTACAGTAGGCTCATCATGCTGTTCCTCTGGAAGCTTCTTTGATTCAGATTGAGTAGTGAGTGCAACAGTCTTCATCTTTCCTTCACCCCTGCTCTTCTTCTGCTGCTTGTCAAGTTCATAAGCCCTCAGTTTTCCATATACTACCTCTAATGATATCTCATCCAGATCATTAGCTTCCTCAATTGTAGATATCTTCTCATTGTAGAAATCAGGCAAGGCTTTCATGAACTTAGTATTCATATCCTCCAAGTCATAATATTTACCATGCATGGCCATCTCATTGATGGGTTTTGTAAACCTATCAAAGGTGTCAGTAAGTGACTCACCAGACTTGGATTCAAAATACTCATACTGTTGTATAAGTAGTGTCCTCATATTCTTCCTGACAGGCTCAGTTCCTTCACAGTGAACCTTAAGATTGTCCCATATATCCTTAGCAGTTTTACAAGAGAGAACATAGTTAGTGAGAACAGAATCAAGACTGTTGAATAATATGTTTCCCACTTTAGCATCTTTAAGAACATTCTCCTTGTCCTTATCTGACCATTCAGATTTAGGCTTCTCTGCTGTATGTTTTGGAACAACTTCACCATCAACAGTTGCTTGTGCAACAACCTTTGTTGGAACAAAAGGTCCATCTCTGATTCTGTCAAGATAATCAGGATCTGTTGCTTCCAGATGATGCAACATCTTTACTTTCCATAGAGTATATTCGTTTCTCTTGAGCATAGGGATCTTAGTATTCCCATCCTTGTAACCAGACATGATTGCAGATCTTTATGATTATTCGAAATCAACCTGCTCTGATACCAATTGTTAACTCGAATAACTTGTAGAAGGGGGGGTTGAATACAAGTTATATAATCGTGTCTGATTTTTGCTTGACTAGATAAACAAGAATAAACGAATGAATCAAACTCTGTTTGTATTAATAAGATCAAATACAAACTCTACCAAAGGTGTACAAATACCTTTAGCAGCTGCTGACAAAATAAATCTCTCTTTCTCTCTGTTTGTTTCGAACTCTCGAATACAAACCTAATACAGAGCTACGCACATAAACTCACAATTTCTCACGTACCACACAACTACGCTCTTTTACAATGATATTGAGATAGTATTTATAATGCTACCTATCAACTAATAACAGAAAGATATAATCTATACATGACAATGTTCTGCCTTCCAGTTGATAGTTTCCATCAATAGAAAATTCTTTCATTCATGAAATCTTCTTGCATGTTCTTCAAACAACGATCCTGTTTTATAGCACTTGCCAGTTTCTGTAGCATCCATAATGACATCATCAGTAACACGACTGATATCAGGATTTCATCTTGCATCAGGATCTGACCATCCCATCAGTACTTGATCAGTATTTGACTTGACGTATCAGGATTCAATCTCAGTTCCTGACATGTAGTACTTGATGCACTGTTCCTGACTTAATTCTACAGATTACTGTCTAACACGTATATCCTGACTTATACATCACAACTCATGACTTGTTCCTAACAACCCTATCATACTTCTACATCCCTGGATCCAATCCCCATTAGAATCTCTCATAATGCACCAAACTGATGCCCTCATATGAGACCTGAGAAAGATACCCTTAACATTGACCTTAACAGTCCCTACAACTAGCTTGGTCCAAGTAGACATCTTTAGCAAATAAACTTAAAGTGATAAAAAGAACTCATGTGTTTGTAATGCCAAAATCATGAACTTTAGACTACAATGTATATGTATTCTAAACTAGAGTAAATGCATACACCCAATGTCTAAACCACCAATGAGAGCATCAACTACTTTCATAAAAGCTTGATCAAGTCAAAAACTTTGAAAAATAATCATACAGTCAAACAATAAACAATAAAAGACATGGAAACTTTCATTTCCCAATACCACTCCATGAACAGTCAAAATAATCACAACATAAAACATTACAATAATTTCAAAATAAGAAATTGTAACTGCAACCCAAGTAACTTAAATAATCACAACATAAAAATAACTGTAAATGCTGAAATTATAACTTAAATTAAACTCAAATAACTGCAACCCAAGTGCAGTTCTTAAAATAACTTTAAACGAATTTCATAAGTTCAGAAACCAACATTAAAAACAATAGTTCATAAAGACATTAACAAAAAATAGATTATAACATAAATAGAATAACTAGGCGGATTGATGGCTTTCTCCAAATTCCTCCCGATTCATGATCCTCCCAGGATTGTTCTGCTCTACCACTGTTATAAGAAACCAGAAGAAGGTATGAATTAGTCACATGTATCTAAATTATGTACGAGGTAAACAAACAACATTTTTTTATCTTGATTCTTCATCATTTTATCGGGGATATGGTAGTTGAAGGAACTATCGACATGAAATTCTGTTCATATGAGAATCAAGTAGTAGATGGATTTACAAAAGCACTTTCTTATCCAAAATTTGTGAAGTTCAGGAGAAGTTTGAATATTGGAGTTTTTGCATCAAGGGACGATGTTAAGGGTTGATGCAAAAAATATGTGTTAGTGAGTGGTTTTTTAGTTACAGGTATATTAGTTATTTATTTGGAAAAGTTGTAGAATTTCCTATTTAGTAGTGGCAGTTGTCTAGTAGCAGTTAATAAGTAGTTCATTAGAAGTTATCTATTTCCTGTTTTAGAAGGGTAGTTACTGGTGAAAAGAAAGAATCTCAAGTCCTTTTCATCATGGCAAAGCACATGATCCTCTTCTCAGACAACCCTGCCTGAGTACCTGTTAGCATCCTCACAATCTTGCTCTTATCATCTCTGATAATATCCCCCACCCCAGTTTTGTTCCCATTGTGCAAGGGTTTATCAGTGTCACAACTATGGACATTTAGTTTAAAGTACCCTGGCTTGGAAATATTCCAATGGCTTGCCATCTCTCTAATATTTTTTGGTGTTTTGTGTTTAAAGTAGTTTAAAGTAGTGTGACACATCTCCTTTACATTATATATTAATTTCCTAGGAGATTCTACATCTCCTCTAGCTAGTTAATTGTACCTGTATCAAAAAATACAACATATAGTGTGAGTACAATTAATTGTTTCTGCCAAAGGGTAATTATGCACAACACCGTAATTGAGAAATTTGTATAGCAATTTAACATGAAAAATACAATTTAACTGCACTTTTAACGTATATATCTACACTATAGAAAATACAATTCAAGTAAAGATATATAAATACACACTATAGAACGTCATCTGAGCTCACCAAATTTTGACATGAGAGGACTATACTACTACTTCGTCCTTCAGCCTCTTCGTCTACAATCTCCAATTAATCATCCAATTAATTTAAGCGAACGAAAACAAAATCTCCAATTAATGTTCTTCGTCCCCAGCCCAGACTTCGTCAAGATAAATCGAACGAAAACAAAATCGACAATAACGAGAGACCATTGCGGATTACCAAGAAGAAGTCTGAGATGAATGACGAAGACCATTGCGCAAAGATGAAGTGTCACTACTACAGAATAGGCTTTTAGCGTCGGTCAAAATAGGCTTTAGGCATCGGTTATTGTTAACTCGAATAACTTGTAGAAGGGGGGGGGGGGTTGAATACAAGTTATATAATCGTGTCTGATTTTTGCTTGATTATGAACAAGAATAAACGAATGAATCAAACTCTGTTTGTATTAATAAGATCAAATACAAACTCTACCAGAGGTGTACAATACCTTTAGCAGCTGCTGACAATACAAATCTCTCTCTCTGTTTGTTTCGAACTCTCGAATACAAACCTTATACAGAGCTACGCACACGAACTCACAACACACTTGTTCGACTCCGACACTTTTTACAATGATATAGAGAGAGTATTTATAATGCTACCTATCAACTAATAACAGAAAGATATAATCTATACATGACAATGTTCTGCCTTCTAGTCTATAGTTTCCATCAATAGAAAACTCTTTCCTTCATAATATCTTCTTGCTTGTTCCTCAAACAAAGATCCTGTTTTATAGCACTTGCCAGTTTCTGTAGCATCCATAATGACATCATCAGTAACAAGACTGATATCAGGATTTCATCTTGCATCAGTATCTGATCATCATCAGTATTAGACCGTCATCAGGATTTGCTCTTTGTTCCTGACATGTAGTCTCCGATACACTGTTCATTCCTGACTAAACTGTACAGATAACTGTCTTACACATAAATCCTATATATAGTGCTAAATCCTTTATAAGATCAGGATTACAAGAAGTATAATGTGTAAATTCTATTCTTAACATCACAACTTATGAATTATTCCTAACAATCTCCCCCTATTTATGCTTTAAAATCTGAAGCATAAATCTAAGTTGTGGATGTCAAAATATATAACAATACAACCAGAATAGAATTTATGAATGTAGAATTATGAAGTTAAGTACCTCCTTCCCAGATGTAGACGATTATCTAGTACTTAGAAGAAAGAATTTTAACTATTAATGCTGCTCTTCCTTTATTACTTCCTGGATGAGATTCACCACCGTCACTCCTAGTTCTTCTTTTTACTTCCCTTCGTCTGCTCTTTATCTCCCCCAGTCTGGTGTTGTTGTCTTTGAATTGTCTTTATCTCCCCCTTTTTGACATCATCAACATTTATTCCAAGAGATTCAGAAACAGAACAAATGATATTCATCAGAACTGCTTGATTTTCCATAATTGTGACTTGGTTATCTTCAAGTGATTGAAGTCTTGTTTGCATAGCAATTTGAGAATTCTGAATATCTTTCAAAACATCAGAATGAACTTCAATGTTGGAAGTGCTTCTAGTATCTTCAGTATCAGAATCAGAAAGAACTGTATCTTCAAGTCTTGTAGAAGAAGTTGCTTGTTTTGTATGATATTCAAGTAATAAAACTTGATTAGAAGTATCAACATCTTCATCTTTCTGATCTGGAACTTAAACATGATCATCATCTCCTTCACCAGTATCCTGTGTACTAACATCTTCAAATCCTGACTCCTCCTTAGAGTGATCAGAGACTGTAGATGTCTCAATTCTAGCTGATATTGGAAGTACATACAAAGGAACACTAGGATCATTAGGAACTTCATCTGGTACATATGTATCAAGAGATTGCTTTATCCTGGCACCTCTTCTGTTAATGATTCCTGCAAGCCTCTCCTTTTGCTTCTGAGCTCTAACTTCTGGCTTTGCATTGTGATGTGCTAGGTCATTCTTCTGATACATTTTGATGAATGAATAAGTACCAGCATCCATACCCAAATTTTCAGACCAAGATTCAGGAAAAACCTGATCCCAGAAATCAAACGATGGTTTCCTAATTTTCTCTCCCTCACTATGGAGTTGATCATCCATACCCTCATTTTCACTTTGACTTACTAAAGTCAACACTCTTTCTACCTTACCTTTTGCCTGGTCAGGAGCCATCCTCTCAGATTGTGGATCAATATCCATCTTTTCAAGTGTATCACTCAAATTTGGATAAGTGCTCTCATGACCTACAGAAAAATAGAGTTTAGAAGGAGTTTTTATACCTGAACTCACATGGAGAGAGGGTTCCTCATTTGGCCTGGGCTTGAGGTTTTCTCCAAGGAGTGAGCTGCTATAGTCTCTGAACCCTTACAATCATCTTCTTTCCTTCCAGAGACTACAGGCTCCAGTATACCACTTTCAGGTTCTTTACTAGACTCTGATGTCTTCAGTAATACTTCATTAGACACCATAGTTAGTACATCACCGTCTTTAAGTGTTGTTTGCTGAGACTCACCCTCAAGGTGGAAAGACTCTGACTGAACAAAATTTGTTTGATCTTCAAGAAAACCAGTCAAAGTTATTCCTCCCATATCATAGGGTATCTCACTTGCATTCTCAGTCATCACAGAAGACCTTTCAACATCAGCTATCACAGCTCCTGAGTCATCCTTCCTCTGACTAGATGATTCTTGAGTTGCAGTGACTGTGATCTGATCTTTCCTACTATTCACCCCTGGTGCACTAGTATCTTCTGTTGACTACATTTCTCTATCTACTTCCTCCTGTTGTTCACCTTGAGCTGAGGCATCTTCAATAATGACATCTTTGTCAAATAAATATGCATGAAGTGATTAAAGTGCAACATGCTTCGAGTGTCCAAATTTCTTGACTAATTGTCTTCTGACAGATACATAAAAATACATCTTCATTAAGTCAAGTCTTTGATGTAGAAGTCCATATTCTTCTGGAAATAAAAGTTTTGGTACTCTTTCAACCAAAAAATCTAGAACAGGCCTTGACAACTTCACTTTGAGAGAAATTAGTCCCATAGCCAGTCTGTATGATAATGTAGTTTCCCATGAAGAATCAATATCCAGATCTCTATGATCATTTGCTGACTTGATTGTAGCTTCATTTTTAAAAACCTGCATAATGTTAGTTGGACTAGACTCTGTGTGTGTAGGTGACAATTGAATCTTTCTCCTTGTTCTTCTGGTATAATGAGCAAAAGATTTATCCTGAGAAGACTCAAGAGGTGTAGACACAGAAGTGATCTTGGGATGAGATCTTTGTTCAATAGACACAGTCTTTTGAGAGACAGTATCCAGCAACTGTTTTCCCTTTTTAAGAACTACAGCCTTTTGGGATACTGCAGCCTGGCTGTGGCTAGGTTTTTCATCTCTTTGTGCTAACATAGAAAGTTGAATTGCAGCCTTCAATTCTGCTCTCTCAGCAAGAGTTAAATCATCATCATCTTCACTAGAATTACTACTACTTGACACAACAAATCTTCTCTTCCTTACAACTGATATCTTTTGAGAAACACCAGAGGTTGGTTTCTTTGAAACAATAGGCTGTGGATCAAAATTTGGTTCTTGAATTGTTTCAGAGACTATAATGTTTTGGGCTACTTGGGTAGACACAGGTGGGTTCTCCTCCAAATGAGATTCCTGAGCCATTTCATCACAAAAGAAAGAAGAATTGTAGAGAGTAGGAAGATGAGTTTTAAGAATTACCTGAACATGATGTGGATAATGAATTGCATGTATTTCATCTAGATTCTTTTCATTGTCCTTCTTTATAATGTCAGAGAAAATTCTCTTTTGCTGTTCATAAGAAGAAATACAATGTTCCCTACCAAATCTAGCTTCAACATCAGGAATAAAATGGTTAATAAACATTTGCATAAATCTATGATAATAAACCATTTTCCTGTTTTGATCTCTTAACCCAAGTTTAATACTCATCTGACTTAAGATAATGTGACCAATGTTAATTACTCTGTCATACAGCAAACTATAAGCAATATGTGATGTAACAGAAGTAATTTGTTGAAAAGAACTACATTTACCAGTAAAACATTTAGCAATTTGATCAAAGTAAAAAGACCATTCCTTTCTAAGAAAAGACCTATTCAACTGGCTCATGTTGTCTAGAGGTCCACTATAACCTAATGCAGACAACATAGTTCTAACATCATCATCAGATGGTACATTCTGATAATTCAAACTAACAGGTAAGTGAAGTACTGAATTAACAATAGATTCAGTAATATCAAAAGAATCTTGTCCTAAGTGTAAAACAATCTTACCTGATTGACTCTGAGTAGAATCAATTACCTCAGCATTCTCCCAAGCTTGTGTAACAGCTGCTTGATTAATCTGTGGAGATGTTGTCAATACATAACTTAATGGTCCATACGCCAGAAAGTCCTTGATTGGATGAAAATCAGATGACACTCCTTCCTTGTTGGTGATAGCTGCTACATGATTGTTCGTCATAAAATCAAAGTCACCAAACTTGAAGGCTACTGATTTAGGTAATCTTCTCTTAGCTGCCATTTTTGATCTGAAAAGAACTTAAAAAATTCTTGAAATGGATTAGTGATTTTGAAAACTCAATAGTGTTTATTGCTTTAGAGAATGTAAAATTAGAGAAAGCAATTTAGAGTTTCAAAACAAATATATTTCACAAATCTTTCAGACCACTATCCCACGTTGACACGTAGATTGACAGGTGTCAGTCCCTGAAAAGTGCGGTTACCCACGATTTTTGGAAAATAAAATCCAAAATTGATTTTCATGAACTAAATCAGGGTATAAATAATCAATACTGATCAGCTTCCTTTTCCTGTTGACCTCTCATCAAAATAATCACAAGATACAATGTGATTTAAAAATATAATAATTCTCAAATCCTGATGGTCACACATGAAATCCTGATCAATATCATCCTGATTCCAGAGACTTAATATGGAGTTTTCACGTGGCATTTTTCTTTTATCTGAAAAAGAAATAAACAATTAATCTGAACAAAAATCAATTGGTTAGATATATTCAACATTTCTTGAAAACAAGAAATACAGTCACACGCAATAATTAGCATCTGACTTCATTAAAACTTCCAAGTGACTGTTCAGCTTCTCACGTCTTTCTTTAAAAGAAACAGATGCCTTATGCCTTTCTCCATAAACCTTTCAATTTCTTTTCTTCTCAACAATGCTTCTCAAACCAAAATTCCATTCAAACCCATTCTTTAGATTTTTTACAGTCGATGAACACCCTGTTCTTGATCATCTCTTTGAAAAGACGACTCTTCTCATCGAACTAATCATGGATGAATTAGTTTCAGATAATATCTAGAGGTTTCTCCTAGAACATCCATATGTTGGATACAATCTTCCCCTAACCTCCTCAAAACTTGAGGATGAAGAATTTGGCCGAGAGTCTAAGGTTGATCTTGATGGGAATGCTATACATTTAAGTTAGTTGCTCTCATTCAAGTCGCCCAGACAAGGAATCCAAGAGTAGACGAGGCTGTTCAATCCCCTGATGAATTTCATGAGATGCTCCTTATCCTATACCTCAGAATTCATATCAATAGACAAGTATAGGATTATCAGTAGAAGTTAGACAAAAAGATGTTGTATTTCATTTCCATATATGTAAAGCTTTCAATTAATGAAAATACAATTTCTTATTATTTACTTGTCTTTTGATTATTGAATGATGTATAAATTATCAGTATGCAAATATTAAAACTTGCTAGCATAGACTTAACACATCACAGAATTAGATTACTACACAAAGTAAACGTCAGGATTTGAAACAATTTTCACAATCCTGATACTATTGCAGATAACAAATCTAATCTTGATGATTATTAACAAGTCTATCATACTGAAATTTATCAAGGCAAAGTGTTATAGCTAAAGCATTTAACAATCAAATATAGATCCTGACAAGAATATCAAGTCTATAAGCTAAAAACAACATACCTTGCTACTATTGCAGATGTTAAAGGTCTAAAAATTTAACATTCCTAACTCACGTACTAATCTACTAAATGTAGTCTCATCAAGTGGTTTAGTTAGAATATCTGCAAGCTGTTTGTCAGTAGGAACAAAATGAAGTTCCACAGTACCATTCTCAATATGTTCTCTAATAAAATGATACCTGACATCAATGTGCTTAGTCCTTGAATGTTGAACTGGATTTTCTGCAATTTTAATAGCACTAGTATTATCACAAAATATAGGAATATTACTAAGTGTCATACCATAATCCATCAACTGATTTCTTATCCAAAGGAGCTGTGCACAACAACTGCCTGCTGCTATGTACTCATCTTCTGCAGTTGAGGTTGAGACAGATTGTTGCTTCTTGCTTGCCCAAGAAATCAATCTGTTTCCCAAAAATTGACATGTACCTGTAGTGCTTTTCCTGTCTATTTTACACCCTGCATAATCAGAGTCTGAATAGCCAATTAGAAAGAATTCAGATTCTCTAGGGTACCACAAACTAAGATTTGGAGTTCCTTTGAGATATCTAAAAATTCTCTTCACAGCAATTAAATGAGATTCCTTAGGATCACTTTGGAATCTAGCACATAAACAGGTAGAAAACATTATATCTGGCCTACTTGCAGTTAGATATAACAATGAGCCTATCATGCCTCTATAACTAGTATTATCCACACTCTTTCCCTTAGGATCAGAGTCTAGTTTAGTGGCTGTTGCCATGGGTGTTTTTGCAACTGCACAGTCTTGAAAGTCAAACCTTCTTAAAAGATCTTTGATATACTTTGACTGATTAATGAAAATATCAGTCTTAGTCTGTTTGACCTGCAAGCCTAAGAAATAATTTAATTCACCCATCATGCTCATCTGATACTTAGACTGCATAAGCTTGCTAAACTTAGCACACAACTTTTCATTAGTAGAACCAAAAATAATATCATCAACATAAGCTTGAACTAAAAGCAATTCACCTTTTATCTTTCTAAAGAATAGAGTTTTGTCAATTGTACCTCTTGTGAAGCCATTTTCAAGAAGAAATTTAGACAAAGATTCATACCATGCTCTTGGTGCCTGCTTTAGTCCATAGAGTGCCTTGTCAAGTTTGTAGACATGATTTGGAAATTTTGGATCAACAAATCCAGGTGGCTGTTCCACATACACTTCCTCATCAAGTTTGCCATTTAGAAAAGCACTCTTTACATCCATCTGGTATACCTTGAATTTTGAATGAGCTGCAAATGCAAGAAACATTCTGATTGCTTCCAATCTTGCTACAGGTGCAAAGGTCTCATCATAATCAATGCCTTCTTCCTGAGAATAACCCTTGGCCACCAGTCTAGCTTTGTTTCTTACAATCATACCAGATTCATCTAGCTTGTTTCTGAAAACCCATCTTGCACCAACAATAGATCTATCTTTAGGTCTTGGTACCAGTTTCCAGACTTTGTTTCTCTCAAACTCATTTAACTCCTCCTGCATTGCAATTACCCAATCAGGATCCTGTAAGGCTTCTTCAACCTTCTTAGGTTCATTCTTTGAGAGAAAGCAACTATACAAGCATTCATTTTGAATTGATCTTCTAGTTCGAACACCACTATTTGGATCACCAATTATCAAATTTTCAGTATGATCTGTAACGCCCCCAAATCCGGGGTCAGGGATTGGGTCGTCACGCGGAAATCCTTAACAACAAATCACCTGTTTAACCACATTAAACCATCTGTAGTCATTAATAATTAAGTTACAACATTGAGACCCCAACCACCAAGCATCTTTTAGGTTATAGGGCTAGAAACAAGAATCAACTCCTTACTACTAGTATAACTTCGTTGAGAAGTACACCAGCAACTAGTACTATATTATACAAAGTAACATATATATTACACATCAGTATACTTACATATAATTTACTCCAGCTATAAACTTTCTAGATCATATCGTCTTCATAAGGGCACGCTGCCCGCTTCATCTAAGCCATGCAGATAACCTCGTCCGGCTACCTTCCACTGAAAAGTTAATATTTGAAAACAAGCAAGTATGAGCGAAAGAATTGCTCAGCAAGTTATTACTAGAGTTTAACAAAATATCCCATCATGTGCATGGGTTTCCAACCTTCAACTGATACTTAATATAATTCTTGAAACATTTATAACCACGAAATTCTATAGGGAAAGTATAATGTTTGAAAATAATATCAACTGAACAATGTATCAATATAATATAAAAGATGCCATCACAAGGTAATTGAGTAGATTATTACCATAAATAGCCACATCTTGTTTGCGCAATAATACACCAACATAAACTTGCTGGTTAGTCAATATGAACTCACTTACTTATTGATAATATAATATCAGTTTCTCTTCTTACTGTAAAAAAAAAAACAATTCCATCGTTTCATATCATTTTCCCTTTTCAGCATACCAATCTGACTTTATCGTCGATTCTTTATTCAAAAATTTTGGGGGTTTTCACTGTTGCCGAATACGTGAGGCACGATGATCAGTCGTCCTCCGTACCCGTCCCTTTTTACTACCGGTAGAAGGAATGAAGGCCACCTGCTAACATCATCCCTGGAGGAAGGCCACCTGCTAACATCCTCCCTTGGCATCTTCGTGCCGAATCATATAATGAATGCTAGACTATGTCGCACACAGCCCTGACACAGCCTCTTACGCAAGTTTGTTGCTGATCCCCCCCTTTTTATAAAATCATTATTCCATTTATCAACACCATTTCACATTTTTCCACTTTTCCGTTTCCATTCGCATTTCCATTCCACATTTCACCTTTCCATTTTCATATCCGTATTATAATCATTTGAAAACATATATACAGGTATATCAATTCAAGACATACATTCATTTCACTATGAAATTCCTTAAATAACCTTTTAACAATATTTAATCACCCTTAGGACACTTAGAATATCTAAAGAATAACTATTCAATAATCCCTTTTAAATGAATATTATAATTAATATTCATTGAATTAAATAACCATTAAAATAACATTTATCATTATCATTCCAGACATTTTTAACCAAAAAATGTCTCATTTATAACCATCGAAATATCTTTATTATTATTCCGGAACAAAACAATTTTAAGAAAACATTTTAAAAATAATATTCATCTAATTAAATAAATTTAATTAGACGAATAAGGTTTATTTAATTAGTAGATGCTTCGAGAGGTATCTAATAATTAAATAAACACTAGTTTATTGGTGATGTTGCCATTAGGTTAATTATTGCGAAATTCTTTCTAAAAACTTTGTCCGGGTTTTCGAAAATATACCTCTCAAGATGACCCCTTCCACTTTTCCATTCATATATCAATACCTTTAAAATACACCAACTAAAATACTTTACATGTAAGTCCCTTTTTAAGAAAAATCTGTAGATATCAACTGTTGTCCCCTTATATAACAAAATATTTATTAATAACATCTGAAACAGTTTAGAACTCAATATCCCAATTTACACCTAATTATAATATCATAAAATAACTTTAGATAACAACTGATACCATAATGTCGTAAGAATAACCATAAATAACAACTGATATCATTCCCTCCCATATCACTTTACTCCTTATAGTATATCACTCTCTCCATATCATATATATTTCCAATCAATTCATTTTACTTAAAAGTAAACAATTTATCAAGATAAAGATAGAAGAAATCTTGCAAATATGGACTGAGGTCTTATTCTACACATTTCATATATTTTAAAATAAATATACTCTGAACGATAGAGTATGTATAAATAAACTTGCATCTGGTCCTTAGCACCAGACAGAACACCGCGAATAAATCCTTGGCGTTTCGCCCAAGCAGTTCCATGAACTTTACACGACGCCTCGATCCTTCCTTTTTTGATACACATTGCTCCACTTGATCACGCCCTAATGGTACTGTAATTGTTACGAGTACGCGTCAGTCCAACCTCGTATCTCGAGTAGACCCAACTTAGAATTACCATTGAGTCACCTAAAGTCGTACTATAGTTGTTATCCCTATAACTGACTACCCAAATACTAATTAATGCACATAACACATTTAGTCAACTTCACTTAACATATACAATTATAATACTAGTGTCATTCTATGACAAAACTAAGTTTATAAATAATCCTCAAAACACATTTAATCCCCGAAACACATAAATCCTTGAATTAAATCACTTAGCACATAAATCCTCGAGACAACAATTACCCTCGAATTAATTCACTTAACACATATACACATAAACATTTAACACCCAAATCATACCTTTAAACCCTTGAAATCAAATAAGTTAAATAAATTAAAATGCAGGGGATTTTTAGAAAATTTCGGCATGTAGTATTCGTTTATCGGACTATGGGCTCAGCCCCTCCATGCCAAACAAAACAATTTATAACCCTGCTTTTGATAAAATAAAAGCTGCCTCAATTGCAGCAACATAAAGTAAACAAATAAGAAAATACCCGCCCAGACATGCGGCACCTAGCACATAATAATTAACACTACTACTTATGCTACACCAATGATCGTATTTCTCACGCATTTTACTGATACACGTGACAACCAATCATTGATGTTCGTAAGCCCTAGGGAACAACCCCTAGCACTAACTATTACTTACGCTATATCAATGATCACATCACTTAAGTACATTAATTATACTCGTGATAGCTAATCATGGATATTCGTAAGCCCTAGGGATTAGTCGAAAAGAATTACACAAGTCCTTTAAATATTGACATTTAAAAACTTGTGATCTTCTCATAACCCCTAGCACAATTCTAATTATTATAAAATTCTAACATTTAACATGTATCACGTATTCCTATACTTACCAACACCAAGTAATTGACGATTATACATTCAACAAATACTAAGACTTGATTTATAACATTTAGCATATAACCATTTATAGCTAATAAAACTCTCAATTACTATGACTCAATTCATACCATTTAGCACATAGCATTTACAGTTTAGCCAACTCACATATTATCCGACAACTCATAATTACCCACTAACGACCACAACTAATCCCAACCATTACACTTAGCAATTAACAATTAACACATAAACTCGCAATCAATACCACTAATTGCAATTAACAAATATATACTCTCCGAATTAAATCTCGGAATTTAATCTAACTACTAAAATTAACACATTAACTCACAAATTAAATTTAATAATTAAACTACTACAATTAAGCTATATACTCACAATTTAACTAATTAAATCACAACCATATTCTCAAAATTCAATATACACTAATTATCAAAATTAACACATACATCTCATAATTTACAACTAACTAAATTAAAACAATTAAATAATTTAAAATACGGAAATTAAATAGGTAGACACGAAATTATACCATTTCGGTTCCGATTCGATCCATCGGAAAATCCATCTCCACCATCTCTCTCTCTCTCTCTCTCTCTCTCTCTCTCTCTCTCTCTCTCTCTCTCTCTCTTCTTCCTCCTCGCGCCTGCTGCTACCAACACTCGCGGCTGCGCCGCCCCTCCGCCGGCCGGAGCCACCGCACGCCTCCCTTCTCCGTTCAGTCGAGCTCCTCCAACACCGATACACACACGCGCGCATATATACACACACACACACGACGCACACACACTTACACACACGTATTATACACCTATACATACATATATATACGATTTAACCCCCAATTCAATTCCCCCAATTTCATTATAAACCCTAATTTTGCTTCTTTCCCCCAATCTCTACTCTCTCTCCCCGTCTGTTTACTCAGCTGCGTCTCATCTTAAATGGGCTTGGCCCAATTCCTTTTATTACTACTACAATTCATTCCGGGCCCAATTAAAGGACTACTTATTCGCTTTTAAAACAAATAAACCACTTTTATAAATCGAAATTAAATAAAAATTTCGGAAAATTAAACTTTTCATTTTTAAAATGAAGAGTATAAAATTATGAACACCCACATATTTTTAAAATATTTTTCGGATCAAAAATGAATTAAATATGAATTTTCAAAGTTTTGATCCTTTAAATACAATAAAACTCTTAAAATCATTTTAAAATACCGAAACATCCAAATTAATTCACCCAACCATTTTAAAAACTAAATAATATTATAAAGATAATATTACAAAAGATTTCATAATTTTTAATTCCTCCGATAATTTTATAAAATTAACAGAGGATCAAAATGCATGATTTAAATATATTTAAATCCTCAAAAATATAAATAAAATACATCAGCCTTCACAACTCACACAATCATCATATAAACACATAAACACCACTTCACATACATTCCACCTTCCAACAATAATCATATAATATAGTTCATAATTATACTGAACTAGACAATAATTAAATAATTCGCTTTTGAAATTCCTTGAACTGGAATAATGAACAATAAAATAAAAAAAAAATTCCTCCTCATTTTAGGAAAACATTAATATTCTTAAAATAATACTAAAATCATTTTCTGAAAATCCGAGTTATTACATGATCCTTTGTCCATTTTCTAACAGGTGGTAGATTAACTCTGCTAGTCTCTCCCCCTAAGTTAGTGGTAGCTCTTGTAGAAGAATTCTCTCTACCTTCAAAAACTCTCCTTTGATCAATAGAATCAGTAGATTCCATATTGCTGCTAGTTACTGATCTATCCTCAGTAGACTCTGAAAGATCAGTTCCTGATGGAGTAGACTCTGAATAGCTAGTTTGCTCCTGATGATCACTGTGTTCTCTTTGATTTATTTGCTCCCCCTCAACAGTAGCATTCCTTTGAGAAGCAATAGAAATTCCTTCTAGAGAACCTTCATCATCACTGGAGAGTATCTCAGAATTCTTCAGATTTTCAAATTCCAATTTGTCATGGCTTTCATCAGTTTGCAAAATTCCAAATTTCTTATCATCAAATGCAACATGAATTGATTCCATAATAATGTGAGTTCTGAGATTATAAACTTTGAAGGCCTTAGATGCTGAATATCCTAGAAAAATTGCTTCATCCGATTTGGCTTCAAATTTTCCAAGTTGTTCTGGATGAACTTTTAGGACATAGCATTTGCATCCAAAGATGTGAAAGTATTTCACACTTGGTTTCTTTCATTTGATCATCTCATAGGGAGTTTTTCCATGACTATTTACCAAGGTACAGTTTTGAGTGAAACATGCAGTGTTAATAACTTCTGCCCAGAAGTAGGTTGAAAGTTTTGCATCTGCAAGCATGGTTCTTGCTGCCTCTATGAGAGTCCTGTTCTTTCTTTCCACTACACCATTCTGTTGAGGTGTACCAGGTGCAAAAAACTGTTGAGTAATTTCTTTATCTGCACAAAACCCCTCCATTGTAGAATTATTGAATTCTGTACCATTGTCACTTCTAAGTACTTTGACTTTGTACTCAGAGTTATTATGAATATTCTTGATAAGTTCAATGATTTGCTGAGGAGCTTCATCCTTCTTGTGTAGAAAGAACACCCATGTAAACCTTGTGAAATCATCCACTATCACTAGAGCATATCTTTTCTTGCTGATAGACATAATGTTTACTGGACCAAACAAATCGAGATATAGCATGTGAAATGGTTCAGTAATTGAATTTTCAGTCTTGCTCTTGAAAGTGGTTCTTCTTTGCTTTCCAAGCTGACATGCATCACAAAGTCCATCTTGCACATAATTTGCCTGAGGTAGGCCTCTCACCAAATTGTACTTAATAAGTTGATTAAGCTTCTTGAAATTAAGATGTGAGAGCTTCTTGTGCCAATTCCAGCTTTCATCACTTGTTGCTTTGCTGTAGAGACATCTAACAATTCCTTTAGATGTATCACTTAAGCTGGCTTCATATATGTTACCATGTCTTTGACCAGTTAGAACAATGTCTCCATTCTGCATATTCAAGATTTTGCATCCTTCTTTGTCAAAGATTGATTTGTAACCTTTATCACCCAGTTGACTTATGCTTAAAAGAGTATGTTTCAAGCCTTCAACCAGTGCTACATTTTCTATGATGACATTCCCCAAAACAATTGAGCCATATCCCAGAGTTTCTCCTTTGTTGCCATCTCCAAACGATATTACTGGGCCAGCTTTTCTCTCAAACTTTGTAAGCAGGGACTTCTTTCCAGTCATATGTCCAGAGCATCCACTGTCCAAGATAATTGAATGCTTCTTTCCTGTGCCCTGCAAACAAAAAGTAACTAGTTAGAATTTTTTAGGACCCAACTTTGATTGAATCCTTTCTTACTAGATTTAGGAACAACAGGCTTTGAGAATTTTGTTTTTACTTTACCTGTTGTAGAGTCAACTTTAGACTCTAATTTCACAAACTGTTTGTGACTAGGAGTTTCAGATTTCAAGGAATAATGGTCATAATACAGTTCATGATATTCTCTACACATGTAAATGGAATGAAGTAAACTACCACAATGATAACAAGCTTTTTGTGGTTGGTATTGAATTTTTTGAGTCTTGGGGAATCTGGACTCAGTTTTCCAAGAAGGTTTTTGATTGCAGTCTAGGGCCAAATGATTATGATTTCCACACTTATAGCATTTTTCCTAGGTGCATCAGGTACATTCTTGTAATTATTCTCTTTGTTAATACCTTCTTTTCCATTCCTATTTCTTTTGATCTTGCTAGACTCTAAAAGACCATCTAATCTCTGTTTCAACTGAGACTTAGACAGAAACCCTATATTTACATTCTTAGGTTTCTCTAACACTTTCAAATCTGAATTACTATTGTTAATCCTTTTGTGTACAACAGGGGTACCTTTTGAATCAACAAATTTAACATGATTAGGTTCAGAAACAATTTTCTTACCTTCAGATTTAGATGTGCTAGCTTCTACCTTACTATCATCATTGACAATAGCTACTTTTTCTTCTTGTCTAGCCTTATCAAAACCTAAACCATTAACCTTACCACGAATTCCACTTTCAAAGATTTCTATAGTCTTTTTACTGGAATTATTAATGGTCTTAATCACATCTCTCTCTTCCTCTAGTTCTTTTCTAACATAGTCATAAGCCTCAAGAATAAAACTATAATCATGCTTAGCTTTATCAGAACTTAACTTGTATTCTTCCATTTGAATTAACTCAAATTCAAGAAAATTATTTCTATCAACTAATTTATCATTCTTAACCTTAAGTTCATCTTTTTCACAAGTAAGAATTCTAAAATTAGTCATAAGATTCTTAAACTCAGCATGGATAGTTCTAATTTCATCAGAATTTAAGCTATCAAATGAATCAAGAGAGTGAAGTGATACCTTAACAGAGGATGGAGAAGTTTTCTTTGGAGATCCAGGTTTGTCTGAACCATTTGCCATCAATGCAATGTTGTCATAATCCAATTCATCTTCAGAATCACTGGAATCAGCCCAATCCTTCTGTGTGACCATAAGTGCATTACCCTTTCCTGAATTCCTAGGCTTCTTACACTCACTAGCAAAGTGTCCAAGCTCGCTGCAGTTAAAGCACTTGATCTTGGCCTTATCAAGCTTGACAATTGTACCTTTGCCTTTGTCACTCTTCTTCTCCTCCTTCTTTTGAAAAGGTCCTTTGCTAAATCTTCTCCTGTTGAATCTTCCTTTCTTGAAGGCTTTAGCAAACATAGCAAAGAGTTCCTGCATCTCAGATTCAGAATCATTATTGTCAGAGTCCATATCAGTAGTCTCTGACTCAGAACTTTCTTTGCTTTTCTTCTTCCTTGAATTCTTTACAGCAATCTCTTCATGCTGTTCTTCAGGAAGCTTCTTAACTTCAGATTGAGCAGTAAGTGCAATAGTCTTCATCTTTCCTTCACTCCTGCTCTTCTTCTGTTGCTTGTCAAGTTCATAAGCTCTCAATTTTCCATATACTGCCTCTAATGAAATCTCATCCAGATCATTAGCTTCCTCAATCGCAGATATCTTCTCATTGTAGAAATCAGGCAAAGCTTTCATGAACTTTGTATTCATATCCTCCAAGTCATAATATTTACCATGCATGGCCATCTCATTGATGAGTTTTGTAAACCTATCAAAGATATCAGTAAGTGACTCACCAGACTTGGATTCAAAGTACTCATACTGTTGTGTAAGTAATGTCCTCATATTCTTCCTGACAGGCTTAGTTCCTTCACAGTGAACCTTAAGATTGTCCCATATATCCTTAGCAGTTTTACAAGAGAGAACATAGTTAGTGAGAACAGAATCAAGACTGTTGAATAATATGTTTCTCACTTTAGCATCTTTAAGAACATTCTCCTTGTCCTTGTCTGACCACTTAGATTTAAGCTTCTCTGCTGTATGTTCTGGAACAACCACACCATCAACAGTTGCTTGTCCAACGACCTTCGTTGGGGTAAAAGGTCCATCTCTGATTCTGTCAAGATAATCAGGATCTGTCGCTTCCAGATGATGCAACATCTTTACTTCCCATAGAGTATATTCGTTTCTCTTGAGCATAGGAATCTTAGTATTCCCATCCTTGTAACCAGACATGATTGCAGATCTTTATGATTATTCGAAATCAACCTGCTCTGATACCAATTGTTAACTCGAATAACTTGTAGAAGGGGGGGTTGAATACAAGTTATATAATCGTGTCTGATTTTTGCTTGATTATATGAACAAGAATAAACGAATGAATCAAACTCTGTTTGTATTAATAAGATCAAATACAAACTCTACCAAAGGTGTACAATACCTTTAGCAGCTGCTGACAATACAAATCTCTCTCTCTGTTTGTTTCGAACTCTCGAATACAAACCTTATACAGAGCTACGCACACGAACTCACAACACACTTGTTCGACTCCGACACTTTTTACAATGATATAGAGAGAGTATTTATAATGCTACCTATCAACTAATAACAGAAAGATATAATCTATACATGACAATGTTCTGCCTTCTAGTCGATAGTTTCCATCAATAGAAAACTCTTTCCTTCATAATATCTTCTTGCTTGTTCCTCAAACAAAGATCCTGTTTTATAGCACTTGCCAGTTTCTGTAGCATCCATTAGTCTCCGATACACTGTTCATTCCTGACTAAATTGTACAGATAACTGTCTTACACATAAATCCTATATATAGTGCTAAATCCTTTATAAGATCAGGATTACAAGAAGTATAATGTGTAAATTTTATTCTTAACATCACAACTTATGAATTATTCCTAACAGTTATTGGGCGTAGTATATATGAAGGCGACGCTATAGGTACAGGTCTATAACGTCGGTTAAAACGGCGACGCTAGAACTTTTATGTGTCGGTAGTAGAACCGATGCCAAAGATTGACAACCGACGCATAAGGACCGCCAAAAGCGTCGGTTAGCAGAAATGCCGTCACATAAAATATACTCTATTGCGTCGGTTATTCTTAGAACCGACGCATATGTCCCTGACATATGCGTTGATTTTATTAAATGGCGACGCCTACGTACTTTACCTAGTAGTTTAGAGGATATATAAAAATTTGATGTCTAATTTTGTGTTACGATTTCACATATTTTAATCAGACATGAATAATGTTTTGATATAAACATGTGTTTTTAGACTTATTATCTAAAGGAATAATTCACCAAACATCTTGTGCTTATACTCCACAACAAAATGGTGTTGTGGAGAGAAAGCATAAGCTTTACTCTTTCAATCTAATATTCCTATTCAAAACTGGGGGGATTGCTTCTTAACTTCTACTTATCTAATTAACAGATTTCCTACTAAACTGCTTCATGGTGTGTCACCTTGTGAAATTCTTTTTGGTCATAAACCTATATATTGATACTCCTATGGTTTTGATGATCACATTCAGCAAGCTATTTGCTTGTAGTTTGATATAAAACATTGTGCTATGGTTGTACTAACTTGGTTTTGCAGGGTATATTAAGTCTACTAATTGTTTACAGAGAATATACAAACAGCAAGCCATTTGGTGTTACAACAGAGACAGTTTGGCAAGCCATTTGCACTGACAAACACAAACAGCAAGCCATTTGCAAACTGCCAGAAATCCTGAAGATAAAGATCAAGATTGATTCTCATGGATTTATTTTAGGGAATATATTGTAAGGAAACTTTATTATATAATACGTATACAATATATTCTAGAGCTCAAATCTTTTTAAATATCTTTCTTTAAAACAAATCATTCAACTTATAGGAGTTTCCTTATTTAAAAGATTTTCTTTCTTCAAAATCTCCTATACACGTTTTCTATCTATACAAACAGAAGGGTTATGTTTTCTACGATTCATCTCTTCCAAACCTTCTGTCAAACGATCACAAGAACGTTGCAAAATCTCTCTAACCAATTGAACGTTGGAAATTGATTTGTAAACGTTTGAAATTGATTGATTGATTTTAGAACGTTGTTTGTGAATCTTTATAAGGTTGCTCTTGTGCTCAATTCGTTTTTAATCAATCAGAGAAGCACACAAAGAATACACATCTCAGTTTTTCATTGCTATATTCATTCGATTCTCTCGAGCTCTTAATATATCATATACGTGCTATATCTTAGAGATTTCATTAGGTTGAGTTGTATTGATTCAAACATTGTATTGTTCAATTTGTATTGAATATTTGCTGTACAAGTTTGGCTTAAAGTTTTGGGTGGGTCGAACTAGACTAGAGAAGGATACTTTGGAAGTATTGCTTAGAGAGTTGGTTCAGCACAGCAAACAGCAAGCCATTTGTCAGCAGGATTGGTAAGGATTAGTTGCTGGGCATATTGGCTAGGGAACAAGGGTTTGGTGAACGTTGCTAGAGAAGTATACTTGGGAAGTATAGCTTAGAGAGCAAGTTCAGAAACAGGTGTTCAGCAAGCCATTTGTCAGCAGCTGGGATAAAAGGGAGATATATTATTGTATCTTGTAATTGGTTTATTTCGTTGATCAGTAATATATTCTCTTACCAAGTTGGTAAGGGACCAGGACGTAGACCATAGGGGATTAGGGGTCGAACCTGGCTAAAAGTTTCTTGTGTTCTTTATTTTCTGCTCTTTACTTACTGTTTGCATTTAGCTTACCATTTCTGCACTTTACTTTACTTATAGCCTTTACATTCATCATACTGTTTACAATCAGCTTACCATTTGTCTCTGCATAAAACTAAATCAGTAAGCTGTTTCTGGTAATTTTTAAAATCGGTTTTAGTTAAACATAGTTAGCCATTTACACCTATTCACCCCCCTCTAAGGGTGCATTTTCATATATCATCATTTGAAAGGTTTTGGTTGTTTGAGTTACATTTCTACTCAATCTTCTGTGCATCAACCTAAATTTTCTGCTAGGGCCTCTCCTTGTATCTTTTTAGGATATCCATATAGTAAGGAGGCTTATAAGTTTTTAAATCTAGAAACCAAAACTATTCACATATCTAGAAATACTATATTTCATGAACAAAATTTTCCTTATCTTCACACTATGTACCTTTATCTACTCCTGATTATTCTGCTCCATCAGATATTACACAGGATAATCCTGATTCCCAGAATGTTGTTCACGACATAGACACAATATCATCTCCTTCACATTGTACAGATTCTTTCACTCCTATATATCATTCTTCAGATTCTAGTACATGAGGTTTTACCCAGAAACTCTAACAGACAAACTAAAGTTCCATCATATGTAAATGACTATATTCACACATATCAGAAATCTTGTGCTACAGCCACTTGTGCATATACACTTTCCAGTTGTGTCTCTCATCACTTACAAATCATTCCCACTGGTTCATGTTGTAATGCTATATCTCTGACTTCTCCACCTACTGGATCAAGTTCTTTTGAAGAAGCTATTAAATTTCGTGAATGGAGATAAGCCATAGCTGTAGAATTTTCTGCTCTTGAAATAATACTTGGGAACTTGTTCCTTTATCACCTGGAAAGAAACCAATATCTTGTAAATGGGCTTTTAGGGTTAAATATCATGCAGATGGGTCTATAGAAAAATATAAGGCTCATTTAGTAGTAAAAGGTTTTACTCAAAAACATGACATTGATTACAATGAGACCTTATCACCTGTTTTTAAAATGACAACCATTAGAACCCTTGTTGATGTGGTAGTAAAGAAAGGATGGCATATGTCACAATTAGATGTAAATAATGCATTCCTTCATGGTGATCTAGATGAAGATGTTTATATGAAACCTCCACCAAGCCTCATTGTTTCAGATTTGAACATTATTTGCAAGCTTTTAAAATCTCTTTACGGTCTTAAACAAGCATCTAGACAGCGGTATTCAAAATTACACTCAGCTTTCCTTTCCATGGGTACTTCCAAGAATGATTACTCCCTGTTTTACAAGAAAAATGGATCTTCTGTGGTGTTCTTAGCAGTATATGTTGATGATATACTGGTTGTTGGGAATGATATGGTTGAAATAATAGATGTTAAGAATTTTCTTGACTCAACATTTAAGATCAAAGACTTACGGAAACTTCACTATTTTCTTGGAATTGAGTTTGATCATGTTCTAAATGGAGTCATTCTCTCACAAAGGAAAATTTGATTTGGATTTACTTAAAGATTTTGATACTCCACAGTCTACTCTAGTGGTAAGCCCCTTAGATTTAAATGTTAAATTATTGCATGACCAGGACTATCATATAGAAAATTGGTTGAAAAACTCAATTTCCCTACACATACTAGACCAGATCTTTCTTTCTGTGTCCAACATCTTAGCCAGTTCATGTCTGATCCCAGACAACCACACTGGGAAGCTGCCCTTCACGTTCTTCGTTATCTTAAAAATAATCCTTCTCAAGGTTTATTTTTCAGTAATTCACCATCTTTCTCTATTGAAGGCTATTGTGATGCAGATTGGGCAGCTTGTCCTCATACAAAGAAGTCTGTTAGTGGGTTTGTTGTTCTTCTAGGTGATAGTATTGTGTCCTGAAAATCGAAGAAGCAACATACAGTTTCATTGTCATCAACAGAAGCTGAATATCAGTCTCTATGAAGAATTACAGCAGAGCTTGCTTGGTTGTCTCGTTTGTTAATAGAATTAAAAGTGCCAAATGTTGTTCCTATCCCTATCAAATGTGACAATCAGGCAGCTATCTACATAGCCAAGAATCCAGTTTATCATAAACGGACGAAACATATTGACATTGATTGCCATTTTGTTCGTGAGAAATTGATGTCTGGTTTAATTTCTCTCAGCTATACTCCTACTTCAACACAGCTAGCTGATGTGTTTACCGAGTCTTTAATAGGTCTTCAACACAATCTAATTTTGTCCAAGTTGGGTGTAAATATTTTACCCTCCAACTTGAAGGGGGGTGTTGGAAGTATTACTTGATTTTATTCTATTAGCTTTGCTAGTTTTAGAAGTCAATAGTATAGTCAACAAATATTCAAGATAGGCCTGTTCACGAACCGAGCCGAGCCGAGCTTTGACCGAAGCGAGCCGAGCTTTGATCTTAACGAACTGAGCCGAGCTTTGATCTTAACGAACCGAGCTGATTTCTTAACGAACCGAGCCGAGCTTTGACCGAACCGAGCCGAACTCGAGTTGTTCACGAACAGCCTCGAGCCAAGCTCGAACCGAGCTCGAGCTTTTCGCGAAAAATTAATTTGGTTGGAGATCTTAGTAGATCACTACTATTCTAACTAGTACTAGTAACTAGTGCTTTGTCACGGATTGTTGTTTTTATTTTTTAAAAAATATTTCTTGACGATCCACCGTACGGATGTCAAGATATATCTAATTTAGTGATATTCCCAAATTTTCAAAAAATAAAAAATTAATTTGGTTGGAGATCTTAGTAGATCACTACTAATTTAATTAGTACTAGTAACTAGTGCTTTGTCACGAATTGTTGTTTCTATTTTTTAAAAAATATTTTTCGACGATCCAACCGTACGGATGTCAAAATATATCTAATTTAGTGATATTCCAAAATTTTCAAAAAATAAAAAATTAATTTGGTTGGAGATCTTAGTAGATCACTACTAATTTAACTAGTACTTGTAACTAGTACTTTGTCACGAATTGTTGTTTCTATTTTTTTAAAAATATTTCTCAACGATCCAACCGTATGGATGTCAAGATATATCGAATTTAGTGATATTCCCAAATTTTCAAAAAATATAAATTAATTTGGTTGGAGATAAAAAAATAAAAAGTAAAAATTTTGATTTTTTTCAAGCTTTAACGAGCCAACGAGCCGAGCTCGAGCCGAGCCGAGTCGATCTCGAGCTGAACCAAACCGAGCTCTTATCGAGCCGAGCTTAACGAACAAAAATCTTGTTCGAGCTCGAGCCGAACCGAGCTTTTATATTGCCGAGCTCGAGTTGTTCGTTAAAAGTTCTATTCGTTTACAGCTCAAATTCAACATGATAATTAGTTAGAAAGTCAACAACAGCTTTTCCCGCCATGTAGATTTGTATATATAGTCCAATGCTTGTACAGAGAACTCACTTGTAACAAACTACTCCCCGTCCCGGTGGATTTTTTACGTTTGCTTTTTGCACGGAGACCAAAAATTATGATTAAAATAAGTGAAGTAGTGGGTGTAATAGTGTATTTTATTGTTAAATTAAGTGAAGTAGTGGGTGTAATAGTGATTTTTTTTAAAAATAAATGAAGTGGTGGGTGTAATAGTGTAAAGTATTGAAAAAGTGGAGTGAAGTAGTGGATGTAATAATGTATTTTATTGTTAAAAGTTACTATTTTTTGGTAATGTAAAGAATTGGTGGGACGTTCCAAAAAGAAAAGTGTAAAGAAATGAATGGGACAGTGGGAGTATTCAATCTTTAAAATGGTTTTCATTTCCAGCTTAGTTCATCTTTTTCAAGTGACCATCACATACAAAACATTTAAATAATTTGTACACATGTGCAACATAAACACATGCAAGTCGACACAGCGTTAAGTTACACAAACTCCCGTGCATGGGAGTACTACAGTCCGCAAACAATGATCAGCTGGGTCCAACAACTGTTAGGATCAAGAAAATTATTACTCAATAATTAGTTAGGTCTCCTAATTGTCTTTTGCGTTTCCAGATTTAGCAAAAGGTTCGGCGGTTGTGATGACTAAGCATAATTCATTAATTATGCTTAGTAGAGAGTGAAGTGTTTGCATTGGTTACATGATCATATGGCATTTGTCATATACAAATATTTACTTTTTATTACGAGTTTATAAAACAAAAAGAAAAAAAAGCGTGAAATCTTTGAAAAAAACTAACTACTTCACTTACACATTGAATTAGTTTGATAATAGTGCTTTAAAAAGATAAAAAGAGGAACGCAGGAAGTGATAGATTTATTGATACTCGAAATACTGGAGTTACAATTTGAAACATTCATATTATGCTTATGCATGGTCTGATCCATACTGATATTAATTAATTAATTAATTAATCAAAGCATGCTGCGCCGGGGAGCTTGCCTGTTTCCCAGTAGCCTGTGAAGCCGCATCATAAGATCCACTTCATCTGCACTGAAGTCACCTCTCTTGAGAGTTGGCCTAAGATAGTTGAGCCACCTCAGTCTACAGCTTTTTCTGCATCTGTTCAACCCTGCGAAAATGTTTTAGTCATTACTAAAACAACACACACATGCATGTTCATACGTAAAAAAAATCAAGTCTTACGTACGCGGAGCAAGAGAGATACCTGCTCTATGAGGAACAAGGTGCCACTTTCCTTCTCCATAAGCGTGGATGCATATTGTTAGAAGAGTATCTTCATCTGAACTCCAGGCACCCTTTCGCAGCTTCAAAGCGTTAACACTCTTCATGGCCTTCGGATGCATACTGCAGTAGTTGCAGACTGAGGATCCAATGCACCTTATATTTATAGACAAATTGGATCGTTTAGCTACCACCAGTTTTACAAATAACTCATGACGTAGCCATTCATTATAATTAAACTTCGACGTGCTTCTCTTTTTGCCACAACTTACATGCACTTAATTTACGAAATATAGACTGAAATTATCATTACATGTAGACTTTTTCTCGTAAACCAAATATTTTATGAAGGATTATTTTTTACATTATCGACAAGCTTAAGCAAAAACAAAATGAGATGTTTAATTAAACCCAGAAACTATAGTAACTTAAAGGCTTAATTATCAAACTCATCACTAAAGTCGTTCAACGATATCAAATTGGTCACTGATCTCCACGGAGTCGACTCACTCAAGTGTTTTAATGATATCAACTTGGTCACTGATGTTAACTACTTAAAATTATTTAACGGAAAACGTTACGGAGTGCCATGTGGTGTGACGTGGTTGCTGACATAATTTTGACAAAAAAAATGAAAAATAAATAAAATAGATTGACGATAGATATGCACGCGCAATTGACTACTCATTCAGACAAAGAAAAAACAAAACAAAACGGGAGTGCAATTTGGGGGAGAAAAACCTAAATCGAAGAGCAGTAATCGATCATTTGTTCGTGTGTTTCGTCCTCAAAACGATTAAATATAGTAAAAATCTAGCTTAATGCCACCTGGACAACGTTTTCCGTTAAATAATTTTAAGGAGTTAACGTTAGTGACCAAGTTGATATCATTAACACACTTGAGTGAGTCGATTGAGACCCCGTGAAGATTAGTCACCAATTTGATATCATTGAACGACTTTAGTGATGAGTTTGATAATTAACCCTATTCTTAAATACGCATTCTTATAATGAAGAAAATATGGAAAAATTCGCGCGATCATATAATTTAAGGTAAGCTGCATTTAAATGATCATAAATATGAAGCGCCATGAAATTCAACGACGACCGAAACTAAGCTTTTCCTACATTTTTGGATTCCGATGTTTCCTTCTCATGTAAGTACGACAGAATAGTGGTCCTTAATTGGATGTAACGGTGATGTTACAATGTTGCGGTACAAGCAATTGGCTGACTAAAGTGCCAATATAGAGTATCGACTTATATATTACCCATCTCATTTATGAATTCTTGGCACTGTATTATCGACTTCTGGACCACATTTATAGAATTTTTGATTTCTTGTGAAGTCACAGACGCCGCTCCGTACATTCTGTGTCCACCGGACCGGGTAGTATGTATACGGGGGCAAGTTCATGCCTAGTGGCGTTGGTGCCTTTAATTTTAGTTTTGAATCCATATAATGAATCTATCGTTTACGTATACGTTCTTTGAGTGTATTGGCTGTGGAAATTTATCCCTAGAGTCGCTTTTGATTTTTTGGATAGTAGTGATAGGGATCCCAAATTTAGTCCCCAAATGACATGGCATGAGTGATTTGGCAAATTGTAATGTTTTAATTGGATGGCCCTGGCGGGCCCATTATAATTATAACCAATCACATTCATTTGGTAACAATTTTTGGTACCCAATTTGATAACTCTAGCATTTTTCTTTTTAGTTATCGTTTTTACTTTACCCATATCTGTAGTATTTGACTTTGTTGATCATCCAATCTTTCTAATAGGGACGCTTTGTCCTTTTACCGGTAGATACGTCTCCTCGGTGCAAAAGTACAAGAAGACAACTTACGCGCTTCAGTACACTACATATACTACTACATCAACTTAGCGAGTTGCCAACATGGCATGTTGGTGCAGTGGTTCACTAACCTCCATTGAAAGAGGTCAGTGGTTCAACTCCTGCGTGTGCGTGAGTTTCTTAGTTTGTATTAGGTTTCCTTTCTGTATTTGTAATTCTGTATAGGGGCATGGTCTGCGTACATCTACCCTCCTCAGACACCATTTTGAGTGGTATTATAACTGAGTAGGTTTCGTTTTTTTTTTTTCGTAGTTAACTTCAGCGAGTTGCATAAATAGAAATTTATTATAATTTTAAAATTTTTCGAATATTTATCTGAATTTTATTTAAAATAAGAAAAATAATAAGTAAAAGCATTAGTATAATAAATATGCCTAACACTATAAGAAACAGAATCTTTTCCGACCGTCATAAATCCGATCAACTTTTTACTGGAGCTAAACCCGACCATTCAGTACAACGGTCGGATTTAAAGTAAACCCGACCACTTAAACCGACCAATATGTCTTGTGGAGCCCATTTTTTTTGACTGACGGGCCACGTACGTCAGTCTAATCCGACCAATAAAACCGACCAATCTTCTTAGTGGATCCCACACGAATACTAAAGAATAAAACCAACCATTTAAACCGACCAACATGTCTTGTGGAGCCCACTTTTGTTGACTGACGGGCCACGTCAGTTTAATCCGACCAATAAAATCGACCAATATTATTAGTGGATCCCACACGATAAAACCGACCATTGCTTCCGATCGTAGATCCTGGCCTTTCCACGTCAGACTAACCCGACCGTTAGGATGGTCGGGTTTATGCGATGCTTAAATTTTTTTTGTAGTTCCCCGTTTTATTTTTATACCGTTATCTCTACACCTCTCTCCAATTAATTCTCTCCTCTCTCCAATTAACTCTCTCTGGTAACTCATCTCTCTCTGGTAACTCATCTCTCTCTCTCTCTCTGGTAACTCATCTCTCTCTGTGTTATATACGTACACACACGCACTGTATCTATATATTCGATTTGGGCTTTTAACTTTATGGATTTATGAATTTGGGGCTAGTAAATTGATTCTCTATTATATGATTTTGTATCTCGAATTTCTTGGTTCGAATTTTGTTCGATTATATGATTTTGTATGTCGGATTTATTGGTTCGAATTATGTTCAATTATATGAGTTAGTGTGGTTGATTTCTTGGTTCGAATTGATGGATTCAAATTTATTTTCGATTATAGGATTTTGTTTGTTGGATTTGTTGGTTCGATTTGACACATTCGAATTTATGTTCGATTTTTATGTAATTTTGTTGTTCATTCTCTTTTTTTTGAATATATAGAGATGGATGGTCAAAATTACCTCTTTCCACGTTTTATGCGCCTTGTCCATCCCAGCGAATATACACCGCAAAATAAAATGTTATGAGTAATGGTCAATTAACATGTACATTTGAATATATAGATATGTATGGCACGTCTTTTTTCCGCAAAGAATACCACCGCCAATTTTAACACGTTTTGGAGCTGAGATGGCAGAAACAGTTATATTCGAGCTTCCTAACGGTGAGAAGACCCATGTGAGATTCGATCGGGAGGATGGGATTTTTAAAAACATATTGGAATTTTTTAAGAAATTTCGGAGCAACTATGGTATATGCGCCGTGTTTACCTACAAGGGCAACAGGATCTTTATGGTAAATGTTTTAAATGAATATCTGACAAAGGTTGAGTATGATCCCCCGACCTATGGTAATTTTTCTATCATTTATCCTTTGTTATATATATATATATATAGCTATCAATTAGTAATTAACTTTACTTTCATTTAGTAATTATTTTTTTATTTTTAGATAAACTTACCATGGTTGGATGTAAGGCTTTTTCAATATGTAAGACTAAAGATGTAGCAGAAAGGGGTTATGTAGTAAGTTAACATTATCTTAATTTTAATGCATTATACGCAATACAATTTTCATCTTTTTTGATATAATTTTGGTTGATCTCATACATATGTACAAATCCAGGGCCTCTCCCCGGCTTTTTTTAAGCGTTTTGCTCATCTTCTACATTCTGAAATTACCGTTACTTTACTAAATGGCCAAACCTTCATTGGATCTTACTCATCGGAAAGCAAGATTTCTGGCTTGAGATTTTTTGAGGAGGGAGACATTATAGTGCTTACTTATCTTGGTGATGGGCGATTTGAAGCAATTTTATTTTGGTCCAAGCCTCGTGGAGAAATCATATTCTGTTAATGAATTCGAAATAGGAATTGTACCATCACATCTCCTGAATTATTGCTATGGAATTGTAAGTTTTTGTTTGTTTTATATTAAAATTTGTATGATTTAATTATTTGGCAGAAAAAGATTTACGATTTTGCAATTGTTTAACTTGTGATTAATGTGTAGGAGCTAGCAGCAAAGTTCAAATCAGTGGCGGAGAAGTTGCATCACAGTGATGTCTTGGAAATTAAGGATGAGCTTAACAGTAAAACGTGGCATGCACTTACAAGTTAAGCAGACCGGTCGACGAATAAGAATTCATCATCGAGCTTGGGTGGGTTTTGCCAAATCGTTAGGGCTAGAAGTTGGAGATGTTCTAGTCTTTACCGGGGGGCCTATTAATCCTAGGAAATTTAGTGTAATTTGCTACAAAAAAAATGGTCCGGATTTGATGGACATTGATGTATGATTACTTTTGGTCCGATTCGATGACTGTGTACCTTAAAAACTATGGTTTGGATTTGTAGACTTTTGGTTTGGATTTGTAAACTATATATGGTTTCATATATTTAAAGATCTTAAGTAAATTTTAATGTTTTAATGATTCTTAATATACTGGATACTGGATGGATAGATAGATTTGATGGATTGATTTTATGGATGAATTGATTCTACTGCATTGATTGTGTTATTAGTACAGCTGGGAACCAGAACTGTTGTGAAAAAAAAATTGCAGGCTTTAAACCGACCGATTAATCCGACTGAAAGACCTAAACCGACCGTTTGTTACCATTGCTCCAATTTATCCGGGTAACACAACTTTTACAAGAATGTCATTGACCACTCGATTGTTACATTTTAAAAATATGGCACAATGCTCTGAAAAGGTCTTTGATTCTTTACTTGCATTGCTTGGTGAAGTTCTTCCTAAGGACCAAACTTTACCGAATTCTTATTACATTATGAAAACAATGATGAAGAAGTTAACTTTGGGATATGAGAAAATTGATGTATGTGAGAATGATTGTATGTTGTACTACGGTGATGATGAGAACAAGATTGTTTGTGACATTTATGGTAAAAGTCGTTACAAGGGTAAAAAAACGGAAGAAGGATACCGAACAAGGTCTTGAGATATTTTCCACTTATCCCTCGTCTACAGAGATTGTATATGTCAGAGCATACCGCTAAACACATGACATGGTACATAAAAAGGAAAACAAAGCCGGGAGAACTTAGTCACCCTGCAGACGGAGATGAGTGGAAAGAATTTGATCGTCGTTATCCAAGATTTGCAAGGGGGAGTAGGAATATCCATCTTAGACTTGCAACCAATGGCTTTTGCCCTTTTAGCAATTCTGGGAAAAAGGTGTACTCGGTGTGGCCGGTGATAGTGGTGGTCTACAATCTTCCTCCCTCAATGGGAATAAAAAAACCATACACTTTTATGCCTCTTTTAATTCCCGGTGAAAAGAGTCCGACCAAGAATTTAAACGTGTACCTTAGACCTCTCATAAATGAATTAAAGGAGTTGTGGGATGTAGGGGTGGAAACATTTGATCAATCATTAAAGCAAAATTTTACCTTGAGGGCGGCGGTTATGTGGACAATAACCGATTTTCCTGGGTTAGGTATGGTTACCGGATGGTCAACACATGGAAAACTCTCATGTCCGGTTTGTGGTGAAAAAATTCAAGGAATTCAATTGAAAACATGTGGAAAATATAGTTTTTTTTTGTACAAATCGTTGTTTCTTACCCGAAGATGATCCTCTCCATCTTCCAAGTACTAAGTTTCCAAGTGAAGAAAAAAGGGTGTTTGTTGGTCGCTCAAGTGGTGAGACTTTGAAGAATTTTTGTGAAAATTTAGAATTTCCACCACTCGGAAGAGAAAACAAAAATAAGAAAAGTCTCGGTTTCGGAGTTGATCACAATTGGACGCACATTTTTAATGTTTTTTGAGTTGCCATATTGGTCATCACTAAAGATGCGTCATTGTATCGATGTCATGCACACCGAAAAAAATGTGTTTGACAATATTTTTTATACTATCATCAATGATACAAACAAGATGAAGGATCACAAGAAGGCAATGACCGATTGCAAGTTGATGAATGTTTTGCCCGAGTTGTGGATCGAAGGTGGAAAAAAAACCAAAAACACCTTTTACACTCACAAAAAAACAACGAAAACTCATGTGCACTTTCGGATGGTTATGCATCAAATATAGGCCGTTGTTGTAAAGAGAATTGTACGTTTTCGGGGTTCAAATCACACGATTGTCATATTATCATGCAAAAGTTGTTGCCGCATGCGATTCCTGAGCTTCTACCTCCATATATTGTTGATGCATTATCTTCGCTTTCAAATTTCTTTCAAGACATTTGTTCTTCTACCTTAATTCGAGATGATTTAAAATTGTTGGAAAAGTCTCTAGTCCGAACGATGCTCGTGCTAGAAACATTTTTTCCACCAAGTTTTTTTAATTCAATGGAGCACTTGGTACTACACTTGGCCGAAGAATGTAGGTTAGGAGGCCCCGTTAATTATCGTTGGATGTATTTTGTTGAGAGAATGATGGGATATATGAAGTATAAGGTTCGTAATAAGGCAAGGGTTGAAGGTTCAATTACAGAACGTTATGTAGAAGAGGAGATGTTGAATTTTTTCTCATTCTACTTTGATTCTAAATCAGTCACGGTTCATAATCAATTACGTCATAACGAGGTTGTGTGTGGCACAAATGATAAAAATGAACTCGAAGTGTTCATATATCCTCTTAGTACCACGGGAAAGCACAAAAATGCATATTTGATGGATGAAGAACGTTTACTTGCGGACGAATATGTTTTCATGAACTCACCCGAAGTTCAACCTTACATACTAGAGTATAAAACTCACGTGAAAGAAGAACAACCAAACACAACACCGGAAGAATTTGAGAGATTGTTAAAAACCGAATTTAAATCATGGTTTCGCACAAAGGTTGAAAACGATGATGTGAACGGTCCGCGTTTTAGATCCTTACTTCTGGGACCAGCAAAATTGGCAATGTTTTATGAAATTTGCACCGTTAATGGCTACAAATTTCATACTAAATCTTCTTCAAGTGCTAGTTCGGGAGTTATGGTCAAATGTAGTTCACATAATAATGTCTTAAATGATTATTATGGTCAATTGCAAGAAATCATCAAGCTTATTTATCAAGGTTGAAAACAAGCTAGTTTACTTGTTTAAATGTGACTGGTTTGATAGTGCCGGATCTGGTGTGCGGATTGACCGAAATCGTGTTATTACAGTTGATGTAAGTTCACTCAATCAAATGAGAAATTTATCTTGGCTAGTCAAGCTAGTCAAGTGTATTATGCTCCTAGTGTGTAGTATCCACAAGGTAACATATATACGGTTATTAAAAGTAAAAGTCGTCCATTTGATGAATCGATAAATTCATGTAGAGAAGAAGAAACCTTTCAAGAAAATCAATCGAGACCTTCATTTTCTTTATTTGTTGATTTCGCTCAATATGCGCCTATGACACAAAATCACCAACAAGAAGAAGACGAAGAAGAGGAAGAGGAGGAGGAAGAAAAAGAAGAAGAAGAGAATAATGAAGAAGGAGAAGAAGGAGAAGGAGAAGAAGGAGGAGAAGAAGAAGAAGATGGTGATGATGATTTCGATTATGATTACATATAAAAAAATTGTATTTTAATTAAGTATAATACGATGTTTGTAATTATAACTTAATGCAATTCATTAGATTGGATTAATTTTATGTATGAATAGGTGATTGTACTTGTTCAGGGTTGGGTTGTTGGAATTTATTGCGTTGATTGTGTTATTGGTACAGCTCGGAACCAGAACTACTGTTAAAAAAAATTGCAGGCCTTAAACCGACCGAGTAATCCGACTAAAGGGCCTAAACCGACCGTTTTTGACCATTTCGTACCCAGTTAACCCGACCGTATTCATACAACAATGGTCGGTATAATTTGGTCGGTTTAATAGCTCTCTGATCAAAATCCGACCAACGTGGTCGGTACCTAAACCGACCAATAAAACCGACCACAATTAGTAATAAATATTTATTAAATATTAATATTAAATATTAAATATTAAAAAAAATATAATATTTAATATTAATTATAAAAATCTAATATTGAATAAAATATGTAATATTATTAAAAAATAATATAACTACAAGAAACACATTCATTCATATATATTCAACAAATTGACTTATGGTAATCCGTGTGATAATTTAAGAGGTTTAACTGTTCAGAAATGACCATACAAAACCGACCGCTTCGTCAAAGAGTTAGTCGGTTTAGGTTGTGGGAAATCGTTGTTCAATGCATCTGGTAATCTGTGCGGTTATGGGAAATGAATGGGTGAAACCATTCAATGAAGGGGCGTTATGATATGCCTATAAATATCATGTAGTTTCATCACTTTTCTTCTCATTATTACATATTGTAATTTCTCTCTATAATATTGGTAATGTATATGCATGTATATTATATATGAAGTGTATATATTCTCTCTTTTGTAGTTTCATCACTTTTCTTTTCTTTATCTTGCAGTTATGGATTCGAGCAAGAAGGCCGAGTCGAAGACAAAGTTAAAAGAAGAGTTAAAAGATGCAAGGATGGAAAACAAGTTGCTCGAAGACAAAGTTGTTGAACTGGAGGTGCGGGTGGAGGAACTCGAGCAGGCTTTGGAGGAGGCAAAAATGGAGATGCATTATTTAAAGAAATTGTATAATCACGAGTTTCCTTGATTATGTAATTTTATTTTTATTTTGATTATGTATTTTAAAGACTTTTATTCATTCGGACTGTGTTGATTTATTGGTTTTGTTTAGACTTTTACTGTATTTTAATTGTTCATTTTTTTAGGCTGCAGTTCTGGTCTCAAAACCACTGCAGCCTAAAAAAATAAAAATTGCAGTCTAAAACCGACCGCTAACTCCGACTGTACGTCCAAAACCGACCAATTCTGACCATTGCGTTCCCAGTAAAACCGACCGTATTCATAATCATAGTAACATGGTCGGTTTTACTGGTAAAGTGTCAAAAATTTTTCTACACACCCATATTAAAACCGACGAAAGAAACCCTAGTGGTCGGTATAATAACCAACCGTAATGGTCGGTTTTTTGCTAATGTCATAAATAGTAAAACAACCATTCTCATTTCAAAGATTTTCAGCCACTTTTTTATTATTCTTTTTTCTAAATATGATTAGTACTAAGTTTTATGATTTAATTAAACAAATATAATTTTTTTTAATAAATTTACATAATTTTCAATAATTATATATTATTTTAGGCAATAAAACTTAATAAAAATAACAAACAATTAAATTTACCAACTTAATAAATATTAAAATTTTCTAATTTCATAGTGTTGACTTTCTTCACAAGAAACAACATTGAAAAATGTTTTCATATTATTTAAAAAAAAATCTAATAGTGTAATTAATGCATAATTAAGTGTCATCTTAAAAAAATATTTGTCAAATAATATAATAATATAATTTTGACCAATTCTCGAACTATTTACGTTGTATTGTATATAAAGTAAAGTTATGTCTTCAAAAATCTTATTTAACAACATTTAAGATATGGTTTATGGAGAAACCAGAATATCAGAATTACAAAATAATACAATTCGTAGCCATTATTTAAGAAAATGTCCAAAGTTATCCTTTGTCAATATTTTTGAAAAAAATATGTTACAAACAAACCTTACGGATTAAGTGTTTAAAATGACTAAGCATAAATATTGATCATTTTAATAATTAAGTGTTTTAAATTTTTTTATAGTATTTTTAATAAATTTGAAAATTATTATATATAACCGACTAATTTGGTCGGGTTTAAATGGAGGGAAACGAAAATATTCTAATTTTCAATGAAATACGGTCGATTTTAAAATGGAGGGAAACGAAAATATTCTAAATTTCTGTAAATTTTCAGTATCGCGCCAATATTAAAACTGACCATTCTAAACCGACCCGTGTAAAAGTTAACAGTCGATTTTGTGACTGATTAGGGTAAATTTAGCCGCATTTTCCCCTTTTCTTTTTATCTCTTTACTCCCATTTATCTCTTTTCTCCCTCAAGTCTCAACTGTCAAAACTCAACAATGTGGGTCTCAATTATGTGATTTCTCTACTGATTGCACTTGTGTCTTGCTGCTTAAGCACGTACTCATCCGCTGCCGAAAATCCCAAAAAAATGAGGAATCGAAGAGATTTAAGTAATAGGTTTGTAAGTGGGTTTTGAGGATGGGGTTCCGTGGAGGTATCTACTTGTTTTCAAGCATGGTTGTCTCGATTTTACAACTTGTTTGTATTTACTTATTCCAATTTTATTTGTTTTCATGGTTTAATTACTTGCATATATTTATATATATCTACTTGTTTCCATGGGTTTTATTTGTCTAATTCTTACTTGTTTACTTCTTTTTTGGTATTTATTTTGCTTTTATATATGAAATTTGTTTCCAAATGACTTTATTTCTAGATAATTTTCGAAATGGGTTTTGTTTTCGTAATGGGGTAATGACTTTGTTTTGTTTTGTTTAAGTAACTGTTGTGCCCAAAATCACCATGGGCTAGATTTAGGCCCATTAGGCCTGAAGATTTAACCCACGAAAGCAAGAAGATAGATCTAGTACACGATATGAAGAATTAGATATGAAGAAATGAGCATCAGACAGAGAAATGATCAAGAAACTATGAATACCAGGAGGTTCCTAAAGGTCTGGAAGCTGAGTAAACCATCCGAAGACCAGGTTCCCTTAAGCAGAAGAGTTCGAATTAATACAGTTGCAGCCACAAAATGAGGTAAGAACATACAAAGATATTAAATGAGTCATCCAGCCTAACATGTTTGTTATTTGCGCAGGTATAGGTACCTATAAAGAGGTCCCTGAATAATGTGTCCCGAAGTAAGGAGGTTCCTGAGAAACAGGCTCCTGTAATATAGGTTTCTGAGCACCAGGTTCCTAAGCATGATCAACAGAACGTTCTAGAAGCTATCTAGAACAGATAAACGCATTATTATTGGAGTATAATTCTAGGGCGCAGATGATCCTAGAATATCTCCAATAATCGAGAGAATTAGAATGGGGTACGAACTCGAGTTCTACTCTATTCCCACAACTAGTTTGTAAAAGGCTCTAAAGGAACCTGAGTCCTATACGAACTAGGTAATCGAATACAGCTATTCCAGTAGAGACAGAGTTGCATTAGAACTACGTGAGCTTGATTCCTATATAAGGATACGTAGGCACCTTGAGGGGGGGGGGGACGGATAACAGCTCTCTAATTTTCTCTAAAGGCATCTGAGATTATTGGAGATACCCTTAAGCTCAGCTCAACCCCATAAACACAACCCAAACCATCCATTGGACAGTTGATCGTTAGCTTTACAACTCATCGAGAACCTCATAAAAGTTGTTACAAAATCCACTCATCAACATTGGCGCTAGAAGGAGGGGAGTTAACATCTTAAGAGTGGAAAGATGGCAGGCGACTCAGATAGCGAAGCAACCCGTTCTGTGGAGAAAACTCATGACGGGGATGAACGTGTTCCCCAAGTAAAGAAGGTTACCTCGGCAGATGTATTGGAGGTTCTGAAGACCTTTGGAGAACGATTGTCAACTTTGGAACAAGCTTCAGGAAAGAAGAAAAAGAAGACAAAAAAGGGAAAGAAATCGAAGGTTACTCCAAAAAAGTTAGATTTTGAGGACAAGGAACTGGGAGAAGAAGAAGAGATTCCGAAAGAGGGGGAAGAACCAAAGCAGGATGGTGATGAAGAAGAACAAGGTAATCCTGAGAAGAATAAGACTCCTGCTAGGAAGGTGCAATCCCAGGTTCGTACTGAGTCTAAAAAGAAGGTTAAAAAAGGCGGTTCCTCGCACAAGAAGAAAGACAAGGAGCCGTCTGTTGAGATAATCGAGGATGAGGAAGCAGATTCAGATGAGACAAGTAAGGAGTCTAGTACGGCAGAATCACAGGACGATGAAGGAGTAAGTAAGCAAGCCAAAATAGATGTTGTTGGAGAGGTAACTGCTGAAGATATCAAGAAGATACTTACCCAACTCAAGGATGAGAAGAATCTTGCTGCTAGACCCATAATTGCTTCTCCTTTTACCAAGAAGGTTCGAAAATCAGCTTTACCTAGGTCCTATAGACCTTCGAATGAATTGAAGTTTGATGGAACCACGGATCCTATTGAGTACCTAAGTCGTTTCGACACAGAGATGGATGTTTATCAGGTGAAGGATGCCACTAGGTGTAGGTTACTTGCTGTAACCCTACAAGGGGGAGCTCATCAATGGTTCAAGAGGTTGCCTGCTAATTCTATTGGCTCCTGGGAGAGTATGGGTAGGCTCTTTGTAACTCAGTTTAGGGCATCAGTAGCGTTTGCACCACCTACCAATACCTTAGCCAACATCAAGCAGAAACCTGGTGAGACGTTGACAGAATATTTTAAGAGGTTCAATGCAGTGGTTCCAAAGGTTAGGAAAGCATCTGAGGAGACTATAAAGAATTTCTTGATAGCTGGAGTCAAAAGGGGTTCTAATTTTTGGAAAGATTTGCAAGGGAAGGAACCTGAAACCCTAGCGGATTTCTATTCTCAAGCGGAGTCTTTTCGTTTGGTTGAAGAGTCTTTAGCTGATTTAAAGAAGGGTCCAGATTATGAGAAGCAAGGTGGATGGTCAGGAAATAAGAGGTCAAGGCCAAGAAGTCCTAACAACCGTGACAATAAAAAGGTGGTTAGTCGAACATCTCAAGTCAAGCCTGAGGTGTAAGCTGTGAATCCTACCAGGTCTGCTATGAACCAGGTGCCACCACCAGCTTCCTACAATAATTTCAAGAAGGAAAGACCTGTTTATGAGACTTTTACCCCTCTAGTAGCTCCGATTGATCATATTTATGCTGTGAATGAGAAGTCATCCTGGTTTAGGAAGCCTCTCAGAACGGGACCTCCTGGGAATAAGAATGAGCGTCCCTATTGCGATTTCCATGACAACAATGGGCACAATACTGCAGATTGTCGCCATTTGAGGGATCTCATTGAAACTTTGATTAGACAAGGACAGTTGACTGAATGGGTAGCTCAGGAAGGAAAGAAGTACAGAGAGGAGAAGATGCAAAAGGTGCCAGAACCTGTGCCGATAGAAGGACCACCTAAAAATGGATGCATACGAACTATCATCGGAGGTCCACATGTGGGAGGAAGTGGTAGAAATGCCATGGAAAGATATACCAGAGAGGCTAGGGAGCGTCCATTAACCAATGTTTGTAATCTGTCACGGAGGTCGCCCAGATTATTTGAAGGGGATGATGTAGATATTACTTTTACTAAAGAGGATGCTTCTTGGGTGCATCATCCTCACACAGATGCTTTGGTAATTGAAGCAGGAATCGGGTCTTATGAGGTTCATTGAGTGCTAGTGGATAATGGAAGCTCTGTAAATCTATTGTCGTATTCAGCTTTCAAGAAGATGCATTTTCTGGATAGAGATTTAACTCCAACAAAGGATACTCTGTATGGTTTTACCAATAATCAAGTCCCATTCAAAGGTAAGATTCGTTTACCAGTGACTCTAGGGGATAAGCCTTGTTGCATTACGCAGTTGTTAGAGTTTATTGTTATAGAGGACAACATGAATTATAATGCTATCCTTGGGAGACCAATTCTGAAAGAGATGAGGGTGGTAACCTCGATTTATCACCTAACTATGAAGTTTCCAACACCATGTGGCATTGGTATAGTTCGAGGTTGTCAATATGAGTCAAGAGAATGCTACACAAAGGCTTTGCAACATGCTGCTAAGGCTGCCAAGTTACCAGAGCCAATGGATGAGGTTCCTGACGATTTTCCAGGAAAGAATCCGGATGATATAACGGTTGATTTGCGTAGCCAGCCATTAGAGGGTTTCGTACCAGCATCATGCAGTATGCATGGTGAGAATTGAAGAAGTCACAGAAGAGGAACCTCATGTCGAGATTCTAGTTTTTCAGGGGCCGGATACCCCATGTTTACTCTTGAAAAGTGCACCCCTTATTGACGATGATGGTGATGTGTGTATGACAGAAGAATTGGATTCTAAAAATTCTCAAAAATTCAAACACAGTGGAAATAGTGAGGATAGTCAACCAGTTGCTAAAAGGAGGAATGTCATGAAGGAAGCACCTGTATCACCTATTGTGGAAGAACTTCAAGGAGATTCAATTGCAGAGATGGATATAGATTTGGATCCACGAATGCCAGAAACGGTGGTAAAGGCTGGACCAGCTGGTGAAACACATGATGTGAAGATAAATGATAAAGATGGTACGAAGGTTTTGAAGATTGGAGCTCATTTGGAACCTACTTTGAAGGAATCCCTTATTTCCTTCTTGAGTGAGAATTTGGATGTTTTTGCTTGGTGCCATGCAGACATGGAGGGAATAGATCCAAAGGTTATGTGCCATAAGTTGAATTTTGATCCAGAGAAAAAAGGCGTAAGACAAAAGCTGTTGATGAGGTGGCCTATGCATCTGAGAAGTAAGTTCGAGTGGACCGAGGAATGTGAGATAGCTTTTGGAAAACTGAAAGAACATTTGGGAAGTCCTCCTTTGCTAGCTAAACCTGTTGATGGAGAGACATTGGTGCTCTACTTAGCGGTGTCGAAATATTCTATCAGTGCAGTTTTAGTTCGAGAGGAAGATGGACAGCAGAGTCCGGTTTATTATGTCAGTAAGAGGTTGCTTGATGCAGAAACGAGGTATACAGGAATGGAGAAATTGGTGTATGCTCTAATTCTAGTTCCAGGAAGCTGTGACCTTATTTTCAGGCACACAAGATTGAAGTGCGAACCTCGTATCCACTTAGACAGGTGATGCATAGGCCAGAAACTTCAGGAAGAATGTTAAAGTGGACTGTGGAATTGGGGCAATTCGACATAGAGTATAGGCCCAAGATAGCAATTAAAGCCCAAGCTCTGGCAGATTTTTTGATTGAGTTCCCACCTCATATGGAGGTTACTGGCCAGGAGGTACCGAAAGAGTTTGAAAAAGAACAGATAGAAGATGATAATTGTGCACCCAGGTGGACATTGTATGTAGATGGAGCTGCTAACAGTAATGGATCAGGTGCAGGCATAGAGCTGGTCAGTCCGGAAGGACATAGATTGAATTGTTCGATTCATTTCGCTTTTAGAGCCACTAATAACGATGCAGAGTATGAGGCACTAATTGCAGGGCTCAAGCTAGCATTAGAGATGAAAGTCGAGAATATCAGAGTGTTCAGTGACTCAATGCTATTGGTGTGGCAAATTCGAGATGGATTCCAGGTGAGAGGTCCACGAACAGACTTGTATTTGAGATATTCCCAAGACTTACTTGCAAGGTTCAAAGAAGTGAAATTAGATCAGATACCTCGAGGGCAAAACACAAATGCAGATGCATTAGCTAAGTTAGGTTTGCAGAGAGAATCCACATTGCTTGGTGTGATTCCCCTTCAAATTCAAGAGCAACCTAGTGTATTTAAAGAAGAGGTAATGGATATTGAATTTCCAGTTGAAGACTCATGGATGACTCCCGTTTATAATTACTTAGCAAAAGGGGAGATACCTTCCAATCAGGATGAGGCCAAAAGGTTGAAGTATCATGTTTCCAAGTATGTCCTTTATGATGGGGTTCTATACAAACGAGGTTTCAATCATCCTCTGCTTAAATGTGTAGCAGGAGAGCAGTGCAGATATATTCTCGAAGAGATTCATGAAGGCATGTGTGGGAATCACTCGGGGGGTGGTTCTCTAGCTTTGAAAGTTCTTCGACAAGTATACTTCTGGCCAACCATTAAAACAGATGCATACAAATTTGTACAGGCATGCGACAAATGTCAGAAGTTTGCAAATTGAATAGCCGATCTGTAGCCCATATTAAACAGACTGTCAGCCCGTGGCCATTTGCAGTTTGGGGGATAGATCTCATTGGGGAGCTTCCAATAGGAAAGGGTGGAGTAAAATATGCAGTGGTAGCAGTTGATTACTTCACAAAGTGGGCAGAAGCAGAGCCACTTGCTAAGATTACAGCATTGAAACTAACTGAATTTGTTTTTCTAGCAATAATTTGCAGGTTTGGTCTCCCCCAGAAGCTGATATCTGACAATGGGAAGCAGTTTGATAGTAAAGAGTTTAGAGGATTGTGTGAGCAGTTTGGAATTCAGAAGGCATTTTCAGCAGTGTACTATCTGCAGAGTAATGGGCAAACTAAAGCTGTGAACAAAATTATCAAGCATACTTTGAAGACAAGGCTGGAAGATAATAAAGGAAGCTGGCCTGAGGAGCTCCCTGGAGTTTTGTGGTCGTACAATACCACTCCAAGAACTACAACTGGTGAGTCCCCTTTCACTCTCACTTATGGTTGTGAAGCTATGGTACCTGTGGAAGTTGGGACAGGTTCTTTGAGAAGAAAGCATTATGATCCCGAGAACAACGAGGTCAATCATAGGCTTTACTTAGATATGATCGAAGAGTTGAGGACAGATTCGCATGTGAAGTTAGCAGCATATCAGCAAAGAGTTCGAAGGTATTACAACAAGAAGGTAAAAGCAAGACCTTTTAGAGTTGGAGACCTAGTTTTGAGGAAAGTTATGCCAAACACCAAAGTTCTAGCGCATGGAGCTTTTGGAGCGAATTGGGAAGGACCTTACCAGATAAAGTCAGCCATTTGGGAAGGAACCTACCACTTGATGGACATGAATGGGAACCTCATTCCGAGAGCTTGGAATGCGGAGCATCTCAAGAAGTATTATCAGTAATTCTCTTTTATTATGCTTTCTTAGGAAAAGTATGGCTCTTTCAGCCCAAGAATAAAGGTAGCTTATTAGTTATAGCTGCCCAGAATTGTTGATTCCAGTATTTTAATTTTGCATGTAATCGGGGGGTACTTGATGTGAACCTTCCTATTTGCAAGACAGTTTTCTTTATTGAGCATTGATAGCTCTGCGTTGAATTTGTTGATTGCAGTATTGATGATTACAGCTTCCTAATAGTTCTTTTACGTAACAATAATTACCCAAAAGAACTGGGGGGTAGTATTCCTACTTAGACAATATTGTGCATGATATGATTAGCCTTTCATATGCCAATTTGAAATTTTTAAGTGCTTGTTTTAGTACTTGTAAAACAGGTTACTGTTGTGCCCAAAATCTCCATGGGCTAGATTTAGGCCCATTAATCAATAGGGTCCGATCCATACAAGCTAGAAGAATGATCCAGTACGAGTTATGAAGATCAAATAGAAGAAATGAATAAGGAAGTATGAGTATTAGGAGGTTCCCAATGGTCAGGAAGCTGAGTTGAGCACTCGAAGACCAGGTTCCTCCCAGCCGAGGAGTTCGAATTAGCATAACAACAGCCATAGAGGTGATAAAAGCATATAAAGAGTTATCCAATCTAACTAGTTTATTATTTGTGCAGGTACTAACACCAAAAGGGAGGTCCCTAAGTGATATGTCCCGAAATAAGGAGGTCCCTGAGAAACAGGCTCCTGAAATGTAGGTTCCTGAGCACCAGGTTCCTACGAGTTGCCAACAGAAAGTTCTAGAAGTCATCTAGAACAGATAAACGAATTGGTATCTGAGTATAATTCTAGGGCGCAGATGATCCTAGAATAACTCTAACCAATGAGAGAATCATAAGTGGGGTACGAACTCGAGTTCTACTCCACTTAGCCAAACTAGTTCGTGAAAGGCTCTAAAGGAACCTGAGTCCAACACGAATTAGATGACCGAATGCAGCTATTCCAGTAAGAGACAGAATCATATTAGAACTACGTGAGCTTGATCCCTATAAATACAAGGGTACGTAGGCACCTCAGGGGACGACGCATTAAGTTCTCTAATTTTCTCTAAAGGCACCTGAGATTATTGGAGATACCCTCGAGCTCAGCTCAACCCCCACAAACACAACCCAAACCTTTTCATAGGACGGTTGATCGCTAGCCTAAACAACTACCTATAAACCTCACATAAGTTGATTACGAAATCCACTCATCAACATTGGCGCTAGAAGGAGGGGTTAGTTAATATCTTAAGAGTGGAAAAGATGTCAGGCAACTCGGATAGCGAAACAACCCGTTCTGAACGACAGATTCATGAGGAGAACACATCTCCTCCCAGAGCACCGAAGGTTACTAAAGCAGCCATGATGGAAATCTTAAAGACTGTGGGAGAACGTTTGTCGACTTTGGAGCAGGCTTCAAGCAAAAAGAAGAAAAAGAAGGCAAAGAAAGGCAAGAAGTCGAAGGTTACTCCGAAATAGTTGAATTTTGAAGAATCTGAGAATGGAGAGGAGGTTCCAGACGATGGAGGAGAACCGAAGCAAGATAATGGTGAGGAAGATATGGAGAATCCTGAGAAGAGTAAAACTGGTAGCAAGGGCCATACAGGGTCCAAGGAAAAGAAGAAAACCAAGATTGGAGGTTCCTCAAAGAAAAAGAAGAAAGATAAAGACCCATCTGTCGAGATAATCGAAGAAGAAAGCACGGATTCAGATGAGGATACTGAAGAATCAAGCGCAGCAGAGTCGCAAGAGGAAGAAGGAACGAGTAAGAAGACAAAGGCGGAAGCTACTGGGGAGGTGACAGCAGAGGATGTCAAGAAAATTTTGGCTCAACTCAAGGACGAGAAGAATCTTGCTGTGAACCCTATAACAGCTTCTCCTTTCACCAAGAAGGTTCGAAAGTCGGCTCTGCCTAGGTCTTACAGGCCTTCGAATGAATTGAAATTCGATGGGACTACTGATCCCATTGAATACCTTAGTCGTTTTGACACAGAGATGGATGTTTATCAAGTGAAGGAAGCCACCAGGTGCAGGTTACTGGCTGCGACTCTACAGGGCGGAGCCCATCAATGGTTCAAAAGGTTACCTGCAGATTCGATTGGTTCTTGGGCAAGTATGGGGAAGCTCTTTGTCACTCAATTTAGAGCATCTGTTGCATTTGCACCACCAACCAATACCTTAGCCAATATCAAACAAAGACCTAGTGAAACGTTGACAGAATATTTCAAGAGGTTTAATGCGGAGGTTCCTAAAGTTAGGAAAGCATCTGAGGAAACAATAAAGAATTTCTTAATTGCTGGAGTCAAAGGAGGCTCAGATTTTTGGAAAGCACTGCAGGGAAAAGAACCAGAGACGTTGGCAGATTTTTATGCCCAGGCAGAACCCTTTCGTCTGGTGGAGGAGTCTCTAGCTGAATTAAGGAAGGATCCAGATTTTGTAAGGCAAAGTGGAAGCAAGAGGTCGAGACAAAGAAGCCCCAATGGTCGTGACAATAAAAAGGTGGTTAGTCGCACATCCCAGGTGAAGCCTGAAGCTGTGAACCCACCTAAACCTGTCATGAGTCAGGTACCGCCACCAGCTTCCTATAACAACAATAAACATGAGAGACCTATCTATGAAACTTTCACCCCTTTGGTAGCTCCGATTGATCATATTTACGCAGTGAATGAGAAGTCCTCATGGTTTAAGAAGCCTTTCAGAACCGGTCCCCAGGGAATAAGAACGAGCGCCCATACTGTGACTTCCATGATAATAATGGGCATAATACTGCAGATTGTCGTCACCTCAGAGATCTAATTGAAACTCTAATCAGACAAGGGCAATTGAGTGAGTGGGTGGCTCAGGAAGGAAAAAAGTATAGAGATGAGAAGACTCAGAAGACACAGACACAGGAACCTGTTGTGATGGAAGGACCACCTAAGGCTGGGTGCATACGCACAATTATAGGAGGTCCCCACATTGGAGGAAGCAGCAGGAATGCCATGGAAAGGTATACCCGTGAGGCTAAAGAACGTCCTTTAACCAGTATTTACAATCTGTCACAGAGGTCCCCAAAGTTGTTCGAAGGAGAGGATGCAGATATTACCTTCACTGAAGAAGATGCTTCCTGGGTACATCATCCCCATACTGATGCTTTGGTTGTTGAGGCAGGAATTGGGTCTTATGAGGTCCATCGAGTGCTAGTTGATAATATATGGAAGCTCTGTAAACTTGCTATCTTACTCAGCTTTCAAGAAGATGCATTTTCTGGATAAAGATTTAACTCCAACAAACGATACCTTGTACGGATTCACTAACAATCAGGTTCCTATCAAAGGTAAGATTCGTTTGCCAGTAACTTTAGGTGATAAACCATGCTGCATTACACAGTTGGCAGAATTCATCGTTATAGAAGAGAATATGAATTACAATGCTATTTTGGGAAGACCCATTTTGAAGGAGATGAGGGTAATAACCTCCATTTACCACCTCACTATGAAGTTCCCGACACCAAATGGGGTTGGTGTAGTTCGAGGATGTCAGTATGAGTCTAGAGAGTGTTATACCAAAGCTTTGCAACATGCTGCTAGAGCTGCTAAATTGCCTGAACCTATGGACGAGGTTCCTGATAGTTTTCCAGGAAAAAACCCAGACAAAATAACGGTCGACCTGCGCGGTTCGCCTTTGGAAGGTTTTGTGTCAGCATCCTGTAGAGCTATAAGAATTGAAGAGATCATAGAAGAGGAACCTCATGCTGAGATTCCAGTTTTTCGGGGACCAGATACCCCCTACTTACTGATAGAAAGTGCACCCCCTGCGGACAAGGATGGTGACGTGTGTATGGTAGAAGGATTGGATGAAGAAAAATCCCGAAAACTGAAACATAATGGAAGCAATGAAGACAGTCAGCCAGCATTAAAGAGAAGGAATGTCATGTACGAAGAGCAGGAACCGTCTACCGTCCAGGAACCTCAAGAGGACTCAACCACAGAGATGAAGGTAGACTTAGATCCTCGAATGCCAGAAACCATGGTTAAGGCTGGACCAGCTGGTGAAATTCTGGATGTGATGATCAATGACAAAGATGGTACAAAGGTGTTGAAGATTGGAGCTCAACTCGATCCAGCCTTAAAGGAATCTCTCATTACCTTTTTGGGCAAGAACCTGGATGTGTTCGCATGGTGTCATGCAGATATGGAAGGGATAGATCCAAGGGTCATGTGTCATAAGTTGAATATTGATCCAGAAAAGAAAGGAGTGAGACAGAAGCGAAGACCAGTTAGTGGAGAAAGAGCTCAGGCATTGAAAGAAGAGGTCGACAGATTATTGGATGCAGGATTAGTTAAAGAATCTTTTTACCCAGTATGGTTGGCAAATCCTGTTTTGGTAAAGAAACCTAATGGAAAATGGAGAACCTGCGTGGACTTCACAGATCTCAACAAAGCATGCCCAAAGGACAGTTTCCCACTACCACGGATTGATCAGTTAGTGGATGCAACAGCTGGACATGCCCTCCTTAGCTTCATGGATGCATATTCAGGTTACAATCAAATCCCTATGTATGAACCTGACCAAGAGCATACTTCTTTTATTACGGATAGAGGTCTTTATTGCTATGTATGTATGCCATTTGGATTGATTAATGCTGGAGCCACATATCAACGGTTAGTGAATATGATGTTTAAAGACCAAATTGGCCATACTATGGAAGTATATGTGGATGATATGCTAGTTAAGTCTAAGGAAGCTGTTGACCATGTGAAGCACTTAGAAGAAATGTTTGGGATCTTGCGGAAGTACAGAATGAAGCTGAACCCTCAAAAATGTGTGTTTGGGGTAGAATCAGGAAAGTTTCTGGGTTTCATGGTAAACCACAGGGGTATCGAAGCCAACCCAGCCAAGATTAAAGCATTGATTGATATGAGGTCTCCGAGAACTGTGAGAGAGGTTCAGTCTCTTACAGGAAGGGTTGCAGCCTTGAATAGATTCATTTCGAAGTCCACTGATAAGTGTCAGGAGTTCTTTAAAGCTATAAAGAAAGGAAGCAAATTTGAGTGGACTCCAGAATGTGAGATAGCGTTTGGAAAGTTAAAGGAGCATTTGGGGAGCCCCCCACTGTTAGCTAAACCTGTGGATGGAGAAACATTGGTACTTTATTTGGCTGTATCAGAGTATTCCATTAGTGCAGTTCTGGTTCGAGAAGAGAATGGACAGCAGAGCCCAGTTTACTATGTTAGTAAAAGATTACTTGATGCAGAAACGAGGTACACAGGAATGGAGAAGCTAGTTTTCGCATTGATTCTGGCTTCCAGGAAGCTGCGACCTTATTTCCAAGCTCATAAGATTGAGGTGAGAACCTCATATCCACTTAAGCAAGTGATGCATAGGCCAGAAACTTCGGGAAGAATGTTAAAGTGGGCTGTGGAGTTAGGTCAGTTCGACATAGAATACAAGCCAAAGACAGCAATCAAAGCTCAAGCTTTAGCAGATTTCTTAATCGAGTTTCCACCTCATGTAGAGGTTACTGGCCAAGAGGGGCCAAAAGAGGTGGTGGAAAAACAGGCAGACAATGACAACTGTGCACCTTGGTGGACACTGTATGTAGATGGAGCTGCTAACAGTGGTGGAGCAGGTGCAGGCATAGAACTAGTTAGTCCAGAAGGGCACCAACTCTATAGCTCGATTCATTTTGCTTTTAAAGCCACGAACAATGATGCAGAATATGAGGCATTGATCGCAGGCCTCAAGTTGGCTTTGGAGATGAAAGTAGAGAATATCAGAGTGTTCAGTGATTCGATGTTAGTAGTTTGGCAGATTCGTGGTGGTTTTCAGGCGAGAGGGCCAAGGACAGACTTATATTTGAGATATTCCCAGGAGTTGATCGCAAGGTTCAGAGAGGTGAAGCTGGATCAAGTACCTCGAGGAAAGAATACCAAAGCGGATGCATTGGCCAAGCTAGGGTCACAGAGAGAATCCACGTTATTGGGGGTAATTCCACTTCAAATCCAGGAGCAACCTAGTGTTTTCAAGGAAGAGGTAATGGACATTGAATTCCCAGCTGAGGATTCCTGGATGACCCCAATACATCGTTACCTGGATAAAGGGGAGCTACCTCCCAATCAAAGTGATATCAGGAAGCTGAGGTATCATGCAGCCAGGTATGTAATTTATGATGGAGTTCTGTATAAACGAGGATTCAATCAGCCTTTGCTCAAGTGTGTAGCTGGAGAACAATGCAAGTATATCCTCGAGGAGATTCATGAAGGAGTATGTGGAAATCACTCGGGGGGTAATTCTTTAGCCATGAAAGTCCTTCGACAAGGATATTATTGGCCAACCATTAATGCAGATGCTACAAAGTTTGTGCAGGCATGCAGTAATTGTCAGAGGTTTGCAATTTTTGATAGTCGTCCTGTAGCCCCTATTAAACCGATTGTTAGCCCTTGGCCATTCGCTGTTTGGGGAATAGACCTCATTGGAGAGCTCCCGAAAGGAAAAGGAGGAGTGAAATACGCAGTGGTCGCAGTCGATTACTTTACAAAGTGGGCAGAAGCAGAACCACTTGCTAAGATTACAGCGTCAAAATTGACTGAGTTTGTGTTTCGAGCTATCGTATGCAGGTTTGGCATTCCACAGAAGCTGATTTCTGACAATGGGAAGCAGTTCGATAGTAGAGAGCTTAGAGGATTATGTGAGCAGTTTGGAGTCCAAAAAGCATTTTCAGCAGTGTATTATCCGCAGAGTAATGGACAGACTGAAGCAGTAAATAAGATTATCAAGCACACTTTGAAGACAAGGCTTGAAGATAAGAAAGGAAGCTGGCCAGAGGAGCTTCCTGGAGTCTTGTGGTCGTATAATACCACGCCTAGAACCACAACCGGTGAGTCTCCTTTTACCCTCACTTATGGATGTGAAGCTATGGTACCTGTAGAAGTTGGAACAGGTTCCTTGAGAAGAAAGTATTTTGATCCCGAGAGCAATGAGGTCAATCATAGATTGTATTTGGACATGGTCGAAGAGTTGAGAGCAGATTCACAAGTGAAGTTAACAGCATATCAACAGAGAGTTCGAAGGTATTACAACAAAAAGGTGAAGGCAAGACCTTTTAAAGTTGGAGACCTAGTTCTGAGAAAAGTCATGCCAAATACCAGGGTTCTGGCACATGGAGCTTTTGGAGCAAATTGGGAAGGACCTTACCAGATAAAGTCAGCCATTTGGGAAGGAACCTACCACTTGATGGATATGGATGGGAACCTCATTCCGAGAGCTTGGAATGCAGAACATCTCAAGAAGTATTATCAGTAACTCTTTTATGTGTTTTTCTTAGGAAAAGTAAGGCTCTTTCAGCCCAAGAATAAAGGCAGCTTATTAGTTATAGCTGACCAGCATTTTGATTTCAGTATTTAATTATGCATGTACTCGGGGGGTATTGATGTGAACCTCCCTACTTGCAAGACAATTTTTTTGTTCAAGTATTGAGCGATGTATAGCTCTACGTTGAATATTTTGAGTGCATTATTTGCAGCTATAGCTCCTTAATAGTTCTTTTACGTAACAATAATTACCCAAAAGAACTGGGGGGTAGTATTCCTACTTAGACAGTATTGCACATGCTATGACATTTCATATGCCAATTTGAAATTTTTGAAACAGGTTACCTAGATTAACAGGTTCCTGTAGCATTGTGTTGCATTTTGCAGGTTACCTAAGCTGACAGGTTCCTGTAGCATTGACAGTATGTGTGAAGTATGAATATGAATTGACAGAATGTGCAGACTACGATTGATTGATCAGAATTAGCTTGTAGACAGATTGTGTTGAGCAAAGTATTAAGCCTTGGGCAGCTTCCCGAGCAAGCATTGAGAAAAGCCCCAGGTAGCTTCCTGGGCATTGAGAAAAGTCCCAGGTAGCTTCCTGGGCATTGAGAAAAGTCCCAGGTAGCTTCCTGGGCATTGAGTAAAGTCTCAGGTAGCTTCCTGGGCATCGAGAAAAGCCTCAAGTTTCTTGAGCATGTGAATTAAAGTCCTGACAAAAGGCATCTAAAGTCCTGACAAAAGGCACCTTAAAGAGAAGCCTAATAAGCTCTCCCTCATGTGGAACCGTCTTTGGCACATGGGAAGAAGGGGTAAAATCCTTAGCATTTACCTTCATAAGATGTCTAGCCTGACACATGAAGAAGAGGAATCTGTGTGGACTCCCAGAACGGCACACAGGTTCCTAGAATCGCCTCGAGGCACAAAAAGGAACCAACATGCCTCGAGGCATGTTGGGACCTAGAGATTAGGATTGGGAGCCAAGCAGGCAACCTTTCCAAGAGATGACCCGAATTAAATAAGAGAAAGATTTTACTAACGTTAACTGTTTTTGTTTTATGTTTATTTTGCAGGATTAATACTCGAGGAACCTGGTCTTGATGAAAAAGAAATTATTAAAGAAGGCTACGGTTTAGATTATCGATACAAAATATAAACACAGAGGTTCCAGGTTTTATAATTCAGCTGTAGTTTGTTGCATTTATTTTGAGAATAGACAAGTGGAAATATGCATGTGTTCTGTTTCTTACAATGGGTTAGCCCACGTAAGCTTGAACATATGAGTAAGGAAGCTGAATTATTCTCTAATGCATAACAGTGAAGTGTTTCATGAGGTTTTGAAGAAAAGTATATAGAAAGTTAAGATTCGAACAAAGAAATATGTGTAAGCCTACCCTGGACAAGAGATATGTAGCAAAAGCAAATATCATAAATCATAAAGAGAGTTATGGGTACAGAGACCCAGAAAACCAACATAAAAGTTAATGGCACGAAGGCCATGGAAACCAAATTTAAAGTTACATATTGCGAGGCGTTACGAGGAGCCCGCGACCTCATCGAAAGTTATCAAAAGTTCTTAAAGAATTTTGTTGAAATTATGAAGGAGGAACCTCACTAGAACCCTTGGTAGCAACAGGAGGAGTTGGAAGGATAGGCTGAACAACATCAGGAGCAGGAACCTCTGCAGTCTCAAGGTTGGCACCTGGAGACCTCTCAACCGTTTTCACGGGAGGTACAGAGGTCGCAGCAGCAGCTTCATTCCCAAAATCCTTGATCATCCCCACTACATCCTCGCCTAGGAGAGACCAGTTCAGCTCAGGCATTTTCTCCCACATGGATCTCATGTAGTCACGAACGCCTTCGTCATAACCTTCATCATACCTAGCTTTTTCCTGGATGAGCAGAGATGATTTGACAGTAACGGCTGCAGCATTTAAAGCATCAACCTGAGCTTTCAGTTCATTGACTTTCTCCAGCATGGATAATTTCTCATCCTGCAAATTCTTCACCTGCTCCTGAAGTTCGTCCCTACTATTCTTTAATGAGGTTTCAACAGCTTTAGCCCTCCTTACCGCAGCAGTGGCAACGTTCACACTCTCCTCTCTAGCAGCCAGCTCCTCTTTGAGTTTCGAGATCTCTCCTTGTAGCCTGAGGTCATATTGGATCTTCAAGGCAAAATCATCACAGAACCTAAGAGTAAAGAAGGCGTTCTGAGCCGTAGAGAACCTCATAGCTTCCAGAGCTTCAGTAGAGTCCATTTTCGACCAGCCAGTAATAGTCTCAGCAGGAACATGAGTGTCGATCAAGTCCTTAAACTGGTTCTGGGCAGCGGTAGGATCAGTCTTCACAGCTTTATTTTTCCTCATGGACCTGGTTTGGGAGCTCCCTGATAAGTCAAGTGTGGACTGAGCCAATTTACGTTTTGAGGAACCTGATGGTTGAGTCTGGACAGATACAGGGGTTGGAACTTGGTTAATTGGAGTTGCAGCAAGCGAAAGCTCCTTTACATTGTCATCAACCTTGAAAATTTCTTCCACATTTTTAGATCTTTTCACAAATGAAGGAACTTTTGGAGCCATGTCTGCATGAGCCAATAGATTAAGATTAGAGGTATATATATGAAGTAAGCGAATGAAATTGCACAAATATAGTTAATAAGAAAGACATAACTATAAAGAAACTCCTACCAGAAGTCGAAGGAATAAAGCCTAAAGTCATCAGGTTATCAGGGGTCATTAAGACCAGACAATCTCTAGTGGAGGCTGACAGTTTCAAAATCTCAGTTGCTCTTTCCAAGCAGACTCCTGTGAGGACGGTTTGTTTAGGGATATTGGGACGACGATTAAACTCATATCTAACGTAGGGGCAGTCATAGCAATAGAGAAACTGTTCTGGCCATTGTTCAAAGTTTTGTTTAACATTTTTTATGCACTGACCCTGATGACAAGGCCAGGCTGAAAGGTAAAAGCAGCCAGAATTTCTCCCAGTGTCTTTCAGTCTGAAGAAATAGCCCAATTCAGGGGCTGTCAAAGGAACTGTAAACTTGCTGGAATATAGTATAAAAGTGCTGATGGCTAACCGATAAGAATTAGGGGTGAGTTGCATTGGTGCTAATTGGTAAAAGTCAAGAACCTCGCGTAAGAAAGGATGAAGAGGCATGGAAACACCTACCCTCAGGAAAGCGGCAGATATGACAGCATGGGGGATACCTTGTTTTGGGATTTTCAAATCGAACCTGTGAGCTCTCTCACCAGGTTCTGGGATTGTTATCTTACAGACAGGGCGGTGACACTCCTCGAATAGTCTTTCCAGTTTAACTGAGGTCATGATGGAATCAGATTTTTCACAAAAAGGGACAATCTCTTGTTTGAATGGTTCTCTTTCTACAGATATTTCACTTTGAAAGTCGGGTTCTAGGAAGGACTCAGGTTCAAATTCAGGTTTTGATACCTCTTCATTATCAGACCAGTCATCTCCTAAATCAATTAAGCTTAAAGGCTTTAAAGGATCAATAGTATTTGGAGGTTTCATCAGAATATCTTGAGGATCACTAATGTCAGGAATCAAGACCCTAGACCTAGTTCTATTACCTACAGATGCGACAAAAACAAGTTTTACGGAAGAGAGGTGGTCAGAATGTGTTGAATCAGAAGACATCTGCAAGAAACAGACGAAGAAAGGTCAGACTTTGGAATTCTTAAAGGGAGACCTGTGGTCTAGAGACGATTGGACTATTGTGATTATGTCAAGTAAGTTTTTAAAGAGTTATATGGAGGTTGTACATTCACAGAGATAAGTATGAAATATGACATGAATACGAAACAAATTGAGATAGAAGACAAACAGACAGTCAAAAGTTTTCAGTAAAATCATAGTGATGAAACCACAAATCGGTGATGGAACTACCAGTAGAGAAGGTATTATGGATGGTTGTGTGTGTGAGATATGAAGACCATATACAAACATCTATCAGATAAAAGACAGCATGCAAGATCGAAGTAATCAGATAGTTAAAAATGCAATCGAGATTATGAGAAAATAGAAAGAAAGGATTCAGGATCATACCTTGGATTGAAGAAAACGGCGACAGAGGGTTTGGATTAAGCAGATGACCGTCGGACTTCTTCTCTTTTTCTCTCCAAGGGTTTTTAAAAAAAATATTTGGTAAAGGTAAAAATGAAGATGAAGCCATTCATGTGTTTATATAATCGAGGTGAATAGGAGGCAGCAGTGAACACGTGGCAGCAATCTACTGGGCAGTAATTAAAGAGATACACGCATTAGAGGCGTGTGAACCTTGGGAACTCATACATTAACTGCGGCTTTGGTAAGTGATAAGTTTAACTCGAATTTTGAATTATCTCCAGCTGCCAACCATTATCTCTTCCTATAGATTCTTAAATTATTAAATTTAAAGAGACGTGGAGTTGAGTGATGAATTAGATTCCCAGAGGAGCTAAATGCAAGCATCGAGTTGACTTCGAGAGCAGCTATCTGAAGAAGAAAATAGCAAGATAACAGGTTCCTTAATACAAAGGAAGCGTATTCAAGATTATATTAAGCTGAAAATATTTTATGTCCTGTTTCCTACGCCAAGTTAACTCATGTAGGCTTGGATATAAAATGTTGAAGCGAGGTATTGTCACTAGAATGGTTTAGCATTAAACTTTTGATCGTAGAATTAGAGTAGGTTCCTTTCACATTACATGATTTCAAGGAACCGGGGGGTACTTGTTGTGCCCAAAATCTCCATGGGCTAGATTTAGGCCCATTAATCAATAGGGTCCGATCCATACAAGCTAGAAGAATGATCCAGTACGAGTTATGAAGATCAAATAGAAGAAATGAATAAGGAAGTATGAGTATTAGGAGGTTCCCAATGGTCAGGAAGCTGAGTTGAGCACTCGAAGACCAGGTTCCTCCCAGCCGAGGAGTTCGAATTAGCATAACAACAGCCATAGAGGTGATAAAAGCATATAAAGAGTTATCCAATCTAACTAGTTTATTATTTGTGCAGGTACTAACACCAAAAGGGAGGTCCCTAAGTGATATGTCCCGAAATAAGGAGGTCCCTGAGAAACAGGCTCCTGAAATGTAGGTTCCTGAGCACCAGGTTCCTACGAGTTGCCAACAGAAAGTTCTAGAAGTCATCTAGAACAGATAAACGAATTGGTATCTGAGTATAATTCTAGGGCGCAGATGATCCTAGAATAACTCTAACCAATGAGAGAATCATAAGTGGGGTACGAACTCGAGTTCTACTCCACTTAGCCAAACTAGTTCGTGAAAGGCTCTAAAGGAACCTGAGTCCAACACGAATTAGATGACCGAATGCAGCTATTCCAGTAAGAGACAGAATCATATTAGAACTACGTGAGCTTGATCCCTATAAATACAACGGTACGTAGGCACCTCAGGGGACGACGCATTAAGTTCTCTAATTTTCTCTAAAGGCACCTGAGATTATTGGAGATACCCTTGAGCTCAGCTCAACCCCCACAAACACAACCCAAACCTTTTCATAGGACGGTTGATCGCTAGCCTAAACAACTACCTATAAACCTCACATAAGTTGATTACGAAATCCACTCATCAACAGTTACCTTGACGAACAGGTTCCTGCAGCATGGACAGCATACGAATATGAATGTGAACATGAGTCGAAAAGGTTCTGAGAAGTGTGAGTACGATTTGACAGAATACGTGGACTACGAAAGATTGATAAAAGAAAAAGCCCCAGGTAGCTTCCTGGGCATCGAGAAAAAGCCCCAGGTAGTTTCCTGGGCATCGAGAAAAAGCCCCAGGTAGCTTCCTGGGCATCGAAAAAAAGCCCCAGGTAGCTTCCTGGGCATCCAAAAAAAGCCCCAGGTAGCTTCCTGGGCATCGAAAAATCCCCAGGTAGCTTCCTGGGCATCGAGAAAAAGCCCCAGGTAGTTTCCTGGGCATCGAGAAAAAAGCCCCAGGTAGCTTCCTGGGCATCGAGAAAAAAGCCCCAGGTAGCTTCCTGGGCATCGAGAAAAAAGCCCCAGGTAGCTTCCTGGGCATCGAGAAAAAGCCCCAGGTAGCTTCCTGGGCATCGAGAAAAAAATCCTAGGTAGCTTCCTGGGCATCGAGAAAAAGCCTCAGCTGACTGAGCAGGACATTGTTGCCAAAAGCCTCAAGTTCCTTGAGCACGAGAATTAAAGTCCTGACAAAAGGCACCTTATGGAACCTGTATGGAGCCGAGACTGGCATACAGGAACCTGAAACTATATGTTTCATCCCTCCGTGGAGCCGCCATGTAATAATCCGAATTTTTGTACTATTGTAAAGGGCCCGGATGAAAAGTAATTCTGGTGTGTAAGAAAAATAAAATGAATAGTAATTTCGGTGTGTGAGAAAAACAATTCTAAACACTTATGAGCAATGGGAAAATTGAAGTTTATGGTTTCGAAACCCTAATCCTACCTATGATATACACTTCGAGGTTCCGTCATAACGATTTCATCTCAAAACTCTTCACAAACGATTTCAGGGTTCATTAAATCGTAAAACGTCTATTTTTTAAAAAAAAAACTTTCGAAGTTATTGTTTAATCATTCATTTATAACCTCGACTCATCACTAATACGAGTCCATCGTCCACGATTCAAGTGTCGACATTAGTTCAAGAATAGATTTACATGCATTTTCAAATCATAATTTACTCCTTAATAAATTTTGAAATCTATTTTCTAAAATCCATGCATCATTTTATTAGAAATATCGATTTTCGAAAAATCATATCAAATAGAAAAAAATGAGTTTTAACCTAAATCTTTTTGGAAAACTTTTAAATCAATTTCTAGTTTAATAAATCAGCTTCAAAATTTATTTGCAAAAATCATATGCCCAGCACCCATTTTAAAATAAATGAGAGGTCAAATGACTTTTTCCATGTGCTAGTGTTTTCTTTTCTTTATTAAATTGTTAAGTGGGAATTACTTTAGAAAATGCTTCATGATTTTGTCTAAACCCATTATTACTATCACTAAGACTCCAACAACTATTAGCTATGTATATTGTATCAAATCAATCATTTTATTCTCTCATTCACTCATGAAAAATCTGCACTTGTTCTTGGAAGGAAAATGAAGGTAATTCTCCATTCAAAACATCTCAATTCTTAAGTTCTTGAGCTCCTCATCTAAAGCCTTCCATACACACTTCTTATACACTCCATACACTTCATAAAACACCCTTAGATCATCAAGGGAAACTCAAGTATTCAAGCATCAAGAGAGATCAAATCCATCCAAGAAGAGAGAAGTGAAGTTAGTGAAAACTAGATCATCCAAGGGTTTAAGTGGTATCATCTTGGAGCCTCTTTAAATATTCATTCTCATCAATTATTGTTATTAACTTGTGTCATTCTTTAACTCTAGGATCTGAGAGATAGCAAGGACCCTCCCACCAAAACGACGTTAAGACCAAGAAGGTATAAATCGCTATTGTTTGGAATCATCGTATAATGTGTTTATAGGTTTATGTTAGCTACTGTCTAAGTCTGTACTTTTGGGTAAGGAATATTTTATAGTGGTCAGATGATTTAGATGCTATATAATCTAGGGATCGCCTGAGCGCTAATTTCATGTAATTCGCATTTACGAGTCAAGAGTTATGCTCGTTTTAGTAAGACCGGTTAAAACGAACGAATCGCGTCAGAACAATCGTCTTTGCAGTGAGAGACGGACCCCATAGAAATTGAGAAGAATTATGAAAATTTAGGTGAAGATAGTCATTACAGTAAAGAAGTCGGTCCAAAAAGAATTAAGTCAAAATATGGAATTTTCGATTTTATAAAAATTATGGAGTCGAAACTGCGCAAGTAAAATTCACAGCAGAGAAAGGTCTTTTATAGAGCTTTGGTTGAGGCCCTTGTAGATGATCATAAGTTATGAAATATTGATGGTTGTCTCTCAATGCAGTAGGGAAGACGTGAACAAAAGAAGTTCGCAAAAAGGTTTATTTTTCGATTTTATAAAAATATTCGAATCAAAGTTGCGCGAACGAAAATACCTTTAGGGGACGAACGTTAAGAAGACTTAAACCCGAAAAAAAATCAAACGAACTTGAAACCCGGCTCGAATGAAATTGGTAACCTTATTTTGGTCAAGGAATGTCACCAAAGTATATAGATTCAACTTGGACGATAAGAGTTCCCTAATGGAATTAGTTACGTTATATGAACATCGGTTAAATAATTCGTTTACAAAGCTAACTCTAGCGTTCCTTGTTCATTATAGATCGTCATCCTAGGACTCGAGATTTCACTTCCCCGACTCTGTCAGGCAAGTTTCCCAAAACTGAACTTTAAGTATATTTCAAAAACTGTTGTTGTTGTGATTATGTTGTTTTATATATTTTGCGAGAAAATTTACAAATGTATGCATGAAATTTTTCCCGTAATAATTGTGATACAAAATTATGTTACATGCATATAGACACACCCAAGTGACTTATATGTATATATATGGCTATGTTAAGGCTTGGGTAGAGCGTGAATAATTTCAGATATTAATCGGGAGTCGGAGTATTTTGCGTAAAAACTCGGTAACCCCGGAGACTAATATTTTTCAATAAGCGATAAATTCCGATATTTTTAAAATTTCAAAATATCGGAACTATTCATTTTAAATTATTTAATGAATATTATTTGAATATTTATTTATTAAATGAATATTAATTTCAACATTCATTTAAAGTTGATTTATTAATTATTTGATTAATTATTAATTATTTTTAATATTTAAATAATTGTTTAATAATTATTTATTAATTATTAAATATTATAAAAAAAATGATTTAAATATTCTAAAATTTATTTAAATTTATTTGGCCTATTTAAAAATTATTTATGGCTTTTAAAAATTATTTTAAATATTTTCTGGCTTTCAGAAAAAGATTTAAGAATAGCGGGGGTTCTCAAATATTTTTATAATTATATATACTTCGGCTTGCGAACTTATCAAAAACTTGGGAACCCAAATTTTGGGGAGCGATTAAAAATGTTTTCTCCCTTCGCTACAACCTAACGCGCAATCAGTGCATTTGCCCACCTAAAAAAAAAGGGGGGGGGGTTAAGTTTTAAAAATCCTTAAGGAAACTCCGAATAATTCCCAAGCAAAGTTTGAAAAGAATTCCCTGAGTAAAGAAAATCAGTTGACAAAGATCAACTTATGTGATGAACTTACTTCCTCATTTCCTTCCGGAAGTAAAGAATTAAAAATGTTTCATTCCGAATGTGGGTTAAAACGACTCTGGGGACTGGAGGGTGTTAAGGTGTAAGAGGCTTGCAGGTAGGCAGGTCCATCCAGATATGTGTACAAGTGTAAGAGGCTTGCAGGTAGGCAAGTCCATCATAAGACCTGAATGCGGTCAGGGCCACGACCTCCATAGTAGGTTCGTCTCCCGTCTACTAGTAGCAAAGTTTTGTACGGTACAATGGCTGATCACCTTGTATCGGGTGTACTCCGGAAACGTCCTATTCTTCCAATTGGAATTGTGCTGCTATACTGTATTGGAAGCCCAAGTGCTCCATTACCGAGAGTGTAGTCAGTGTTAAACTTATCAAGAAAAGATTTTTGAAGCCGAACGTTTCCGTCTTAAAGTGATTAAGGGAAAGTTAATGCTCATACAAGTTGAATTATATTATATTACTTAGTTATCAAATGAAACGAAAGTATATTTGCAAAACTACTATGATATGGCTGAGCTGTATTGCTCACTCTTGCTTTTTCTTATATATATATATATATATATATATCACCACACAACAACAGATAAGCATGGCAAGAACAAAGCAGACCCTCCGCAAAAGCGTGTTAACCGGTCAGCAATTTAGGAGACTATTTACAAGGCAGGTGACGAGGTCGCACCCGGTGATATTACCACAGGTGAGCAGAATAAGTGGGATAGGTTTACAACTTAGACTGGTTAGGTTTGTGTACAAGTATGACCTGTGTAAGCTTTTGAAAACCAGAAAACTATCCCGCATTTACCATCACCCCAGGTAGCAGTTTGTTGTGGATTCTAAAACCTTTTCTAGATTAAAACATTTGGGTCTGTAATAACTTTATATTTGGATTGAATCTGGTACTCTAAGTAATGTTTTGTTTTCGCTCTGAGCTTATAACCTGTGATGGATATTATTAATATAGGGGTCATGCCAAAGGAAAAGACTAGTGTTTAGATAAAATGTTGAATAATTGGGAATGGTAATCATAAAATTGGAATTTAGATTGGCGTAACAACCTGGATCGTTGACCCCGATCTAGGGGTGTTACAGAAATGGTATCAGAGATTTAGGTTATAATCTCAGAGACGAAAGGAAGGTTAGGATACAGATCTTTACCAAGTATATGTACGGGCTAGTGGACATAGCCCTACCAAACCTAAGTCACTAAGGTCATCATATATTGAAACTTCTCAGATAGTAACATTTTTCCCTTTTCGTTGTAGATCCCCGTGGAGCCAGTTGTGGAGCCAGTTATGGACCCAGTTGAGGACCCTGTCGAGAACCTCGTTGAGGAAGACCCTACTGAGATTGACCCTGTTGACCCTATACCTAGAGAGGACCCTGTGGACTCAGATGAGCCAGAGAGTGACCAAGGGGAGGATTCCATGGACGATGCCCCAGTTGATCCCACACCCGGAGAGGATCCCGAGGATGATGCCGTGATTTGGACAGATATACCGATGCATTCCCCTCCCCACAGAGAGCCATCCCCACTTGACTCCCCTCAGTGGAGTCCACTCCCCGCAGAGGATTCTGATGAGCCTATCCCGGAGGATGCAGGTACTGAGATGGCCTCACAGAGCGAGCCACAGTTACCACCACCCCCTCCGATCCCTGTTGTATTGGCCTCAGAGTATGACAGGGAGGTGGCCCGACTTACTGCTAGACTAGTGGCCGCAGATGCTCGGATCGAGGAGTTGAGGTATCAGCTAGGAGAGGAGAGGAGTTTCAGGTACCATGCCCGCCGGGAGAGGGCGGATCGCATAGCTAGAGGATTGCAGAGGGTAACACTACGGGTCGAAAGGAGGGCCCTCACCAGCCTCAGAGATTTGTCTCACACTTATAGGAGGATCCGGAGGAGCGAGGCAGAGAGGATTGTGTCTGAGGCTATGAGGAGGATCAGGGATGCGACCCGCTCCCACCGTGACTGATCCTATGTTATGATTGTTAGCTTTCTAGTGTGGACTATAGGTGCTAGTTGTACTTTTGGAATGGTAGTTGACCTGTAATAAATAGTCCGACTAGGAAAGCATGTTATGTATCTTTTGGAAGGCTATATGTATTCAATATGATGTACTCTAAAACTTATGAATCTCGTGGGTAACCCTTCGATGGTGCCCGAAATGTGTGATCGTTTAAATTTGGGCACTAAATTTTGTTCAAGTCCATTCCGTACAATGCTTTTATATTGTCTACTTACAACAAGAAAACACTAATATATATCTTGAATGAACTACCCTTTTTAGTAGAACTCACTTATGCAAGGTAACCCTAACAATTGAATATATATAAATGTATATGTTTTCAGAAAGATGCCACCCAGACGCAGAAACACAGTAGATCGCAATGCGGAATCTGCCACCCATGGTAATGATCAGCGCAGAGAGGAAGAGCGCCAAAGTCAAGCCCGTGAGGAGGAAGGGCAAGACTTTAATGAGCAGGATAATGCAGATCAGGAGGAGGGAGAGGAGGAAGGCAGAGATGAGAACCCTATGGAGCAATTCATGAATTTGCTCAGGCAAAACTTGCAACAACCACCCCCACCACCAAGAAACCTCAATACCGCCAACGCTAACGCCTTTCGAGCCTTTAAATCTCTGAAACCCCCAGAATTTCAAGGCACTGCTGACCCTATAGCAGCAAGAGCTTGGCTGAAGGAGATGGAGAAATCCTTCGAGATTTTAGGTGTGGATGAGACCCAGAAGACTGTCTTTGCTGCTTACTTACTGAAGGGAGAAGCGAATTATTGGTGGGAAGCTAAACGTAACTTGGAACCAGTACGCGTAGTGACTTGGGAAAGGTTCTGTAGATTGTTCTTGGATAAGTATTTTCCAAAATATATGGAAACTCAGATGGAGCTGAAGTTCCTAGAGCTGAAACAAGAAAATATGACGGTGGCCGAGTATGAGGCCAAGTTCACGGAACTATCGAGGTTTGTGCCAAGCTTTGTGGATACTGAGGAGAAGAGGGCAAAAAGATTTCAGCTAGGGCTAAAACCATGGATACAGAATCGTGTCGCTATGTTGGAAATAACAGACTACGCCACCTTGGTACAGAAGGCCTCAATAGTGGAGGCTGGGAGCGAGATGAGCATGAGGATAAAGGAGAACAAGAAAAGAAAGGCAGTGAGCCTAGGAGGGGGATCTGGTGGCGGACGCCACTTTAATAAGTTCAACCGAGGGGCTATGTCTCAACCGGCGGGGGGCTCCGGTGTTAAGAGGGCTAGGAGTGAGAGCGTTAATCAGGGAGGCGGACAGACTAGAGCAACCACCTTCACCCAATCACGCACTCCCATACCTGAATGCAAGACTTGTGGGAGGAAGCATCTGGGAACGTGCCGATTAACAGTGACGTGCTACAAGTGTGGACGCACGGGACACTACTCCAATAATTTCACCCAGCAAGCTCAAGGTCTAAAGTGCTACCAATGCGGAGGCATGGGGCATATGAAGAAAGACTGTCCTAAGTTGAACCCTTCGGGGTCAAAAATGAGTGGAGCAGCTTCCAATCGACCCCCTACAGCCAGGACCTTTAACATGACCGTGCAGGATGCCATCAAAGACTCAGATGTTATTGCAGGTACCCTAACCCTTAATTCAGTAAATGCAAATGTCTTATTTGATTCTGGAGCTACCCGATCTTTTATATCACAAGAATTTGCATGCAAATTAAATCTTAAGGCGGAGGCTCTAAAAGAACAGTTAATGGTAGAAATAGCTAATCGTGAAGTGATTCCCGTGAGTCAATTCTACCCTGATTGTGATCTAGAAATAGAAGGTTGTCATTTTCGAGCGAACCTAATACCTTTTGTGTTAGGAGGATTCGATGTTATTTTAGGTATGGATTGGATGTCCAATAATAACGCACAGATTGATTGTAAAGGCAAGAAAGTCAAGATGACGGCGCCAGGAAAGAAGGAAGTAGTGTTTAAGGGACAGCGACAAACTCGGAAATTTCTCACGGTCGCACAAGCTAGAAAGCTAGTACATAAAGGGAACAAAGCCTTCTTAGCCTATGTAGTAGATATAGAACAGGAGGCTCCCAAATTGCGAGGTATCCCCGTCGTTAAGGAATTCGAGGATGTATTCCCCGAAGAACTTCCGGGATTGCCGCCCGATAGGGAGATCGAGTTCGCAATAGAGTTGGCACCCGGGACCGCACCTGTTTCTAAGGCCCCGTACAGGTTAGCTCCCATGGAGATGAAGGAACTAGCGGCACAGTTACAAGAGTTGTTGGATAAGGGTCTGATCAGGCCGAGCGTATCTCCATGGGGTGCTCCAGTATTGTTTGTAAAGAAGAAGGATGGTAGCATGAGGTTGTGCATAGACTACAGAGAGTTGAACAAACTGACCATTAAGAACAAATACCCTCTACCTAGGATCGACGACCTGTTTGACCAGCTAAAAGGGGCAGTCTACTTCTCGAAAATAGACTTGAGGAGCGGGTATCACCAACTAAAGATCAAACAGGAAGATATACCAAAGACCGCATTTCGCACCAGATACGGACACTATGAATTCCTATTTATGTCTTTTGGGTTAACTAATGCGCCAGCAGCCTTTATGGACCTGATGAATCGAGTGTTTAAACAATACCTAGACAAATGCGTCATAGTGTTCATTGACGATATCTTGATTTATTCAAAGACCGAGGAGGAACACGCAGAGCACTTGAGGATAGTCTTAGGGATTCTGAGAGCTGAAAAACTGTATGCCAAATTCTCGAAGTGTGAATTTTGGCTAAGGGAGGTGCAATTTTTAGGCCACGTGGTAAGCAGTGAGGGAGTATTAGTGGATCCTGCTAAGATAGAGGCCATATCAAATTGGGAAAGACCGACCACCCCGACGGAAGTAAGAAGTTTCGTAGGATTGGCCGGCTACTATAGGAGGTTTGTGAAAGACTTTGCCAAGCTGGCAGCCCCACTTACCCGACTCACCAGAAAGACAGAGAAATTTGTGTGGACTGAGAAATGTGAGGAAGGCTTCCAGGAGTTGAAGAAACGGTTAGTGACCGCCCCCGTACTAGCGCTACCTGATGAAAGGGGAGACTTTGTGATTTATAGTGACGCATCCCACAAAGGATTGGGTTGTGTGCTCATGCAACACGACAAGGTAATTGCGTATGCATCTAGGCAGTTGAAGGAGTATGAAGTGAGATATCCTACCCATGACTTAGAGCTAGCCACAATAGTTTTCGCCCTGAAAATATGGAGGCACTACTTGTACGGAGAGAAATGCGAGATCTATACAGACCACAAGAGCCTCAAGTATATCTTCACTCAAAAGGAATTGAACATGAGACAGAGGAGGTGGCTAGAATTAATAAAGGATTACGACTGTGAGATTCGTTATCACCCAGGAAAGGCCAATGTGGTGGCCGATGCCCTTAGCAGGAAGGAGAGACTCAAGATGTTGACCTCGGTCGAGGAATTGGTGAGAGAATTTGAAAGAATGGAAATAGAGATCAAGAGACCAGGTGATAGCCAAGAAATGCTGATGGGGATCCAGATACAGCCACCGTTGCTAGAAAAGATTAGGTTGTGTCAGGAGAAAAAGATGGAAGAAGAAGCTAATTCGGAGGAGGAAGTCCTGACCGGAGAGGAAATCAAGTGCGAGAGGGATAAAGGTGGAATCATGCGTTATGCATCAAGGATATGGATTCCGAACGTTCAGGAACTAAAGGATGAAATTTTATACGAAGGCCATAACGCTAGATACTCGGTGCACCCTGGCAGCACCAAAATGTATAGGGACTTGAAAGAATGCTACTGGTGGCCCAATATGAAAAAGGACGTAACGGAATGGGTGAATAGATGCTTGACCTGTCAACGAGTAAAGGCAGAACACCAAAGGCCCAGTGGCCTGCTACAACCCTTAGAGATTCCGGAGTGGAAATGGGAGCATATAGCCATGGACTTTGTAGTAGGACTACCAAAGACTAGGACCAACCACGATGCGATATGGGTAATCATAGATAGACTTACCAAGTCTGCCCACTTTCTCCCAATCAATGAGAAATACACTGTCGATAGGCTAGTGGATATTTACATAAAGGAAATTGTGGTTCGACATGGAGTCCCGGTGACTATTGTATCTGATAGAGATCCAAGATTTAACTCCAGGTTTTGGAGGAGCTTCCAGGAATGCGTAGGGACTAAACTGAACATGAGTACTGCTTATCACCCTCAGACTGACGGGCAAAGTGAAAGGACTATCCAAACCTTGGAAGACATGCTGAGGGTGTGTGTCATAGACTTTAAGGGGAGTTGGGAAGAACATTTACCCTTAATTGAGTTTGCATATAACAACAGCTATCACTCGAGCATAGGAATGCCCCCTTACGAAGCCCTCTATGGCCGGAAGTGTCGCTCTCCTTTATGTTGGGAAGAGGTCGGCGAACGGAAAATACTAGGACCTGACTTGGTGCAGCAAACGAGGGAGGTCATAGTATTGATTAGAGGAAGACTGGCAGCGGCTCAGGATAGACAGCGTAGGTATGCAGACCTAGCCCGAAAGGACAAGGAGTATGAAGTAGGCGGCATGGTGTTATTGAAAGTATCCCCATGGAAAGGATTGATGAGATTTGGGAAGAAAGGAAAGCTGAGTCCGAGGTTTATTGGACCTTTTGAGATTTTACGGCGTATTGGACCAGTGGCTTATGAATTAGCTTTACCCCCAAACCTACATCAAGTACACAACGTATTCCACGTATCTATGCTAAGGAAATACAACCCAGACGCCAAACATGTGGTAGAACATGAGCAAGTAGAACTACAGCCAGACCTGTCTTACATAGAGAAACCAGTGGAGATCATGGATCATAAGGAACAAGTACTCAGAAACAAGGTTGTTAAACTGGTCAGAGTTTTATGGCAAAACCACAACGTCGAAGAGTCAACTTGGGAACTGGAGAACGAGATGCGAGAGAAGTATCCCCATATATTCTCCCGGAATCAAGTTAAGGGGGGGGGAGATTGTAATAATCCGAATTTTTGTACTATTGTAAAGGGCCCGGATGAAAAGTAATTCTGGTGTGTAAGAAAAATAAAATGAATAGTAATTTCGGTGTGTGAGAAAAACAATTCTAAACACTTATGAGCAATGGGAAAATTGAAGTTTATGGTTTCGAAACCTAATCCTACCTATGATATACACTTCGAGGTTCCGTCATAACGATTTCATCTCGAAACTCTTCACAAACGATTTCAGGGTTCATTAAATCGTAAAACGTCTATTTTTTTAAAAAAAAACTTTCGAAGTTATTGTTTAATCATTCATTTATAACCTCGACTCATCACTAATACGAGTCTGATAAGTGGATTTTATATCTACTTGGAGCATTCTAAATCGGCTTAAATTGATTGTCTTGGACTCAAGTTTCTTGTAGTTTTGATGTGTTTTGCTTAGTTGTGCAGGTTTACAAGAATGTTGATTATGGTGGATGTTTCCATTATTTTTGGAGAATTAATTGATTAAAATTCGGATTTCTGAGAAGGGTTGCGCAGTCTACACTGTTTTGGCCATATCTTGAGTTCTAGAAGTCCGTTTGAGGCCCATAAGCAGTCCACGCGAAGATAACGAGATTCTCTATCATTCTAGAGAGGCCCAGACGTCCAAGCACAACTGGAAAGGTTCGGAAAAACAGAAGAAAAGCAGATACGAATTTTCCTTAAAAAACATATTCAATTTAGGAAACGTATTTTTGCAGAAATTCTATTATAATTCTGTTTTGGTATTTTCTTGCTGGGCAAGACTTTTAGAGCCTATATAAACACATCTAGATATAGTTTTTTGGGGATCGAAAAATTATTGTACATAACTTGTATATTCTAGTATAGAGAGATTGGAGATAGCTATTCACTTTTCTTTGGAGATTGAAGGTTTTTCTCTATTCTTTATAATATTATGTGTTCATATTATATCTCTTGCTTTATTAGTTTAATTATGTATGAGTAGATAATTAATCTAGGGTTAAGTAGAACCCTAGTTATGATTGATGTGTGAATTTCCCAATTCCCCCAATTTGATTGTTTAATTGCTCTTGCTTATTGAGTTGTTTTAATTAGCAATTACAAATCAGACGTGATTATGTTTATTGTTTGAACCATTGTCTATTTATCAACGAGAGTTGGATTTAGATGGTTGTGATTTATCCAATGAGGACATGAACTTCTCCATGAGAATAGGTAGAACGGATTGTTAGGAAGTTAGGATGCTGTGATTAATGTCTCTAAATTGCATGATACCATGAGAATAGGCTTGATTGTATTTTAGAGAAGCCATTAATACTCGAGAGAGGTTATTGGTAATTTATAGGGCGCATCTTTCCTGTTGAGTATTATATGATTGATTGGGGAGGGAATTCACGATTGCATTAATTCATGCTAGTGGGGACACTTAATTCTGGATGTTTTAGTTAATTGATTAATTGCATTAGTATAAAATTAGTATAATAATCTTTGATATTTTATTGTGTTACTTGTTTGGCTGAATTGAATCGAGAACAACTGGTGATTGACACGTTTGTCTCTGTGGGATCGACTCTGACTTACCCTACTACATAGTTAGAAGGATTTGTTAGATATTATTATTTGATAGGCACGCGACAGCCTTGTCAAATTTTTGGCGCCGCTGCCGGGGACAAAGCAGTGTTAGATTAGTTATTTTTTGAGTTAGTTTGGCCAAGTTGTTTAGTTGTGTTGCTTCGGCTATTATTCTTGTTCTGTTTGATCTTTGCTTGTGGTTTTTCTTGTTTCTTGTAAAATTGATTTTCAGATTCCTATAACGAGAAATTAAGCGAGTGAAGAGAGGAGCAAGAAGAAAGCATGGAGGCATTGATTGAGACTATGCATGCATTATCGGAAAAGATCGATGAAGTAGAGTCAAGAAATTCTTATTTGGTTGCTACATGTGATGTTTGCGGTATACAAGGACACACTCAAAATTTTTGCCAATATAATACCCCTTATTACCCAAGCCAAGCACAATATTGGGATAATAATTTTCATTACAATGCCCATTACAACTCTGACCAGGGACCACAGTATAATCCTTATTGTGAGACATACACTTCTAGTTGGGAAAATTATTCTGATTTTTCCTACCAAAACAATCTACCTCAACCAGAAAAATCTAGCTTGGAAACTGCCTTGGAAACTTATTTCTCTCCATATGCCAAGATGAATGAGTCTTTAGCCACTTGTGATTCTCAACATCAACAGTTTAATGCTCAATTTGAAGAGATGCAAGTTAGTCCATGCCAAGCTCAACCACCTCAAATCAACTACTCTCAGCCACCACAAAAATCCAACTTGGAAAGTCTGTTGGAAGGAGTTGTTGTTGCACAGCTGAACAAGAATGAAGAGGTTGAGACAAGTCTTAATGAGTTGAAAGTTCAAGGTAAGTTGATTGAAAACTCAATTGCTCAACTAGCTCAAGAGGTAACTGAATTCGTTGAGAGGCGCACTCAAACGGAGAAAATACCAATGAGTCAATTTGATGATGCAACTTTGTGGAGTGGTAAGGAGTTCAAAGAGTCACCAAATGAGGTTAGTAATAGTAAGCTAATTTTTGGTGATTATGATGATTTTGATGATGATTTTGAAAGTCTCACTCTTATTGACCCATATGCTTCTCAAGAAATTAACTCGTGTGAAAACTCTTTTGATAATAATAATGTTGATTTCTTAGATGACTCTATTTGCATGCTATTTGACGAGGATGATAGTATGGTTGTGCTAGATATAAATTTGAATAAGGATATTGTGATTCCCATTGTGGTAGATGAGATAGAACCGAATTTGGATACGCTTGACTTGAAGAATGCTAAGATTGAGAATGTGTATATGCCTGTTGTAGACCCGATTTGGGAGGGATTTGTGAAAAGTAGTCATAAATGTTTTGATGCGGATTTTGCTAAATATTTTCACATCCCGAAATTTTGTGAACATCACTTGAGTCTCACATGCCAATTTATGTATCTTCTTGGTTATCTAATTGGTGCTTACATCATTAGATTAATTCAAATTAGGAGATATGTACATTTATATGCTTTTTCGCCACGATAATTGTCAACAGGCGTCGGGCTAACGACGTTAAACAAATGCGCTTCGTGGGAGGCAACCCATGCATTAGTGTAGGAAAAAAAGAAAAAAAAAATTTTTAGTGTTGTGTAAAAAAAAAAAAAAAAAAAAAATCAAAAAATCGAATTTTTTTTTGGGTGTCACGCAGGAGCAACCTGCGTTACAGGGCAGTTTGCGCCCCTGTGGCGCAACTTGCGCCTGCGTTACTGGATTAAAGGCGGGTTGCGGCTTAGACGCGCAGGCTGCGCCTGCGTGTCTGCATGTGGGGCAGTTTGCCTCCATGCGCGCAGTGGGCGCGTGAGCAGGAAAAAAAAAAAAAAAGTTTGTCAGCCTTGTTCCTGTTGTATCCGTGTGTGTTCTCTTTCCCCTCCCATTCTTTTTATACCCCCATTCTAAACCTATTCTAATCCTATTTCAATTCCAAAAACTTCCCTCTTTTCTCCAAAATTCCAATTTCTTTTCTAATTCTAATTTTATTCTTATTATTATTATTATTATTATTTATTATTATTATTATTATTATTATTATTTATTATTATTATTATTATTATAGTTATTATTTATTATTATTATTATTATTTTCTTTATTATTTTCTTTATTATTTTCTTTATTATTATTATTATTTATTATTATTGTTATTATTATTTTATATACACACCTATACATACAAATCCAATTCCTCTTCTATTTTATTTAAATCTTTAATAAATTCAATTCTAACGAGGAATTAATTGCAAGTTCACCTCTTTGATTCGTATTGGGTAAATCTTTTTCTCTAATATTATTTTTATTACGAATTTGTGTTCTTGTCAATTGTGGGTTTTGTAGTATTCAGGCAAGGTGACCAGTCTATGGAGCTCGTGCGCAATATCCTCCACCAGATTCATCCGAGGAGGGTGACTGCTTCGGTATTCAGGTATGTTTTCTGCTATCCCTTGTATTTACTTCCATTCAATGCGGACATTGAATATTTTAAGTTTGGGGGTGGTTTGAGGGATTAGTAGTTGTTGTTGTATTATTTGTTCATGTAGGATTGCATGCTTTGCATATTAGTAGTAGTAAATTATGCATTTATGTTCGTGTTATCTACGTTTGTTTCATATAGGACATTCTGTTTTTTTTATTTTTGTATACCATGTGAGTTCATAATAGTTGCATTTGCACCCATGCTTGATAGGAATTTTGTGTTATTGACGCTTTTGATTGAGAAGTGATATGCTTTGTTCTTGTGCACACACATACACTAGTAAGTTGAAGCTAGTAGACTTATTGAATGTTGTAAGTAATTAGAAGGACATGAATATGTGCAAGTTGATTTAGTTTGCATGCTTTGAATACAAGTAGGTGCATTAGAGAGATTTTTGCTTGGGATTGAGTATGTTTTTCCACCAAGTGAGTTTTTGAGCTATATTGCATATTTGTTGCAATTTATTCATTTGCTTGAGTGTCCACGGATTGTTTGCATTGCTAGCAGTTGTTTGAGTTCTTTCTTGAAACGCATGACATTAATTGACGATTAAAATGATAAAGGCAATTAGGAATAGCCGCATATTTTCCCATATTACCACACCATGTTTACATGATCAATTAGTTAACCCGTTGAGCTTAATCCTATTTTTTCGGTGACATACCACATTACTTGCCTAGACCTTTTTCTTGTATTAGCCTTACATTGATTTGAACCCACATTGTCAAAGGCTAGTAAAGTGCTTAAGGGAGTAATAAGGTGTGCAAGGAGGGGTTTATTCTTGGTCATAATTTTGGGGGAAATATTGAATATTGGGTTTGATTGTTACTTGATAGTCGGCATGTGTAATAAAATCGTGGGATCACTATTATTGTTCATATTATTGTTTTATTTAGCTCTCGAAAAAAAAAGAGAAAAAAAAAACAGAAAAAAAAGAAAAAAAAGAAAAAAAAATATTATGAGAGCATATTTGTCATATTGTGTTTATTGTGATCCTACTTTAGTCGACTAGTCGAGCATTTTTGTTGAAAAAAAAATAGTAAAATCATGTGTGGGGGAAAAGTAGGGTGTTGTGTATGGTTTATTATGGTACTTACTAGCTTTTGACACTTCACCTGATTTGGCTTTACTTGTCATACCTTGTCCCTAGCCTCGTTACAACCCAAATAAAGACTTTTTGATTATCGTCATTGATGTATGTTGTGTTAAGAGTTAGATTGATACCAAATGTCAAGCATGCTTATGATTTTGTTGGAATTGAGTGATACACTTACCCCTGTTCTTGAGTGAATATTCTTTTGTGAGTGGATTGTGAGTGTTTGCTTGTTTTTGCGTATGAGATCCCGAGTTTTGTCTCAAAGATGTACTCTTGTAGGCTTAGCATGTTTACTAACTTATTCTTATACTTGACATGGACTTGTGAGAACTTATGCATGTTCATTAAGTAGACTATGTGAATACTTGCACTTTCGACACCAAGACATTGCGTATTTACTTTGATTCTTAAGTTGATGTGGCATGAGAGGAATTGAAGGTATGGTAGATTAGATTAATTGCATTTTCATAGTAGTTGCATTCATGCATTGCATTGCATTAGGTTAAATGGATTTTGTGGGTACATTCGCTATAGGCCCTCACGAGACCTTACTCGTCCACTAGGGCTGCCTAGGGGTTTAAAGGGCTTGTTGCATATGCCAAATGCAACCGTGATCACCTACGGAAGTGGTACTAGCTAGTTAGTTAGTTGTAATTGTTAATGCTTGAGGACAAGCATCGGTTTAAGTTTGGGGGTGTTTGATAAGTGGATTTTATATCTACTTGGAGCATTCTAAATCGGCTTAAATTGATTGTCTTGGACTCAAGTTTCTTGTAGTTTTGATGTGTTTTGCTTAGTTGTGCAGGTTTACAAGAATGTTGATTATGGTGGATGTTTCCATTATTTTTGGAGAATTAATTGATTAAAATTCGGATTTCTGAGAAGGGTTGCGCAGTCTACACTGTTTTGGCCATATCTTGAGTTCTAGAAGTCCGTTTGAGGCCCATAAGCAGTCCACGCGAAGATAACGAGATTCTCTATCATTCTAGAGAGGCCCAGACGTCCAAGCACAACTGGAAAGGTTCGGAAAAACAGAAGAAAAGCAGATACGAATTTTCCTTAAAAAACATATTCAATTTAGGAAACGTATTTTTGCAGAAATTCTATTATAATTCTGTTTTGGTATTTTCTTGCTGGGCAAGACTTTTAGAGCCTATATAAACACATCTAGATATAGTTTTTTGGGGATCGAAAAATTATTGTACATAACTTGTATATTCTAGTATAGAGAGATTGGAGATAGCTATTCACTTTTCTTTGGAGATTGAAGGTTTTTCTCTATTCTTTATAATATTATGTGTTCATATTATATCTCTTGCTTTATTAGTTTAATTATGTATGAGTAGATAATTAATCTAGGGTTAAGTAGAACCCTAGTTATGATTGATGTGTGAATTTCCCAATTCCCCCAATTTGATTGTTTAATTGCTCTTGCTTATTGAGTTGTTTTAATTAGCAATTACAAATCAGACGTGATTATGTTTATTGTTTGAACCATTGTCTATTTATCAACGAGAGTTGGATTTAGATGGTTGTGATTTATCCAATGAGGACATGAACTTCTCCATGAGAATAGGTAGAACGGATTGTTAGGAAGTTAGGATGCTGTGATTAATGTCTCTAAATTGCATGATACCATGAGAATAGGCTTGATTGTATTTTAGAGAAGCCATTAATACTCGAGAGAGGTTATTGGTAATTTATAGGGCGCATCTTTCCTGTTGAGTATTATATGATTGATTGGGGAGGGAATTCACGATTGCATTAATTCATGCTAGTGGGGACACTTAATTCTGGATGTTTTAGTTAATTGATTAATTGCATTAGTATAAAATTAGTATAATAATCTTTGATATTTTATTGTGTTACTTGTTTGGTTGAATTGAATCGAGAACAACTGGTGATTGACACGTTTGTCTCTGTGGGATCGACTCTGACTTACCCTACTACATAGTTAGAAGGATTTGTTAGATATTATTATTTGATAGGCACGCGACAGCCTTGTCAGAGTCCATCGTCCACGATTCAAGTGTCGACATTAGTTCAAGAATAGATTTACATACATTTTCAAATCATAATTTACTCCTTAATAAATTTTGAAATCTATTTTCTAAAATCCATGCATCATTTTATTAGAAATATCGATTTTCGAAAAATCATATCAAATAGAAAAAAAATGAGTTTTAACCTAAATCTTTTTGGAAAACTTTTAAATCAATTTCTAGTTTAATAAATCAGCTTCAAAATTTATTTGCAAAAATCATATGCCCAGCACCCATTTTAAAATTAATGAGAGGTCAAATGACTTTTTCCATGTGCTAGTGTTTTCTTTTCTTTATTAAATTGTTAAGTGGGAATTACTTTAGAAAATGCTTCATGATTTTGTCTAAACCCATTATTACTATCACTAAGACTCCAGCAACTATTAGCTATGTATATTGTATCAAATCAATCATTTTATTCTCTCATTCACTCATCAAAAATCTGCACTTGTTCTTGGAAGGAAAATGAAGGTAATTCTCCATTCAAAACATCTCAATTCTTAAGTTCTTGAGCTCCTCATCTAAAGCCTTCCATACACACTTCTTATACACTCCATACACTTCATAAAACACCCTTAGATCATCAAGGGAAACTCAAGTATTCAAGCATCAAGAGAGATCAAATCCATCCAAGAAGAGAGAAGTGAAGTTAGTGAAAACTAGATCATCCAAGGGTTTAAGTGGTATCATCTTGGAGCCTCTTTAAATATTCATTCTCATCAATTATTGTTATTAACTTGTGTCATTCTTTAACTCTAGGATCTGAGAGATAGCAAGGACCCTCCCACCAAAACGACGTTAAGACCAAGAAGGTATAAATCGCTATTGTTTGGAATCATCGTATAATGTGTTTATAGGTTTATGTTAGCTACTGTCTAAGTCTGTACTTTTGGGTAAGGAATATTTTATAGTGGTCAGATGATTTAGATGCTATATAATCTAGGGATCGCCTGAGCGCTAATTTCATGTAATTCGCATTTACGAGTCAAGAGTTATGCTCGTTTTAGTAAGACCGGTTAAAACGAACGAATCGCGTCAGAACAATCGTCTTTGCAGTGAGAGACGGACACCATAAAAATTGAGAAGAATTATGAAAATTTAGGTGAAGATAGTCATTACAGTAAAGAAGTCGGTCCAAAAAGAATTAAGTCAAAATATGGAATTTTCGATTTTATAAAAATTATGGAGTCGAAACTGCGCAAGTAAAATTCACAGCAGAGAAAGGTCTTTTATAGAGCTTTGGTTGAGGCCCTTGTAGATGATCATAAGTTATGAAATATTGATGGTTGTCTCTCAATGCAGTAGGGAAGACGTGAACAAAAGAAGTTCGCAAAAAGGTTTATTTTTCGATTTTATAAAAATATTCGAATCAAAGTTGCGCGAACGAAAATACCTTTAGGGGACGAACGTTAAGAAGACTTAAACCCGAAAAAAAATCAAACGAACTTGAAACCCGGCTCGAATGAAATTGGTAACCTTATTTTGGTCAAGGAATGTCACCAAAGTATATAGATTCAACTTGGACGATAAGAGTTCCCTAATGGAATTAGTTACGTTATATGAACATCGGTTAAATAATTCGTTTACAAAGCTAACTCTAGCGTTCCTTGTTCATTATAGATCGTCATCCTAGGACTCGAGATTTCACTTCCCCGACTCTGTCAGGCAAGTTTCCCAAAACTGAACTTTAAGTATATTTCAAAAACTGTTGTTGTTGTGATTATGTTGTTTTATATATTTTGCGAGAAAATTTACAAATGTATGCATGAAATTTTTCCCGTAATAATTGTGATACAAAATTATGTTACATGCATATAGATACACCCAAGTGACTTATATGTATATATATGGCTATGTTAAGGCTTGGGTAGAGCGTGAATAATTTCAGATATTAATCGGGAGTCGGAGTATTTTGCGTAAAAACTCGGTAACCCCGGAGACTAATATTTTTCAATAAGCGATAAATTCCGATATTTTTAAAATTTCAAAATATCGGAGCTATTCATTTTAAATTATTTAATGAATATTATTTGAATATTTATTTATTAAATGAATATTAATTTCAATATTCATTTAAAGTTGATTTATTAATTATTTGATTAATTATTAATTATTTTAAATATTTAAATAATTGTTTAATAATTATTTATTAATTATTAAATATTATAAAAAAATGATTTAAATATTCTAAAATTTATTTAAATTTATTTGGCCTATTTAAAAATTATTTATGGCTTTTAAAAATTATTTTAAATATTTTCTGGCTTTCAGAAAAAGATTTAAGAATAGCGGGGGTTCTCAAATATTTTTATAACTATATATACTTCGGCTTGCGAACTTATCAAAAACTTGGGAACCCAAATTTTGGGGAGCGATTAAAAATGTTTTCTCCCTTCGCTACAACCTAACGCGCAATCAGTGCATTTGCCCACCTAAAAAAAAGGGGGGGGGGGGTGGTTAAGTTTTAAAAATCCTTAAGGAAACTCCGAATAATTCCCAAGCAAAGTTTGAAAAGAATTCCCTGAGTAAAGAAAATCAGTTGACAAAGATCAACTTATGTGATGAACTTACTTCCTCATTTCCTTCCGGAAGTAAAGAATTAAAAATGTTTCATTCCGAATGTGGGTTAAAACGACTCTGGGGACTGGAGGGTGTTAAGGTGTAAGAGGCTTGCAGGTAGGCAGGTCCATCCAGATATGTGTACAAGTGTAAGAGGCTTGCAGGTAGGCAAGTCCATCATAAGACCTGAATGCGGTCAGGGCCACGACCTCCATAGTAGGTTCGTCTCCCGTCTACTAGTAGCAAAGTTTTGTACGGTACAATGGCTGATCACCTTGTATCGGGTGTACTCCGGAAACGTCCCATTCTTCCAATTGGAATTGTGCTGCTATACTGTATTGGAAGCCCAGGTGCTCCATTACCGAGAGTGTAGTCAGTGTTAAACTTATCAAGAAAAGATTTTTGAAGCCGAACGTTTCCGTTTTAAAGTGATTAAGGGAAAGTTAATGCTCATACAAGTTGAATTATATTATATTACTTAGTTATCAAATGAAACGAAAGTATATTTGCAAAACTACTATGATATGGCTGAGCTGTATTGCTCACTCTTGCTTTTTCTTTTATATATATATATATCACCACACAACAACAGATAAGCATGGCAAGAACAAAGCAGACCCTCCACAAAAGCGTGTTAACCGGTCAGCAATTTAGGAGACTATTTACAAGGCAGGTGACGAGGTCGCACCCGGTGATATTACCACAGGTGAGCAGAATAAGTGGGATAGGTTTACAACTTAGACTGTTTAGGTTTGTGTACAAGTATGACCTGTGTAAGCTTTTGAAAACCAGAAAACTATCCCGCATTTACCATCACCCCAGGTAGCAGTTTGTTGTGGATTGTAAAACCTTTTCTAGATTAAAACATTTGGGTCTGTAATAACTTTATATTTGGATTGAATCTGGTACTCTAAGTAATGTTTTGTTTTCGCTCTGAGCTTATAACCTGTGAAAGATATTATTAATATAGGGGTCATGCCAAAGGAAAAGACTAGTGTTTAGATAAAATGTGGAATAATTGGGAATGGTAATCATAAAATTGGAATTTAGATTGGCGTAACAACCTGGATCGTTGACCCCGATCTAGGGGTGTTACACGCCACTGGCACGAGAGGAAGTGGGAACTTGTGTGGAGCCTAGACCGGCACACTTGTTCTTAAAGAGAAGCCTAATAAGCTCTCCCTCATGTGGAACCGCCTCTGGCACATGGGAAGAAGGAATAAGTTCCTTAGCATTTACCTTCATAAGATGTCTAGCCTGACACATGAAGAAGATGAATCTGGGTGGACTCCCAGAACGGCGCACAGGTTCCTAAAATCGCCTCGAGGCACAAAAAGGAACCAACATGTCTCGAGGCATGTTGGAACCTAAAGATTAGGATTGGGAGCCAAGCAGGCAACCTTTCCAAGAGATGACCCGAATTAAACAAGAGAAAGATTTTACTAACATTAACTATTTTCTGTTTTATGTTTTATGTTTTCATTTGCAGGGTAAATCAACTATTTGTAGGGAACCTGGTTTAGATAAAGGAGAGACTATTAAGGGAAGCTGCAGTACAGGTTATAGTAGTGAAGACGTGTTTCGAGGTATAAATGAAAGAGGTTCCATGTCTACAAGTAAGTTGTATTTGGTTATGTTTATGCATAGAAAGTTATAAGTGAAAGTATGAGTACATCCTGTTTCTTACAACGGGTTAGCCCACGTAGGCTTGGGTGCATAAGTACAAACACTAATTGATTCTTAAGATGCATGAGTATTCTACGAAGTTTGGGAAAAGTTGTACAGTATAAGTTTCAGATACAAATAAGGAGTTAAACATGCATGATTGAATAAGTAAGTAGGAGGATATAGCAAACGCGGATGGTGATCATTGGAAATTTAAAAAGTTATAGGGTACAAGGCCCCTGGGAAACCAAAGTTAAAGGCACGAAGGCCATAAACCAAATTCAAAAGGTACAACTTGCGAGGCACTACGAGGGGCCCGCAACCTCAAGAAAAGTTATAAAAGTTCAGGAAATTCATAAAACTTCAAGCAGTAGGTACTTTGTCAGATTCTTCGGTAGCTGGAGAAGGTGGAAGAATGGTTGGAGTAACCTCAGGAGCAGGAACCTCTGCAGTCTCAAGGATGGTACCAGGAGACCTCTCAACCGTAGCCACGGGAGGTACAGGGTCCTGCGGAATCGTAGCTTCATCTTCAAAGTCATGGATCACTCCTACCACATCTTCACCGAGGAGAGACTAGTTTAACTCAGGCATCTTTTCCCACATGGACCTCATGTAGTCTCGAATACCCTCGTTGTAACCTTCATCATATCTGGCTTTCTCCTGTATGAGCGTAGAGGATTTGACAGCATCAGTAGCAGCATTCAAGGCATCCACTTGAGTCTCCAACTCTTTAATCTTCTCCAGCGTTGATAGTTTTTCATCACCCAGATTCTTGACTTGAGCCTGAAGCTTCTCCTTATCATTCTTTAAAGAGGTCTCAACAGCTTTGGCCCTCCTCACAGCAGTAGTAGCTAGGCTCACCCTCTCTTCCTTAGCAGCCAGCTCCTCCTTCAACTTTGAAACTTCTCCTTGCAATCGGAGGTCATACTGTGTCTTCTCAGCAAAATCGTCGCAATAGCTGAGGGCGAAGAATGCATTCTGTGCAGCAGAGAACCTCATGGCATGCATAGCTTCAGTGGAATCCATCTTGGCCCAACTAGCAATTGCTTCCGGAAGCACATGAATATCAATCAATTCTTTAAATTGATTCTGGGCCACAGCTGATTCGACCTTAACAGCTTTGCCTTTCTTCATGGATCGAGTCTGAGAGCTCCCAGAAAGATCAAGAGTAGTCTGAGCAAGCTTGCGTTTTGAGGAGTTTGATGGCTGGTTCTGAGTAGATGCTGGGGTAGGAACTTGACTTATAGGAGTTGCAACAAGCGGAACCTCCTTATTTTCAATCTTGAAAACTTCTTCCACGTTCTTAGATCTTTTGACGAAAGAGGGAACCTTGGGAGCCATACCTGTAGATACAAAGCCAGAAAATGAGTTAGAATATATAAAGAATATGAGACAAACAGACACAATTACAGGAATGCAGTAGAGAAGAGATGAAATAAAGCGTTACCAGGGGAAGCAGGAATAAAACCTAGGGTAATAAGATTCTCAGATGTCAACAGAATCATGCAGTCTCTCATAGAGGAAGAATTCTTTAAGGCCTCTTCAGCTCTTTGTAAGCAAACCCCAGTAAGAACAGTTTGTTTAGGTATTAAAGGACGGCGGTTGAACCCAAAACGAACAGGTGGGCAGTCAAAGCAATAAAGGAACTGTTCTTGCCACTGATCAAAATTTTGTTTAATACCTTTTATACACTGACCTTGGTGACAAGGCCAGGCAGTCAAGTAAAAGCAACCAGATCCCTTTCCAGTGTCTTTTAGCCTAAAGAAGTAACCTAGCTCGGGTGCAGATAAAGGAGTGGTGAACAGGCTAGTGTACAGAATGTATGTGCTAATAGCTAGCCTATATGAATTAGGGGTCAGTTGAAGAGGGGCCAAATCATAGAAATCAAGAACTTCTTGCAAGAATGGATGAAGGGGAAAGTAAACACCAACCTTAAAAAAGGCGGCTGAGGTCACAGCATTAGGAATCCCACTATCGGGATTTCTGATATCGAATCTGTGAGCTCTCTCACCAGATTCTGGGATCACAATGGAACAGGTTGGACGGGGGCATTCTTCATAAAGTTTTTCTAGCCTTGCCGAAGTCACAATAGAATCCATTTTCTCACAGAAAGGGACAATTTCTTGCTTATACAACTCTTTCTCGACAGTTACCTCAGTGTCAAAATTAGGTTCAGGAAACATTTTCTGATCAGGCTTAGACACTTCCTCGTTGTCAGACCAGTCATCACCTAAGTTGATTAGACTAAAAGGCTCTTTTGAACCATTGATGCTTAAGGGTTTCATGAGGATGTCTTGAGGTTCACTGATGTCTGGAATCATAACTCTAGACCTAGTCCTATGGGTGACCGATTTAGTAAAAACAGGTTTTATCGAAGAGTTGTGATCGGAATGTGTTGAATCAGAAGACATCTGCAAGAGACAGACGAAAAGAAAGAAAAAGGGTCAGGTTTAAGGATTGTTCAGGGAAAGATTGTAGTGCTAAGACATTTAGACTATCATCATTATGCAGTGTGGGTTGTGCCAGAAGCCACAACGGAGGATACATCCCAATAAAGGCATATACAAACCACGACGTGAATTAGGAGATGAACAGACAATCAAAAAGTATGATAAAATCACAATGATGCGACCATGAATCGACAGTAGAAGTAATGATAAGCCAAAGATCGTGAACGCTCGTGTGTGCGAAATATGGAGTGTGAAAAATAGATGCAGACATATACCTATACTATCAGATAAAATACAGCATGCAAGATCGAAATAAGCAAAAAAGTTAAAAATCTAGTTGAGATTATGAAAGAACAGAAGGAAATGGGTTGGAATCATACCTTGGATCAGAGCGAACGACGACGAAGAGGTTGGATAGAACAGATGACCGTCGGGCTTCTTTCTCCTTCTCTCTCTAAGGGTTTTATCAAATATTTGGTAAAGGTAAAAAATGAAGTTGGGTCAGTTCGTGTGTTTAAGTAATCGAGGTAAATAGAAGACAGTTCTATGCACGTAGCAGCAATCTATTGGAATGGTAATTGAAGAGATACACGCGCAAGAGGCGTGTGATAAGTGGATTTTATATCCACTTGGATCGCTTCAATTCGGCTTAAATTGGTGTACTTGGACTCAAGTATGTGGTGTTTTTGATGTGTTTGTATTGAATTTGTGCAGGTTTAAGAGTCGGATGTGGGATGATGTTTTCCATGTTTAATTGGTGGGTTTTGAGCTTAAAAAATGAAAGTACATCAAATTGCGAGAGTGCCGGAAGAAACGGAATGAAAATCGGAGTTAAAACGAAGTAAATAGAGCAAAATCAGCAAATGAACAATAGGTCGGGCACGGCCGCGCCTAATTTGTGCTGATTTCGGGCGCGGGCGCGTGGGAATGAACAGTAGCGCGGCGGGCGCGGGAAAATCAGCCAAAATTTCTGATTTTTATTTTGGCCATATCTTGAGTTCTACAAGTCCGTTTTGGGCGATCTTACAGTCCACGCGAAGATAACGGAATTCTATTTCATTCTAAAGTGGTCTTGAGCACCTGACACTGCCAGAAAATTCCAGAACTTTTGGAAACCCATTCTGAGAAGGAAATTGCATTGTTTTCTAATTCTAATCATTGTGGAATTACCTTGGATGACCAGAAGCTTCTAGAATCAGACTTATACATGGCAATTGCAATTCTATTTCATTCAAGAAAGGAAAATTACCGGAATTCTATCCTAAATCAAAGACGGTAATTACTTGGTTGAGGAGGCACTTGGGGCTATAAATACACTTCTTGGGGACACAAAAAGGAGACCACGTCGAACACAACACACACCAGAGATTTATATTATTGTATTTGTTTTACATCATGTTTTCATTAGACCCCGTGACGATGAGAAGTTCGATCATGAGCTAATCGTTGTCATGGGGTCCTAACAGATTTATTTATGGAATTTAGTAGTTGATTGCTTATTTGATATGTGTGTGATGAATTATTGATATCCTTGTATGGTTGTGTTTCATGTGTTTAGATGCGTCATGAACATCTAATTTGTTAATCTCTTGCGAAACGAGAGTGAATCTTGAGATTTAGAACTTGTCATGCTAGCATAGGATAGGTTGATGTTTTAACATCATGATTTATGGCGTAAATAGAGATATTATGCTGCCCTATGTGATCATTTTGGATAACTTGTTCTTTAACCTTTATGTTTTCAAATTCTATAGAGATATAGGGTCTAAGCATAATTGGTGTCTATTCATCTTCTATCTCTTTTATGGATGTATGTTTAGTTTGGTACTAGTATACCGAGAGGTAACTTTTACTTGTTTCGTGTTGTCCGATCAGATATCAAAACCATCACATATATTGATTAAGGCATGATCTCTATAGAAAGTATTTAATGAAGTTAGGATACCATGTTTTCTCTTGTAGAAGTAATTCGATTTTAATTCTCATTAGTTAATTAATTCTTAGTTTATTAATTTGCATCTTAGTTTAATTTAGATAGTTAAAAACTATATTTGTTATTTGTCTTAGAAGTGCATAATAACCATACATTGTTGCATAGGTACAAAACTGAAATAGAACCATAACTTGATCCCTATGGGAACGAATTTGGACTTAACCTTATATATTACTTGTGACCACGTACGCTTGCGTGATTTAGTGCAAACAAGTTTTTGGCGCCGCTGCCGGGGATCATCGGTGTTTTATTTTTGGTTTATGTGCTTGTCAATAGTGGTTGTTAGAGTTCACTGACTCGAATTGTTTCTTATATATAGTTGTTTAGTTTTATGTGTTGCAGGTAGCAATGGGAGAACCAGTAGCAGTAGGGCTGTAAATGAGTCGAACCGAGCCGAACTCTTACCTGTTCGTGTATCAGCTCGTTATAAATACATCGAACTCGAACTCGAGCTCGAACTTTGATCGAGCCAATATTTTTGTTTGTGTATCGACTCGTTAAGAAATTTTTTATTCACGAACATGTTCGCGAACAGTTCACGAACATGTCTAACGAGCTACTATTCACGAACATCTCATAAATAGTGTTCATGATTTCGTGTTCATGAACACTTCAACCTTTTTTTTCTAGAAAATTTTTAATGCAATTAAAATAAAAATAAAATTGGGGGATGAAACATTGAAAACTCGAGAAATGCTTCGATTTTAGACTTATCAAGGAATCAAATTTGGACCAAGTTTAGTTAATACATAACGAACTAATGTTATAATTTATAATGTAACATATGTATAATTTAATTATTATTAATAAAAATAATTTATAAATTTAAACAAAGAAAATATAATGAATAGACAAAATAAAACTAACATATTACTTCGTAACACTTACTTATACAATTATTTACAAATTATCGTGAATTCAAGAATTCTCGTTAAATGTTAAAGAAATTATGTTCACGAACGTATATATATGAAGTTTGTGCACAAATTTATTCATGAACCATATTTACGAACAAGGTTCACGAACTATATTAATGAACTTGCTCATGAACTATATAATCGAACTTGCTCGCGAACTTTCGAGCCGAACTATGTCGTGTTTGGGTTCAGCTCATTTACGAGACGAACCTCAAAATCGTGTTCATGTTCGACTCGTTTACAAATCGAACCGAACTCGAATCGAACTTTTTTCGAACCGGACACCGAATTGTTCGTGAGCGTATCGACTCATTTACAGCCCTAAGTAGCAGCAGCGAAAGCATTGATGTATTATTCTCAACCAAAGATCAAGGACATCCAATTTAGCATTGTCAGGCCAGCTATTGCAGCTAATACTTTCGAAATCAAGCCTAGCATAATTCAGATGGTGCAGAATTCGTTTCAGTTTGGGGGTGCTCCTACGGAGGATCCTAACATGCACATCCGGGACTTTATTGAGATCTGCGACACTTTCAAGATCAACGGGGTATCGGAAGATGCTATCAAATTGAGACTTTTCCCATTCTCTTTGAGGGATAAAGCTAAGGGCTGGTTGTACTCTCTACCAGCAAGTTCTATTTTGACATGGGAGGATCTTGCTCAGAAATTTCTCACTAAATTTTTCCCCATGGCAAAGACCGCAACAATCAGGAACGCTATTACTCAATTTTCACAACAGTATGAAGAATCTTTGTGCGAGGCTTGGGAGCGATATAAGGAGATGCTAAGGAAGTGTCCACATCATGGGATGCCTAATTGGATGGTGATTAACTGCTTTTATAATGGCTTGGGTGCACAGTCAAGACTCATGCTAGATGCAACATCAGGTGGAGCTTTATGGGCTAAGAGCTATGCGGAAGCTTATGAGCTAATTGAGATGATGGCTGTGAATGAATACCAGAATCCAACTCAAAGATTATCACAAGGCAAATTAGCGGGAATTCTGGAAGTTAATACAGTCACAGCTCTAGCAGCTCAGCTAGAGGCACTTAATAAGAAATTGGATTTTATGTCAAAGCAAGGGGTGCCTCAAGTTGCTAGTGTTTATGAGCTATGTGAGGGCGCACATGAGACGAGTCAATGTGCCATATCTTCTGAATCGGCACAGTTTGTGAGCAACTTCCAGCAACCTTCGCAACCAGCTCCAGCCACCTATCATCCCAATTTCGGCTGGAGCAACAATCAAGATTTTCAGCAGCAACAGTTTCATGGGGATGATGGTCAATCTTCGAATGAAAAATCTGAATTGGATGAATTGAGGTTGATGATTAAAAGTCATGCGGTATCTCTCAAGACATTGGAGAATCAGATTGGGAAAATTGCAAGTGCCTTTATCAACGGACCGCCGGGAGATCTTCCTAGTGACACAGAGGTGAATCCAGGAAAACAAGTTGGCATGGAGCAGGTTAATGCCATAACACTCAGATCTGGAAAAGTCAGGAACGATCAGAATTCAGCAATTGAGGATGAAGAAGGAATTCATGATCAGGATCCTACAGAGAAAGAAGAAAATTCTGTTTTGTCAGAACCTGTGGTGGATAGTGATGAGGACGAAGAGTGTGAGTCACTAGGCTTGGCTGATCTCTGGGATTCTAAGGTGCTGGTTGATGAGGTGGTTTCATGTTCAAATCTTGAGGATAGTGCAATTGAGTCTTTTCTTGAGGAAGATGTTTTGATTGAGGGTAATGAGGATCTTCATGAGTTGTACATGAATTTTACTTCTGATAAGATGTTGGAGGAATTGAATGCTATTTGTTCTAAGCATGAAAGTCAACTTGAGGATTGTTCTTTTGATCCTAAGTCTATGGTTAAGACTTCTGTTGGTGAACTACCCACCTCTGTTCCTAGTCCGTCTATCTCCATTCTTGATAAGTCTTTGGTAGAAAATCATCATGTTGAAGAAGCTTCCAAACTTGAGCTTAAACTACCAGATCACAGGAGGTATGCATATTTGGGTCATTCATCTTCTTTGCTTATTATTATTATTGCTAACTTTGCAGGTAGTGGAGTGAACATTGTGGCTGATACCTTTGAAGAGAAAAGAAGGCTAAAACTTGTCATCGAGGATGTAGCTCCGAAAAAGGTAATTAAATGGCCATATAGAGATACGGTGTAAGAATTTTCAAGTTTCGATGATTAGGTATGTTTGCTATCCCTCGTATTTACTTCCATTCAATGCGGACATTGAATCTTTTAAGTTTGGGGGTGGTTTGAGGGATAAGTAGTGTATAGTAGTAGTTATTGTGTTCATGTAGGATATCATGTTTCCATTTTAGTTGTAATTCATGCATGTTTGTTCGTATTATTATCATGTGAGTCCATAGTAGTTTGCATTTGCACCCATGCTTGATAGGAATTTTGTGTTGTTGACGCTTTTGATTGAGAAGTGATATGCTTTGTTCTTGTGCACACACATACACTAGTAAGTTGAAGCTAGTAGACTTATTGAATGTTGTAAGTGATTAGAAGGACATGAATATGTGCAAGATGATTTAGTTTGCATGCTTTGAATACAAGTCGGTGCGTTAGAGAGATTTTTTCTTGGGATTAAGTATGTTTTTCCACCAAGTGAGTTTTTGAGCCATATTGCATATTTGTTGCAATTTATTCGTTTGCTTGAGTGTCCACGGATTGTTTGCATTGCTAGCAGTTGTTTGAGGTCTTTCTTGAAATTCATGACATTATTTGACGATTAAAATGATAAAGGCATTTAGGAATAACCACATATTTTCCCATATTACTACACCATATTTACATGATCAATTAGTTAATCCGTTGAGTTTAATCCTATTTTTCGGTGACATACCACATTACTTGCCTAGACCTTTTTCTTGTATTGGCCGTACATTAATTTGAACCCACATGGTCAAAGGCTAGTAGAGTGCTTAAGGGAGTAATAAGGTGTGCAAGGAGGGGTTATTGTTGGTCTTACTTTTGGGGGAAATATTGAAAATTGGGTTTGGTTGTTTACTTGATAGTCGGCATGTGTAATAAAATTGTGGGATTATTGTTATTGTCTATATTATTGTTGCTTTAGCTCTCGAAAAAAAAAAGAAAAAAAAATAGAAAAAAATAAAAAAAGAAAAAAAAAGAAAAGAAAATGAAAAAAAAAATTATGAGATTGTGTTTGTTGTGATCCTACTTTAGTCGACTAGTCGAGTGTTTGTTTAGTAAAAATTATGTGGGGGGAAAATAGGGTGTTGTGTATGATTTATTATGGTACTTACTAGCTTTTTACACTTCACCTGATTTGGCTTTTGACATACCTTGTCCCTAGTCCCGTTACAACCCAAATAAAGACTTTTTGATTATCGTCATTGATGTATGTTGTGTTAAGAGTTAGATTGATACCAAATGTCAAGCATGTTTATGATTTTGTTGGAATTGAGTGATACACTTACCCTTGTTCTTGAGTGAATATTCTTTTGTGAGTGGATTGTGAGTGTTTGCTTGTTTTTGCGTATGAGATCCTGAGTTTTGTCTCAAAGATGTACTCTTGTAGGCTTAGCATGTTTACTAACTTATTCTTACACTTGACATGGACTTGTGAGAACTTATGCATGTTCATTGAGTAGATTATGTGAATACTTGCACTTTCGACACCAAGACATTGCGTATTTACTTTGATTCTTAAGTTGATATGGCATGAGAGGATTTGAAGGTATGGTAGGATATTAATACTAGATTATTTGCATTTTCTTTTAGTTGCATTCATGCATTGCATTGCATTAGGTTACATGGATTTTGTGGGTACATTCGCTATAGGCCCTCACGAGACCTTACTCGTCCACTAGGGCTGCCTATGGGTTTAAAGGGCTTGTTGCATATGCCAAATGCAACCGTGATCACCTACGGAAGTGGTACTAGCTAGTTAGTTAGTTGTAATTGTTTATGCTTGAGGACAAGCATCGGTTTAAGTTTGGGGGTGTGATAAGTGGATTTTATATCCACTTGGATCGCTTCAATTCGGCTTAAATTGGTGTACTTGGATTCAAGTATGTGGTGTTTTTGATGTGTTTGTAGTGAATTTGTGCAGGAATAAGAGTCGGATGTGGGATGATGTTTTCCATGTTTAATTGGTGGGTTTTGAGCTTAAAAAATGAAAGTACATCAAATTGCGAGAGTGTCGGAAGAAACGGAATGAAAATCGGAGTTAAAACGAAGAAAATAGAGCAAAATCAGCAAATGAACAATAGGTCGGGCGCGGGCGCGCCTAATTTGTGCTGATTTCGGGCGCGGGCGCGTGGGAATGAACAGTAGCACGCGGCGGGCGCGCGGGCGCGGGAAAATCAGCCAAAATTTCTTATTTTTGTTTTGGCCATATCTTGAGTTCTACAAGTCCGTTTTGGGCGATCTTACAGTCCACGCGAAGATAACGGAATTCTCTTTCATTCTAAAGTGGTCTTGAGCACCTGACACTGCCAGAAAATTCCAGAACTTTTGGAAACCCATTCTGAGAAGGAAATTGCATTGTTTTCTAATTCTAATCATTGTGGAATTACCTTGGATGACCAAAAGCTTCTAGAATCAGACTTATACATGGCAATTGCAATTCTATTTCATTCAAGAAAGGAAAATTGCCGGAATTCTATCCTAAATCAAAGACGGTAATTACTTGGTTGAGGAGGCACTTGGGGCTATAAATACACCTCTTGGGGACACAAAAAGGAGACCACGTCGAACACAACACACACCAGAGATTTATATTATTGTATTTGTTTTACATCATGTTTTCATTAGACCCCGTGACGATGAGAAGTTCGATCATGAGCTAATCGTTGTTATGGGGTCCTAACAGATTTATTTATGGAATTTAGTAGTTGATTGCTTATTTGATATGTGTGTGATGAATTATTGATATCCTTGTATGGTTGTGTTTCATGTGTTTAGATGCGTCATGAACATCTAATTTGTTAATCTCTTGCGAAACGAGAGTGGATCTTGAGATTTAGAACTTGCCATGCTAGCATAGGATAGGTTGATGTTTTAACATCATGATTTGTGGCGTAAATAGAGATATTATGCTGCCCTATGTGATCATTATGGATAACTTGTTCTTCAACCTTTATGTTTTCAAATTCTATAGAGATATAGGGTCTAAGCATAATTGGTGTCTATTCATCTTCTATCTCTTTTGTGGATGTATGTTTAGTTTGGTACTAGTATACCGAGAGGTAACTTTTACTTGTTTCGTGTTGTCCGATCAGATATCAAAACCATCACATATATTGATTAAGGCATGATCTCTAAAGAAAGTATTTAATGAAGTTAGGATACCATGTTTTCTCTTGTAGAAGTAATTCGATTTTAATTCTCATTAGTTAATTAATTCTTAGTTTATTAATTTGCATCTTAGTTTAATTTAGATAGTTAAAACCTATATTTGTTATTTGTCTTAGCAGTGCATAATAACCCTACATTGTTGCATAGGTACAAAACTGAAATAGAACCATAACTTGATCCCTGTGGGAACGAATTTGGACTTAACCTTATATATTACTTGTGACCACGTACGCTTGCGTGATTTAGTGCAAACAGCGTGTAAACCTTGGGAAGAGATTACATTAACTACTGGAGAGGTAAGTGATAAGGTTTCTTTCAAATTTTGAATTATCCCTTCCAGATATTATTAGTTGATGATTATCTCATGTGAATTTTTTTAATAAAAAAAAAAAATCCGAGGAGATGAGATAACAAAAGTCAAATTAGCTTCCCTAGGAATCTAAACCCAAATACTGAGTTGATTTCGAGAAGCTAAACTGCTAGAACAGATTCCTTGAAAAGAAGGAAGCTTATTAAAGATTATATTCACCTAGAATATTTTATGTCCTGTTTCCTACACCGAGTTAGCTCATGTAGGCTTGGATATACAATATTGGAGTGAGTAAGTATGAAAAGAAAGTTTCAGCATTGAATTCATGATCAGAAAGTAAAATAGGTTCCTTTCACATTGCATTGTTTCAAGGAACCGGGGGGTACTTGTTGTGCCCAAAATCACCATGGGCTAGATTTAGGCCCATTAGGCCTGAAGATTTAACCCACGAAAGCAAGAAGATAGATCTAGTACACGATATGAAGAATTAAATATGAAGAAATGAGCATCAGACAGAGAAATGATCAAGAAACTATGAATACCAGGAGGTTCCTAAAGGTCTGGAAGCTGAGTAAACCATCCGAAGACCAGGTTCCCTTAAGCAGAAGAGTTCGAATTAATACAGTTGCAGCCACAAAATGAGGTAAGAACATACAAAGATATTAAATGAGTCATCCAGCCTAACATGTTTGTTATTTGTGCAGGTATAGGTACCTATAAAGAGGTCCCTGAACAATGTGTCCCGAAGTAAGGAGGTTCTTGAGAAACAGGCTCCTGTAATATAGGTTCCTGAGCACCAGGTTCCTAAGCATGATCAACAGAACGTTCTAGAAGCTATCTAGAACAGATAAACGCATTATTATTGGAGTATAATTCTAGGGCGCAGATGATCCTAGAATATCTCCAATAATCGAGAGAATTAGAATGGGGTACGAACTCGAGTTCTACTCTATTCCCACAACTAGTTCGTAAAAGGCTCTAAAGGAACCTGAGTCCTATATGAACTAGGTAATCGAATACAACTATTCCAGCAGAGACAGAGTCGCATTAGAACTACGTGAGCTTGATTCCTATATAAGGATACGTAGGCACCTTGAGGGGGGGATGGATAACAGCTCTCTAATTTTCTCTAAAGGCATCTGAGATTATTGGAGATACCCTTAAGCTCAGCTTAACCCCATAAACACAACCCAAACCATCCATTGAACAGTTGATCGTTAGCTTTACAACTCATCGAGAACCTCATAAAAGTTGTTACAAAATCCACTCATCAACAGTAACTAATTTGGGCTGTGGGAATATATTTGTTGAGATGATGATATAATTTTGTTTTGTATAATTATGTGAATTATGCTTATATTAATTGTTGTGAATTGGTAAATGTTATATGAATTGGTAAATACATGAGATTGTTTAATTGGTCGGATATATTTACTTTATACATTTACATGATTTTGATTTTGATCACTCTTACTTTGTAGGTTGTTTGGTGTTTTTTGTTGGTGTGTATGCTTGTTATCACTATCTCGGCACTAATGGCTAGAGTAGGTGATAAAGGCAAGGGAAAGAAGAAGGCATGTGCTGTAAATACAAGTCGGCGTACAAGTCGGGGTAGACGAAGAACTAGTGGTCGTTTGAGGGACGAACCCAAAGAGGAGGATGACGAAGATGAGCAGCAAGATGAGCAGCAAGATGTTAATGAAGAGGAAGAGCGGAGGATGTTGGTTGTGCAGCAAGAAGCAGCACGGCGAGCTCGAATAATTGCAACACCAGTTCGGCGTACACATTCAATCGGAATTTGGGGAAATCCACCAACACACCCTCATGTCATAAATATATCGAATGGACAGTAAGTTTCCTCTCTCGTTGTAATTCGTTGAATTAATAAGGTATATTAATGGACTAATTAAGCATGAATATGTTATGGAATATGTAATTAAGCATGAATATTTTTATATTTGTAATCAAGTACAACCAAAACAATAGACAATTTGAATGCCCTTGATTGGTATTAAAAGACACTGCTATATATATATATAGTATCAAGTTGTTGTCATTGTTATTATTGATTGTAGTATCAAGCATCCGGTGGCTAAAAAAACGATCTTACAAATCATGCGATCATCGTGGCCAGGTCGTTTGTTTACCTATAGGGATATTGTGGAGAAGAACCCAAAATGGATTACGGATATGATAGCCGAATTCAATGCAAGTCAAATACTATATATGTGTGTGTGTGTGTGTGTGTGTGCATGTGTGTGTGATTTTATAATGCTTATCTTTTTTTTTTTGTAGAATTATTACACACACGAGGAAGAACAAACCGTCGAGGGTGCTTGTGAGAGTATTTATAAGCATGTTCAAAGCGAACTTAAGTACACCTTAAATGAGATGAAAAAAAAGGCCAAGGCAGATGCGAAGAGGTTAAACAAAACCCTTTTTTATGTTAACCCGGATTATTTTGATGATGAATTTTGGAAGGAGCTTGTGGAGTATTGGAATAGCGGACCCCACGTTCATTGCTCCGAAGTTGGTTCCAAGAACAGAAAAAAGTTGAAGACTTTGCATAGTGCGGGTGCAAAGTCATTTACGGAGATGGAAGATGTTGGTCCCGGAATGTATTGCAGAAGGGGGGGTTGAATGCAATACTAATAAATTTCAAAAACTATTTCAACAACTTAAATAGAGTTTGTAATTTACTAGTAGAAGAAATGCAATCACAAATAATATTTAACAAGATGTTTCACAAAATAATTGTTTTATTTATTTTGCAAAGTTTTGCTACAACCTTGAGAACAAAATAATTCTCAAGCTTCAAATACTCAAGAGATTACAGTTGTAGAGTTGTTATGGTTGTATAAATAGAGTGCTCTATTTATAGTGTGATAGTCTACTGTACTACCACTATCAGCATGGGTTGTTGAGTTGCTCTTATATTCCTTTTGCAGCTCATTCCATGATTTATTCCCATGTGATCATCACAAAGTAACTTTAAGATACTTTCCACATTTGAGCCACCCAGATCTAGCCGTATTTAATTTTATCTGCTCTAGACTTTACAGGTTGCTCCATGTGATCTCTCAAGCTTCAGTTATAGACTTTCCAAGCTTGCTGTAAAGGTTGAATATTACAACACGCCTGCTTCTTTTGAACATGTACTCTGTCGCTTACTTTGACTTAGAAAATTTCTAAATCAATTTGATTCTATATGACAGTGTGTTTGCCACAAAGTTTGCTGTCAATGGATTATGCTTTGGTTGACAGTATGAATTTCCCGCAGATATTACTGTCAAGGATTGTGCTTTGATTGACAGCATGTATTTCCCGCAGAGATTGCTGTCAAGAATTGTGCTTTGATTGACAGCATGTATTTCCCGCAGAGATTGCTGTCAAGAATTGTGCTTTGATTGACAGCATGTATTTCCCGCAGAGATTGCTGTCAAGAATTCCAAACTTACTGTCGCAAACTACATATTGAAGTTGCTGTCATCAGAATCTCAGCCAATGTTGCTGTCAAGTCGAAACTTGCTGTCGACTCCATGAAACTTGCTGTCGACCTAGGCAACATGTTGTTTCTTTGTAACCTTACTGTCAGGGCTTGACAGTAACTTTTATTCCTTCTGTCGAACTTATGTATTTCTTGAGGCTTGAACATAATCGAACTTCTTCCAAGAATTACACTTATTACATGACAGTATTTATTTTAAATTACAAGAATACATTTCAGACTGTGATAGTATGTTCTACTTAGTAAAACTAAGTATACCAATAAAACTAGTTAAGTTGTCTATTCCATCACCCATAAATCCCAACAATCTCCCCCAATTTGTTTTTATGGACAATAAGGACAAATTTACAAATATCATGCTGACAACTTAACTAACATAGATCAGAAAGAATAAACTCTTCATTTCTGAACAATGATTAAATTGGATTGTTTAAAAAAAATGTATCATACAAGTTCATAATTAAAAATCAAGAAAAAATCTTTACTTAGCTTGATTTGAACTTTCGCCTTGCTCCTTTTCCCTCAGAGCTCTTCTGAGATTTTCAATTAACTCCTTTTCTTCAGGGGACTGTGCATCATCTTCATTTTCCACGATGTACTTTTTGATCATTGATGAAGTAGTGTTTAATACATCTCTGAGTTCCATCCAATAAACATTTTGCTTTACGATTGATCTGAATTTCAACACATCTCCCTCCATCTTGAATCTTCTGCCAGGAAGCTGATTTAAAGTTACCCTTCTTTGTCTGTCCAAACTGGGATTCTCTCCTTTCCTTTGATCAAAAATCATATCTAGCTCCCAAGAACATAGTGCTTCAAGTTTGTTAGATGATCCTATCACTTGCCAGTACAGTTCTTTTAGCACACTGGTCTTCAACTTAGAAAAGCTGTCTATGTAGACTTCTTCTTTGCCATATTTGATTCTCAGAGGATTGTCCAGTACAATTGGCTGATAGTTTAATTCACTGCTGTTGACCTTGTTGAGTTTACTCCAACTTTCCTTCATTTGAGCTTCAATCTCTTCTTCTATCTGTTGACGAGATTTTTGTCTTGAAGCTAATTCTTCTCTGAATTTCTGCTCTGCCTCATACCTATCCATCTCTTGCTTTGAATAAGGTTTTTGCATTTCATTCCAGTTATACTCAGGAATAGGATTGTCTTCTTCATACTCCAAACCAAGGATTTGATAGACATCATCATCATTGTAAAGTGTCCAATCACCAAACTTCTCAATAAATTCAGCATGCCTGGCTTCATAATACTTGAGAACTTGGTTCATGATCTTCTTTGAAACATTATCATAGGTTTGCAGTAGCTCAACCATCCTTTCCAGATTGAAGTAATCAATTATTCGTTTTACTGTTCCAGAAGTTTGAATGAATTTCTTGGAGATCACCTTTGATTTTGTTATCTGAGTGAAGTCAGGTTCCACTGTAATCAACCTTTCATTGTTTTCCCATAGAATGTATCATGCAACTTCTTCTTCTGACTCATCAAATTCTATGGATACTGAGGTGATTGTATCTTTGGCCTTCAGCTGCATCATTTCAAAGCTATTCATTCTTCTTCTCATGAGGGGTTTCTTGAGTCCTAACCCTGTAGCTTTTCCTTCTCCTTTGTAGACAGTCTTTCCCTTTATTGGTCTTTTTGACTTTCTTTTGATTCCTACTGTCTTGGATGTTTTGACAGTAGGATCGTTGACAGTATCTTTTATAGGGCTTCTGACAGTGTCTTCTGTGACAGTATCTTTCATGACTGTGTCTTCATCCTGTCTAACAGCATCTTTGTTGACATCCTTGATAGCATCTTTGTTGACAGTATCTTTTTCAAGTTGTATACTGTCAATTTCCATTTCTTCTTGATTACCTTTCAATGCTTCAAGTACTTCTTCCTCTTTCTTTTCATCAACTTTCTTGCCTGTGCTAGGATTTTCAGAGGTTTCCTTTGATTCTGCTTCTTTGACTTGAGTTTGCTCTTTTGAAGAGTCTCCCAGTTCTGTTTTCTTAGATCCTCCAGCTTCACCTCCATCTTGATTGTCATCACCATCTTTTTCCAAGGTGTCATCAAAAGTGCAGTTTCCACCTTGAGTATTTCTGCTTGAATTTGCTTTGGCAATGAGCTTCTTAATTTTGGCACTGTATTCCATATCTCTCTTTGCCATTATCTTGTGGATATCTTTAACTGCCTGAATCCTTTCCTTGGTGATAGGTGCTTTCAGCAATAACTTAAGTACATCCATGATGACTTTGCTTTGTAGAGATGTTTTGCCTTCAAGAGTTAAGAACCCAAGTCCTTTAGTTCCTTTGGCTGTTGTCTGTTTAAAGCTTACACCATATGGCTGGAGACATACTTCTGGGAGTTTGCTGTTAACCATTGTGCTCAGTTGCATATAGAGACTTTCATCAAAGATGGTAGAGTTTTTCTTAACTAGAATCCCAAGGATGTATTGCACTCTGGCAGAGAAAGTTTCTAGCAGTTGAGTTGTTATGAATATTGAATGTCCACTCTTCAGGTACACTTCAACTGCCCACCTCTTCTCTGAGCTAATCTTCACAGAAAGATTTACAATCTTTTCTTTCAAAGCTTCTGCCAATTTAGCAGGTTTTCCTTTAGATTCTGTGATTGCTCCATTCACTAGATTGTTGAATTCCTCATCCTTATTGTTCAAGGTGCTCTCCATATGACTTACTGTTATAGAATCAGCTTCTTCTTGAGAATATGTGCTTCCATCAGTCCAGGTAACCAACTCTGAAGAAGAGATATATTCAGGCAGCTTGCCCTTGCCTTTACCCATCCTGTTAGACTCCTCATTTTCTCTCCAAAGCCTCTCCAAAGTTGATTCTTTCTTTTCAGGAACTGGTTCACTAATTTTGATGGAAGATGCTTTATTTCTTTGTATCATTTTCAATACTTCCTCAGATACTAGCATTTTCTCCCCATCTACTTCAGTTTCAAACAGTTGTTCACCAGTTCCAGTTCCAGAGGCTATGACAGTATCTTTTTGCTCCCCCTTACTCCTTTGCTCCCCCTGACTTTCAGCTTCTCCTTGTAACCCCATTTTCCTTTCTGGTTGCTCAGCCTTTTTCTGATCTATTACTTTCTCCCCCTTAGTTAAGTTGGCAGCTTGAATGAAGGAAGAAAGTGACAGCAGGGTGGCTTGAATTTCAGCAAAACCAGTCTTTACAGAAGATGACAGAGTGTCCAGCTTGCTCTCCATTTTAGCACATCTATCTTCAATAGCTTGGAGTCTGTCATTTGTGGATGCAGAAGGACCACCAGACCTAAGCCTCTTTGGAGGTTGAGGATAAGTCTGGGGCATGGAAGTTGTTGGGGTTCTCACACTCTCATTGTTTTTATGGATGATCTCATCATCTCTCACAGAAATTCCCTCAAGGCCTAATGCCTTTTGTTTACTGGCTCCCTCAAGATCACTCTGGACATGCTCAAGTCCCTCTCCTTTTGCCAGCACATTTGGCTGCCTCTCATTTTTATCCTCACTTCTCTGTTCTTTTATCTTTCTTTTATTTTTCACTCCCTCACTCATCCTAGATGCATTAGTATGAGCAGTACTAACATGCAAAAGAGTAGATTTTACCTTGAAGGCCTTGGAAAGAGGCAAGTCATCATCAGAGATATCTTCAACTAATCCTTCTTGTAGTTGTGGTTGAACAGTGATGACAGCATCTTTAGAAAGACCTTTGACAGTATCTTTTGTCAGAATGGTACTGTCACTTGATTGATTGACAGCACCTTCTGGTTTGTCATTGACAGCATCTTTGGCTGTGACAGCAACTTCCCTAGGGTAAGATGCTTTGAGGGAATCGATCAAGATGCTGGCTGTTTCAATTTCTGGCAAATTTGCATCTTGATCTAATCCAGTGTTTGATGGAGTGGTATCCATTTCACTTTGAGAAATGGGTTCTTGTGGACCACTAGATGGGGGCTCATCCAAGATTTGAGATGGATGATCAAAACCTGAGGGCTTGGTACTGTCCCCCTCTCTAGGTTGTTCAGAAGAAACAACAGATGTAGGAATGAAAGAAGAAGATTGAATTTCAGATTGATTAATTGGCTGTTCCACAGAAGAAGATTGTGGAACATCAATAGTATGAATGAATTCCTCACTGTGCTCTATCTCTATGTGTGTATCTTCAAATACAGGTTCCTCAAGAGTGAGTTCTTGAGTTTGTGCAAACTCTTTACAAGGTGCCTTGGGAGACAGGCCAATTTCAATAGATGTCCCTTGTTGAGAAGAGATACCTAGAGGTGAGTTTATTTCCCTATCATCCTCTACAGTCTTTTGGGAAACTGTAGGGTGGCTGACAGTAACCTTGGCCCTTCTAGCTCTCTTCTTCTTAGGCTCAGAAGGGGCTACTGTGGGTTCTATTCCACTACCATCCTTATTTGCTGCACTAGGTGCAGTAACTCCCTCTTGACTCACCACATTGTCACCAGTTTCACTCTCTAGGGATCTTTTCTTGGATTCCTGTTTGGCAATTTTAAGGGCTTTTGGTAGTCTAGAGTCCCTAGGTGGAATGTATGGTGTAGAATGTGGGTTAACTGAATTTGGGTCTAATTCAGCTTCATTCTCAATTGTGAAAACAGTGTAATCTGTTGGAAATGGAAAACCAAGGTTGGGCACTTGATTAACCATGTGTTGTGTGAAACATAGTGGAATATGTGCATTCAAATTTTGTGTGTTAAGAGATGTGTGTGTGTTTTTCTTTAAAACAGGACATTCTTCAAAATTAGAAGTATCTAACACATTTCCACAAATATTATTAATACACATAGTTAAAAAGTGAGGATATATGGATACCTTTTTGCCTATGGCGCTTTTCAACTGTGCCATAATCAGCTTTCCAACGTTCACCTTGTATCCATGGACTACAGAATGAGTGAGTTTCTTGATGTATGATGGTATTCCATTCCAGCCTGTAGACTTGGTAGAGAACACCTTCACCATAACATCAAAGATCATGCTCCACTCTTTTCTTAGATATTTTCTTTCCATTTCTCCCATTTGATACCATTTATCAGAAGTTTCATCAATTTTAGAGCCTGAATATCCAATCTTCAGAAAGAACTTCTTCAGAGTATCATCAGTTGCTAGTTCCTTAAAGCTTTCTTCACTGGCCAACACAATACCCAAAGCCTCATTGATATTCTTTACTGAAAGAGAATGACTTGCATCATCTATACTGAACTTAATTGTTTCATTCTCTCCAGTTCCTTGAGCACTTGCAGATTTCCAGAATTTTTCAATTCTAACAACATCAATTTTGGGGGAAGAGGTTATTGCATGACCTAGGTAGGATTTATTTAAGAAGGAAATAAGTCCTTTGAAGTTTTCACCAGCATCACTAGGAGAGTAGATACCAGCAAAATTGGTTTGAGCAATACTTTGTTTAGGTGCCATTGTTGAATGCTTTGAAAAATGAGAGAGAAAATGCGGTTTTTGGATGCAGAAGGTTGAAAGGTTTTTGCAAATGAAAGTGATAGTAGATTAAACGGTAGATTCAGTTTATAAGATGAATCGATTTAACCTGTCTTAATTGAACGTGTGATAATGATTTTACCCATTAACTTCACTTGCTATATTACGTGGCAGTTGCTATTAGATCGTGGATTGGTGGATTAAAAATAGATATATATATATATATATATATATATATATACATTAATGTACATATATATCTCTCCACTATCTTTGACAGCAACTTCTCGTGACAGCAACTTTCATTGGCAGTAACCTGTGCGCTTTTCTTTCTTTCTTCTATTTTTGACAGCAATTTCTCGTGACAGCAACTTTCATTGACAGTAACCTGTGCGCTAACAACATTTCTGTCAATCAATTTAATGAGTGACAGTAAGTTTATCTGACAGTAAACTAAGAGTAAAATCATGCTGTCACTGTTCACACATAACTTAAGTTAAGAACACTTGATTTCTTAAAACCGTATTAAGACAGACATGTAAAACTATTTTAGCATAGTCATAGCAAGCATGATATCTAAAAATCCTTTTAGCATAGTCATAGCAAACATGATATCTAAAAATCCTTTTAGCATAGTCATAGCAAACATGCTGTCTGAATAAGTAGTACATAGTACCTTAACTTCTCATGACAGTACCTTCTAGTGACAATACTTTTTATTACAGTACCTTGAAAGTTTCTGTCATGAGCTGCGTTCGAGAATTGATAAACCAGTTAGATAATCATACCTGATTTAGCATTCCTAATTCACTCACCAACCTGATAAATGTTGCTTCATCCAATGGCTTGGTGAATATGTCTGCAAGTTGCTTGTCTGTTGGAACATAAACCAATTTTACATTTCCCTTTTCAACATGCTCCCTGATAAAATGATGTCTTATATCAATGTGCTTTGTTCTGGAGTGTTGAACTGGATTGTCTGATATGGCTATGGCACTAGTGTTGTCACAGTAGATAGGAATATTTGATAGCTCTAGTCCATAATCCATTAACTGATTCTTCATCCAAAGTATCTGTGCACAGCAACTTCCAGCTGCAATATATTCAGCTTCTGTAGTAGATGTAGAAACTGAATGTTGCTTTTTACTAAACCATGACACCAATCTCCCTCCAAGAAATTGACAGCTTCCTGTGGTGCTTTTTCTATCAATCTTGCAGCCAGCATAGTCTGAATCAGAGTATCCAATTAAGTCAAATACAGTTTCTTTAGGATACCAAAGACCTAGATTTGGAGTGCCTTTGAGATACCTAAAGATTCTTTTGATTGCAACTAAGTGTGATTCTTTTGGATCAGCCTGAAATCTTGCACACAAATATGTAGCAAACATTATGTCTGGTCTGCTAGCTGTTAAGTAAAGTAGTGATCCAACCATGCCTCTGTAAGTACTTGAATCCACTTTCTTGCCTTTAGGATCTAACTCTAATTTGGTGGCTGTTGAGACAGGTGTCTTTGCAGGTGATGAATCTTCTAAGTTAAACTTTTTGAGAAGTTCTTTGACATACTTAGTTTGACAGATAAAGATTCCATCCCTCTTCTGATAGATTTGGAGACCAAGAAAGAATGACAATTCTCCCATCATGCTCATTTCATACTTGTTTCTCATTAGAGATGAGAATTTTTCACATAATTTTTCATTTGTAGAACCAAAAATTATGTCATCAACATATATCTGCACAAGTATGATGTCTTTGCCATGGTATTTATAGAATAAAGTTTTATCCACCATACCTCTTATAAATTGATTTTCCAGAAGAAAAGTGGATAGTGTGTCATACCAGGCTCTTGGTGCTTGCTTTAAGCCATATAGAGCCTTGAACAGCTTGTAGACAAAATTATGCAGTTTGTCATTTTCAAATCCAGGAGGCTGTTCAACATACACTTCTTCTTCTAATTCTCCATTTAGAAAGGCACTTTTGACATCCATTTGAAATACTTTGAATTTGCAGTGTGCAGCAAAGGCTAAGAAAATTATTATGGCTTCAAGTCTGGCAACAGGTACAAATGTTTCATCATAATCTATCCCTTCCTGTTGACAGTAACCTTTAGCCACTAGCCTAGCTTTATTTCTTGTCACATTTCCACTTTCATCTATCTTGTTTCTGAAGACCCATTTTGTCTCAATGACTGATTTTCCTCTTGGCCTTGGAACCAGCTTCCAAACATTGTTTCTTTCAAATTGATTGAGCTCTTCCTGTATGGCCATCACCCAATCAGAATCCAACAATGCTTCTTCAACTATTTTTGGTTCCATTTGAGATAAGAAACATGAAAACAAGCTTTCAGCAGAGATATTCCTCCTTGTCCTTACACCAGTAGTAGGATCTCCAATAATTAGATTACTGGTATGATCTCTATTCCACTTTGTTGATTGAGGCAAGCTACTTGTTTGATGAGATTGTCTTTCATCAATATGAGGATTTGATTCTCCACCATTTTCATTGTTTTGCTCATTTAGCTCAAATTCTCCAGTCTCACAGTCTTGTTGATTGATGCCTGAAATTGTCTGTGATTGGGCTGAGGTTTGATTTAGATTATGACTATTGACAGATTCTTTCTCATATCCCATTGATTGAGTGAGACTTGGTTCTTCATCAACATATTCTTCTTTTTCCAAGTATCCTTGATTTTCAAATCTGAAGGGTTGCATTTGACCATTCTCATGTAACCCTGGAAACTTGGTTTCATCAAACGTGACATTGACACTTTCTTCAATTGTCTTGTGCTCCATGATATAGACTCTGTAGGCAGTCCTTTCTATCCCATATCCCATGAAGATGCCTTCATATGCTTTAGTGTCAAACTTGCCTTTTCTTTCATGGTTGTCTTTCATCAAAAAGCACTTGCTTCCAAAAATATGAAAGTACTTGACAGTAGGTTTCTTTCCTGTCAAAAGATAGTAAGGAGTATTGCCATGAGCCTTGTTGATTAGTGTCCTGTTCTGAGTGTAACAAGCAGTGTTGATAGCTTCTGCCCAGAAATATGTTGGTAATTTAGCATTGCTCAACATAGTTCTTGCAGCTTCAATAAGTGTCCTATTTTTCCTTTCTACAACTCCATTTTGCTGTGGAGTTCTTGCAGTAGAGAATTGTTGAACAATCCCTTGATCTTTGCAGAAGTTTCCAAGTGTAGCATTTCTGAATTCAGTTCCATTATCACTTCTTAGAAATTGAACTTTTGCTTCAGGGGTCCTGTCAAGTACCCTTATGTGATCAATGATTTCTTGAGCAGCTTCATCTTTTGATTCTAAAAATTTCACCCAAGTGTACCTAGAGTAGTCATCTATCATGACCAGTGCATATCTTTTTCTGGATAGTGATTGAACATTCACTGGTCCAAAAAGATCCATGTGAATCAACTTGAGTGCTTCAGTGTTAGTGTTGACTTGCTTTGATTTATGCATTGCTTTCCTCAGTTTTCCCATTTGACAATCTTCACACAGTCCTTCTTGACAGAATTCCTGTTGAGGTAGTCCTCTCACCAATTCCTTCTTCATTAGCATGTTCATTGTTTTGAAGTTGAGATGGGAAAGTTTCTTGTGCCAAAGCATGCTATCTCCAACACTTGCTTTGCTGTAGAAGCAAAATATTCTTTCCTCATTTGTTGAGTTTAAGTCTGCAACAAATAGGCTTCCTTTCCTTACTCCTTTCAGAGATAGGCTTCTATCCTTCTTGTGGTGGATTGTGCATTCCATCATGCCAAAGTTAACTTTGAATCCTTTGTCAGTGAATTGACTGACACTGAGCAGATTATGCTTCAAACCTTCCACAAGAGAGATTTCTTCAATGACAACATTTCCAGCTTTTAAACAGCCATATCCCACAGTGTAACCTTTGCTGTTGTCTCCAAAGGTTATTGTTGGGCTAGCCTTCTCAACATATTGTGATAGCAGGGATATATCACCAGTCATGTGTTTGGAACATCCACTGTCGATTATCCACATGACCTGTTTACCTTTCTTTCCCTGCAAGACAGAAAGATTTTAATTTGCATTTGGTACCCAAGTCTTGTTGGGTCCTGCATACTCAGTATCATCAGAAACCTTATCAATATTTGAAACAATATTATCAGAAGATGGTTCCTTGACTTCTTTTATTACCCACTTAGTTTTTGACTTAGACTTTTTCTTAGTGAGAGCAGACTTCTCACTTTCTTTAGTAGATTCAGAAGTCTTTGCAGTTTGCATATAAGAACATAATTCATTAGATGAAATTTGCAAATTAAAACATGTACTCATGGCAGTAATTTTGCATGGCATACAGTCAATGTTATTACAAACTACCAATTCTCTTTGCATAATGGGGGTTCTGTGTAAGTTCCCTTTCAACTCTGTTGCATTAGATATGCTACTAGTTGATTTCTTACAAACATGAGTCAAATGATGTGAGGAGCCACAATTATTGCAAAGTTTCCTGGGTGCCTGCTTAACATACGCATAATTATTCTTTTTATCAATGCCTAGCTTCCCATTTCTGTTTTTGGACTTGGAGACAACTGTCTTGACAATCTGTTCAGAAGATGCTGTCGAGCTATTTTTGACAGTATCTTTTGTACTTGCTGTCTTGACAGTAGGTTTGAAAGTTACTGTCTTGGTTGACTTCTTGACAGTATCTTTTGAACACTTGGTTGGGTTGTTTAATACTGTTTCTGTCATAGTCATTTTAACAGAATCTTTTTCTTTCTTAGATACACTGTCAACCCTCTCATCTTCATCACAGAGTTCTTGATTAATAACTAGGGAATTTTCATTAACCTCAAACTCTGTACTTTTGAAGATTGGATTGCTCACATTTTTGAGGATGTGAGGTCTTACAGTTTTGTCATCATCATTGTTCTGTATAACAGCCTCTTTACCAGGTCTCCTACTATAATCATAGCCTATGCCTATCTTCTTACTTTCAGTATGTTTCTCATGATATTCTTGAACTATTTTAGAGGAATTTCTAAATGCCTTTAGCTTAAATTCATTTTCAGAAATTTCTTTTCTTAGATATTCCTCTATCTCTTTAGCACAGATTAAATCATTTTTTAATCTTTCGTTTTCCTCAGCTAAAGAATCAATAGAACTGGTCTTAAGCAACAACACATCATTGTTGGATCTGAGTACTTCATTTTCTTTAGTTAATCTAGCAATTTCTTCATTTGCAGCAGATAAACTAGTATGAATATTAAACATTTCAGTACTCATTTCCTCAATGGTTTGCTTATAGTCATTTAAAGACATATCTAGTAATACTAGAGATGGTACCTGACTTGTCGAGGTTGATGCTTCTTCATCCTCTCTAGCCATCAAGGCAAGATTCACAAATTCCTCTTCTTCTTCATTATCAGATTCATCCCAGCATTTTCCTTCAGCCACATAGGCTTTTCCTTGTCCTTTCTTAAATTGACTTCCAGTTCCTCTCTCCATTCTTTGTATTTGTTTTGGTCTTTTGCATTCAGTAGCAAAGTGACCAAGTTCATTGCAATTGTAGCATCTAAACTTTGACCTATCTACCATTCCTGTTTTGTATCCACCCTTGGTGCCAGTAGCAGGTTTTGATGAGCTTCCTTGGTTATATTTTGGAAATTGACCTTGAGGCTTATATGGCTTGTTCCTCCTGAACCTTATATTTTTGAATTTTCTTGCCATAAAAGCCATGGTTGGATTATCCATTTCTCCATTTCTTCTAGAGTGAAGAATTCTTCATCTTCAACATCTTCTAGTTGAAGGACAACCTTTTCTTCATCTTCAACCACCTCTTCAATTTTCACAGATGAAAATTGAGGTTGTTGATCATTTTGAATTTGCTCACTTGCTTGAAAATATGATGGTCCTTGAGCAACTAGAGCACCAGCCATGTTTGCCATCAATCCTTTGGATCCACTTTGTATGGCTTTCTTTTGATAATATTCAAGTTCATAAGATTTTAGAACTCCATACAATGTTTCAAGAGAAACAGAGTTTAAATCTCTTCCTTCTCTTATGGCTGTTACTCTATGCTCAAGATGTTCTGGAAGAGTTAGCAGAAACTTGATATTGACTTCCTTCTTTTCATAAAACTTTCCATGAATCTGGAGCTCAGCTATTAGTTTGCTAAATCTTTCAAACATGTGAGTTAACTCTTCTCCATGCTTGCCCATAAACGCTTCATATTGTGACACCAGTATTTGTTTTTGATTTTCTCTGACCTCTTCACTTCCTTCACATAACAGTTCTATCTTTTTCCACATATCCCTGGCAGAGTTGCATGCTATTATATTTCCGCTCATAGCTTTGTCCAGGGTAAGTGCATCTAGTAGAATGAGTTGCTGATGATCATCCAGTGCTACCTTTTCTTTTTCTGAGTCATTATACTCAGAAGGCTTCTTAGCAATCCAATGAGCTGGGATTACTACATCATTAACTGTAGCAGATGGAATTTCCTTTTGAGGAACGAAGGGGCCATTTTCCAGAATACCTAGGAATAGTGGATTCTGAGCTTTGATAAATAACATAATTTTCTTTTTCCATATGTTGTAGTTTTCTTTATCAAAAGCTGGAATCTTGATATTACTTGACCTTTGAATACTTGCCATTTGGATCTCAGATATGTGTATTAATCTGAAAGCTCTGATACCAGTTGTTGGTCCCGGAATGTATTGCAGAAGGGGGGGTTGAATGCAATACTAATAAATTTTAAAAACTATTTCAACAACTTAAATAGAGTTTGTAATTTACTAGTAGAAGAAATGCAATCACAAATAATATTTAACAAGATGTTTCACAAAATAATTGTTTTATTTATTTTGCAAAGTTTTGCTACAACCTTGAGAACAAAATAATTCTCAAGCTTCAAATACTCGAGAGATTACAGTTGTAGAGTTGTTATGGTTGTTTAAATAGAGTGCTCTATTTACAGTGTGATAGTCTACTGTACTACCACTATCAGCATGGGTTGTTGAGTTGCTGTTATATTCCTTTTGCAGCTCATTCCATGATTTATTCCCATGTGATCATCACAAAGTAACTTTAAGATACTTTCCACATTTGAGCCACCCAGATCTAGCCGTATTTAATTTTATCTGCTCTAGACTTTACAGGTTGCTCCATGTGATCTCTCAAGCTTCAGTTATAGACTTTCCAAGCTTGCTGTAAAGGTTGAATATTACAACACGCCTGCTTCTTTTGAACATGTACTCTGTCGCTTACTTTGACTTAGAAAATTTCTAAATCAATTTGATTCTATATGACAGTGTGTTTGCCACAAAGTTTGCTGTCAATGGATTATGCTTTGGTTGACAGTATGAATTTCCCGCAGATATTACTGTCAAGGGTTGTGCTTTGATTGACAGCATGTATTTCCCGCAGAGATTGCTGTCAAGAATTGTGCTTTGATTGAAAGCATGTATTTCCCGCAGAGATTGCTGTCAAGAATTGTGCTTTGATTGACAGCATGTATTTCCCGCAGAGATTGCTGTCAAGAATTCCAAGCTTACTGTCGCAAACTACATATTGAAGTTGCTGTCATCAGAATCTCAGCCAATGTTGCTGTCAAGTCGAAACTTGCTGTCGACTCCATGAAACTTGCTGTCGACCTAGGCAACATGTTGTTTCTTTGTAACCTTACTGTCAGGGCTTGACAGTAACTTTTATTCCTTCTGTCGAACTTATGTATTTCTTGAGGCTTGAACATAATCGAACTTCTTCCAAGAATTACACTTATTACATGACAGTATTTATTTTAAATTACAAGAATACATTTCAGACTGTGACAGTATGTTCTACTTAGTAAAACTAAGTATACCAATAAAACTAGTTAAGTTGTCTATTCCATCACCCATAAATCCCAACAGAAGATGTATGTATTGTCTTTTCTTGGTTATGTTTACTAACATTTTGATGTTTTGTTGTAATTTTGAATACTTGTGATTTGTAGGAATATGTGGAAAAGGTTAGAAACCCCCCCCCCAAAGGTTGGTGGTATAAGAAGACTCATTTGAAGAAAAATGGTAAACAAGTGGCGATAGATGAACTTCGATGTGATTCAGATTTCATGATCGATGAAAGTCGATTGATTGCGGTATAAATTTAAACCTTTTCATTCCTATCATAGTATATGTATATGCTATTTATAGTACTTTTAATTTTATTTTGTATATATAGGCTCGATACGCGGACATAGTCGAGCGAAACCGGGATTGGTTTGTGAGTCAACCTGGCGGGGAGGAAGAAGCTACTCATCCTATACAATGGTGGCTTGAAGCAACTGCCCCGGGGTGTGCAAGACCCCCGAGAAATCAGCTTATTGGTTTTCCACGGATCCTGGCATCCACTCTCATCCCGTATCTTGCGGCAAATTATCGGGCCCAACGTGTTGGTGGTGCAGGTTCTTCAAGCCAAGCTAATCAAGGATCGGTTATTCCGGATCCCCTATTCATCAATGTAGTGAGGAATGTCTTACATGAAGCACAAGCAAATCCGGGCGCCTACCATACTCCACCAACCTTTGAACAAGTCACAAATATCGCCAATGTCGCTCTAGAAATGCAAAGGAACCCGGAAATGGGGTCACAAACAGTTTCTAATGCTATTGTTGGTGAGGTAACTCGATTGGTTGGAGAAATCCTCCAATCGATTTATAACAAATATGAGAATGCAAATGGAGAAGTAAATAAATATATGAATTTTTCAAGTCACATTTTAGTTTAGTTATTATTATAAATGTTAGTGTAGTTTTGAATATATATTAAGTCTCGTCTACTCTTATATGTAGGCGATAAGGAGGGCTGAAGGTGGTGCCGATGATGGGGGGGACGATGGAGGACATGAACATGATAATGAAGAAGATGCTTTTGAAAAGGAGGGTAATGGAGGAGAGGAAGAAGAAGAGGGTAATGGAGGAGAGGAAGAGGGTAATGAATGGTCTGATAATGACCAAGAAAAGTAGCCGGTTGTTAGGTTTTTAAAAAATTGCATGTAAATTAAGTTTGCTATATTTTGGAAAACTCGTGGTTTAATGTTAATGTATGGGTTTGATGGATTATACTCGTGGTTCAATGTAAGATTGATGGTTGTTATGTACTTATTTTGTTGGTACTGCTTTTGTAATTGGTAATGTACGTCAGTTTTGGTTATTCTTGTTATAGGTAATATTGTACAGGGGAACAGAACTGCAGCTAAAAAAAAAATTTCACACTAAAACCGACCATTTAATCCGACTAAAAAACCAAACCCGACCGTTTTTGACCATTCTTGTATACAGAAAATCGACCAAATGATAAATAAACCCGACCAAAATCATAATTGTGCTGGTCGGTTGTAGATGGTCGGTTTAATTACTCTCTCGAGTAAATCCGACCACAGTGGTCGGAAACTAAACCGACCATGAAAACCGACCAACAATTAAGATCCATTTCTTGTAAAACCTGACCAATTCCATAATTGTTTTGGTCGGTTGTATTTGGTCGGCTTTATTACTCTCTGGAGTAAATTCGACCATTATGGCGGTTACCAAACCGACCATTAAAATCGACCAAAACAGGTCTAATTACGTGTGAGCAGTGACATGGCACTGTAGTGGGGTCACCACGTCAGCTGGGTCCCGCCTACGTGTCACTGACATGTCACTGTTGTGGACCCGCCACGTCATATGGGCCCACGACACGTGGCGCTGAAAGGAATTCGTTGATCAAGGAAAGTCAACGATAAAACCGACCGTTACGACGCAAACCCGACTAGGTTTAACCCGACCAATTAAAACCGATTGTTAAGGTGAAAACCGACCGTTACAGTAATAAATCCGACCATTGTAACAGTCAGAAATGCCTCTGTTTCTTGTAGTGTAATAGATCATTTGATTAAAATTATTGAACGTGATCTATCGTATATTTTATTAATATCGACATGATTCTATTGTATATTTATCAATTACAAAAATTACTAAAATTTTTACAATCAACATTGACTATTTGAGGGGCGAAAAAATGGTTATTGTTTACTTCATAATTCATGTTCAATTTTTTATTTGACTGGGTTATTTTTCTAATTTAGGCGCAAAAATTTCTTCCATCACAAGTTGACCATCATAATTGATCAAATTTCTTGTAGTGTAATGTTCATAATCAGAAATTTTATTTTACTAATATATACAGATGTCTTGAAGGTCGATCATTAAAACACATGTATCATACCTTGACTATTTTTGCATGGGCATGCTAAGTTTTAAGTTTAACTGAACGAAATTTCCCAGCATTATTTAGATTTTTGGAAATGTAGATAAATATTTAATAATTTTTTACAGGTTGGGCAATGTCTAAAGGGAGCAGTCAATAATTTCCAAATAATTTGTAAATACATTATGGATTACCGTGTTGGATTTTAGTTAATGACAGCTCCATGTACATAATGGATTTCTAATTAATTAAGTTTATTCATGAGTATTAATTATTTCATAATTTGGAATCGAACCCTGCAATATTATCCAAGATTCAAATTTTCACCTATAGAAAACTTTAACCATAATTGATCTCCCAATCATTTTTTCCTTCTGGGATGACATGTATGAGGCTGTGCGTTTCACACGATCACTAATCTGTTAAATGTCATAAGAATAGAAGCTGCATATTGTCTGAGACTAGCGTGATTAATCTTGGCTACGTAATTAATTAAGAATTTCGAGAACTAATATCTAAATCAACAAACATAGATAGCCGATGATTAATAGTACAACTAATTACAAATCCTTTGGTGGCGCTTATTGTTACATGCATGTGTACTTGCAACTTAAGTACTAATTATAATCCGAGTTAAGAAGATCCCAAATGTCACTCCAGCAACCCTGGCCATCTTCTTCTAGTAAGCCGGTGGCTTCCATTGCAGGAGCGGTTGATTCATCGGTCTTCCAAATTAGACCTTCTTCGGCACCAAGATTCTCCAAACCACTTGAAGATGCCATTGACAGTCCTTCTAAGGAACCTTCTTCTTGGCCAGGAATCCCGATTTCCGCAAACAAATTCTTCCACCACTCGGTTCCATCCTGATCTGGCAGCGCTGTTGCTGGTGTCTTGTTGATTATCATATTACTACTATTAGTTTTGATATTTATTTTATTACAGAATGCCTCCCCAGGTGAAGGAGAATGCATGTGATTTTTGGGATTGAGATAGCGTGGTACGCTTGCGCCTTTTGATAAGGTCCGGGGAAAAGGCTTCACAACTACATGGGTAGTAGCAATACTGGCTTGTTTTCTGTTGATAAGCTCTTCCTCTTTCTGGCCATGGAAGCTAATAGTTGTGAGCTTTTTGTGAACGTTGGTGTTCCAGTAGTTTTTAACGTCATTTGCGGTCCTTCCCGGCAGTCTTCCAGCAATTAGTGACCATCTACAAACAATAACATACACAATTACATAATTGTACATACATAAACTCGCTCGCACCCATCACGCACATTTTACTTTAGATCCATAATTCCATTTCCATGCACTAACAGTTTGGGGACATTTAAGTTTTTTTTTTGAAATACCTTTTTTTCCAAATTTGTCTTTTGTCTCGTTCGCAAAATTTCATTTTTTTTAATGAATAGCACGATCGCAGATATAATAAACAAAAATAGACAAGTGTAAAAGCAAAGTACCGCACTACTTCAGTAACCATACATTTCACCAACTAAACAAAACAACACTATAATAATTGAACCTATAGTCAAGATATCATACCTCTAAAGTTGGACTGATTGAAATCATTTGAAAACAACATGGTTGTATATGACGGGTTGTAAACGAGTCGAGTCGAGCCGAACATTAATCATGCTCGGCTCGAGCTCGATCGAGTCATAAATTTCAAGTTCGAAATTCGGCTCGACACATATGTGATATGTTCGAGCTCGGTTCGAAAGTTTGAATCAATTTCACTAATTATCAACAAAAGCTTGAATACCTTAAGTTTGCCTCGAGCTCGACTCGATTAATATTAAAAATATTAAATATTTACATAATAATATATAAATAACATAAAAATAATATATAAATAATAAAATATATATATAAATAATAAAATATATATAAGCTCGAGCTCGGCTCGGTCAACTATTCGAATAGCTCAAGCTCGAGTTCGGCTCGATTATTATCGAAGCGAATTCGAATATTTTACGAACCGAGCTCGAGTAGCTCACGAACAATTTGACTCATTTACACCCCTATATATGAGTGATTATATCTGCAAATTTTTATTTTTCGATATATAGGAATGCCTTATTTGTTACCAGAAATAGAAAAGTTATACTCCCTCCGTCTCATATTACTCTTCTCCTTTCCAATGTCGGTCCTGTTCATAACATGAGACAAATTACTAATTTACGCATAATCTATAAAACCAAATATAGTCATGAGTGATCTTGTTGGATTCGTATTTATGAGTACTTTAATACAGTGAAGTTTTTATATTTAAAACTAATACGAAATTGAAGATATTAACGATCAAAAGTGTGCATTGGCAAACGTGTCCGGCCGAAATGGGAAGAGTTTTTTGAGACGGAGGGAGTAATGATTAGCTGGGTCCAGACAATATCCTCCAGGTTTTTTTTTCTTCTTTTATGCTTTCAGAAATGAAAAAAGACTGGATTTTTAAATAGGATTCGTTTGCAAGTTACTAAATTTTGAAAAATAAATTAATCTTTAAATCAATTTAATTTAGCAATGATCAAATTTGAATTAGAATTTCAATCAAAAAATCTGAATATTTAGTAATTAAAAAAATCTGGCTAATTTAAGTTATTGATTCGACTTGGCTTTCCCTCCATCCGATCCAATTCAACAGCAGTTCTAAATGTGTAATTGGACTCAAATACTGTTATAGTAAAATTAAATTTACTGGTCTACTTTGTAATTAACAATAGTATGAATTAGAGCAACTCTAAGAGCTTCCCTTTTCATAACCTCTAAAATAATGATTATTAAAATTATAAGTATTCAAAAGTATGATTTAATCCAATAATAAACAATAGTATTATTAAAAGTATTATTAAAATAATGATTATTAAAATTATAAGTATTCTAAGAGCTTAGTGCATCCTCGATTGTTGGCATTTTTCAAGGTTGCTAACTTTGTCCCAAAAAAAATATTATTTTTTATAGTCTTTCTTGTACATCATCTTTTGACATGCTTTTTTTAGAAAATATTTTAATGGTTGACATCCTATATGCTAATCTTATTAAAAAAAAGCATAATATTAATATATTAAAAAAATAATATTTAATTAATCATAGATCCATAAATTAAGTTGAAACCTTGTTTTTATGGTATGCCAATAATTTTGAAATCTTAAGTTGGCACCACATATCACTTACACCAGAATAACATCGCAAGAATTTTAATGGAGTGCCAAGAAGAAAGTCATACCACATGACTTTGGTATCCCTCTCCACATCCTCCATTAAAAATGCTCTTAGTTCATTATTATTAGCTCAAAAACTTGTAATAATCAAGATATAATGTAAAATATTAGTTATGCTGCATGAGTGAGCTTGCCTGTTTCCCAGTAGTTTGTGAAGCCTTATCATAAGATCCACTTCATCCTCACCAAAGTCACCTCTCTTTATAGTTGGCCTAAGATAGTTGAGCCACCTTAGCCTACAACTTTTTCTGCATCTGTTCAACCCTGAAATTCCTCGAAACTATTAACATAAAAAACGAGCAAGACATGTCTTTATTAATTTGTTAATAAATTAAATTAGTGATCTACTTTAATTTGCAAGAATAATCCTGCTAAAAGAAAATCAACTTATACTCATAAAGGAAGACGGACTGACATACCAGCTCTCTGAGGAACAAGGTGCCACTTTCCTTCGCCATACTTGTGGATGCATTTTCGGAGAAGATCATCTTCATCGGAACCCCATGCACCCTTTCGCAGCTTTAAAGAGTTACCACTCTTCATAGCCTTTGGATGCATTCTGCACTATCACTTAATATACAGTATTATAAGTTTCCACTCCAAGTTATAATTATATATAGCAATGATCTTCTAATATGTTGTCTACCTGCTCTTGGACCTGTTATTTACACATAGTCAATCTAGCTAGCTCATCGACTCATCGTTCTACGTGCTTCATTTTGCGCCACAACATACAGCCGTAAGCCATTGGTAAAAATAATTTGTAGAGTATAGATGCATTTGTAGAAATATTAAATAATATATTGTATAAGAAAGATGTCAATTGCTTAAAAATAATTTAACATTTCGGTTTTCGGTGACTTTTGTTTTCTTCTTTGATATAAACAAACATTTTGCTATATTTCTAGAGGTAAAATTTAAAGCACAAGTAATTTTGTGACTGAAGTGTCAATAATTAGCTATCTCATTTATGAATTCTTGGATTATGTTATAGAGGTCAGGGTACGTATAGTCTGATACATGCATGTCCGTGGCCCGATCACTCGACAAGTCATCAAATTAATAACACTCCTGTCTAATCGAACAGATCATAACGCCAAATATATTAATTCGACTAGCTACCACACACACACAGATGCTCTCTGAGGAACTAGATGCCACTTTTCTTCTCCCTGCCAAATATATTAATGCATTTTTTGAGAAAAAACATTGTATATAGAAGCCCATAATGCACCAACCATTTCATTTTGTAAACTTTAATTCTTCCTAAATTTACAGTTCGATAATATTAGTCACGTGTTGTTTTAGACTTTGTGGTTTATTATCAGTTATCACACACAAAACTGAATATACAAATCTAGTGAAAATAAAATTACACAGTCTACATATTCGACAGTGTGCTACACAGTCTACAGTCTAGTGAGTCAGCTCTTACAGCTCCATAATTTTTCTGCTTTACAGAGAACTAACTACGTGGTCAAATCTGCTTATCCTTCGACGTGCTTCTTTTTCCGCCATAACATACAGTAGGCACTACAAGAAAACAGCTTTAAACCGATTGTCACATAATCGACTGTCACAAATCCAATGATTATAACCGACCGCGGCCGTAGGTAGTCGGTTTTATGATAAAACCGACCATCTAAAATCGACCAGTGCGGACCCGGGCCCGTTTTGCTGACTCACATTTTCGGTTTCTTTGACACGTCATCTAAAACCGACCGATACCACTACGGTCGGTTACGTTTTGACCAAACGAAGAAAATGTCGTCGTTTTGATGACGTGTTTTAGATGTCAAACCCGACCGATAATTGTCGGTCGGTTTTAGGTGGTCGGTTTTATAATTGACGGTCGGTTTTAGGTGGTCGGTTATGCAAATTTCTAAATTTCGAAAATACCGCCCAAATGAAAAATTCAAATTTTTATCAAACTCATAACCGACCACATATCGGTCGGAAATAAGCCTTGATTTGACAAAAATTTTAAAAATGGAGCCCAAACTAAATTTTTTTCGAAAATACCGCCCCAGATGAAAAATTCAAATTTTTGATCAAACTCATAACCGACCACATATTGGTCGGAAATAAGCCATGATTTCGCAAAAATTTTAAAAATGGAGCCCAAACTTAAAAATTCAAATTTTTTGCCAAATTTCATTTAAACAGACCACTTCACCAAATTTCATCTCTATCCCTACATCTACTTCATCAAAATTCTTCTCCCTTTTAACTTTCATTTTCGAAATTTGGAGTAAAAAAACTCTTTCTCCAAATCATCCCCCTTATACATGGATCAATGGTTTTGGATTTCCAATTTTTTTATAGTTATCATTGTTAGCGTTGTGTTTTACTCCATGGAAATCCTACAATGGTATCCTAACTACTTGCATCAAATGATGATTTGGTTATATCTCTGGTATATTTGGATGATAATGAAAGTTTAAGAAGAATAAGAGGTGAAGAAAATGAAGAAAAATAAGATTGTATTGTCTAGTGATGATGAAGACGATGATGGTTTTGACGAAATTGAATAATGTTTGTAAACTTAGTTTTGATGCTTTTCACGAAGTTGAGTATTAATGTTGTTTGTGAACATTAAATTCGTAGCATTTATGTTTGTATGTTTAATTATGTTTTTATGAAGTTGAATGATGTAGTGAATCTGTAGTTTGTTAATGTTGAATGGCTTGGTGGCACTACACCAAAACTGGCCATTAGTAACGGATATTCGTTACTAATGACTAGTAACGGATATATCCGTTACTAATCGTCCAACCCAACCTCAATTTTGCCAGATTTGTTGAAGCAAGGTTTCGAACCCCTGACCTCCTGTGAGGTAGTACACCCCCTCAACCAACTGTGACACGCGAGTATTTGTGATATATATGGAAATACAATCCGTATACTATGAACTTTTACATGTTTTTGTTTTATAAATTCGTTTAAAATTATAATTTTTTAAAAAATTCGTTTTAATTTAATTTTACTTATTTTTTAAAATTTAATTTTTTTAAAAATTCGTTATAATTATTTATATTAAAAAAATCGAAAATAATTATTATTTAAAAAAAATAGAAAATAATTATTTTTTTAAAAAAACGAAAATAATTAATTTTTTTAAAAATCAAAAATAATTAAAATTTTTAAAAAAATCGAAAATAATTATTTTTTTAAAAAAATCGAAAATAATTATTTTTCCAAAAAAATCGAAAATAATTATTTTTAAAAAAACGAAAATAATTATTTTTTAAAAAAAATCGAAAATTATAAATTTTTTAAAAAAATCGAAAATAATTATTTTTAAAAAAAATCGAAAATAATTATTTTTTTAAAAAAACGAAAATAATTATTTTTTTAAAAAAATCGAAAATATTTATTTTTTTAAAAAATCGATAATAATTATTTTTTTAAAATAATCGAAAATAATTATTTTTTTTTAAAAAAATCATTATTTTTTTAAAAATCGAAAATAATTATTTTTAAAAAAAACGACAATATTTTTAAAATCTCTTTTCAACGATCCAACCGTACGGCTGTTAATATCTAATGATTTTAGTGATATTAACAAAAAATTAAAAAATTACAAGCTTATTTGATGTGATTTTATAATATAAATCTCCAAAAACAATACTCGCGATAACTAGTATCGTCCCGATTGCACAAAACAATATTTTTAAAATCTTTTTTCGACGATCCAACCATACGGCTGTTAATATCTAAGGATTTTAGTGATATACACAAAAAATTAAAAAATTACAAGCTTATTTGATGTGATTTTATAATATAAATCTCCAAAAAACAATACTCGAGATAACTAGTATCGTCCCGATTGCACAAAACAATATTTTTAAAATCTTTTTTCGACGATCCAACCGTACGGCTGTTAATATCTAAGGATTTTAGTGATATACACAAAAAATTAAAAAATTACAAGCTTATTTGATGTGATTTTATAATATAAATCTCCAAAAAACAATACCCGTGATAACTAGTATCGTCCCGATTGCACAAAACAATATTTTAAAAATCTTTTTTCGACGATCCAACCGTACGGCTGTTAATATCTAAGGATTTTAGTGATATACACAAAAAATTAAAAAATTACAAGCTTATTTGATGTGATTTTATAATATAAATCTCCAAAAAACAATACTCGCGATAACTAGTATCATCCCGATTGCACAAAACAATATTTTTAAAATCTTTTTTCGACGATCCAACTGTACGGCTATTAATATCTAAGGATTTTAGTGATATACACAAAAAATTAAAAAATTACAAGCTTATTTGATGTGATTTTATAATATAAATCTCCAAAAAACAATACCCGCGATAAATAGTATCGTCCCGATTGCACAAAACAATATTTTTAAAATCTTTTTTCGACGATCCAACCGTACGGCTGTTAATATCTAAGGATTTTAGTGATATACACAAAAAATTAAAAAATTACAAGCGTATTTGATTTGATTTTATAATATAAATCTCCAAAAAAACAATACTCGCGATAACTAGTATCGTCCCGATTGCACAAAACAATATTTTTAAAATCTTTTTTCGATGATCCAACCGTACGGCTGTTAATATCTAAGGATTTTAGTGATATACACAAAAAAATAAAAAATTACAAGCTTATTTGATGTGATTTTATAATATAAATCTCCAAAAAACAATACCCGCGATAAATAGTATCGTCCCGATTGCACAAAACAATATTTTTAAAATCTTTTTTCGACGATCCAACCGTACGGCTGTTAATATCTAAGGATTTTAGTGATATACACAAAAAATTAAAAAATTACAAGCGTATTTGATTTGATTTTATAATATAAATCTCCAAAAAAACAATACTCGCGATAACTAGTATCGTCCCGATTGCACAAAACAATATTTTTAAAATCTTTTTTCGATGATCCAACCGTACGGCTGTTAATATCTAAGGATTTTAGTGATATACACAAAAAATTAAAAAATTACAAGCTTATTTGATGTGATTTTATAATATAAATCTCCAAAAAACAATACTCGCGATAACTAGTATCATCCCGATTGCACAAAACAATATTTTTAAAATCTTTTTTCGACGATCCAACTGTACGGCTATTAATATCTAAGGATTTTAGTGATATACACAAAAAATTAAAAAATTACAAGCTTATTTGATGTGATTTTATAATATAAATCTCCAAAAAACAATACCCGCGATAAATAGTATCGTCCCGATTGCACAAAACAATATTTTTAAAATCTTTTTTCGACGATCCAACCGTACGGCTGTTAATATCTAAGGATTTTAGTGATATACACAAAAAATTAAAAAATTACAAGCGTATTTGATTTGATTTTATAATATAAATCTCCAAAAAAACAATACTCGCGATAACTAGTATCGTCCCGATTGCACAAAACAATATTTTAAAATCTTTTTTCGATGATCCAACCGTACGGCTGTTAATATCTAAGGATTTTAGTGATATACACAAAAAATTAAAAAATTACAAGCTTATTTGATGTGATTTTATAATATAAATCTCCAAAAAACAATACCCGCGATAAATAGTATCGTCCCGATTGCACAAAACAATATTTTTAAAATCTTTTTTCGACGATCCAACCGTACGGCTGTTAATATCTAAGGATTTTAGTGATATACACAAAAAATTAAAAAATTACAAGCGTATTTGATTTGATTTTATAATATAAATCTCCAAAAAAACAATACTCGCGATAACTAGTATCGTCCCGATTGCACAAAACAATATTTTTAAAATCTTTTTTCGATGATCCAACCGTACGGCTGTTAATATCTAAGGATTTTAGTGATATACACAAAAAATTAAAAAATTACAAGCTTATTTGATGTGATTTTATAATATAAATCTCCAAAAAACAATACTCGCGATAACTAGTATCGTCCCGATTGCACAAAACAATATTTTTAAAATCTTTTTTCGACGATCCAACCGTACGACTGTTAATATCTAAGGATTTTAGTGATATACACAAAAAATTAAAAAATTACAAGCTTATTTGATGTGATTTTATAATATAAATCTCCAAAAAACAATACTCGCGATAACTAGTATCGTCCCGATTGCACAAAACAATATTTTAAAAATCTTTTTTCGACGATCCAACCGTACGGCTGTTAATATCTAATGATTTTAGTGATATACAAAAAAATTAAAAAATAACAAGCTTATTTGATGTGATTTTATAACATAAATCTTTTAAAAGTATTAAATTAGTAACAGATATATTATTCCTTAGTAACGGATATATCCGTTACTAATATTAGTAACGGATATATCTGTTACTAATTCTATGTATCCGTTACTAATTAGTAACAGATATATCCGTTACTAATATTATATATCCATTACTAATTAGTAACGGATATATAATATTAGTAACGGATATATCTGTTACTAATTAGTAACGGATACATAGAATTAGTAACGGATATATCCGTTACTAATTAGTAACGGATATATATGCATTAGTAATGGATATATCCGTTACTAATGCCATCAGTAACAGATATATCCGTTACTAATTAGTAACAGATATAACCGTTGCTAATGGCTTTTTTTATCTGTTAGTATTTTGCTAGTTTGGTGTAGTGTGGTGATTGTAATATTGAAATGTAATGATATGGAATGGCATAACCTGCAATTTTTTCTTTAAAAATCCAGAAAACCGACCGTCTTCATATATAACCGACCGTTCTCAAAAATAAAAAAAAAAAGATAACCGACCGATTCTGTATATAACCGACCGTTATCGCTAGTCAAAATACTAGTTGACAGTTAAATTATCCAATCAAATAATTTAATTTTTTTCTGAAATTTTGGCAATAACATTACAAATGATGGCTCTTGACATACGTAAGGTTCGATCGTCGAATAAATCATTAAAAAAGTTATTCAGTGAATGTAGATCGTGCCATGTTATCAGAAGATGCACTTTTACTACATTTTTGTTAAGATCTCCTACCACCAAACCTTTATATTTTTTGATTATTTTTTTTCAACACTAAAATGAGTGTTTATTAACATCTGTACGGTTCGAACGTCGAAGAAATCATTCAAAAAAATTATTCAGTGAATCTAGATCGTGCCCCGTTATAAGAAACAACACTTTTACTACATTTTTGTTAAAATCTTCAACAAACCGACATTTTTATTTTTTGATTATTTTTTCTCAACACTGAAATGAGTGTTTATTAACATTCGTACTGTTCGATCGTCAAAGAAATCATTCAAAAAAACTATTTAGTGAATCTAGATCGTGCCCCGTTATTGGAAACAACACTTTTACTACGTTTTTGTTAAATCTTGAACAAACCGACCTTTTTATTTTTTGACTATTTTTTTCCAACACTAAAATGAGTGTTTATGCCTCGTGAACCAACACGTATCAATATCTCTACTTCTCCATTCTACCTCTGCAAGTCTTTGTATACCTTACCAACGTAATTGCAAAGAGAATCAGTTGCGAGTGTAAGGGTAAGTTTGCTGGCAAGTGTATCTTTACATATGCAGTTTGTAATGTTTACAGTGCAATCAAATTTTCAGGGCTAAAATTTGTTATTTCGAATGCTGTTTGTGTGTTCACTGAGAAACCATAGGGCGTTCAATTTTTCCATGACATGGAAGCATGCACTTGCCGTTAATCACAACTTTCAACTTCAACTTCGTATGAATGTAAAAAATAATCTGTTGGAGAGATCTGATACTGGCATTTGGCTGAGATTTACATCGACTGGTAACTTAATTTAACATTTATGGTTCATTTGTTTAAATTTCTGAAACTTTTTCCTAAGTTTAGTATCAGTTCAATCTCCTCACAATATAAGAGGTGAAGAGGTTTATTTGTGAGTGACACCAAATAGTAGTGATAAGGATTTCCTCACGAGATAATATAGTTATAGGTCAAGTACAATTAAATGTCTTTAAATGTTGCATCAGGAGAGATGATTTTTCTGTTTTTTGTTTTCCTGCTGCTATAGTCTCACAATCATTTCTCCAATAGTTCACGATTTCGTTTTTGCTGATACTCTTTATTACAGGGAGTTATGATGGCCCACAAAAACCTCGTCCCTAGTGCTGCCTGCAGTTTTGACAGTCACCCCGAACATTGGAAGCAGTGACGTCTATTTGGCATAATTGAAATAATGCAACTCTGAATCGAATTTACTTGAAGGTACCTAATATGTCTCTCTTTCTCTAGATATATTTACACCTAAGGTTGGATTAGCGCTTTGTTATGGAATGTTTAAACCACTGAGAGATGCATATGGTTTGTTCAGTTTTATTTTAGTGTCATGTATATGTAAAATCAAAATTATTGTTGGTTCCAGCCTCTTGGGATAATCAAGTGTGAGCCTCCTCCTCTGCATATTGGGAATTTGTGCATCATTTTATTTGAAATATTATCAACTGGTTTCATATTACATTCTTAATATAAATACAATAGTTTCAATAAATTTTTAGAAGTAAGAGTTTTAAATATTATTGTAATGTGTTTATCTTCTAATTACTACTGTAGCATATTAGAACTCCCAATTAGAGACGGATTGGAATAGAGGTTGGAGGAACAACCAGGGCATGCCTGTAGAGATTAAAAAATTTCGGTGATACTTGAGGTAAGTTAATTGAAGTACTTTGATTTTAGTAGTTGATCAAGTTGATTTTAGTATCTAAATCTAATCTACTCATATCCACCCAATTAAGTTTAAATTGTAAATCGTCCGTCCATGATGTGCATGTATTTTGTATGTACTTCCAAGCCATTCATAGGGTTTCTTGACAACTCTGTTGTAAAGTTTTTACTTTTCAAGTTCTAAATTGAATAGGATTAAAAGAATGGCCTTCACAATAGCATCAAGTCATCAACCTTCGGTATGGAAACTACACATTACCTTTGTTTTCTTGCTGGTGTAGTGGGGGCTCATTCTAGGTGTTACAAATTAATACACACATTTGGATGCAGGTCAAAGCAGGTGCAAGAATTAAGCATTGAGAGGGAGGAACGTGAGAAGTTTTGTAGTTAAGCAAAGCAGATTCACATGACAGACCAACAATGCACACATAGCTGACCTAACAACTTCACAGAGAAGGTTGAATTACGTAGATGAAGACTTTTGATTATATCCAGGCCTGGATATAATCGATGGGTTATTACAAAACCTTCTTTTGGTTACCAAAATGTAGTAGCTTTGTACTTGTGAAGTAACTCTTAGATTCTTAGAGATGCAACAATTGTTATGGATTTGTGCAACTTATGCATATTGCTTTGTCTAGTTTTTATATTTCGCTTCCGTTGTTGTATACTGGATTAGTTTTGCAATGATAATTGAAGTTTCGTATTTGTTTTGGTTTGTTTTTTTATTATGGATTTGATATTTTTAGGTATATTTATATTATATATAGCTATGATTAGAGCAGGTAAATACACAGTTGTTTTAACATCGGTTGTTTTTCACTATTGCACCGATTAAAAACCGATGTCTAGTAGTGTTTTTACACTTTAATTCCCAGAAAACCGACCACAACAAGACATAATCGACTGTTTTTTACCATTCGATCACTTCGAAGGTGGTCGGTTTAGGTGGTCGGTTATATTATGGTGGTCGGTTATACAAATTAGCATAACTACTGGCATGAAATCGACCGATTGTGCACGTTTGACTATGGTCGGTTATGTGTGCCAGTCAAAATGTATTTTTCTATTTTTTAAAGTCATAATCGACCGTTGTCGGTCGGTTATGTGTTGCTGACGTTTGTCGACAGCTGTCGCCACGTGGTGACACGTGGTGCCACATGTCCAATTCGGACCCCACATTAGAGAATTTGTAAACACATATAACCGACCAAATTATTGGTCGATTATGTGTGTTAAACCCGATCAAATGACATAACCAACCAGGCTTAAATCGACCATCGATTTTGGTCGGTTTTAGTCGTTAAACCGACCGATTCCATTTATAACCGACCATTTGTGACGGTCGGTTTAAAGCTGTTTTCTTGTAACGTAGAAGTAGAATACAAAAAAAATGATAAATGTTCACTTTTTAAAGAAAGTTCATGAGAAGAAGAATCGCACGCAACAAAAGTTCACTGTGAAAGCAGTTATGTTGAGATCTATATTCTTTATTAATATGAAAAATCATACCACACGTTCTACATCTACAATGATTATACAATGATTAATACAGTACAATTATAAAATTATATAAAATTTATTTACTTTATTTCTTTAACTTTGCGACTTGGATAACCTGCAATTATATAATTAAATAATATTTTTTTTATTAATTTTTTATCATTAAATAATGTACAAGTAAATTTTTATATAATATTTATTAATTTTATTTATCCTTAATAATTTATTATTATTCGTACAGATCCTTAGCACGGATTACCAACTAATAAATTTAAATATAAACTTTCAAATTTCAGTCGTCCATTTGCACTAAAATTTTCCAGAACACGGTAACTGAAACATATTATCTTAAATATTTGACATTAATATCACTTATTTGTGGGAAGCATAATCACATGTTCTTTTGAGTATCTTTTAAAATATCAATTTTTGTTGAAGTGTATACAAAAATTCTTGAATTTTTGATTAGTGACTGAAGTTAACTCAACACACGTACCATGACTACATAGATTAATATTAGGTTACATACGGTAGTTGATTTGACAATTTATGATTGAATATTTTTTTTCAATCGATTTACAAAATCATACAAAATTTACTAAAATATAACCAGCTAAGGATTTCAATGTAATATTTTTCTTGTAAATTTTTATTAATAAGAGGAGTGTCAACTTTTTTCTTTTTTGAAACTAAGAGACTGCCAACTTGATAATAAGTTTCATCAAAATAAATATAAACGATGTAATTTTAATAACTAACATTGGTATACAAGGATTCTATATTACTTTAAATTCTAGATTCAATTCTGGTTCAATCCAAAATTTAGATAATAATGTATGTATTATGTTGGTCAGTTCCAATGTTAGAGAGCTTTTAATTATAATATAAATCTACATTTCTTATATGTAAAATGTAAAAAAATTTACTTCATTGTATCAAAATTTTAGCAAAATTTATAAACAATCACATTACATTAATTATATTTATTAAACCAAAATATTCCTTAACAATAATTATTTTCAATAATTGTTATAACTAACCTATTAAAATTATTATAAAATTTATTTTAACTCTTTCATTTTGAAAGACACATTAACCAACCATTCTAACTATCATGATCGGACATCATCAGCTTAAAATTTACTAGCCCGTGGTTACTTTTAATTTTTTATAATTTGTTTATAGTGTAATATGATATTATAAATATTTATTTTAATATGTTATTGAATGAATGTGAACCTTAAATCTTTGTATATAATAATTTTAAAAAAATATAAATTAATATGTTGTTGGCGGGAATCGAACCATAGACATCTATATATAACAACTTTTAGTACTAACTGTCGTAATCTAATTGAATTGAAGATCCAATGAATAGTTTGGTTAACCAAACTACAAATTACAAAAAATCTCCAGTTTGATTATAATAATATAGTATAGATATAAGATATCTTTATTAAAAGTAAACGTCTTTTAAATGAAAAAGGCAATAAGCTAATTATCGTTAATGATTAGAAGATTTTGTTTTAAATTAAAAGGTGATGTGTTTTTTAAATGAAAAAGTCAATAAGCTAACTATCCTTAATGATTAGAAGATTTTGTTTTAAATTAAAAGGTAATATGTTTTATTAGAAAATAAATATTAATGATTGGAATTACGCTATTTTAGGTATTTATAAAGGGTAACATCTTTAATTAAAAATAAATGCCTTTAAATGAAGAAGGCAATATTATCATTAAATACATTATTTTATTAGTTATTTATTTTAATAATTAGGATAACCGAACCGAAAACCAAAACTTTGAATGTTTCAGAACTATAATTTTTAATTTTATCCCGTGCAAGGATTTCTTTTGATATGTAATAAATTTTATTTTATGTTACAATTATATTTTTACATAATCATTATTTTCAATAATTTATTTAAATTTAATTAATTAATAAAAATTTAATTAATGATATGCATGGTTTAAAACATATATGATATGGGCTAAAGATAAGTCCTAAAGACACATTTAATGTGGCATTAATTAGACCTAGAATGGTCCAAACGTGGGGCCCGCCAGATGGGCCCAAACCCTATTTATAATATTAATTTCGTAATTAATATTAAGGGTAATAACCAGCTCAGCAATAAGAGTCAAACAAGAATATGATTCTTGCCTGACTTAGCCTCCAAGATACATATCTCAACATGGAAACTGATTCATACATGGAAGGAGACTAGAACCTTCTTCTAGTCGGTGACTTGCCTACCAAGTCACCTAACCCTACTACAATTTTAGGGCTTCTCAGCCTATATAAAGGGTCTGACCCCTCATCTCAGAACTACGTTTTCTTGGCTTGATTCTCTAATACAGAGATACGTAGGCATTCTTTGAGGACCGTTTAGTCTCGAACGCAGAAGCAGCCATTAAAGCACGAAGCTCCCGAACCCTAGCCGTCATAATCATAACCTAGTTTTTATTCCACAACATTTGGCGCCGTCTGTGGGAAGAAAACATCAACCATGGTTAACACACGAAGGACACCAGCAATTACAGAGCCAATCGCAACCGAGGCTCTACCTCTTAGCTCTGCTCCGCCCCTCACTGAACAAGTACCTCCAACATCTGGGACTATCGTTCCGTATCAAGTTTCTCAACCCCTAGGGATGACTTCCCATGTTGAGAGTACGCTACCTCCGATCGTCCACACAAATCCAGGGACTAACCCCCTCCAGGTGGGGATTTCTTCCTTGATTGTAGATCCCAACAACCCTCCACGAGGGGTTCAGATCCACACTACGGATCTCCTCATAAGCACCAATCCGATGTACGGGCTGCCTAACTACCCTCCTACCCAAGGAGCTGGATCAAGTGATCATGCCCTGTATATTCGAGATCGAGATTATCACGATTTTTCTGGTCCTTATACGGATGAGTCATCTTCTGAAGATGATTACGAATGTGATGAAGCTCCAAGGAGGCGACGTGCAAGTAAAGAACCTCGAGGAAGAACTCAAACTACTCACGATGGACTCCCTTCAACAACTACTGAGAGGATTAAGGCTTATGAAGCCGAGATCTTAAGATAAAAGGAAGACATGGCCAGAGAACAAGCCAGATCAAATCAGACTTTACCCCCTCCAACATCAGGACCGATTCCCTTTATAGATCTGGAGAGGCCTTCAAGAAGGAAAAGAAGGGCTACCACCCCAACTGGAAGAATAACGAGGGTGGAAACCCCCAAGAGCAACCCCAAGGATCTGATCCCACTTGGGGATCCTGATGATCCCACACCCCCGTTTACTGAGGAGGTGATGAATGCTCGTATCTCAAAGAAGTTTAAGATGCCAACAATTAAAGCTTATGATGGAATGGGTGATCCTGCAAACCACGTTAGAACATTCTCAAACGCTCTGCTGTTGCCTGTTGCAGCCTTCAAGTGACGCTTTGAAGTGTAGGGCATTCCCTCAAACTTTATCAGGTATGGCTCAACGATGGTATAGCCGGCTTCCTGCAAACTCGATTGGTTCCTTTAAGGAGTTGAGTGCTGCTTTCATTAGTCAGTTTATCAGCGGAAGAACGCATGAGAAAAGTTCTGCATCTCTTATGTATGTGGTACAAGGGAAGAACGAAAGTCTGAGAGACTATCTTAAGAGGTTCACCAAAGAGACTCTGAACATCACTGATCTGGACAATAAGGTTGCAATGGTAGCCTTGGAGCATGGTACCACCGACCTATACTTTAAGAGATCATTGGCAAAGCATCCCCCTGAGAATATGGCTGATCTCCAGCGAAGGGCTGATAAGTACATCAAGGCCGAAGATAGCACGAAGAAGGAAGTCACGTTAGGCAATGGTCGGGGGAACAATGATACAAAAAAGCACAAGCAAGAGCAGGAGTACGATGCTAGGGACAAGTATCCCCGAACTAGGAAAGACTATGATTCGCCACCAAAAAAAAGCTTGGGACCAAGGTTCTCTGACTATGCAAGGTTAAATGCTCCTAGAAGTCAAATCTTGTTGGAGATTGAGAAGGATAAGGACTTCCGATGGCCGAAGCCACTCAGGGGAGACCCCGCAAAGAGGAACAAGGATCAATATTGTCGGTTCCACCGAGATGTGGGGCATGATACAGATGATTGTAGGCAGTTAAAGGATGAGATCGAATTTCTGATCCGCAAAGGGAAACTGAGTAACTTCACCAAGGGTGAAGATCGTGAAACCCAAAGAAGGGATTACGAAAAGAGAAACAATGATAGAAGGGATAATGATCGTGACCGTAACACATAGCCCCGAGGGCCAGTTATCAACATGATTTGGGGAGGCCCGACAGCGACCGGTACAACTCGAAATTCTCGAAAGGCATACGCCAGGGAGGTGATGCACATCGTGGGAGAGGCCCCGAAGCGTGCTAGAACTGAAATCGTAATTGGTTTTGATGATTCTGATCTTGAAGGGGTGAAATTCCCCCATGATGACCCGTTAGTTATAACCCCTGTGATTGGGAACTCGGAGGTAAAGCGAGTCTTGATAGACAATGGAGCTTCTGTTGACATTCTGTTTCATGATGCTTTTGTGAAGATGGGATATACCGATTCTCAGCTGACCCCAACTAACATGCCCATCTATGGATTCAATGGAGTTGAGTCCAAGGTAGAGGGTACTATCCAGTTACCCATGACAATCGGGCAGGAACCTAAGGAAGCTACTCAAATGTTGAATTTTCTGGTAATTAAGGCAGCCTCGACTTATAACGCAATCCTGGGAAGGACTGGACTTCATGCGTTCAAGGCTGTTGCCTCAACATATCACATGAAGATTGAGTTTCCAACCCGAAATGGGGTTGGAGAACAAAAAGGTGACCAGAAGATGGCAAGAAGTTGTTATGTATCCGCCCTAAGAGCTGATGGAGTCGGGGGGCAGGTACTCCCGATTGAAGACATGGATGTCCGTAGTGATGATGAACACCGAGGGAAGCCAGCAGAGGATTTAATACCCGTTCCTCTGGAGCTGGGCGACCCAGAAAAGGTTACATACATAGGAGCATCTCTGAAGGAACCCCTGAAGGGCGAATTGATAGCATTCTTACAAGAGAATAGCGATGTGTTTGCTTGGACAGCAGCGGACATGCCAGGGATTGACCTCCAACTTATGACTCATAGATTGAACGTCGATCCTGCACGAAAGAAGATAAAGCAGAAAAAGAGAAATTTTGCTCCTGAAAGGCAAGAGGCCATTAAGCAAGAAGTTGACAAGCTTTTGGAAGCTGGATTTATTGAGGAGATTCAGTTCCCTGAATGGTTGGCTAATCCCGTCATGGTCAAGAAAGTGAATGGAAAGTGGAGAATGTGTATCGACTTCACAGATTTAAATGATGCATGCCCAAAGGATTGTTTCCCTCTGCCAAGGATTGACACCCTAATAGATGCCACAGCTGGACACGAGATGTTGAGTTTCATGGATGGTTTCAGTGGTTATAATCAAATTAAAATGCACAAGGAGGACATCCCAAAGGTATCTTTCATTACTGATTTTGGTGTTTTCTGTTATCTTGTTATGGCTTTTGGTCTCAAGAATGCAGGAGCCACTTATCAACGATTGGTGAATAAGATATTCGCTCATCTAATTAGAAAAACCATGGAGGTCTATGTTGATGACATGTTAGTCAAGAGCCTACTCAAGGTAGATCACATTAGGCACCTCAGAGAGGCATTTGAAGTGCTAAGGCACCACAAGATGATGTTGAATCCAGCCAAGTGTGCTTTTGGTGTTGGATCGGGAAAATTTTTGGGGCTGATGGTTTCTAAGAGAGGCATAGAGGCCAACCCGGACAAGATTAAGGCTATTCTGGATATGGAGCCACCCCGCTCAATACGAGATGTACAGAAATTAACTGGCCGAGTTGCGGCCCTCAGGAGATTCATCTCCAAATCTGGTGACAAATGCTTGCCTTTCTTTCAGGCATTAAAGAAGGTGAAAAATTTTGAGTGGATTACAGAGAGCCAAGAGGCCTTTGAGCAGTTGAAGAAATACATGGCTGAAGCCCCGTTGTTGGCCAAACCTAGTCCTGGGGAGATTCTTTACTTATACCTGGCGGTATCCGAACAGGCATTGAGTGTTGTTCTTGTCAAAGAAGAAAAGAAAGTTCAGAAACCTATCTACTATGTGAGTAAGGTGCTACATGGGGCAGAATTGAATTACTCTCCCATCGAGAAGTTTGCATTGGCATTGACTACTACCTCAAGGAAATTGAGACCGTACTTCCTGGCTCACAAAATCGAAGTCTTGACAGATCAACAATTGAGAAGCATATTGAACAGCCCGAAAGCAAGTGGAAGATTGATCAAATGGGCCATAGACCTTGGAGAGTTTGATATCAAGTATAAGCCTCGGACAGCCATCAAGGCTCAGGCATTGGCTGACTTCGTGGTTGAATGCACCATTGACAACCAAGAAGTCGGGGGGCAGGAGATGATAACCACCCCTGAGAACGAAGATAAAGATGAAGAACTGATAGCTGACCAGAAAGAATATTGGGTGCTCTATTTTGATGGAGCATCAAAAACAAAATCTAGTGGTGCAGGTTTGGTTTTGCAAAGCCCCGATGGGTTCACAGTTGAATATGCTTTGAAGTTGGACTTTCCGACAACCAACAATGAAGCTGAGTATGAGGCATTAATAGCCGGATTGGGATTGGCCAGAGTCATGAGGGTCAAGAACCTCAAAGTGTGTGGAGATTCAAGATTGGTAGTCTCGCAAGTGAATGGTGAATTTGAGGCCAAGGATGATACTATGGCGAAATATTTACGAGTTGTAAAAGCTGTCATGACTCAATTTGACGAGTGCTATATAGAGCACATCCCAAGAGAAGAGAACGTTAAGGCTGATGCCCTCTCTAAGTTCGCTTCTTCTGAGATAGAGAATTATGCAGGAAGTGTTTACTTTCAGGTCTTGAAGGACCCGACCATCAACTCTAAGTTGGTAGCACCGATCGACGTTGGAAGTTGTTGGATAGATCCTATTAAAGCTCATTTGGAAACCGGATGGCTCCCTGACAGTGCCTTGGAGGCACGAAAATTGTCAGTGAGAGCATTGAGATATGCCCTGATCGAAGGCATCCTATACAAGAGATCGTTTGTCATCCCGTATTTGAAGTGTTTAAGGCCCCAAGAGGCTAAGGAAGCATTGGAAGAAGTTCATGAAGGGATCTGTGGACAACACTTGGGGGGCAGAGCCCTAGCCCACAAGATTACCCGCCTGGGATTCTATTGGCCAGAGATGTTGGCAGATGCCCAGGATTATGTCAAGAAGTGTGACAGATGTCAAAAACACGCCCTTGTTGTAAGGCAGCCGCCTGAGAGGTTAACCTCAATCAGCTCTCCCATTCCGTTTGCAATGTGGGGGATGGACATTCTTGGTCCATTCCCTATGGCTTCAGCACAAAGGAAGTTTCTGATTGTCGCCATTGACTACTTCACTAAGTGGATTGAGGCTAAGCCTTTAGCCAAGATAACCACCAAGCAAGTTTCCCAGTTCTTTTGGGAGAATATAATTTGTAGGTATGGAGTCCCGCGAATCCTTGTGACGGATAATGGGACACAGTTTAACAATGAGGAATTCAAGAAGTATTGTGAGGAAAATGCTATTGAGCTTCGTTTTACCTCAGTAGCACATCCGCAAGCAAATGGACAGGCCGAGGTGGCCAATCGAATCATCCTGGACGGATTAAAGAAAAGGGTCGAACGTTCGAGGAATACTTGGGTGGATGAGTTGTTGCCTATACTCTGGGCGTATCGCACCACCTGTAAGGTGACAACAGGAGCAACCCCGTTTTTGCTGGCTTATGGAGCTGAGGCAGTTGTACCACTAGAAATCATGCATGCATCACCTCGAGTTGAGGCATTTGAACCTGAGACTAATGAAGAAGGCATGAGGCTCTCCCTAGATCTGATTGATGAAGTCAGGGACGAGGCAAACGCCAGAAATGCGGAGCATCAAAAGAAAGCATCCTTCTATTACAACCACAGGGTTAAGGAGAGGTTCTTTCAGCAAGGTGACTTGGTTCTTAGGAAGTTCGAAGCTTCTGGAGTTGGCCAGAAGGGAAAACTAGCCCCAAACTGGGAAGGGCCGTATCGAGTTAGGAAGACATTGGGACGAGGATCATATAAGTTGGAGACCTTGGACGGGGTTGAGGTGCCCCGTACTTGGCATGCCTTGAACCTCAAGATTTATTATATTTAAGCTGCCTCTGCAACTATGTAGCTTTTTATCTATTTAGTAGGAGGAGTAGAAATAAGGTTCGATGAAACCATTCCAGGGATTAATTCCCCGAGTAGGACAATAATAAGCTATGTAAGGGTTGGACCTATTTGAGTTATTAATGCAAAGTTTGTTTTTCATTCTGAAAAGTCTATGTTTTGTTTAAGTACCTAACACCTGCTGAGTGAAAATCTAGAAAGATCAAGTACCGAAAAATAAATGAACATACGAATGAAAGAAACGAGTGCATAAATAAAGACCCCGAAGGGCCGACAGTTAAATTACAACAAGCAAATAAGAGTTAAGTCCCGAAGGACATTGATTAAAAGCTGATAAAATAAAGCCACAAACGGCTAGATAAGGGCCGTGCAAGGCCATAGGGGAACCCATCCTACTTAGCTGGGGACTCTTCCTCGCTGCTCTCCTCGCCCGACTCCTCCTCATCTGAATCCTCTTCCTCGCCGGAATCTTCACCTGAAGTCTCTTCATCGGCACCACCTTGATCAACAACCACCATAGGCTGAGCGGTAGTCTCCACATCTTCGGTTTCCTCCTCCCCGGAAGATGAGGTCGAACAGTCTTCATTTCGGATCATCCTCTTGCCTGGGATCGGTTGTCGAACAACTCTAACTTTCCTGGCAGGCGGGGGCTTCTTTCCACGGGATCCCGAAGAGCTTGAGTCTTGAGTAGCAGCTGGAGGACGTCTCTTGGATCCCAAGGATCTATGGCTACCTCTAGAACCCGAACCTGATGCTTGAGGGACATTCTTGGTCCCCGATCCAAAAGCAAGGGTTGCACGGTTCTCGCCACCCGTAGTCCAGAAAGGGCAAGGAAAGTCAGAAGGAATGACTATTGAGGGATGTTTGTTACTCACATCATTGATTGCCTTGTCCCAACCAACTGACATGTTGTAGGGGCGCACCTCATCGTCAAGTTCATCTATGAAACTCAGAAATTCCTCAGAATTATGGTAGGCTTTGATCACCTTGTTGGCATCATCCATCCTCTTTCGAGCTAAAGAAGCAAGTTGTTTTCGGGAGGACAGAGCATTCGCTTCAGCGTGGGCAACCTGAGAATGTAGATCATCAATCTTTTCCTTGAACCTTGCTGAATCAGTTTTCAAGGATATATTCTCATCCCTGAAAGCCAAGCCTTGGGTGGAAACCGCCTGAAAATAGGCATTAGCCTGCAACAAAAAATTGACAAGGCATAAGAAATTTATAAAAGCTAAATCACACCGAACTTACTAAAAGGAGTGTCATACTTGATATAAGGCTTGAGCGCCCAGAAGTCGATTTTCATTCATCTTATCCCCGGCATGTAAAGTCACTCTGTCAGGAGGAGTAATCGAGAGCTTGGACCAGTCTAGAGCTAGGTCAGGACTCCCACAAACCGAATCTTACTCACATATACCCCATGACGGGATAAAAGGGGTCCTGATAACCCCATCAGCATTCCGGGATCTTTTCCCGCCTTGGGAGCAGCTTTCCAAGAAGTAAGGGACTCTAGGCTTAGTGGGATTCAGTAGCTCCGCAGCCTTTTTCTTCATCCTTTGAGTCACAGTCGGTTGATTCTGAGGACGACTGTCAATCTCCTCAGCAGCTAAAATGCAACGAGAAAAACATCGGGATAAGAACAAACAGAGGTCATAATATGGTTAAGTAAGAAAATTACCCTCAATGGAAAGAAAGCTAAGGCCAGTCTCAACAAGATTCTTTTCATTCAGAAAAGTTTTGTAATGGGTACAACCATCATCAGCTAGGAGCTTATCTCGGTCTAGTAACTTCGAATCTGTAAGTTCACACACGAAATGTGAACTATCTTCCACATGTCCAAATCTCTTCACAAAGTAGTTACCCCAGTCACCACCTTCCCACTCAAGGATTACAAACTCCCTTTCCCAGAAATGTTGGGAATCTGGAAAAAAAAAGGGATTCACTATATGCGGGAGTTTGGCTCGGTATTGAAGGCTGATCCATCCTTTTTTGCAGTCAGTAGAGTTTCTGGCCCCGAAGATACTCCGAAACATTGTGGTAGATAGTGGGATGCTCAGCTGACGGCATCTTATTATAAAAATAATGATGTACCTCCAGGCATTGGGATACAATTGACAAGGGTGAATTTGATACTCCGCCAACAATCTGTGATAAAATCATCAACTGGAAATCTGAATCCAGCATCTAGGGCACCCCAGGGAATGCAAATTCTCTCAGGATGCCAGTTATAAGTTCTGTCAGTTAGACTGGGAAGTCGAACTTTAATAGCATCTGGGAAGTAGTATGTTCTCCTGATCTTTTCGACATCTTTCTCCGTTAACTTGCATGGACTATGGAATGAATCTAGGCTTGCAATATTTGGGAACGCGTCCCTCATGATGTTTAGCAGATCTAGTAAAGATTCAAATTTATGCTCAATGTATGAAGGGGGTTTTATTTTTTCTTTACCTTTTGCTGTCCTCATCTTGCTCCTTTTGGCAAATGCTTCCATCATGGAGACCGGAGGGGCAACTGGTCGGCTGTTCTCTGACATCTTGCTCTTGAAACTTGAACTTGAAGCTGCAAACTTGATCTGGAATCTTGATCCCCGATTGGGACTAAAAATCTACAGAGCTTAAGAACTTGAAAACTTTGAAATGAAGAAGTGATTGAAATGAAGGCTACCACTCTTCTTTTATAGAAGAAACATGACCTGCTGTATCAGGTCAAGGTTCAGCTTGATTCACGTTTACAGGTCATCTATCGTTTAAAGATGAAAAAAGGACAGAAACTACTCGTTTTATACAGAAAGGATCGTTATAATTCATACGAGCTGAGGAGAAACAGCCGATATAATTGCTAAAGCTGCAAAATAAACGACCTTTGAAAGGCTAATTACGCTTAAGGAGTTAATTAAGGAGATCAGCCATAAGTGTAAGGTTAGTAATACTAATTAAGGAGTAATATCGTTAGAAGTCACGACCAAAACAATGACTTGAGATCAAGATCAAGAATCTTGATCCTTAAGATGACGAATGACTTGAGATCAAGATCAAGAATCTTGGTCCTTAAGATGACGAATGACTTGAGATCAAGATCAAGAATCTTGATCCTTAAGATGACGAATGACTTGAGATCAAGATCACGGAGGGGTTTAAGGTTCGGGCTTCCTGGCCAACCACGAAGTGGCCGACCACGACACTTGGAGGGTCGCAGCCGACCACGGAGTGGAAGACCACGAACCGGCCGACCACCCCATTTTGAAGGCCTTCGACCGACCACGGAGAGGCCAACCATGAAGCGGCCAACCACCACACCCGAGGGAGCAGCAGCCGACCACGAGACGGCCGACCACCGCACCCGGGGATGTGCCAGCCGACCACGAACAAGAAGACCACCGTGTAGCCGACCTCCGTGGAACGAACCCCTCCGGCCGATCACCGTGTGGCCGACCACGGTGAATCGAACCCTTCCAGCCGATCACCGTGTGGCCGACCACGGTGAATCGAGCCCCTCTGGCCGATCACGGGCTAGCCGACCACGAGCTACCCGTTGATCCGGCCGATCACGGGTAGTTTGTGGTCCTAGAACCCGACTTTTTCAGCAGTTCTCGGATAGTTTGTAGACCTGGATCTCGACTTTTTCAGCGAATTTCGGATGATTTTCGGTACTGAAACGAGATTAAGATTAGCACAGATTAGTGCCGATTAGCACAGATTAGTGCCGTTTTAGCACAGATTAGTGCCGATTAGCACGGATTAGTGCCGATTAGCACAAATTAGTGCTGATTAAGCACAGATTAGTGCCGATAAGCCCAGATTAGCACCAATTAGTGCTGTTAGTGTCGTTTTATGTCATTTAACACTGTTTAAACGTTGTTTGAGGCTGATTAGCGCTGTGTAGTGCCGTTTAACACTGATTAGTGTCATTCAACATCGTCGTAAATGCGTCGGTCGCTCCATGCTTTACATTAAGATGATATTGTTGAAAATACTTGCTCAAGAGTAATAAACCCTGACCCGAGTCTCGGAAAAGGCCGTTAAAACTTCAAGGAAAACCTGATCAGTTTTCCTAGAAGTTGGGGGGCAAATGATATGGGCTAAAGATAAGTCCTAAAGACACATTTAATATGGCATTAATTAGACCTAGAATGGTCCAAACGTGGGGCCCGCCAGATGGGCCCAAACCCTATTTATAATATTAATTTCGTAATTAATATTAAGGGTAATAACCAGCTCAGCAATAAGAGTCAAACAAGAATATGATTCTTGCCTGACTTAGCCTCCAAGATACATATCTCAACATGGAAACTGATTCATACATGGAAGGAGACTAGAACCTTCTTCTAGTCGGTGACTTGCCCACCAAGTCACCTAACCCTACTACGATTTTAGGGCTTCTCAGCCTATATAAAGGGTCTGACCCCTCATCTCAGAACTACGTTTTCTTGGCTTGATTCTCTAATACAGAGATACGTAGGCATTCTGTGAGGACCGTTTAGTCTCGAACGCAGAAGCAGCCATTAAAGCACGAAGCTCCCGAACCCTAGCCGTCATAATCATAACCTAGTTTTTATTCCACAACAATATATTATAAAATTTTAAAATAAATATGTTATTGACGGAATTCGAACCTTGAAATTTTAGTAAATTATTTTAGTCATATAATATATCTAATCATTAGATCTAATTAACAGTTATACTCATGTTTACGGATTATACTAATGTTTCATTATTATAAATAAACAACGTACATGGAATTTTAATATATTCTATTAATAATTAGAAAATATGGTGTGATATTTTCGGGTATATATTAATGATTCTAAGATTAATTTTAAATCAAGAAGTTAAGGTGTTTTAATTAGAAATGAAATATTAATGATTGGAAGATATGATATGATTTGATATTTATAAAAGGTAATATTTTCAAGTAAAAGTAAATGTGAAAAGGGCAATTGACTAATTATCATTTATTATATGATGTTATTATTTATTTTAATAAATATGGTAACTAAACCGAAAACCAAAACTATTCTAATAAATAGGATAACAAAACCGAAAACCAAAACTCTCAAAACTTTTAATGTTTCGGCTTTAATATAATAGTGTTTTAATTAGAAAGGAAATATTAATGATTGGAAGATATGATTTGATGTTTATAAAAGATAATATTTTCAAGTAAAAGTAAAAGTGAAAAGAGCAATTGACTAATTATCATTAATTATATGATGTTATTATTTATTTTAATAAATAGGGTAACCAAACCGAAAACCAAAACTATTTTAATAAATAGGATAACGAAACCGAAAATCAAAACTCTCAAACTTTTTCGGCTTTAATATAATAGAATAGGTAGATGTTAGAAAAATGATCAGTTAATTAGGGCAATTGTTTAGCCGAATATAACTTATTCATTTTTAGGAGCAATAAATTTTTTGTGCAATCGTAAAAGAACAAATCTTTGTCCCTTCTTTTATCTTTCCTCTAGCAGAGAAAACAAGAGAATAACTCCTCCAAGTTAGTTTTCCACAGTTTGGACCTACTCTAAATTACAATTGCATGTGGTACAAGTAATTGTCTGACTAAAAGTGCCAATGATTAAACATGTCATTTAAGAAATTCTGGCAGTACATTATCGGATTCCACACATGTGTAATCTTAAAGGATCTCCTTGACCCTAGATCGTGTCAAGAGAAAGTAATGAACAATCATTGTCTAACCAAGCGACAGTGTATAAAATGCCAAACATATTAATTGGCAATTCACAGCCACCGTACATTTTGTATCCCATAACCAAATTAGAACTTACCGGAGAGTATTTTTTTTTTAGTTTCATACAAGTAGTACATAATATGTCAATGTAGACTGGTGCATTTGATTTCGAATCGAGGGCTACTTGCACTCTCACTTTGCTATCTCAATTTTAATTTTTAATGAGAAATGAATTTGATTATCATTCAATTATTTTATATTTTCCGAAATTAACTACTGAATTACAAAATACATTTTTCAAATTTTAATTATTAATGTTCTGTTAAATTGTCGTTGCAGTGAACAGTCAGTACATATCATATTGATTAGGGGTGTCAATCGGATAAAACGGATACGGATACAGCTATATCCGAATCCGAATCCGGGAATTCGAAACCGTATCCGGATACGGATAATATTCGATTTAACTCGGATACGGATAATATCCGTTTTTTTCCGGATACGAATACAGATATTTCGGACGAATATCGGATTTTCCGAATTTTTTTGACAGTCCTAATATTGATGATGTATCTGGTAAATCTGTATCACTATTTTGAATGTTACTCCCTCTGTTCTGTTCATTTTTATACGTTTTTTTTAAATGTGTGACACGCATTTTAAGGTGCATAACTAGTATAATTTCATAATTTATTTTCAAAATTTTTTTTTTTTTTTTTTATAAAAGTAGAAATATTCTTTTTTATAAAGATACTATTCTATTTTTATACAAATAAAAAAGAAAATTATAAAAATAAGTTATGTAACTATTGTAGTTAGGAGCCCGTCACGTCCTCATCCCCCAATGTATACAATTCATATTGTGGGAGTACATAACACCAAAATGCACCAAAATGCTTAAACACCTAAAGATTGTGATGTAAGCAGTCATTTAGTAATAAAAATTCGAATTTAAACAAGAATTTATAGTTGGTGCTATTCGTCATTAGAAAAAAGAATCGTTTTTTTAATGATGCGAATGAATAGTATAATGAAATTGATAATGTGAGAGAGTCTTCTTCCTATGTTCTTTCCCCAAGTGGCCAAGTTGATCACCTGGTTGTATGTAATTGAAAAAATTTCTTTATATACACCTAATTATTCTTCTCATCATGTTTTGAGTTTTAGGATAGTACTTCAATCTCCAAACATAGGTAATGTTGTAAAAATTGCTAGGAGGGTTTGACGATAAGCTTATCTTCTAGTGATTAATTGGCTAAGTGGCGATTATTTGAAATAATTAAGCAGGTGATTATTTGAAATGATTAAGCAGAACATTAATCGGATGTATTAAAATATTTTTTTTCATATATTTTAATTTTAGTATTTAAAAATTTATTTTGTATAAGTAAAAATATAAATATCTTCATTTAATTATTAAATATGAGTGAATTTACCTTTTCATGTGTAAATTATATTTTTTATTAAAAAATATTATATTTTTATATTTTTATTCTTAATTTGATCATTTTTTTAAAATTTGTCCAATCAATCCCGATTAAATCCGATTAATTTCCGCATAATTGATTATTCCCGCCTAACTCATTAAACAGCTTAATACCGCCTAATTCCGCCTAGAACCGCCTAGGACCACCTAGGCGCCGCCTAAATTAAAATAACGCTCAATAATCGATTTTTTGCCTATGCGTATATTAATCAATCACCTAGACCGAATTTTTAGAACATTGAACATAAATAATATATTAATACATTCTCCATCATTCATGGAAGTCGTGAAAGCTTTTTTCCAACGTTAGTATATGATTAAGACGAAGACAAACTTGTAAAAAAAAAGTAAATACTCCGTAATTGTTGTGATTTATAAATTTTGAAATTTTAATGAAGACTAGCTTTTAATCCATGCAAAATATGAGTTACTTTTAATTTTTTCAAATTTATTTATAGTGCAGTATAATATTATAAATATTAATTTAAATATGTTTTTGAAAAAATTCGAATTTTACATCTTTGTATATAAATTACTATGTAGTTAGTATGAATCGTACCTTAGACCTTTATATATAATAACTTTTAGTATTATTGTATCTAACGGTCATGATCTATTTGAGTTGAAGATCTAATAGTTGTGAATGAGCGATAACCAAACTACAAATTATACCTCCTTTCGCTTATTATAGTACTAGTTTGACTAAGCCGCGCTTCGCGGCGGCCTTGTAATATATTTTTTTAAATAAAAATATAAATTTAAGAAAGAAATTGAATATAAAAATTTTATAAATAAATTAATGAACACAATACTGTACAAACTTTAATATATATAGACAACTAAATAAACTATATGTTTTTTTATGTCGATTTTGTATCACATTTTCTTAGACCGACACATGTGGTATTAAAAACATATAAACCACATTTCGCGATGACACTATAATATTTTTTAAATTTTTTTAAAAATAATTTAAGAAACAAATCGAAAAGAAAATTTCTATAAATAAATTATTGAACACACTAATTGTTAGGTCCGTTAAGATTGTAGAAGGGGGGGTTGAATACAATCTATATCTTTTTATCGAAATTTGTCCGTTAAATAAAATTTAGTTTAGACAAATTTGAGCGGAATTAATTGAAACAAAATTCAAGTTAAATATAACGATATATTAAACTTGATGGTTGTTACAAAATCAGTACAGAGTATTATCACGTTAATAAAAACTAATTAGAAAATTCGACATGAACTTTTCTAATTTAGTTAATAAAAATCGAGATAAGAACTAGGAAACTTAATTCGCTAGTAATACAAGAGTCACAAATAATTAAGTTCTATCGGATCAAATATTACAAATGAGTTGAACTTGATTTTCTGTGAATTAAATGAGATAGTCAGTGGCTCTTAAAGATGAGAGATGTAATGTTTTGTTCTTCAGTCTTTAATTTTCTTGTCTCGTGTATCTGTCTGTGAATGAATGCTTCTGTCTCTTTTGTAGTTAATATCTTCTGTCTATTTTGTTCACTTCAACAGACTATCCACAGACTGTCAAAAAGGCTTGCAGACTATCCAGGGGACACATAGACTACCGGTGTGACTATCTGTCTTGCTGCAGACTACCGGTGTGACTTTCCTTCTTTATCAGACTACCGGTGTGACTATCAATACTCTGCAGACAACCGGTGTGACTATCCTTTCTTGGCAGACTACCGGTGTGACTATTCTTCTTGGCAGACTACCGAATTCTTTAGCATACTATCTCCTAGACTAACTCGGATAGTCTTTTAATAATAAAACCATAGTCTTAAAACACTTCTGATAGTCTTTCTGCAATCTATATTAATTCTAAATTAATTAATTCAATAATTAACTTAATAAATAAATTAATTCTTGAAGAATTAATTTATTAATTAAGTTAACTAAATACTTTAAATTAATTAATTGAGAATTAACATAATTCATTTGATAGTCTAATCTTCACTTTTAAACCACTGAAATAAATAAAGAACCTCCACTGAATATTTGTTGACGCTCAATGCACGGTCTGGTTCATGAACGACTAACTTCAACTTCTGTTCTTCATTTTGACTTTAAGCTGTGGTCAATTTCTTCTGACAATTTTCTTTAAATATTCTGTACTGATACTGTCTCTTGTCACTTGTAGAAATCTCTGTCCTTCTGAATTAAATCCATGACTTTGAATACCACACTGAGGCTTGATCAGTAGACTGAACTTCTTCCAGTGTAAAATATCAAAACTATAGATTGACTTGTAGATTTGTTCCTTCTGATAGATAGCATCTTCTGAGATTCCTGTGACAGTTAATGTTATTTACTTATTACAATCAACTTTAAGTTGAGTTGGATCCTCGAACTACAAATAGGCTGAGTCATATGCCTTTCAATCTCCCCCTATTTGTTTGTTATAAATTAACAAGCAAATTCCTAGAGGATAACTCAACTAACTCAACTTAAACTAGTAAATGATAAAAACATTAATAGCAAGTAAATAATGATAAAGTTCTGGTTTTTATAACAATTTCCAGATTCAAACATAATGATAAATACAAGATAGATGATCCTCTAGCCTGATCATATTAAACATTATCCTATCTTGATCTATCTAACTCTAAAGATATTACATGTAGAGTTGTTCTTCATTTCTGACTGTCTTCCTTCCTTATTTCTCCATCTTCTGGATCATCCATTTCTGGCAGATTTTTGTGCAGTTCTGCATCAACTAGCAACTCTCTTCTTGATGAGAATCCTGTAGGGCGAACAAGAGGAATTCCAAGTGCCTTTCTCAACTGACCTTTGAACTTCTCATAATCCTTAAAAAAATTGACTTCTGCATAGGATTTAATACGATCAGCAATTTCTAACTTCTCTTTAGTAGAAAATCCTTGATTTCTCAGAACATGTTCAATATAGACCAGCTGCTTGGCAGAGTGTGTGAACAATTCCTCATTCTCAAGATTGATTGTATGAAGCACCTCACCTTTAAGGAATTTCAATTGTCTAGGCAATTCAACTATTTCAGGACCAGCTCTTTCAGCAAACTCTTTGAATTTCTCATGAAGTAGTACACCCAACTCAGAAGAAGTTCTTACCTTTGGCCTAAGAACCCAGATTTCTATCAATGATTTGTCATAGAAGAACTGAATTGAAACTCTTTGTGTTCCAAACTCATGACAATCAACAAATATTAATAGCTCATCTGTTTTCGTTTCACCTGCAGTTGTTATTCTCACAACTTCTGTTCTTAGGGCTCTCATGTACATATCGTGTGTTGGGTTAAGCTCTTTGAGTCTTTCAAAGATAGAAAGAAGTCGACTATCATCATTATCAAGAGATTGATGTGAGTCTATCACTCGTTGAGCACGATCCCATTTCTCACCACTCTTAAACTTGACATATAACTTCCTCTCTTGAGTTTTAAGTACATGCTCGTTGCCTTGCTTCTGCTTCCTCTTTTTGAAGTCTTTCTTTGTGTGCAAGCATATCTAGTGTTCTCTGAAGCTTTTCATCTCGCAATTCTGAGAATCTGCTATCTTCTTCCCCTTATCTCTGCCTTGTTCACTAGTTCCCTCTCTTGACTTCTCCCCCTTAGTTGAGGAATCCTCTACCGAAGTGTGAAATGCACCATCTCCAGGGTCTCGCTCATCACCATCTCCACCTTTTCCTACAAAGAATTCCCTTTCTTCTGCTGTGGGTGTGTGAGTTCTGCTGATCATGTTGAACAAATGTTTGATCCCCTTACCTTGTTGTGCATTCTGCCTTTCAATCACATCAAGACGGCGTTCAGTAGACAACTGACTCTTAATCAATGCTGTTTGAAGATTTTCAACTTTGTCGGAGATTACAGAAATAAGTTTATCTTGAGTCACAGTAACCTCTCCAGCATCATCAAGTGCCCGTTCATAGGATAATTCAAGAGTTTTGAACTTGTTTGTGTAAGTTGTCTTCATCTTGGTGATGTCATTCTTTATCACAGCAAGCTGATTTTTGACAGAGGTAGATGAAGAAGACCGTTCACCCACTTGTGCTCGAAGTAATTTTGCTTCAGCTTTACTGGCCTCAAGTTCCTTTTCTAGAGCTTTAATCTTTTTTTCCAATGAACGAGTGTATGTGTCAGTGTGTGCACTCACCTGAGTTTCACTCATCTGACGTGCATGTGTTTCACTCAGTTTAGTGGTGTTCCTCACATCACTCCTCATTAATTCCTTAGCTGCTCCAGAAAGTGTACCTGCAGATAAAATCACCCTAGCCTCCTCTTGGAAGGTCAGTGGTGGTGCAATGGGAGTTCGCAAATCCCTTTCCTCAGTTATTTCTGTCATCTCATTTGGAATTAATGTCTGAATTTCTTCAGTGACAGAAAGATCGAGTTGCCTTCCACTTTCTCCAGTTGAAACTGCGAGTGGAAAATCCCTTGAGGGAGCCAGGAATGTTCCTCCTGGGAGGGGAGATGATGACTCTATTATTTGTGGCTGAGAGTCAAGATTTCCCTCATTAACCTGTGAAGGCTCTTCTACCGTGACTATGGTAGGCACTATTTCAGTAACAACCCTATTGTGCTCTCCTTGCTCATTGTCCCTAGCCACATCAGATTCTACAGTTATGTTTTCCCCCATTGTGAGTAATAGGGGTGTGCTTGACTCTGTACAGGGTGCCATGGCCGACTGGCAAATTTCAATGGACTCATCCTGTTGAGAGAATGGTTCCAGTAACTGTTCATGTGCCATTTCAATGTCCGTATCCTTTTGGGAGGATATGGATGGGCTGACAGTTGCCTCAATTAGTAAGTTTCTTCGCTTCTTTAGTGGAGGCAGAGCTGTGGGATCACTCATATCACTACTTCTTACATTACGTCTTTTCACTGTTAATTTACTTCTGGATTTGGGTTTAGAGATTTTAGATGACACTGTGTTTGGCTCTAAGACCTGGGATAGAAGTTGTGGTTCTACAACCTCTTGGTCTAACCTATCAGCCACTTGGGCTCCAGAAGTAGTTTCAGGGAAAGATAATACCTGTTCAGTAGCAGATACAGAAATCCCAGCAATAGTGAGTTGAGCCACTTGAAGTTGATGTTCAGGTACAGGAGCAGTTGCTGCTTCTTGTTCTGGTTGCTCAGGAGCATGCTCAGGTTGCTGTTGTGGTGGTTGTTCTTGTATGATTGGCAGTTCTATGAAGTTGGACATATACTGAGTAATGACCACTGGAACATTTGTGTACTTCTTCATTGTTGCTAACCTGGTGAAAATTTTTTTATGTGTTTTTCCTGAAGCTTCAGTACGAGAGTTAGCAAACAATCTTTGATGAACATCAGAAACAACATGATTAAATATGAGAGATAAAAACCTTGGATAGTAACAATCAACTTTACTACCCAAATCATGATCGTTCTTGGCAGTTGTGAGACGATTTACCATGGCATCAAAAATTAATTTACCAAAATTAACCCTTTGATTATTAGCAACTGCATAACCAATTCTCTGAAGCAAAGTAGAAATATTGTGAAAATTATTCTTTTTAGTGTTAGCAAACACCTTAGCAATTGTGTCAAAGAAATAATCCCACTCAGCCATGAAGTTACTTTTAGACAACTTAGAAAGATCAACTTCTCCTTGATAATGGATGTCATTGAAAAATTGTGTCAGTACTGCTTCAGATGGAAGATCAACAAAGTCATTTGTTGGAAGTCGTAGAACGGTGTTAACAGTTGAGTCATTCACAACATAAGGTGTGTCTCCCACAGTAAAAGTAAAAGATGTTGAGTCCGAGGAGAGAACAAATGTAGAACACATTGCCAACAGTGAATCAACTTTTAAAGGAGCATCGAGAATTAAGGCATGACGAATAAGAGAATGCTCATTTAAAAACCGAATCCAAGGTTTAACCCTCTCGAGAGTACAATTATCGGGATTAAAATGACCAACAAAATTATGATTGATAATCTTCATATTAACAGCCATTTTAATTTCAACACACTGAATTAATTTGCCCAAATTCGAATTTTAGGGATTTTAACAATTAATTCAATTAACCAGAAAAATCAATAAAATCGAAACTTCACAGAAAATTCTGAAATTAATGTATGTTGATCTCTGAATTCACACAAACACACCACTATTTTTAGTTTTTGCAGAATCGAAGCCAAATTTCTTGAACTTTAAATCGTATTTCTTGATTTTCGAAAAACGCAATCACTAAAAACTGGACCAAATCGAAGGATTAACCAGTCAAATCAAAGAGCTTGAAGAGATTAGAACACTGGTGTTTTCAGATCGTGATTTGGTTGAGAAACACAGTCGATTTTTGAAGAAAATCGGGCGGCGGTTCGTTGTGTGTATTGTATGTATATAAACAAACAGAGAAAAAGACTCAGAGACTTAACTCGTGAGTTTCAGACAAACAATAGACTAACGATAGTCTACAGACAATTCTGTATACATATTAACAGTAGTCTAAACGGTAGTCTAAAATAGAATTAATAAAAGAATTAGACTATAGACTAATAGACTATACCTGATAGTCTATCTGATAGTCTAATTAGACTAAAATAGACTGTCTAGACTAAACTATTTAAACTATTTAGACTAACAATACCGATAGTCTAAAATAAATAAAAGAAAATTAACTACAACAGACTATTGTTGTATAGTCTGACAGATAGTCTAAAAGAGCTAATTAAAAGACTATAGACTACTAAATTACACTACAGACTATTGAGAATAGACTATTTAATTTACATTAATAATATTTACAACAACACACAAATATTAGGTCCTATATCGATTTGATCTACCAGAGTGAAGTTGAAAATTCTAAGTCAGGGAAGATTTTCGAGTTAGTGATTTAGTGACTATCTCGAACTTCAACTCGAACTTCAACTCGAAACTCACCATCTCGAACTTCGACTTAGATTTTCGAGTTAGAGACTAACTCGAACTTCAACTCGAAACTCACCATCTCGAACTTCGACTTAGGATTCGAGTTACCAGTGCCTAGTTTTAACTTCAAAATTTTCGAGATAACCTCTATCTCGAACTTTATCTCGAAGTTCGAGATGAGGACCAATATTACTATTCTAACAATCAAATATTAACAGAATATGTACCAGATTATTTACATGAAGCAATTCTAACATTGAAGCAAATTTAATTATTAAAACAAGCTATAAAATAGCAAAATAATTTACACTAAAATTATAAAATCGAATAAAAATTATAAAAACAATCATATGTAGTCCCTTTTATGAAATAAACATTAATAACAAAAGGACAAACACTACAAACCAATTAATAAACTATTAACTATTTACATATTTATTCATGGTAGATTAATAAATCTATATATTTTCTAATAAAATAAATTTCTGATAGAAAATTATTTAAAAAGAAAATATGACTTATTAAACCATCATAAATATAATTTTCAAGAAAAAATAAGTTTCTCATAAATTACAACTTGTAAAATTTGAGAAAATTATTTTTAAGGAAAATGAATTATTTTAACATTTAAAAGAAGTAAGTAGGAATATATTAAGATGATAATGACAATGGTTTGAACATTAACAAGTAACAAGGTAAGTTGATAAAATAATTATACAAGTGATTTTAATCAACAAATATTAACAAGATAATCACTTGTAAATTATTAAAGATCAAACCTCAGATATTAACTAGTTTAATTACTAGGACTATTTAACATACCCAATTCACCAACAATTCTGGTGAATGTGGATTCGTCAAGAGACTTAGTAAAAATATCTGCTGTTTGTTCTTCCGTGGGTACAAAATGTAACTCCACGGTACCATTCATGACATGCTCTCGGATAAAATGATACCTGATGTCAATGTGCTTGGTCCTCGTATGCTGCACAGGATTGTTGGAGATTGCTATGGCACTTGTATTGTCACACAGAATTGGAATATTGTCAAGTACAAAGCCATAGTCACGTAGCTGATTCCTAATCCACAAGATTTGAGCACAACAGCTTCCAGCAGCTATATATTCTGCTTCAGCTGTTGAGTTGGAAACTGTTTGTTGTTTCTTGCTGTACCAGGAGACCAACCTACCACCTAGGAATTGACAACTTCCAGAGGTGCTTTTTCTATCTACAACACTACCTGCATAATCTGAATCTGTATATCCAACAAGGTTAAAACCAGATTCTTTAGGGTACCAAATACCTAAGTTAGGTGTACCCTTAAGATATCTCAAGATTCGTTTAACAGCAATGAGATGCACATCTCTAGGATCCGCTTGGAACCTTGCACACAAGCATGTAGCATACATAATATCAGGTCTACTTGCAGTAAGATAAAGTAATGAACCTATCATACCTCTGTAGCTTGTGATATCTACCTTAGCAGAATTTTCACAAGCTCCAAATTTCACAGCTGTTGATGATGGTGTTCTTGCTGAAGATGAGTCCTCCATTTGATATTTCTTGAGGAGCTCTCTGACATACTTGGATTGACAAATAAAAATTCCATCTGTCCTTTGACTTACTTGTAATCCAAGAAAGAACTTCAGCTCACCCATCAGGCTCATCTCAAATTTACCCTGCATTAGCTTAGCAAATTTCTTGCACAGAAGATCATTAGTAGACCCAAATATTATATCGTCCACATAGACTTGGACTAATATAGTATCATTCTTATGTTTCTTAGTAAAGAGAGTTTTGTCTATGACACCTCTAACAAATCCATTTTCAAGTAAAAATTCAGAAAGAGTGTCATACCATTTCCTTGGAGCTTGCTTAAGACCATAAATTGCCTTGAAGAGAAAGTAGACAAAATCCAAGAATTCTGGATCTTCAAAGCCAGGGGGTTGTTCTACATATACCTCTTCATCCAGCTTGCCATTCAGGAAGGCACTCTTGACATCCATTTGATAAACTTTGAAGTTTGAATGTGCTGCGAATGCCAAGAATATCCTTATAGCCTCAAGTCTAGCCACTGGTGCATAGGTTTCATCATAATCTATTCCTTCAGCTTGGGAATAACCTTTAGCAACCAGTCTTGCTTTGTTTCTAGTTACAATGCCATCTTCATCAAGTTTGTTTCTGAATACCCACCTGGTATCACCTACTTTCCTGTCTTTAGGTCTGGGTACCAGCTTCCATACTTCTTGTTGTTTGAATTGATTGAGTTCATCTTGCATAGCAATCACCCAATCAGGATCAGAAAGAGCTTCTTCTGTTTTCTTAGGTTCTATTGCAGACAGAAACCCAGAATAATTGCATTGATTTTGATAGCTCCTTCTAGTTTTTACACCAACATCTGGATCACCAACGATCAACTCAAAAGGATGAGCTCTATTCCACACAGTCTGTCTGGGAAGATTTGACCTTGATGATTCGCCTTGTTCTTCATTATGATGTTGAGTATGACCAGCTGATCCTTCATCACCTCCCCCTGAGTTGTTGCCAGTTTGACTAGATGAATGTTCAGGAGTGTCAGTGGTATCTCCAGTCTGATCATTGTTTCCACCACCACCACCCTGATCATTATCATCATTATTACTGTTATCATTAGCAGCAACATCAGGTTGATTGTCACCATCTGAATCGGAGTCTGTCATATCATCGAAAGATAACTTTTCAGATGAATCCTCCGTTTGGATACTAGGAAGTTTAGTGTCATCAAATGATACATTGACACTTTCAAGCATTGTCTGATGATCAATCATATACACCTTGTAAGCTCTTCTTGAATAACCAATGAAAATTGCTTCATGTGCTTTGGCCTCAAATTTTCCACCACGATCATCTCCATCTTTAAGCACAAAGCATTTTGCTCCAAATACATGAAAGTACTTGAGTGTTGGTCTCTTTTCATACATAATTTCATAGGGGGTCTTCATCAAGTCTTTGTTGATTAAAGTTCGATTCTGGGTATAACATGCAGTGTTAACAGCTTCAGCCCAAAAGTACAAGGGAAGCTTTGATTCACTTAACATAGTACGTGCAGCTTCAATCAAAGTTCTATTCTTTCTTTCTACTACCCCATTTTGCTGAGGAGTTCTTGGGGCTGAGTACTGCCTTGATATTCCCTTTTCAGTACAAAAATCATTTAGAACTGCATTCTTAAATTCGGTTCCATTATCTGACCTTATTGCTCTAACTGGTTTCTTGTACTCCATTTCAATCAACTTGATGTGATCAATCACTAACTGTGGAGTTTCATCTTTGGAATTCAGAAACAAAACCCAAGTGTACTTTGAGTAGTCATCAACAATCACGAGAGCATATCTTTTCTTTGACATAGACATCACATTAACTGGACCGAACAGATCCATGTGCAACAGTTGTAGAGGTTCAGTTATTGATGATGTGTCAGTGCTCCTGTGAGTTGCTGTTTTCAATTTGCCTTTTTGACAGGCATCACAGAGTCCTTCTTGAGTGAATTCCATTGGAGGCAACCCTCTCACCAGTTCTCTTTTAACTAGAGAATTCATTGTCTTGAAATTAAGGTGGGAGAGTTTCTTGTGCCATAGCCAACTTTCATCTGTAGATGCTTTAGAATAAAAGCAGTTGATTTCTTCAGTGCTTCCAGTGTTCATATTGGCCACGTACAGATTGCCTTTTCTGACTCCAGTAAGAGATGGTTGTTCATGTCTCTTTAGAAAGTTTAACAGAATTAAAGCAAGCACTAACCTTGGTTTCAAGTTCAGCAATTTTAGAAAGTTGTTTAGTCACTACTTCTAGAATGGATTTCTCTCTTCTATTAAGTCGTGCTATTTCCTCTTTTTGTTGATCTTGATTAACATGCACCTTTTTTAGTTCTAACACTTCATTTTCAAGTTCAGTGTTTAACAGATTTAATCTAGCAATGTGTTTTTGTGCATTAGCCAAGGAACCACCTAACTGACGAACCAACTCAGAGTCAGTAAGTTTTACCTGTGGTTTAGGATCAGTGAGCATGTCACCATTTGCCATTAGTGCAAGATTTCCAAATTCTTCATCTTCACTATCTGTGTCATCCCAGCTTTTACCAGCAGCCACATAGGCTTTTCCAGGTTTCTTCTTTTCAGGAACATAATCTCTCTTCTGGGCTTGTTTAGGTTTCTGACACTCAGTGGCAAAGTGTCCAAGTTCATTGCAATTATAACAACGAATTTTGCTTCTATCAACAGTTCCAGTTTTGTAGCCACCTCTGCTACTGGAGGATGAGGAACCTCCTCTCTGGAATCTGTTATTAGACTTGAACTTGAACTTAGGATTTCTCCTGAATCTAAAGTTGCCAAACTGTCTAACCATGAGTGCCATGGATTCATCCTCCAACTGATCCAATTCTTCTAATGAGTAAAACTCACTTCCATCCTGAGTAGCTGGTGTCTGACCATGTTCCACTTCAGTCTGCTCCTTGTCTGAGCTGTAAGGTCGAACAACCTTAGCTTCCACTTCCTTAGGAGCCTCAACCACTAATGCTGTAGATGAACTTGCAACTCTACCTTTACCATGAATCTCTTTCTGTTGGACTTGTTCCAACTCATAGGTTTTTAAAACACCGAAGAGTTTTTCAAGACTAACTTTATTCAAGTCACGAGATTCTCTTATGGCTGTTATCCTGTGTTCCAGGTGAGTTGGCATAGTCAGTAAGAACTTCAGATTAATCTCCTTCTGTGTATAGTTCTTGCCATGGATTTGCAAGTTGTTGATTATTTTATTATACCTTTCAAACACTTCTTGAATGCCTTCATTAGGGCCAGCTCTGAAGTGTTCATACTCAGAGGTTAAGATTTGAAGTCTGTTCTCCCTGACTTCATCAGTTCCTTCATTAATGGTTTCAATAGTTTCCCACATGTGTTTGGCAGTTTTACAATTCATCACATGGCTGTACATCACAGCATCCAGGGAATCTATTAGAATGAGTCTGAGGTTTTTATCAAGCCCTGCATCCTCCTTTTCCTCAGGTGTATAGGTGGCAGGGTCCTTTTCATAAGATTTCGCAGGAATCACAATTTTACCCTCAGCTTCAACTTCATCTTCATAGACCATAGGAGTTTTAGGTCCGGTTTTCAAAACAACCAAATATTTAACATTTGTACATTCCAGAAACAACTCCATCTTATTCTTCCACATATCATAATTATTTTTGTCAAAGATAGGTATCTTAACAATGGCTTTAGAAGTCATGATGAATTTTTAAGAGAGTTAAAAATTCGAGCTTGATTTTTAATTGAATAAGAATAGGATCTTGATTTGTATATCAATCAAACGGCTCGGATACCAATTGTTAGGTCCGTTAAGATTGTAGAAGGGGGGGGTTGAATACAATCTATATCTTTTTATCGAAATTTGTCCGTTAAATAAAATTTAGTTTAGACAAATTTGAGCGGAATTAATTGAAACAAAATTCAAGTTAAATATAACGATATATTAAACTTGATGGTTGTTACAAAATCAGTACAGAGTATTATCACGTTAATAAAAACTAATTAGAAAATTCGACATGAACTTTTCTAATTTAGTTAATAAAAATCGAGATAAGAACTAGGAAACTTAATTCGCTAGTAATACAAGAGTCACAAATAATTAAGTTCTATCGGATCAAATATTACAAATGAGTTGAACTTGATTTTCTGTGAATTAAATGAGATAGTCAGTGGCTCTTAAAGATGAGAGATGTAATGTTTTGTTCTTTAGTCTTTAATTTTCTTGTCTCGTGTATCTGTCTGTGAATGAATGCTTCTGTCTCTTTTGTAGTTAATATCTTCTGTCTATTTTGTTCACTTCAACAGACTATCCACAGACTGTCAAAAAGGCTTGCAGACTATCCAGGGGACACATAGACTACCGGTGTGACTATCTGTCTTGCTGCAGACTACCGGTGTGACTTTCCTTCTTTATCAGACTACCGGTGTGACTATCAATACTCTGCAGACAACCGGTGTGACTATCCTTTCTTGGCAGACTACCGGTGTGACTATTCTTCTTGGCAGACTACCGAATTCTTTAGCATACTATCTCCTAGACTAACTCAGATAGTCTTTTAATAATAAAACCATAGTCTTAAAACACTTCTGATGGTCTTTCTGCAATCTATATTAATTCTAAATTAATTAATTCAATAATTAACTTAATAAATAAATTAATTCTTGAAGAATTAATTTATTAATTAAGTTAACTAAATACTTTAAATTAATTAATTGAGAATTAACATAATTCATTTGATAGTCTAATCTTCACTTTTAAACCACTGAAATAAATAAAGAACCTCCACTGAATATTTGTTGACGCTCAATGCACGGTCTGGTTCATGAACGACTAACTTCAACTTCTGTTCTTCATTTTGACTTTAAGCTGTGGTCAATTTCTTCTGACAATTTTCTTTAAATATTATGTACTGATACTGTCTCTTGTCACTTGTAGAAATCTCTGTCCTTCTGAATTAAATCCATGACTTTGAATACCACACTGAGGCTTGATCAGTAGACTGAACTTCTTCCAGTGTAAAATATCAAAACTATAGATTGACTTGTAGATTTGTTCCTTCTGATAGATAGCATCTTCTGAGATTCCTGTGACAGTTAATGTTATTTACTTATTACAATCTACTTTAAGTTGAGTTGGATCCTCGAACTACAAATAGGCTGAGTCATATGCCTTTCAATAATGTATAAATTTTAATATATATATAGATAAATAAATAAACTATATACTTATTTTTTATGTCAATTTTGTATCAAATTTTCTTAGGTCGACACCTGTTGTAATAAAAAACATATAATCCGCGTTTCGCGGCGGCCTTGTAATATTTTCTAATATTTTTGAAAAATAATTTAAGAAAGAAATCGAAAATAATATCTTTATAAATAAATTAATCAACATAATATTATAAAAATTTTAATATACATAGACAACTAAATAAAATATATGCTTAAGTTTTATGTCGATTTTGTATCATGTTTTCTTAGACCGAGATAAATAAATAAAAATATATAAACCACGTTAGCAACAAAAAAAAGGTTAGCAAAAAAACGTCAAACAACTTAAAAGATAATTAGCACATGGTCAATCCATTATCTATCTGATAACTATTATGCAGAGTCTATGGAGCTGACATGTTTAAGAGAATTATTTAGAATCAAGATCTCAAAATTAAAATATAGTATTTCGACTAAATTAAAAGAGAAAATAAATAGTTTATTTATAAACTACCTAGTCACTATCATCTACTATTACTTTTACTTGTTAAAGATCCGACCTTTGGTAGAATCGTTAGTGTTCATATTCAACAACTTGACCTCATTTGGTCGATATGTAAATTTGAATTTTTCTTTCATAAAAATACAAAAATCTTATCTATTTTGAAAATGTTAATGTTAAAAAATGAAATTTGAAATATCAAATTTCTTTTTTATTTTGTATATATAAATTTGACTTCTTCTTCCATACAAATTTGAAAACCTTTTCTATTTCAAAAATGTTAATATTAATGTTAAAAAAGGAAGTTCTGATTTATTTTCTAAAAAATGGGGTCTAAAGAATAAAGTTTTAATTATTTAAAATATAGAGGAGTTCTAGAAAAATAGATAAATAGGATTCGAACGATTATATAGCTCCCAGGGATTTTCCTTTATATATATAAAAAAAAGAAGACTATTTGACTAAATCGTGCTTCGCGGCGTCCTTGTAATATTTTTTTATAGGCCGACACCCGTTGTAATAAATACATATAATCTGTGTTTCACGACGGGCTTATAATATTTTTTTTAATATAGAATATTTAAGAAAGAAATTAAAAAGAAAATGTTTGCAAATAAATTAGTGAACACAATATTGTACAAATTTTAATATATATAAATATATATAGACAACAAAATAAACTATATGCTTATTTTTTACTTCGATTTTGTGTCACGTATTTTAGGCCGACACCCGTTGTAATAAATACATATAGATAAAAAAAGTAGATTTGATTCAATCGTTGAAATATTATGATAAAAAACAATGAGAAGATAATAACAACATATTAACAATTAATAATAAATATATAAAGAGAAATAAATAAAGTGCGATGATAAAAGTTCAAATTTTATGCCAAGTTTCTCAAGTACTTTTACTAAGATCTCCTAATTCTTCTTATTTACACGATCATTATTCACACGATCATGTGTTTTTATACCGAGGTCAATAAAAATTATACAAAAGCCAAAGTAAAGAACAAATAATGGTTACTAATAATACATAATTATAACTAAAATCATAACAAATCATAAATTTAAAAATAAAACAAAGTATGCAAATATTAAAAGCAGTAAATTCAGACCTTAAAACCAACAAATTAAAAAAAACCTTAAAATCATAAAAATCAAGTGACGCAGACACATAACCATCTACATTAGAAATTAAACAAAATAAGAATGAATTAAAAAAAAAACTAAAAAAATATAGACGAAGACAAAACCAAACAGAAGCAAGAAAAAAGTTACAAACATGGTGATAAAATTTGATATTTAAAAGTAATGATTGTCTATATATAAGAATATTAAATTTCTTTTCTATTTCGAATATGTATACTAATAACAAATAAGTACTAAAAAAATTAATAATAATAAATATTAGAAAAGGAATCGTGCATTGCACGGATTATAAGTTAGTATATTTAAAACGGAAAAGTGAATAAGATCGATATATATGGGGAAACACATATATATCGAAGATGAAGAAGTTGTAAAAAAATATGAACATTAGTTGTAAAAAATTAAGTATTAATTTAAACTTTTAATAGTAGACATGCAAAAGGGAAAAAATATAAATAATTAAAAATTACGGTATTTGAGTATTATAATAAAAATATATTTATACACATATAGCTCGCTTAAGAACTTCAGAAAAAAATAGAAATAAGCATGATTAGCATAATTTTTTTCAATAATGTTAATTTACGATATTATTTCTCTAAAGTACAAAATATTCAAACTTCTAATAATGATTCCAAATATGTTACTATGCTCATCTGCAAACCGCCAAAATTCAATGAAAACTCTTAGATATTGTTGGTCGTTAGATATTGACCAGTACGTTTGCGAAGATTCAATGTAAATCTATAACATGTTCCATTCTTCTGAGACACATGAATACGTACATGATCATCTTTAATACTCCCTCTCTGTTTACTTCTTAAATAACATATAATCGAACATTCAACATCTTTCAAATTATATCTCCTGTGTAAAAGAGATTAGCCAATTTGTTACGTGTAAAAGAGATTAGCCAATTTGTTACATAACTTACATTCATGAGGCCCACATATATATAGTGTAATCATAAAATCGATACCTAAGATTGAAGGAGGGTGGTAAACAATGAGATTGAAGGAGCATGCTTTTTTTAAAAAAAAAACTCAAAATCAAGTGCAAAAATAGTTATTAAAACAATACAGATTGTATAATTAAATATTATGAAATCTCAACCAAATTTATAATTGTTAAACCTGTTGAAGTTTTTGAGATGGATAGGTGCGATTCCTCCGAGATTCAAATTAACCTTCTTTCTGTGATTAATTTGTTACTCATGTATCATCGATAATCAAATAATCCAAGTAAACATCAAGCATGTATAATCTTGATAACAAATCAACACAAATATGAATCATATAGTTGTTACAAATTTGCAAGGACGGAAATCTATAACTTTCAAGTGATTAGTACAAAATTTTTTGAAATATATAAATTTGACTTCTTCTTTTCTACAAATTTGAAAACCTTTTCTATTTCGAATATGTTAATGTTAAAAAAGGAAGTTTTGATTTCTTTTCTCTTTTCAATTTCGAATATATAAATTTGACTTCTTCTTCCCTACAAATTTGAAAACCTTTTCTATTTCGAATATGTTAATGTTAATGTTAAAAAAGGAAGTTTTGATTTCTTTTCTAAAAATAGTACAAAATTTTTTGAAATATATAAATTTGACTTCTTTTTTTCTACAAATTTGAAAACCTTTTCTATTTCGAATATGTTAATGTTAAAAAAGGAAGTTTTGATTTCTTTTCTTTTTTTCAATTTCGAATATATAAATTTGACTTCTTCTTCCCTACAAATTTGAAAACCTTTTCTATTTCGAATATGTTAATGTTAATGTTAAAAAAGGAAGTTTCGATTTCTTTTCTAAAAAATAGGATTTAAAGAAGGAAATTTGATTTTAATTATTTAAAATAGAGGAGCTCTAGAAAAATAGAAAAACTAAAGTTACAAAAAATAAATAAATATGGAGTTGTAAAAGTTCAAACCTTTTGTACAAAGTTTAAGTTTCTCAAATGCTTCTACTTCTCAAAGAGTTAAAGATCTCTCAAAAAAATATTAAATTAGTAAATTAAAACCAACAAAAATACATATATATATATATATATAGCCAACAAAATAAACCATATACTTATTTTTTACGTTGATTTTGTGTCACGTTTTCTTAGGCCGACACCCGTTGTAATAAATACATATAGATAGAAAATCAGATTTGATTGAATTATTTAAAAGAAGACGTGGAATATTATGATAAGAACAATGAGAAGATAATAACGAAAAAATAACAATTAATAATAAATAAAAAAATAAATAAGGAATGCTAAAAATTCAAACCTTTTGTGCCAAGTTTCTCAAGTGCTTCTTGTGACACCCCCCAAATCCGGGGTCAGGAGATTTGGTTGCCACGCGAAAATCCTCAAAATAAAACACCTGTTTAATAATAATCATTCGCTTGTGATTGTCCAACACTGGAAATATAACATCTGTGACCCCAAACATACCAAGATCTTTTAAGGTTATAGGGCTAGAAACAAGAATCCAAATTCCATTAAATAGAAAGTATTCCTTCTTTACAACATTCTCTTTGATCAAATCTTAAATCACTGGTGTAACTTCGATAAGAAGTACGCCAGGCTAACTAGACCATCACATAATAATAATAAATATTAGAACTCAATTATATAAAATAGATCTTACTCTAAATCCAGACATCCTGAGCCAAGTCATCTTCGAAATAGCATCACGCCTCTTCTCTTTCTGAAGTGTGCGGATAAGTCTCGCCAAACTACTTTACTGAAATGTTAGAATTTACAATAGCAAGTATGAGCGAAAGAAATGCTCAGCAAGCGTATAAAAATTTTGATATAAAACCAGGATAAGTGGGGCATAAAATCATCTGAAATGTAAAACAGTTTATAGAGAAACTGAATCAACAACTGTGATATAATTCAAATCCATAACTGAAATCATTTGGCATGTCATAAAAATGAATCATCTACCAATTCACAATATATAATAGCCATTCTGGCGATATGGATTGGATATATAAAAAAAACAAACCACCATTGCCCCCTGATCAGGTTCAAAAGCAATGGGACCCTTTATACTACCACCGGTACATTTCTATACCCGTGTGTATAACCCGGATTTCAAATAAGGGTACCAAAATAGGCAAGTAATGTTAGCCTATAGGAAGATGGTATGGTTACCATATCCTCCTTAAATATTGCTGGACCATGGTAGCAACCATGGCCTCCTACGCTTTCCAATAAATATTGTTGGACCATGAAATCATCGATGGCCTCCTACGCTTTACCATTTTCCAATCCAATAGAGCAATTTCCGAATTCAACAGGAAATGCTTAGTTTCACATACAGTCCACATCCCTATTATTTACTACGATAATAAGGATATGAAGAGTTTATCTTAAACAATTCCCCACATCAAGGGTACCAATATCAAGCAACTGAGTTCGCACAAAAATATTTAAGAATCACAAATAGCTCTGAACAATAGCTATTCGTCATGATATGAATCAATGAAATATAAAATAAACAGTGTTTAAGATTAAAAAGAAAATACTTGCCTCTGGTCCTTTGCTATTACGTAGCGCCGAAGTAATACAACTATCTTCTTCTATTTTACAACATCACAATCTTCTGTTTCAATCATTCGTTGGTTTGACGCTCTTGCGATTGCCACGAGTCTGATCCGCCGATATCGAGCCCGCGCGTCAACTTCTATAGTCAAACATAAGATAGTACCTCAGCCTCCGGACGACAATTCTGACATTTTGTAAACGCTTATAAACTCAATTCGAACGTATTAACCATGCTTACCAATATCTCTGTCGGAAGAAAATAATTGGAAATATCCCCTTTGAACATAGACGTTTTCCCGGTGTTAAAACACCTCGCAAGTAAACCAGCAATTCCACAAACAATACTTTCATCTCCAACCTTCTTTATTACAATCCACACAATACTGCATCAATCTCCAACTTTCTTCGTCTCATACCAACTTAACTCCGCTGACATTCCTAAGTCAATATTTACCAATTAATCCTCGAATTAAACATTTATGCATTCAACTTAGTCCAACTCAATCTATAAATAATCCTCAAAACATTTATCTTATTCCTCAATAAAGAAACATGAAAATCAATTAATCCTCAAGACACGATTAATCCTCGAGATAAGTCATTAATCCTCAAGAAAATAATTAACCCTAGAGATAATCATTAATCCTCGAATTAAATACATATATACCTGTCACATAACCAATTAACACATAGCATATACGGCTCAAAAATAAAAGAGCACTCAAATTATTCATAGAATATTTACAAATCACTAATAGATAATCAAAGAATAATAACACGCAATTCACATAATCACATAGCACGTTGATCAGATCATAAAAAGATTTTATCCAATATTTTTAAAACAGAAAACGAGTCAAAACCCTAATTATCGGATATAACCGACTCAATAAAAAGGTTTGGTAAAAAGTCGATCCAAATTTAAAAGTTGAATTGTAACTTAAAACTATTTTTATAAGAACCGAGTCATTTTTCTAATTCCAGAAATACTTTTCTCGTTGAAAACAGATAAACGGTTTAATTAATACGCAATTAATAAGAATAATTCAATTAATAATTAAATTAATTGATTATTCAAATTAATTATTCATTAATCAACTCATAAAAATAATAAATCTTTTATAATAAAAAGATTTAAATTCAATGAAGTCAATTATATATTTAAATAATAATTAATTAATATAATTAATCAATTAAAATGAATTAATCAATTAATTAAATCAATTAAATTATTATTTAAAAATAATTAGCTAATTAAATTTAATTTTTAAAAGTTAAAATAATAATAATTAAAAGAAATCTGAATTTTAGAAAAATTTTATAAAAATTTGACCCAAAAACATTTTTCTGAAAAGTTTAGAAAAATTTTGAATCAAACTGCACTATTCATCACCATCTTCACATATTCATCACCAAGAATGCTTCAAGAACACCACCTCCAACAATGGAGGTTTACCAGATTCCGGCAACCGGAATATTTTCCGGCGAGACAATTCGAAGCTCAAAAACTGACCAAAACGCATGGGTTTTTACGGGTTCACGTACCAAATTCACTCCACAATCCAATTAACACGACAACATGAACCAATAATCATCAGAAATTAAAATCCGGCCAAAAATCAAACTAACTTCGGCTAAAAACTCGAAATTGGCTAAAACTAAACCAAACTTCAATATTATTATGGTAAAACGAAGCTTAAGACTCATACAATCTTTCCCCCATAACCACTAACGCAAACAATTAACACACACAACGGACTATTGATTCAAAGTTTCGGTTAAAACTTTAAAACTCGAATATCACAATCCAGCAATATAATGATGCAATTGATCACATAAATCGACTCCCAATAATCATATAAAGCTATTGGAATCATCAAAACAACCGAAAAATCACTCAATCAAAAAGCCCCAAATTAGGCTCAAGAACCCTAATTTTCGAATTGAACAAACTAGCAATATAACGATGAAATTTAGCATGGAATTGAACTCCTGGAATCATTATGAAGCTATACAAACAATCAATTCAACCGGAAAATCAAAGAATCAAAAAAACCCCAAATTTCATGAAGAACCCTAATTTTGCAGATTCAAAAGAAAATTCATATAAAATCGGAAATTTACCCAACACGAAAACTGAATGTAGATTATGAAACTAGATGTTGAGAGCTTCGATTCGACTACAAGATCGCCAAAATCAGATGTCTACAACACCTTCAAATTTGGATTTGATCCTCAAGAACAGGAGAGAGAAAATATATTCTTATAATTATTTATTTATATAAAATCTGATTTATATGAATTTTTAATAAATAAAAAAAATTCTGATTCCTATTTATATTAATCGAAAATTAATACCCCAAAAATATTTTTAACCCCTAATTAAAATTATTAAGCCTTAAAAATAATTTTTATGGGATAAAAATGTAAAATTTTTATTTTTAAACGAATATAATATATATGCCAAAATTTCCCAAAAATTATGAATATTACAAAAATTACAACAAATTTCATTTTTATATATCCTACCATTTTATAAAAATAATTTTATCAAAATCAGGGCCTCAGATTCAATATAGGGGCTGGATCCGGAAATTAAAATGCGAAATAATTGTATTCTAAAAATATAAAAATTACAGAAAAATAGAATAAAATATTCTATGATACACTGAAGTCACATAACACATATGGGATAATTTTCCTATTTTATAAAAATCATAATGCGTTTAAATGCATTAAAAATAAACTAACACACATTAAAATCAACTAAAAATATATTTTAATATAATAAATTACTCGTAATTTTTCGGGTCGTTACACTTCTACTTCTCAAACAAACAAAGAAAGATCTGCTACTTCTTGTTCACACGATCAGGTCACTAACAAAGCAATTCAAAATCCAAAGCAAAGAATAACAAATGATTACTAATAACCAATGATTACTAATAATCCATAATTATAATTAAAATAAATCAAAACTAATGCGGAGGTTGTTATAAAAATAATCTGAGCTAGAATGACAACTTCCTTGTTACCACTTACCTGTGAGCCGTAAAAATTTAGAATCTTGCACAAAACCTAAGGAAATTAAGATAACATGAATTCATCAAAATCAACTATATTAATTTACTTGAATTATCTGGATGTATATGTATATATGAATTATTATAACGAAACAAATAATTAATAATACCAAAGTTTAAAACTCATGCATTAACCTATAGAATCAAAAGAGCAAATCTAAACAAATAATTTATACGAAAAAGTAGAGATACAAAGAAAAATATAGATTACAATAAATAATATATATTCAGAATTAAGAGATGCAAAGGATGAAGATGACCTACACTGAGATTGGATGGCACAAATTGAGTTGTTTGTTTAAAAGAAAAGAACTGGTTGAAATCACATACATAGATTGCTTTCAATGTGTCAAGAAAAAACAACAGAAATTAAAAAAATATTAATAATGCAAACCTGTATTGATGAAGTAAAACAGAAGACATCACAAGACAAAGTGCAAAACATAGCCAGGAGAAGGATTTATATAGTACTTAAATCGATTGTAATATGTCCAATAATTTTTCTTCATAAAATCTCTTATCAAATTTAAAAAGATTTTGATTTTCTATAGAGGGACTTGGTGTCCGCAACCATTTTCTATTTCAAATTAAAAAAATTTTTGTCCAATTTAAATAAGGTTACAATTTTTTAAATTTTCCTTTTATACAATGGTTTATTTTATACAACTTAAAAAAATATTTTGACTTTCTTTTTTTAAATTCTTTATAAATTTGACTTATTCTTCCCTATAAATTTGAAAACCTTTTCTATTTCGAAGATGTTAAAAAAGGAAGTTCTAATTTCTTTTCTCTAAAAAATAGGGACTTAAAAAGGAAGTTTAATTTTAATTATTTAAAATTGAGGACCTCTAGAAAAATAGATAAATATGAATCGAGCGATTCTAGAGCTCCTGGAGGTTTTCCTTTATAGATATAACTAGTTGACTAAGCCGCGCTTCGCAGCGGCCTTATAATATTTTTTAAAAAAATTAAAAAATATGAATTTAAGAAATAAATGAAAAAGAAAATATCTATAAATAAATTAATGAACACAATATTATACAAATTTTAACAAATATAGACAACTAAATATACAATATACTGTTTTTTATGTTGATTTTGTATCACGTTTTCTTAGGCCGACACCCATTGTAATAAATACTTATAAAATACGTTTCTCAGCAGTCTTGTAATATTTTTTAAAAGATTTCAAATTATAGATTGTTTAAGAAAGAAATCAAAAAGAAAATATCGATAAATAAATTAGTGAACATAATATTATACAAATTATTATATATATATAATAATTTTTTCTATACTAATTTTGTCTCACGATTTTTTAGGCCCACACCCGTTGTATATATTATAAAAAACATACAAAATAATTAAAATTAAAATACTAAATTCCTCTTTGATTTTCTTTACCGATTATGTCTTACGCTACATTAAGATGTTAATTTGATTTTAGTAAAAAAAATTGGGAAAATATAAGGTAATTGTATTTATTGATTCTACGTGAAAATTAAAAAAAAAATTTGATTGAATAATTAGAAAAAGAAGTTGAAAAATTATGATCAAAAACATTAAGAAGATAATATTGACAAATAAACAAAATTAATTAAAATAAAAATTGAATAATCATAGAATTAAATAAAAATAAGATCATCGGACATGTTCAAATCCCCTTATTAATTAATTAATTAAGATATGTAGGGTAATTTAAGTATTCATATTTAAAAACACTAAAGATTCGAAAAATATAAAGGAAAGAAAAAATAATTTTTAACATAAAAAATGAATTTATAATTATTAACAATAAAAGTTCTAAAATATAAAGGAAATAATAATTTTTAACATAAAAGGGAATGAAGTTGTAATTATTAACTCTAAAAATGCAAAAATAAAAAATAAATAAAAATTTTACAAAAATTTATAGAAATAGAAAAATAAGATTGAGGCGATTTGATGTTTCCGTGATGATAAAAAAATTGAGATATATTTAAAATATATGTATTCATGTTCATTTTCGAATTTTTTGAATTTATTTATATTAAAAATAAATTAAATATTATCCGTACTCGAATAAAATATATTAGAATGTAATATCTTCTGCGTTTACCTTTAAGATGGTCTACTTAAATTTAGCAATTAAATTTTTGCTAAGATCCATCTGTAGTGTTATCCGACTCTCGGACAAATTCATTAATTTTCCGCTCAACACATATATCATTTGAAGGTGGTCCCAAGAAATAAAATAGTGGATTTGCATGCGGTTGTGTGTGTTTGTGTGTAAAAGAATTACCAGAGGATGAGCTCTCCAAGTATTTGTCAAAAAAAAAAAATTACCTTCTATCTCTTTTTTAAAATATAGACTATTTAAAAAAGAAATTAAAAAGAAAATATCTAAAAATAAATTAGTAAACACAATATTGTACAAATTTTAATATGTATATAAACAACAAAATAAACTATATTCTTATTTTATATGTCGACTTTGTGTCACGTTTTATTAGGTCGACACCCGTTATAATAAATACATATAAATAAAAAGTAGATTTGATTAAATTAATAAAAAAAGATGTTGGAATATTATGATAAAGAACAGTGAGAAGATAATATCGATAAATTAACAATTAATAGTAAATAAATAAAGAGAAAATGGTAAAAGTTCGAACCTTTTGTGCCAAGTTTCTCAAGCGCTTCTACTCTCAAATAGATAAAGATTTCTTAATTTTTGTTCACACGATATGTTGTTTCTGTACCGAGATTACTAACAAAAAAAGTACAAAAGCTAAAATAAAGAAAAACCAATGATTAATAATAATCCATAATTATAACTAAAATCATAACAAATCATAAATTTAAAAATAAAACGAAGATAACAAATATTAAATCAATAAATTCAAATATTAAAAATGAAAAAAAAAAACAACCTGAAAATCACTAAACAAAAGCCATGTACATTGAGAATTAAACAAAATAACAATGAATAAAATCAAAAACTAAAAGAAAATAGGCGAAGACAAAAGTAAACATAAGCAAGAAAGTGGTTACAAACATGGTGATAAAATTTGATCATTAAAAGCAAAATTTATTTCAAATATGTAAATTTGAATTCTATTTCGATGATGTTAATGTTAGAAAAAAAAAATTATGATTTCTTTTTAAAAAAATAGTAATTGAAAAAGGAATTTTTTAAATTAAAAATTTAAAATTGAGAAACTTTAGAAAAATAAATAAATTGAATTCGAGCAATTTTAAAATCCCAGGGATTCTTCTTCGAATAATATAAAGAAGATAAAGATGTTCTCCTAATCTATTAATTTGAGTAACTTATTGTCGTTTCGAAATCCGGCCTACAAATTTCTGAGATTCATATAAAATTTGCCGCTTAAGTTAATGCTTTGATGTTTCATGAGCATAACACATATATCAAGATTATTAAAAAACTTTGACTACTATTACTAACGTAGAAGCCAATGACTATTTCTTGAAAAATATACATGCAAAGTATAACATCAATACATCCAACGTTTTGTTCACCTTACCTTCTCCTGACGCAAATTATCAATGTCGTCTACCAACTTCCAAGCATTATTAGCACATCCCATTAATTCTTGATTGCCTATTTCTCTTATGCTGACCTATTATGTATAAAAACATAAAGTAGGTTAATGACAACACTGCAATATCAATAACAAATTTACATAATTACTCATAGAAATTGATTTCGATGCATGCTATGAAAATATCATTTTGCATAACAGATAACAAAAAGAAAACTCAAATTTAGCTACGTACGATCCATTATAAGAAGAAATAAGAAAAAAAAAAGCTATTTAGTGTTTTCCAATTACATAATAATAATGTGTGAGAGAGAAGATGTATATATATATATTTTTTTCTTTGTGGGATTAAATTCTAAAGGGTTTACGGGCCCTGAGGTCATCCTCAGGTAACACCCTGAGGTTAAGACATTATAAAATACAAAATAGAGGGTTATTTATGTAAATACAGGGGGTGTGGGGATATTTACAGATTTGCCATTATTATTTACATTCAAAATCACATGTCCTCAGGAGACTTCCCTGAGGTCATCCTCAGGGTCAGTTTTCTCAATTCTAAATAGGATTGATTTGTATATATCTATTGTTTTCTATTTCGAATATATAAATTTGACTTCTTCTTCCCTACAAATTTGAAAACCTTTTCTATTTCGAAGATGTTAATGTTAAAAAAAGGAAGTTTTGGTTACTTTTCTAAAAAATAGGATTTAAAGAAGGAAGTTTTATTTTAATTATTTAAATTAGAGGAGCTCTAGAAAAATAGATAAATAGGATTCGAGCGATTCTAGAGCTCCTGGGGGTTTTCCTTTATATAATAGATAGATAGATATACTAGCTTATAACCCGTGCGATGCATGAATTTTTTTTGATATGTAACAAATTTTATTTTATGTTTCTATTACATTTTTATATAATCATTATTTACAATATTTCATTTTAATTTTAATATTAAAAATTTAACATAAATTTAATTAATGATATGTATGATTTAAAACTTATATTATAAAATTTTAAAATAAATATATCGTTGATAGAATTTGAATCTTGAAATTTTAGTAAATTAATTTAATTATATAATATATTTAATCATTAGATCTAACGACTCTGATTTTTTACTAAAAATCTAATGGTCATTATTCGTATTATACGGATTTTTATTATATTTTGTTAGTGATTAGAAGATATGAAGTGATATTTTTGGTTATTTATTAATTATTGCTAGATATGATATGATTGGAATATATGATATAATTGATGTTTTTAGGTGTTCATAAAAGGTAATATCTTCAATTAAAAGTAAATGTGAAAAAGGCAATCGACTAATTAGCATTAATTACATTATGTTATTATTTATTTTAGGTGTTTTAATTTCAAGGTTCGAATTCTTATTTTAAAATTTTATACTATAAGTGTTAAATCATGCATATCATTAATTAAATTCATATTAAATTATGTAAATTAAAATTTAAATAAAATTATTGTAAATAATGATTATCTAAAAATAATTATAACATAAAATAAAATTTATTAAGAAAGCCTTGAACCCAAATTTTTATTTTCACCCAAATTAATGAATTTCATATCTGTTATTGTTATATAACATTCAGATTATATTATAAATCACATCAGTACCGCATATTATACATATCATCAATAATACAAGTTGGGTTCTTATTCTAATGATAACTTTTTTTTTTTAGGGTCAAGCAATTTTCATTAAGAAGAAGAAAAGGTAGACATATAGTCTGTGATTACAAACTGAGAAACTTCTCGAGAAGCGATCTGTGTCCAGCATTGTTCTATGCCAAATGGAATTATTCTAGCTAGATTGTGAGCGGCTTTGTTGCCATCTCGATAAACTTGTGACCATTCCAGCCAATCAAACTTGGACGCCAACCTATTGATATCTTGCATTATGAAATCGGTTTCCATATTCCCATGCTTTCTACTCTTGACTTTATCAATCAAGTTTTGGCAATCTGATTCAAGGATTATAAGGGATAGTCCAAACTCCTTAGCCTTCTTCAGACCAAACAGAGCTGCTCGACATTCTGCTACCAACGGGCTCCATCTGGCTCGAAACCTTCTCACAGCTGCGAATGAAACTGTCCCCATATTTGTCCTGGCTATCGCACTTAGACCAATCCAACCATCAGTTGCAGTAGAGGCATCTACATTGATTTTGACAATATTAATCGGAGGGGGTACCCAGTATTTTTTGATGTCTGGCTTAGTAAGATTACTCATGTCACCATGGATCTTTTTATTTAATTCACCATACTCCACGGCTATTCTGGAAACGTTCGTCAGGAAATAGGAATTTGACTGATGAACGTTTTCGAAAACCATTTGATTTATTCGACACCACAAAGACCAAATCATGAAGTAGCACCATTCTCGTTGATCAGAACTTAGCTTTTCCACCCAGCCTTCAAGAACCTCAAGGAAATTTGCTGCGTTCCCAATCTCAGCTGCTAGCTTGCACTTCGACAAATTCCAGATAGCATAGACATTCGGGCACAGAAATAGGGAGTGGATGATTGTTTCACTTTCCTTTTGACACCATGGACATGTATCGTCATCGAGCAAATGGCGATGTTTCAGAACAGCTTTTGTTGGAAGGGTAAATGAGCAACACCTCCAAAGAAAGTTTCGAACCTTCGGAGATACTTTTGCCCTCCAGATGATCCCCCATCCCTTGTTCGCGCCAGTAATATCAAATGATTTTCCATTAAAGTATGCTGATTTTACATCATAACTTCCATCTTTTGACCAGGCCCAAACAAGCCTGTCTCTCGGGAGGCCTTCACTGACTGGGATGACTGCAATCAAATTTTTGTCTCTTTTATTAAAGAGGTTGTCCACAATATCTTCTTTCCAACAGTGGTTTAGATCATCTATTAAGTCCTTTACTCGTTCGAACTGGAAGTTCTCTGGAGCATCAGATGTTGGAAATTTCCCTTGATCGTCCATCAACCATGGATCAGACCATATTTTAATGTCATTACCATTGCCCACTTTCCACACACTCCCCTCCTTAACCAGCGCTTTCGAGCTCCAAATGCTACGCCAAGAGAAACTTGAACAAGGACCGAGAGCTGCTTCCAGGATTGATGAGTGAGGGTAGTATTTTGCTTTTAACACTCTGGCCATGAGGGAATTGTCGTAGTGCAGTAACCTCCATATCTGTTTGCCTAGAAGGGCGTCGTTAAAGATGGCTAAATCTCGAAAGCCCATTCCTCCTATACTCTTCGGTTGACACAGTTTATCCCAACTCCTCCAATGAGTTTTCCTCCTTGTTTCGTTCGATCCCCACCAAAATCTTGCCAACACCGAATGGAGCTCACTTATCAGATTGGATGGGAGTTTATAAATACTCATAATATACGCTCGGATGGCTTGCAAAGCACTCTTAATAAGAACCTCCTTTCCTCCCTTTGATAGAATTTGTTCTTTGAAACCTCAGACTTTCTTCCACATCCGATCTTTGATTATCCCAAAAACCACTTTTTTTGATCGGCCAATCATAGCCGGGAGTCCAAGATATTTGTTGTGGTCACTAACAACATTCATGTTCAGAGTAGACCCAATATCACTTCTTACAGATGTAGGAACCCCTCTACTAAAAGAAACCTCTGACTTAATGTAATTAATTTTTTGCCCGGAAGCCGCTTCGTATTTGTTGAGAATGTCAACAATGACTGTGCATTCCTGTCGGGTGGCTCTCGTGAAAAGAAGACTGTCATCTGCAAAGAATAAATGGGTCACTTCTGCCCTCTCTTACTTGCTCGAATACCATGGATTAATTTATCCTCTGCTGCTCTCCTCAGAAGATTTGAGAAAGCATCAGCAACCATAATAAATAGGTAGGGGGAGATAGGGTCTCCTTGTCTGAGGCCCCTAGACGGTAGAACTGAGTTTGTCGGCTTCCCATTAACTAGGAACGAATATGAAACGGTAGACACAAAACTCATCACCGTATCTACCCAAGCCCCTGCAAATCCTAACTTCACCAGGAGCTTCTTCAAGAAATTCCATTCAACTCGGTCGTACGCCTTACTCATGTCAAGTTTCATTGCTATCGAACCTCTCCTCCCTCTCATTCTTTTTTTCATTGTGTGGAACAATTCCAGCGCAACAATAACCTTAGTCACTTGAAAGTAGTTCAATAATTGATTCCTAAAAGTATAAATAATTGGATTATGACAATAAAATTTATCGCTCCCTGTTGAATTGTTTTTATTTTGACACACATCCTTGTCTAAAACGAAACCTACTCAGTTATAATACCACTCAAAGTGGTGTCTGAGGAGGGTAGATGTACGCAGACCATGCCCCTATACAATAGGGAGGCTGTTTCCGAAGGACCCCCGACCAAGTACAGAATTGACACACATCCTTGTCTAATTCAAATAAAAAGTTTAATTTACACGTATAACTTCAGACATTGATAAAGGAAAATATGTCCCTCGCGGGTCAGTAATTAATAAATGAGTAGGGTCTTATACTCTTATCATTAAGATGGTTCGACTTGTATTAATATAATTGGGTTTGGTAAAACGTAGATTCATATCTATCATTGAAGCTGTCTCGTCTTGTATAAGAGGTCTATCGAGCAGACAACTTTGTTAATTGAATTTGTTCCCTCCACTTTTTAACAACTTGAGGGCTACGTTTTTGGGCAATATGCATGATATATACCGATGCTTTTAGTATTTAGATGTTTGGTTTACTTTTTTCCTTTACATAATTTTATTAACGAAGAAATTAGAGATAATAAAATTTGAAATTATTTATTGCATTTAAAAATTTGTGATGGTTGTTCTTTATCAGAATAGTTATTATTGGAGTGTAATAGTTGTAATGAACTGGAGATTACGATTGTAAAGATTATTTTTTATTGTGGTTTGAAGAACTATTCGCTTCCAATTCTTCACAATGCGCCTACGTATCCTTATTTATAGGAATCAAGTCCACGTAATTTTTGGAGAGCAAGAAATCTAAGTCCATTTTAAATAGGTTTCTTTGCAAGCAGGCCCAAGCCAACTCATAGCGGACCGACATTGTTGACAAATTGGAAAACCCGTTTAAAAGAGCCCATACGATAAAGACAAGCCCAAATGATCTTGATACTCAATTTTGAACGAGGAATTCACGGATACAACATTAGTCCTTACCATCGGAGCTAACAACAACCGCTGCCAACTAATTTCTCTTCAACAATTGCAAAGACAATCATAGCTTACTCCAAATATAAAAACACGTCCTTACCCTTGATAAGACTAACCCCCAGACTCACTACTGGAAAATCTGCTAATAGTGACGACAATCTTGTGACAACAGCTTATTTATGACGATACGTTGTGACGGATTGGGGGTGCATAATAAGTTTTGACAGGTACAAACATCCGTCACAAGTACCTTGTGACGAATGTGTAACTTCGTCACAAGAATAATATATGTATATATATAGAGTCTTCACTCTTCCTTCTTCAACGGTCGTATATAGTATATTTGGCAATTTAGTGAAAGCATTTAGTTTTCCAACCTAGTTGCAAACGTTACTAGATGCAAACACAATTTAGGCGGTAAATATCATTAGGTACAAACGAAATTCAGGTTGGGAATGCCAATATAAGTACAAATATCATAGTACAACCTAGATGGAGAAAAATGCTATCATAAATGCAAGTACAACCTAAATGGAGAAAAATGCTACTCCCTCCGTCCCTAATTAGTTGTTCAGTTTCTATTTTTGTCCCTAATTAGTTGTTCAGTTTCTATTTTTGTTGGTCAAATTGACTCAAATTTGATTGAAATTTATATATATTACATAATGAAAAATATTTAAAAAAATTATACCATTGTAAACTACTTCTAATCTATTTTAATATGTGATTTTCAGTTTTTTAAAATAATAAACGGATTAATTTTAATCTTCGGTCAAAAGATAGTCAATTTGACCACTGAAGAGTCAAACTGGACAACTAATTAGGGACGGAGGGAGTATCATAAATGCAAACATCATTGTACTACCTAGATGGAAAAGAATGCCATCACAAGTACTTCCTATATGGAGAAGACGAATCTCTAAAAATTCAGTTGACCAAATTAGTACATTCCATATATAAATTTTTGATGTAACAAAAATTTGTGAGCATATTTATAGTCTACGCATGGTTAGAATAATATATACATTTAAATATCGATGAAAGAGATTATATAGTGTTTAATATTTTGAGAGAAAGAAATTAAATACGACAAACAGATTGGAACATACCGTATTATTACTGGAATATAAGATAGAGTAAAGTGCACTTTGTGTACCTGAACTTTGGTGATGACACCACTTCGCATACCATAGTTTCAAAACTGCCATGGGAAATACCAAACAAGCTAACTACTTAAAGTTTGTGTACTGCCGTCTATTTTGTTCAAACGGCGTTAAAAGTCCCAGGAGTATTATTGTCCATTCAAGCTTGTTTTTGGTGCGGCTTGAGAGAAGTAGGCGGGAATTGCAGCTATATATACACAGGAGCAGCCCCCATTCTTCTTCTCTTCTAACTGCAAACCCTAATTGATTCCACAAACTGAAAAATGGCTGCCAGACCTCGTACGGATGAAGAAATCGATGCCATCTTGGATCGTGCTTGCTACTGTGACCAGATGAGTGTAATGAAGACTCAGTGGTTTGGGCCAAATGCAGGGAGGAGATTCAGGGCATGTCCGAGCAACTTTTGTGGCTACCAAGAATGGATTGATGAGGAACTTGGCCCTCGCACCTTAGAGATTATTAAGGAGTTGCAGGAGTCACATTTGGAGAGGGAGGAAAGGTATAGGCACATGATGGTTCGTATGAGAGAGAGGCATCATTCTGAGATCTGTAATTGAAGAAGAAGCAGCAGTTTGTAGCTATTACTGGGCTGTATGTGCTTGTCAATTTGATGATGAACACAGTGAGAGATGACACTAAAGTTGAGGATGATGACTACGATTCTGTTGATGAGTGAAGCTTTGGTTAGGTTATCCTAGGACTGTTAGGTTTATTGAATGTCATTGTCTGTTAAGCTTTGGTATGTATTATGGCAGAGGTTTGTTAGGATTTAAGCTTGTTAGTCATGTATTGTCTGTTGAATGTTAAGCTTGTTAATCTTTGGTCTGCAATATTGGAACCATGTTCTTAAGTTTATTGTATGTCGTTGTTATGTACCTTGTTTGCACATAAAATCCAAATGTAAGTGACAATAAATTGGTAAATAAAAGACAAGGTGTTGTTTAAAGTGCTTAAACATCGCACCTAATAATCACAAAAGAGACCTTTACAAGGTGCCAAAAGAGACCATTACAAGGTTCCAAAAGAGAGCATCATAAGGTTACAAAAGATACCATCATAAGGTTACAAAAGATACAATAACAAGGTTCCAAAATAGCCATACTGTAAAATGGCTCATACTAGTACCAAAATACATCATTATCAAAAGAACCCTAATGTGTTAAAAAGATCAAAGCTTCCAAACTGGCTTCTGTTTGAGCCTACTTTCTCTTCTCTTTCTTGCTAACTCCAGGTTCTTCAAATTTGTAACTTGGGTGTTGTTCTTAGTTGTAAAGCTGAGGGTTTGTACACTAAGTGGGTTGTTGGCAGCTTGAGAAGTGTTGGTTGTTTCAGAAGTGTTTGAGTTGGTAAACACCCCTCCCTGGCTGCCTTCCCCTAATGTTGAGCTTTTTACATTCACTTGTGCAAGAGTTGTGAAATTCCCTCCTGTTCCATTGTGATCCTCTTTGGCCTTCTTGGTCTTTTTGTTGGTCTGTTTCTCACATCCATTAGCCCTGTCATGTGCCTGTGAAAAAAGAAGGACATGCATTCAGTTATCAAAGAAAAGAAAACCATACCCTAGCTGGACAACAAGAAATTGAAAACCATACCCTAGCTGGAAAATTCCTTGTGTTGTGAGAATATTCAGTGCAGTAACTACACTTCACCTTTGTGTTCAGTCTTTTTAACCTAGTTGCACCAAGTGTTGTTGCATCATTTGCCTTATTCCTAGATTTTTTTTTGCCTTCCTGTCTGAACCTTGACCACAAGGGGTTGTGGCCTGGGATAATCAGTCCTAACCCATTCTTCTTCACCACATATGGGTTCAAGGGTGTGGCTGTAGCAAGCAATGAAGGTGTCCTTTGAATAGCATTGATGGAAAAAATCCTCATACTTCCTTTTTGACCATGCAATGTAAGCACATGCATGGTAGCAGGGTATTCCACTCAATTCCCACTTTTTGCATGCACATTTTTTAGCATCCAGGTCCACTATCATCTGATACCCCCTTCTGACATGGTCACCAAGTACTTTGCCCCCCAGACCAGATCACATGGCACCCTTTGGTCATTTGAACAACCCTAACAGACATGGTAAAATAGACATTAGACATGCTTTTGATGTACAATAAAGACAAGACATAATAGTGTAGGAAAAAGCTTACTTGTTTAATCTCCTCATAGCATTTGGATAGACAGGGTTCAAACACTACGCCATAGAAGGCCTTCGGCAACACCTCAAAAATGTTGCCAAAGGCCCAAAAACTATTGCCGTAGCCTAAAAAATCTCTACGGCAACACTTTTCGGGTGTTAGCTTTTTCGATGTTGGCGTAGGGTGAACTGTAACACTTCTACCCCTACATCAACATGCTAAAATGTGTTGCCGTAGGATAGCAAATTGGCACTAACACTTTTTCGATGAGGTCTTGAAGCTCTAATCCGACTCCCGTATGAGGTTTGAAGCTCTAATCGAACGTAATTAGATCTTGAAGCCCTAATTCGAACTTCCCCTAACTCAAACCCTAAATCGTCATTTTGAGAGTGCGGCTGCCTTTTGTTTGTGAGACTGAGAGTGTATGCCCTATTCTTTCCCTTTTAGACAATTATTGTCCAAAATTTAGGCGACAATTAAACCGCTCAGACTGATTTTTTTTTTCTTTTCTTTTGTACGAATTTTGTAAAACATTTTTTTAAACAAAATATTTCAATTTTAGATTATTAAAAAAAAATATCATTTTTATTCCTATTAATATTTTTTAATATAATAAATAAATTCATTTCATAATTTTTTAATGTTTAATGTAAAATGTTATTTATTTTTAATTTAAAATATTTATATTTTTATGTAAAATGTTTTATGTGAATTATTTTTAATTTTTTTTAAAAAAATAAAAAAATAGTCGTGCGGCCCCACTGCCACATCAACTGCCACGTTAGCAAGGGGTGGGACCCACAGCCACATCATCTGCCACATCAGCATGCCACGTCAGCAGGGGTGGGACCCACTGCCACGTCAGCATGCCACGTCAGCAGGGGGTGGGTCCCACCTGCCATGTCAACAGGGGCCCACTGCTACGTTAGCAAAGTCCAGCCAGTAGTGTGGGTTCACTGCCACGTTGGCGCACAGTCAGCCTTGCCCAGTCAGCATTATAATATAAAGTAAATAAATAAATAAATACATGATAGTGTAATACATTATAAAACATCTACGGCAACACTTTTCAAGTCTACGCTAAGACAAATACTAGGTGTTGTAGTAGGTAAGGATGTAAATAGCTACGACATCACTTTTTCAAACGGCAACACCTTGCAAAAGTGTTGTGTAAAGTCATCTATGGCGTAGTGAAAGCATAACTATGAATCATTTTGTCCCTTCTTTTTTGGATTCTTGTCATGACATCTATGTGTATGGCTTGTAGCATAGACAGTATAGGAAGATCTCTATGCTTACCAATACTGCTATTGAAGACCTCACATTGGTTATTCACAAACTGATCAGATTTTGGAGTCATCCTAAATGCACTTCTAGTCCATTGAGTTCTAGGTTTTTCAGCCAACCAGTCATAGCACTTCTTGGATAGCTGTAAAATAAAAGACAAGGTGGGGTAATTGCCAAACAAAGTGGGGTAATTGAAAATTATTTGAAAAGACAAAGTTAAAAGACATACCTTTCCTAATTCCTCCATGTGCTTGTTGTAGGTGTAATCAGTGGTGGCCCTTGCTGCTTTCCACAAGCACTGCCTCATACCAATTCCTTTGTGGTCCTTCCACATATTTCTGTACAAGTGCATGACACATAACCTATGTTCTGCATTAGGCACTATGTTCTCAAGAGCATTGATTAAGCCTTTCTGCCTGTCAGAAATGAATGTCCAACTGCCGTCATTAACAATCTGCAAATCTTCAACCACATTCTTTAAAAACCAATTCCAGTTCTCAGAATTTTCTGCTTCTACCACTGCCCAAGCCACAGGGTACATCCCATCATTAGCATCTGTCCCAATGGCTGTGAGGAGTTGACCCCCCATAAGGTCCTTTTAGATGGCACCCATCAAGTCCAATTAGTGGTCTGTAACCACTTTTGAATCCCTTCTTAATAGGGCCAAAACAAGTATAGAATCTTTTGAATATCTTCTTCTCAGGATCTGCTGTGTCTTCTGTCATTACTAAAACTGTGCTCTCAGGCATAGCCTTTAGAAAAGCTCATTGGCATAGTCCCAAACTGGACCATACTGCTCATTATGCTTCCCTCTAATTTTCTGCAGTGCCATCTTCTTAGCTCTTGCAATTGCATAGATACTTACATGATAACCCCAGTCATTGACAACCTTTTTTAAGAATGAATCCAAAGGCCAAGTCGGGTTTATCCTCACATCATTTTCATAATGATTGGCTATCCATCTTGAGTTAATCTGTTTTTATTCAAAGATTTGAATGCATGTATGTTTTGGCTGGTAGACTCTTATCTGGTAAGTGTTAGAGTTTGGCATTTTTGCCCCATAGATACTCCACTTACAACCTCCATGACACACAAATTTTACTCTTGAACCACAATTCCTCTTCTGAATTATCCCTCTCCTGTCCTTGATAGCTTGCTTTTTGATAGCATCTCTAAGCACCTTTGTTGTGGGAAACAATTGACCCAACTCAAATTGTGGATTGTCCATATCACTTTTGGCATCAAATACTGGCCATCCTATCTCATCTTCATCAGTGGAGTTGGCAGCCATCCTCTCCTCTTCACTATCATAGAATATGGAGTCACTAGAATAACCTGCATTTTCATCTGTCCCCATCTTTGTGGCACTCTCTTTCTCTGTGCTACAGCCAGCTTTCTCACCATCCTTCCCAGTACCCTCCTTAGTAGCTTTCTTACTCTCCTTAGTAGCATTTTCACTTTGTTTACCTGCTTTCTTACTCTCCTTAGCAGTTTTTTTGCTCTCCTTAGCATCTTTTGCAGTCTCTTTGGCAACCTTCTTTTTTGCTCTTTCATTCTTATAGTAAGCCACATCTTCATCTGTGATATCCTCATTTGAAGAGTCAGAATGGAATGAATCATCACTCAGTTCATCCTGTTGGTTGACCACAAAGTCCTCATCTTGTGAGTCACTATCATTGTAGCTTGCATTCTCATCGTAGCCACCATATTCATTGTAGTCTCCATCATGTTCAGAGTTGCCACCATCTTGGTCATCAAACATCTTTCTAACAAAATCTCTATCATATTGATCAGCCTCAACAAATTCCAAGTGAGGATCTTGAGATGGAATACAGCTTTGTGATGCTTTTTGTCTTTCTCTACATAGAGGCTGAACTTCAACTGCAAAAACTAACACCAATCTAGAAGCTGGCACCAGTTCACACATCTCAAAAACATCACCATCATTGTCTAAGGTCCAGAGACCATTAATCCAATCAGTTCTAGGAAACTTGTAGTATTACATTTGACAACCAAGAACCCCACACTCCTTTAATATACCACTCAGTTCTAACATGGACATCTTGTCTACATCACAGAAGTCCACATAGTCAAACTCACCATCTTCATACTGCCTTGGATTCTCAGTCAATACGCCCCCATGATACAGTTTTATAGTGAAGAATTCAGATGCTGGAACATTAACAAACAAAACAAACACAAGTGGGTATTGAAAACAGATCAAATAGCAAATAAACAACTGAATAAATAATTCAATTGGGACCACAAACATAAAAAACCCTAAATCATTACAGACACCAATGAAACCCTAATCTAAAACCATATAAAACCCCCAATAACATGGATCAAACAGTACAATCATTTAAAAACCCTAATTAAATATACATCACACCTAATTATATAAAACCCCAAATTGCGAAAAGGATGCTTACAGATATATTGTGGGACCTCATTTGGAGCGAATGCGTCTCTTTCTTCTCTAGGTCGAACAGCCCAAGCCATCGTCTTCTTTTCTTCCCTTGATTAAAGTGTGTATGATTACATTAGGGTTAAAGTACCGTGTTGATTAAAGTCGTGGAAGAAAAAAGGAGGCAAAGAGAACACTGAAAGCCCGCACAATAATGGTACTTGAATGGACAGTAATATCCCTAGGACTTTTAACGTCGTTTGAGCAAAATAGACGGCAGTACACAAATTTTAAGTAGTTAGCTTGTTTGGTATTGCTCGTGACAGTTTGAAAACTATGATATGCGAAGTAGTGTCATCACCAAAATTCGGGTACACAATGTACACTTTACTCTATAAGATAAAATAATATCCAATTCATCCATAAAATCGCATGTGGTTAAGTTTATCAAGTGGAGCCGGTTGAAACTACTATCCAGGCATCCACTACGTGATGCATGCATATTGAATGGCACCCGTATGAAGCACCATCTTTTATTTGGAGTTAATGTCTATCCTCTATTATAATACCTGAGTTTACGTCAGTTAACCAATAAAAATCGACAAATTATTTTAGTACCAATCAAAGCTAATTCCTAAAATTTAGACCTTTCCTTATTTACAATTTAACCCATGCTTAATTAACACTTCTAATTTTAATACTATAAATATTTTATTAAACATATCCATAAATACCTATTTTTTAAATCAAAAAATATTTACTAGAAAAATACAATTTTAATTTGAAATCAATCACGATATACCACTATATATTTTAAATTAAATTTCATAATTAATAATTCATTAATCAACCACTCTTTTAATATAAAGCCAGTCACAATCATATTATCATACATTATAAATTGATTTTTATAATATATAATGTACAACTATAATCGATATTAAATAATTATAATCTAACTTAACTAGAATTTGAAATCTGATTTTAAATAACTTGGATAAAATACATACCTTCAAAAATTTAATTTTTTTTTATAAATTCAAAAATATATTTGTTCATAATTTGTTAATAAAATTAATTAATAAATGCATATAAGCCAACACTACAAAATCGGATTTGAACAAATTTTAAATAACTTGGATAAAATTCATATCTTCAAATACTCGATTTTTTGAAAGATTCAAAAATATATTTATTCACAATTTGTTAATAAAATAATTAAAAAATTCATATAAACGAATTTAAATAAAATATTTATTTTATTAAACATGTCCAGAAATACATATTTTTTAAATCAAAAATTAGTTACAAGAAAATCAAAATTTTTAATTTGAAATGAATAACGACATACTATTATATATTTTAAATTAAATTTCATAATTAATCATTCATTAATCAACCACTCTTTTAATATAAAGTCAATCACCATCATATTATCATATGATTTTTATAATATATATTGTACAAATATAATTTATATTAAATAAATAAATACCGAGAAAAAGTGGGTATGAAAGAGAAGTATGGAAAATTAGTTTTTTTTTTAATATTTTCATCTACATTAAAGCAATTAACATGAATGTTAATACAAAGTTAAATCAATTATACAAAAATATTTTAAATTACTAATTAAATCATTATTCTATTTATATTAAATTAATTAATAATTCGAATTATATCTTTATATATAATAATCATAAAAGGGATTTGATCCATAATTTTCGTCACTATACTACCAAATTAATCTCAATCGTAGATCTAATCTTTTTAAAAATAGACGATCAAGATTTTATATCATATTAAAAAGAAAATTATAATCTAAATCTAAAAATGATATTATTTAAAAAGTTTGTATTAAAATTGAATTTCCAAAAGAAAATTACACTGTGAAAAGGATATGTTTAAAAAAGGACACAACTGAATTATGTTTTTTTTACTAATATTAAAAAAAGTTTATATTTACTATTTGTGCTCTATCTCAAGATCTAAAAATCAGATTTGGATGCTTTTTCAAGGTTATAAAATTATCTTTAATTTAGGGATGATTCAACAATTATTATCCAAATGGAAACACTCAAAATCTCAATAGAGAATGTAATTACGAATTTTTACATTAATCACATTGATAATCCTATTTAATATAGAAAACCAAATTATATATAATTTAAATCATTGACATTCACTTTTTCGTCTTTTAGTATAAATACACTTTTTAGTTTACATGTTAAAGGTCAAAGTTTTTTTTTTGCTATATCCAATTTTTTTCATTTATTTATTTTATGAACTAATGGTTCTCATTTATTTTGTTGTACTGAATACCATCGACTACCAAAATTTTGAAGAAAATCACTCTTACTCTTATTATTAAAATGGTATTTTGTTGTTAGTATAACTATATTCAAATAATAATAAGGGTATTTTGATAATCAAAAGGAAATATAAGTCGATTTTAAAATTTTTAAAAATTGAATTAAATTTTTAACGTAAAAATCTTCAATTTCTTCCTCTCTTTTTTTCTACGTAGTTTTAATTGGAAAGTAATTTTTAAACCTTCACTAAATTAAAGATCATTTTGTTAATTTCATGTGTGCTGTAAAATCGTCAAAATCAAATTTTAAGAATTCAAGATATAATACAAATATTAAAGTGAACGTGTAAAATCTTATATATCAATTTTTTAACAAAAATTTGATATGTAAATTAATAATATAGATATATTAAAAATTAATATAATTATATATATTAAAAAAAAGAGCTTTTTTCATAAATAAATAAGAAAAAGTAAATTTTTGCACATTTACTTTTGTTAAGAATAGCTATTTGCAATTTTACTAAACTATTTGCAATTTTACTAAACTAAGTTTCAAAATTGCAAAAATACTAACCCTACCCCCTCCTTCCCTCCTCTTTCACAGCCGCCTGTTTCACCAGTTTGTGTAATTTTTTTTTTTTTTTTTTTTAAGATGAGATGCTATTTTGGTGGATTTGGCTTTGGGTTGCATGGCCCCGCAGGGGCAACCACTTTCAACTGAACTTGCAACTAAATTACTGATTTCATGTTCCATTTTTCAATTTCCATTTTCGATCTCATTTTTGGACTCTAATATATATATATATATATATATATATATATATATATATGAGTCTAAAAATGAGGTCGAAAATCACTTTTGAAAAATGGAACATGAAATCAGAAATTTAGTTGCATGTTCAGTTGAAAGTGGTTGCCCCTGGCGGGGCCTTGCAACCCAAATCAGCAATTGAATGCAACCCAAATCAGCAACTGAATGCAACTTTTTTTTTTAAGGTGAGATTCTATTTTGGTGGATTTGGGTTGCATGGCCCCGCAGGGGCAACCACTTTCAACAAGTTGAATATGGTTACATTTGGTTGAATATTGCCCCTGGCGGGGCCTTGCAACCCAAATCAGCAACTGAATGCAACCCAAATCAGCAACTGAATGCAACTTTTTTTTAAGGTGGGATTCTGTTTTGGTGGATTTGGGTTGCATGGCCCCGTAGGGGCAACCACTTTCAACAAGTTGAATATGGTTGCATTTGGTTGAATATTGCCCCTGGCGGGGCCTTGCAACCCAAATCAGCAACTGAATGCAACTTTTTTTTTAAGGTGGGATTCTATTTTGGTGGATTTGGGTTGCATGACCCCGCAGGGGCAACCACTTTCAACAAGTTGAATATGGTTGCATTTGGTTGAATATTGCCCCTGGCGGGGCCTTGCAACCCAAATCAACAACTGAATGCAACTTTTTTTTTTTAAGGTGGGATTCTATTTTGGTGGATTTTGGTTGCATGGCCCCGCAGGGGCAACCGCTTTCAACTGAATGCAACCACTTTCAACAAGTTGAATGTGGCATTTGGTTGAATATTGCCCCTGGCGGGGCCTTGCAACCCAAATCCACCAAAATCACCCACCTTAAAAAAAGTTGAATGTGGTTGCATTTGGTTGAATATTGCCCCTGGCGGGGCCTTGCAACCCAAATCAGCAACTGAATGCAACTTTTTTTTAAGGTGGGATTCTATTTGGGTTGCATGGCCCCGCAGGGGCAACCACTTTCAACAAGTTGATTGTGGTTTCATTTGGTTGAATATTGCCCCTGGCGGGGCCTTGCAACCCAAATCCACCAAAATCATCCCACCTTTAAAAAAAGTTGCTTGTGGGGTTGCATTTGGTTGAATGTGGTTGCATTCATTTGAATTTGCAACCCAAATCCACCAAAATCATCCCACCTTAAAAAAAAAGTTGCATGTAGTTGCATTCGATTGAATGTGGTTGCATTCAGTTGCTGATTTGGGTTGCACGGCCCCGCAGGGGCAACCACTTTCAACTGAACATGCAACTAAATTTCTGATTTCATGTTTCATTTTTCAAAAGTGATTTTCGACCTCATTTTTGGACTCTAATATATATATATATGTTCAGTTGAAAGTGGTTGCCCCTGCGGGGCCATGCAACCCAAATCCAAATCCACCAAAATAGCATCCCATCTTAAAAAAAAAAAAAAAAAAAAAAGTACACAGGCGTGTGAATTAGTTGGCACGTGGAGGTTTGGCACATGGAGGGCACATGGGGGAGGGGTGTAGTATTTTTGCAATTTTGAAACTTAGTATAGTAAAATTGCAATTAATTCAAAGAGATAGTATATTTGCAAATAGAAACTTTAAACATAGTATTTTTGGTAAATATCCTAAAAAAAAGCCGTGCATTACAAGCTAGTATATTTTAAATCGAACATACTCATTGCATCACTCAGCCAAATGCATGATATCAAAAGAGACAAATCAATAGCATATTATCCTAACCTGATTTCTAATTTCAATTTCATACCGTTTTATGAACCAAACAGCCAATAGAAATAGAACTGCTAATTACTACTTGCTCCTTTTTCCTCAAGTGGCAGAATTATAGTTAGTTTTTATATAATGAAACATGTTAGTTTCCTAGCATATTATAGCTAGTATAGTTTTTCATTGTATTACTATAGTTATTTCTTATAAATAAAATAGACTTCTTCTTTTTAAGTATAACTAGTTGATAAAGCCGCGCTTCGCGACGGCAATACAATATTTTTAAAAAAATTCAATACATTTACGTAATATTATAATATTAATATTAAATTTTAATAATTAAATAATATTCTTTAATGAATCAAGAAAAAATTCTTGTTAAACACAATTTTTTCGATTGAGCCGCTCTCTCGTTAAAACCGAAATCCCATCTTTAACATATATAGTATAAAGACTTATATAATAATTTTCATCCATAAAATCGAACCGTAAAAATAAAAAAATTATGACATAAGTATCAAATTCTAATGGCTAATATAATCTTTTCTAATGAGCCGTCTTCCCGTTAAATACATTTCGAGCCACTCTTATTTGGAACCGAAATTCTAACTTTATTATATGAAGAGAGTAAATTCCAATTTTTATATTCTTTAAACTTTCTAATATTTATGGAATTTTAAAATATGAAAATACATCTTTTATTTTCTGTATATTATAGATATTCTTGTATTTATTTACAACTTCCGCATAATATGTCTTTCTGTTATGTTAATATATATATAAAAAAATACGAAGACTTTTAGTTACGGGAATAATATAAAATTTATGGATATATTTTTATAATGCAAGTATAATTAACTTGTACAAAAAAGTTACATGTATAAAAAAGTTACAATAAAGGATTTCTAGGAAAAAAGATATATAATTTTAAAAAATTGTATAAGACGTCTCAACCGTCCTCGTATTCTACTTCCAATAAAACATTTTATTTTATGTATTCCTTATATATTCAAACATCTTTTATACGATCTTCTCTAATAAACCGCTTTCTCATTAAACACAGTTATTATTATTGATCCGCTCTCTCGTTAAGATAAAAAATCTAACTTTTACATATCACTTGTATGATAATATTTATCCATAAAAATCAAATCCTAAAAATAAAATAAAATTTATAACATCAATATACTATTTTAATAGTTTATACAATCTTTTATTGTAAGTCATCTTCCCGTTAAACACGTTTCAAGTCACTCTTATTTGGGATCAAAATTTCAACTTTATTACATATTATTGATAATACTTATCTTACACAACAACTTTTTTCTTGAAATCAAAATCTAAAAAATAGGGTGATTTCCAATTTATACTTTCGCTAAACTTTCTAAAATTTATGGAATTTTAAAAAATGAAAACACATCTTATTCTCTCTTTATATTATAGATACTCCTGTATTTTTTTTATTCAAACATCTTATTACTTATATACGGTCTTCTCTAATGAACCGTTTTTTCGTTAAACACGTACGGTTATTACTATTGATCTGCTATCTCGTTAAGACCAAAAATCTAACTTTTACATATATCACTTGTATGATAATATTTATCCATAAAAATCAAATCCTAAAAATAAAATAAAATTTATAACATTAATATGATATTTTAATAGCTAATACAATATTTTATAGTGAGCCGTTTTCCCGTTAAACACATTTCGAGCCGCTCTCGTTTGGGATCGAAATTCTAACTTCATTACATATTGTTGATGATGCTCATCTTACACAACAACTTTTTTTCTTTAAAATCAAAACATAAAAAATAAAGTGAATTCCAATTTTTACTTTCTCTAGACTTTCTAAAATTTATGGAGTTTTAGAAAATGAAAACGCATCTTATTTTTTCTTTATATTGTAGATACTCCTGTATTAATTTAGGATTCCTGCATGAGAATGTTATTTTATTATATTAATACATCAATGATTTTATTTTTAAATACGATGATTTTTTTTATGACAATAGTATTGAATAAATTTTCCTAATAGAAGTATAATTAACTTATATGAAACGACATATTTTAAGAAGATCGTACTTTCTAAAAAATATTTATTTATATATCTTCACTATATATTCAAACACTTATTCTACTTCTAATAGAACTTTTATTTATATGTTTTTTTCTATAAATTCGAACTCTTATTCTCTATAAATTCGAACTCCTATTCTACTTCGAATAGAACTTTTAATCATATGTCTAATAAATACTTATTCTACTTCCAATAGAACTTCTAATCATATGTATTCCTTATAAATTCGAACTTTTCTTCTCTATAAATTCGAACACCTATTACACTTCTAATATGTTAAATGATATTTTTATATTTATTAGTGTTTAAATTCTAAAATTCTAGAAAATTAGAAAAATAGATTTAGACGATTTTAGAGCGCCACCTAAACTCCCGTGTACCCTCCTTTATATATTGATATATTGACTAGCTTATAGCCCGTGCAAAGCACGGATTACTTTTAATATTTTATAATTTATTTATAGTATAATATGATATTATAAATATTAATTTTAATATGTTATTGAAAAAATTCGAAACTTACATCTTTGTATATAATAATTTTTAGTATTAAATATAAATTAATACTCCCTCTGTTTCTTTATAGTTTGCTCGTTTCAAATGTCGGTCTTGTTCATAACATGAGACAAATTACTAATTTACGTTTAATCTATAAGACCAAATATAGTCATGAGTGATCTTGTTGGATTCGTATTTATGAGTACTTTAATACAGTGAAGTTTTTACATTTAATACTAGTACGAAATTGAAGATATTAACGATCAAAAGTGTGCGTTGGCAAACGTGTCCAACTCAAATGGGAAAAGTATTTAGAGACAGAGGGAGTATGTTGTTGGCAGGAATCGAACCTTGTATCTCTGCCAAAAAGAGGTTAACCAACTACAAATTATACCCCTTTTCTTATTATAATATAGTATAGATTCCAATACAACACAAATATTCTGATGTATCATCTGACATCATTTTTACGATTTTTTATATTAATTATTTGACTAAAGTGCCAAAACTCAACGGTTTCCATTACAATTATTAGTAATTATTCAATCCATAACTCGTACCCCCTCCGTCCCACCCATTTCTTAATATAAAAAATTGTGTATCTAACACGCATTTTAAGGTGCATTTTAAGGATAGTTCTATAACTTATTTTTGATTTTTTTTTATAAAAATATGATTGTTCTATTTTTATACAAAAAAAAAATATCAAAAATAAGTTATAGAACTATACGTAAAATGCACCTTAAAATCCGTGTCGAAAACTGGTCCGCAAACGTTAAACATTCAATGGGACGGAGGGAGTACATATCTAAACTATAGTCCCTCCGTCCCACCCATTTGTTTACATTTCTAAAAAAGTGTCTGACATACAATTTAAGATCCATATAAAATATAGTTTCGTAACTTATATTTACAATTTTATGATTTTGAATAAAATAGAATATTTATATTTTTATTAAAAAAAATTGAAAATAAGTTATAGAACTATACTTTACATACATCTTAAAATACGTGCCGGACATTTCCTCATGAACGTAAATAATTGGCTGGCATTGAGGGAGTAATTTATAAGTTTAAAAATATTACTCCGTATATAACATTTTTAACTTATAATATAATAATTTTTTTTTTGAAATCAACTTATATAATTTAGTACTCCGTACCTAATTAATTAGATAAGCTAATAGTTCCAACAATGTACTCATTATCTTATCAATAAATTCTAATGCCCAATTCGAAGCTGACACCTCACAAGATACAGTAAATTTATCAACAACCAAAAGCTTATAATTATGCATTAGATGACAAAGTCACTGACACCGTACATTTAATTTTGCTCATGTAGCATTAGAGCAGGTCCAATGCTAGATGCTAAATTGTTATTGCTATTGCTATAATATAGAATCAAAAAGTGAATTTTGGTGCTAAAATAAAACTTACCCTCCAAAGTTAGTTCTATAACTAGTTCTAATTTAACCAAATCTTTTAACTTTTACCTAACTCTTTTAACTTCTATTGAATATTCTTAATAAACTCTTCTCACTCTAGTTAAATGATGATGTGGCATGGATGCATAAATGCATCCTTGGTTTCAAATTTAGCACCAATGATGCATGGATATAGCAATAGCACCAAGGATGCATCCAACTAAAGCACTCCTTTGGAGATGAGTTTTTTAGCACTGCTATAATATAGCAATAGCACCAAAGATAGCATTGCATTAGACTTGCTAATTACTAATTTACGTTTATAACATGAGACAAATTACTAATTTACATTTAATCTATAAAACCAAATATAGTCATGAGTGATCTTGTTGGATTCGTATTTATGAGTACTTTAATACAGTGAAGTTTTTATATTAAATACTAATACGAAATTGAAGATATTAACAATCAAAAGTGTGCGTTGGCAAACGTGTTCAACTCAAATGGGAAAAGTATTTAGAGACAGAGGGACTAGAATTTGTAACGAACTTTCAACGTTGACAACCTGGCACAAGCTAAAATTTTATATGCGTTTTCTAATAATTTTCCGAATAATTGAATTTCAAACACAAGAATCAGGACAAATGAGATGTTTCCCATTAATTTATCTCAGTAACTAAGTACTAATTAACTAACTGTTACCTTTCAAAAATTAATTACTATGTATCAATTTTAAACTCGCTAGAAACTTAATGTTAATTAACTAATTGTTAAAGGTACTCAATTTTAAACTCGCTAGAGACTTTAGAAAAAACAAAATTAAGATCAAGTATAAGCATGGTTATAAAAATCGGTAATCGGTATAAATCGGTTGAGCTACCGATTTAAGATTAATCGGGTAATCGGGGATTAATCGGAAGGATTAATCGGAGTATTAATCGGATATTATAATAATATTAAATATATTACTCTAATTTACAATTAAACATATCATTTTAAATAAATTCATAGGATTAATCGGATTTCAAAAATCGGATCGGTTGGCTACCTTACAGAGGATTAATCAGGGATTAATCGGTTAAATCGGGGATTTTTAGAACAATGAGTATAAGTTTGTATTCCCGAAAAGATTAGGAAGTGAAATATGGAGGAACTTGCACCCGGTAGATCTAATCCAACAGATGTGTACTGTTCAAAAAAAAAACAACTGTCCATGAAAAGTAATGTCCCCGGGATGCCAGAATTGAAGAAGGTTATGCACATGCACATCTTGTAGTCCACTTACAACATGATTAATTTCATGTTACTGAAACCTACAGTAGATAATGAGAATATTTTTCATATCTGGCTAGTTGTTTTAGCTTTCATCGATTCAATACACGGTTTGCTGCAGTTGATGCTACTAACAGATTCATTGCTGGCTTATTATTACGCAAGCGTAATGATAATTACACATGCTTGCTTAAAAATAAACTTCATTAATTATATAGAGTCGGAGTTTAGAAGATTCCTATTAATGTCTCAGTCCAGCCACCTTGACCATCATCTTGTAAACCTGTGGCTTCTGTTGTTAGGACGGGATGACTGATCACTCGTCTTCCAAATGAGGTCTCTTTCGGCATCCAGATTTGGTAAGCCACTTGAGGACGCCATCAATATTCCCTCTGACGAATCTTCTTCTTAACCCAGAGCCGGCCCTGAGCATGTGCGACATGTTCGATCGCACAGGGCACTTCATTTTATTATGGCACAATGTTTATTGTGGAGTCTTGGAGTCCACTTTTGTTCTGCATACATTCATCTAACATTTTACATTGCATTTAATAATTTTCTACGATCATCACCAAGATTAGTTAGGTTTTTTTCAACAATATCGTCAAAATCCATCACAAATATACATTATATTGCCCGCAATGACAAAATATTGAATTTGTAGAACAAATTTTATATTGCAGAACCAAGTGTTCAATAACAAAATTCTAAAAATTAATTCAAGAGATGTTTAGGCGTGTTTCGAAGCAGTTTACGATCATGTTCAGGAGGAAAACGTTTTTACATTGGTAGAACATTGTTAAATGTGGATGAATATATGCAGAACAAAGGCAGGACTCCACAAAAAACATGGTCTCCACTGAACTTTGTTCTACATATGTATATATGTATGTATATTTTATTTGAAAAATAAAAAAAATTAAGTTTAATTTTAAAGGTTAAAAAAAAAATTGTAAATGAGAAAAAGGTTGAAAATTGTGTTGTCAAAATAATTAAAAAATTATTATATTGAGCAAAATAAGAAAATATTATACTTACGCACAGTTTTGCTTTCAAATTTCTAATAATACTAATTATTTTTGTTGTTAACCTTGTAGACTATAATTGTCATTAAAGTTAATTAAATGTTTTTGGTTGACAACTTACACATAAGTATATTTTTACAATTACAATGTACCAGTTTAGTTTATCAATTATTCATTTTATAGGTGAATAAGTGATTTGAAATCATATCTATTTTAATTAATTTACATATTAAATGAATCAAGTCAATTTAAAACTAAAAATAAATTATAAAATACTTATATATTAATTTAAATACATAAAAATGAGATTTTCTATTTTAGCATTGTATTTGTTTTTATTTATTATTACTTTTTATTCTTTCATTTGCGCCAGCAAATTCTTCCACCATTCGATGCCATTTTAATTCGATGGCGGTGTTGCTAGTGTTGGTTGCTTAACGATAAACCTATTATCATTACTATTGCTAATGTTTTTAGGTATTATCTCTCCAACTAGCTAAAGGATTCATGTGATAATTGGGATTAAGATTATAATTGGGATGAGGTCCGGGGAAGAGGCTTTATTACAACACAAGTACTAGTAGGCTACTAGTAGTACTAGTAGTCCTACTAGTAGCCCTAGTCTAGTACTCCCTCTGTTTCATAAACTTTTTCCTGTTTTGATTTTTGTTTCTGTTCATTGTAAGTGCTTGACTACTAATTTACGTATAATTTATATGATAAAATATATTCATGAGTGATCTTGTTTGATTCATATTTATGAGTACTTTAATACAGTGAAGTTTTTATATTTGATACTAACACGAAATTGAAAATATTAACGATCAAAAGTGTGCATTGGCAAACGTGTCAAAGGCAAACAGGAAAAACATTTAGGAACGGAGGGAGTAGTCTTGATTTCTTTGAAAAAAAAGTGGCTTTATTACTAGTAGCCTTAGTCATGATTTCTTTGAAAAAGCTTTCTCTTTTTTAACATATCATTTTGGTATAGGACCGACGAGGATGTGCAAGAAGCCTTGTAGCACAGAGGCTCAAAATTTGAAGAGTCCCCAAAATTCTAAACTTACGTATATGTTTATCTTTTGAACAATAAAATAAAATTAAAATTTAAAAATTTCTTTCACGATTGCTTGAAAATTTGAAATATTATCTACCCGGATAATTACTTCATTTACATAATTTTGACGTCACTGTAATTTATATTTTACCTTTAATATTTTACCTTTAATACAGTAAATAACCTTTTTTTTTAAGGTCGGTGTTCCAAAAGTTTTGGACGTCATTAACTGTCCGTCCCGGCAGTCTTCCCCATCAATTATTGGAATAGTACAAAGTTATGATTAGCTGGGGCCTAGATGCTGTTTTCTAGTGTTCTCAGGTCAGGAAATAGGCTGATGTGATACTTTCGTGTTTTCAAAACAGGAAAATATGTCCAAAATAGGGGGAGCCAATTAATTAATGATGGAAAATAAATTATGAGCTCAAATCAGAACAAACAATACTCAAATTTTATTATCATCAACTCAGCTAAATGGAGTTACGTACAATTTTAACATTCTGGTCTTATCCATCACATACTAATCTCTTGATGGACTTAAAATCCATGACATGATAATATCAATCATTCCATGCTGCAACGGCGAGCTTGCCTGTTTCCCAATAGCTTGTAAAGCCGCATCATAAGATTCACTTCATCTGCATCGAAGCCTAAGATAGTTGAGCCACCTTAGCCTACAACTCTTCCTGCATCTATTCAACCCTGCAACAAGTTTAAACAATTTACATAAACAACATATTGTGCGCGTTTTTATGTATATATTACCTTTACCTAATTAAAATTGAAAAAGATAAACCCTCTGTAATGAACAAACCTGCTCTCTGAGGAACAAGGTGCCACTTTCCTTCCCCATACTTCTCGATACATTTTCTGAGAAGAGTGTCTTCTTCAGAATCCCATGGACCCTTGCGCAGCTTTAAAGTGTCACCACTCTCCATAGCCGTTGGAAGCATTCTGCAGTGGTATAGCACAGCGAGAATACTGTACTGCACTTTACTTAAATGTAATGTAATGTAGTGTAGCACTTGTATTATATATGTTTATGCACTTTCGAAGCCAAGAAGTTATCAAATATATATAGGGAAAATTAAATAATATGCCCCTGAACTATTCGTGTTTTATTGTCTAAGTCCCTGAACAAAAGATTCCGTATTTTGGGTCCCTAAACTATTATTTTTTCTGATTCAAGTCCCTCCGTCATCAAGATTGTAACGGACGTTAGAATCTTGATGACGTGGCATACAAATTTCTGGTCTAAATCCCTGAACTTTTCCATTTTTTGGTTTAGGTCCTTAAACATAAAAATTTCAAATTTTTAATATAAAAATTTTAAAAATAAATCTAAACATGATTACCATTTATTTTAAAAATAATTATGATTATCGTTTAAAACACTTCATTGGTTTACATACTTATAAAGGATATATCCTTATTCATGATTCAATTTTATGTCCAATTTTTATGTTTAAAATTTAAATTATTATGTTCAATTTTTATGTTTAAAATATAAAATTTAATGTTCAAATTTTATGTTCAATTTCATAAATTCAATTTTTATGTTTAAATTTATATTCAATTTTTATGTTTAAAGTATAAATTTTCATGTTTAATTTTTATGTTTAAAATTTAAAAATATTCATTTATTTTGTTCCTGAAATTTAAAATTTTAATTTCTAAGGATCTCAATCAGAAAATGGAATGGTTCAGAAAATTAAATCAAAATTTTTTTTTTCACATCTAAGACACGTCATCAAGATTCTAACGTCCGTTAAAATATTTTTGACGAAGGGACTTAAATCAAAAAATAAATAATTTAAGAACCCAAAATATGAAATCTTTTCTTCGTTATTCTTGTAATGTGTTGTCTACGTAGTTCCCCACCTGTTCGGTAGAAAATTGAATACGTATCCAATCAACCTTATCGTTCGACGTGCTTCAATTTCCGCCACAACTTATATACAGCCGTGGTTTACACAACTTAACTACTTTTCTTATCATTTCAATTATTGGCTGCTTCTTTTTTTCCTTTAGATAAAAGAATTAAGGAAGTTGATATGTGCACAACCATCATTTATAGGTGCACACCCATTATAGTAAAAGAGACTAGAATATCCTTAACTTGCATTTTCAATTAATAGAAGCATATTTTACACATTGTGAAATAAAAAATAATCATCAATGAATAATGATATATGAATATAAAATTATTAAACATATTTTTATGCTTTTTTATAAAGTACATATGTACTTTCATGCTTGATTTTTTTTTTACTAAGCTAAGTATGATTTTTGAATATTGAAATTATATATATATATATATATATATATATATATATATTGACAACAATCGTTCAACAAGTACTAAACAAGTACAAACATACTAATCACCAGAAATTACTATTATTTTATTATTACCATTCAATAAAATAATATTTTATTATTGAAAATACATCATGTGCAAAATAGCTACCATTTTATTGTCCATTTACTAAAAATTATTATTTTCTCAAACCCGCAACAATAGTCATATTTGTTTTTTAGTGGTCAATTTGACCCATCTTTAATAAAAATATAACTTTTTAATTGTAATTTTAGAAAATTCATTATATTGTAGATTGAGTTAAATATAATATCTTACAATAATACCAAATTTTATAATTTAGGTATAATTCATGAAAAAGACATATAATTGAATATATCACATATTCTTAAATTAAAAATTAAGATGTAAAATTAAAACTAAATTTCATTAAAAAAAAGTTTATTCGCTTGTTCAACTAATTTATTATAAAATTATACAGTAATTGAACTAGTAGTTAAATGAAAATGTAAGTTGAGAATATTTTGGTAATATTACCAATATAGAGTGTGCACGTATAAGTGTGGGATGTGCACATATCACCTTCCAAGAATTAATTTGTCACTCTTCTTCGTCATTGACTCTGAAGTAAAAAGGGAATTTGTTTCTTGAGTCGATGTTTTAAAAGAGCTGAACACTCAAATGTAGGGGAGGAAATGACTCACCTCCTATTTTGCCGAGCTAACATCCGAAAACATAACTAATTAGACTTGTGTTAATTTGTTTTCAAAATTTTGGTTCAGTTATAAACAGTTCGATTTCGGCTCAGTCATTTGAACTAATAGAATACGCAAGCACTGTACAATATTTTTAAGTTTATAAAGAAAAGGTAATTAAAAGTGCTCTCCATATTCAACTACGTAATCTAGGTTTTGTTATTGAAATCGGCTGATTTCTGAAAAATCGCCGATAAATCGACCAAAAATTGGTCAAAATTTTGGAACCAATTCGGCCGATTTTGTAAAAATCGCTGATAAATCACCGATTTTTCAACCGATTCACCCGATAAATCGTAAATCGGTATCTGAACCGAATAGTTCCGATTTCCAAAATCTGCAACATATGTATATCATGAAGTTATTCTAATTAGCGAAATATTCTTGATAATTATCATCCATCAATCATCTTAAGATTCATGTATATCAGCTTGAACACAGTGAATTTATATTGTTATTCAAGAAGAAGCAGTTTACAGAGATATAGAAATGAACTAACTGATTTACAAGATGAGGAAAACAATCATATATACATCATCATAATAGAATCAGTTATGATAAGACTAACTACATATCTGTTGACTAAAAGGTGATAAGTAGACTAATAGGTTGACTACTGATAAGCTATATGTATATGGTGCAATAGTCCCCCCTCAGATTGAATGTGGTTGCTTAACATTCAACCCTCAGATTGAATGTGGTTGCTTAACATTCAATCTGGAAAGCAGTGTGAGACTGACGACCAAGTCCTTTGGTAAAAATGTCAGCAAGCTGGAGAGAACTAGGAATGTAGGTAGGCTTGATCAAATTGGACTGGACTTGTTCACGAACAAAATGACAATCCAAGGCAAAATGCTTGGTCTTTGGATGAAAAACAGGGTCTGCAGCAATATCTAGGGCAACCTGATTATCAATATGAATCACAGTAGGAAGAGTTTGTGGAATCTGCAACTCAGTAAGTAACAAATTCATCCAAGATAATTCACATGCTGTGTCTGCAATGGCTCGAAGTTCAGATTCAGCAGTTGAACGAGACACTACCTTTTGCTTACTGGAATGCCAAGAAACAAGAGAAGAGCCAAGCATTAAACTCATGCCAGTGACACTTTTAAGCATCCCTGAAGAATCTAAATTTGATCCCCAGTCGCTATCACAAAAAGCTTCTAAATGAAGAGTAGATTCTGCAGAATAGAACAATCCTTGAAAAGGTGTTCCTTTCAGATATCGCAGAACCCTTTGTAAAGCAATCATATGAGGAACCCGAGGAGCTTGGAGAAATTGACTAAGGTGATGCACCACATAGGCAATATCAGGCCTAGAAACAGTAAGGTATAACAATTTACCTACATATTTCCGGTACACTGAAGGATCATCTAATAACAAGCCATCTGTTGGAGAAAGTTTGATATTAGTATCAACTGGTAAAGACAATGGTTTGGAATGTTCCAACCCTGCTTCGATCAGGAGGTCATGAACAAATTTATGCTGGTGTAGGTATATGCCAGAATCATTTCTATGAATTTCCAAACCAAGATAGTACTTTGCCAAACCCAAGTCTTTAATAGTGAAAGTGGAATGAAGAACACTCTTAACATGATTAATAAAAGATGAATCATCACCAGTCAACAATATGTCATCGACATATACCAATGTAGTAACAAAAATACCATCTTTGTTGTAAATAAACAAAGAGTAATCAGCAATACTCTGAACAAAACCAAGTTCTAAAAGAACAGAGGCAAGCTTCTCAAACCAGACACGAGAAGCTTGTTTCAAACCATATATGGATTTAATGAGTTTGCAAACGAAATCAGTACCATGTAGAGGATGACCTGGAGGAATAGCCATATAAACCTCTTCAGACAAATCTCCGTGAAGAAAAGCATTATTAATGTCAAGTTGATGGATGTCCCATCGTTTCACAGTTGCTATAGCCAAAAGAGTACGTACAGTGACCATTTTAGCAACAGGTGAAAACGTATTATGATAATCTTGTCCCTCAATCTGTGTATACCCCTTTGCAACCAAACGAGCTTTAAACTGGTCAATAGAACCATCAGGGAAATATTTGACCCTATAAACCCATTTACAGCCCATTACTTTCTTATCAGGAGGAAGGGGAACAATGGACCAAGTGTTATTCGTTTGTAGAGCTGAAAGTTTCTTGTCCATTGCTTCAACCCAACGAGGGTCTTTAACAGCTTGAGCATAAGTAAAAGGTTCAGGAATTGCAGTATTAGAATTTACTGCACAAGCATAGATGGAAGAGGGTGGAGAATAATGAGAGTAATTGAATTTCTCAGTATTGATTGGACAAGTTAACAGAACATTATTAGAAGAACAGACAGAAGGTTTAGTAGTAGTAACATAATCCTTCATCCAGACAGGTCGGACTTTATGTCTGAGAGAAACACGTTGTATAGGAGAAACTGTGTTATCAGGAATAGGGGTAGTTGAAACTGTGTTATCAGTTGTGGAAGTAGGTGAGTCATGTGTGGAAACAGGAGTAGGTGAAATTGTGGTAGAAGGTGAAATAGAATCTTGTTGTACAGATAAAGTAGGTGATATAGGTGTAAAATCTGTGTCAAAAGAAAAATCAGCCAAAGGTGAGGTTGTAATATTATTGTCACCATAGTAGGTAAGCACATGTGGTGTAAAACAATGAGAAGAAGTCTGTAGACCATTGTCAGCAAAAGGAAAAACAGACTCATTGAAAACCACATGTCTAGAAATAAAAAATTTATTTGTAGTAGGGTCAAAAAGTTTGTATCCTTTCTGTGACAAAGAATAGCCTACAAACACTTTGTTAGAAGCTCGCGGTGCAAACTTATCAGAAAAATGAACAGCCATATGGGCTTGACAACCAAATACCTTTAAATGGTTGTAAGAAGGTGGTTTATTGTAAAGTTTCTGGAAAGGGGAAATGAATCCTAATACAGATGTAGGGATTCGATTTATAAGGTAAGTGGAAGTAAGAATACAATCTCCCCAAAATATAGAAGGAATATGAGCTTGAAACATAAGAGCCCTTGACATTTCTAATAAATTTCTATGTTTTCGCTCAACTCGACCGTTTTGCTGAGGAGTATGAGGACATGTAGTCTGATGTAGAGTTCCTTGAGAAAGGAAAAATGAAGTTAAATCCTTATTAAGGAACTCTCCCCCATTATCAGTTCGAATACATTTAATAACTGTCTGGAACTGTGTTTGTACATAATGGAAGAAATCTTTTAAACTTTGAATAACATGCTGCTTAGTTGGTAAAAGAATTGTCCATAAACCTCTAGTACAATCATCCACAATGGTTAAAAAGTATTTACAGCCATTATATGTGGTAGTCCTATAGGGTCCCCACAAGTCACAATGAACAAGATCAAAAGCTGTAGTAGCCTGAGATTGACTTAAAGGAAAAGAAAGTTTGCATTGTTTAGCTAAAGGACAAGTAGTACAGGACAAGTGACTGCTACTAGTATGAGAATGAATATTAAGATCTTGAATCTTGGAGATGACTTTAGCTGGAATGTGACCTAGTCTCCTGTGCCACAGAAAAGAATCCGAAGGAGAAGAAGAGGCATGAAAAGCAGAGATAGAATGAGGAGCAGACACGTTGAGTGACTGATATAGTCCACCCACAAGATTACCAAGAACCAATCCCTTCCTCTGGCATTGGTCCTGCAAATAATATTCATTAGCATTGAGTTGAATGGAAGAGTGTAACTGAGAGGATAGTTTGCTAACTGAAAGCAGATTAAAAGTGAAAGAGGGTATGTGAAGCACTTCTGTGAGTGTCATAGACAAAGGTTGGAAATAGACAAAACCAACATGAGTAACATTTGTTTTTTCACCATTTGGAAAATTGACTGTTAAGGGGTTAGACAGTAGTGTAACATCTTTCATACAAGAAATATCACAGCACATGTGATTTGTTGCACCAGTGTCAATGATCCAAGCAGCATTCAAAATATGAGAAGACATAGAATAGATAGTACCTGCTAAATGAGTAGCAAAACTGTACTGTTCAGAGGGAATACCAGATGAATTGGTGGAAACTGGACTGCTATTAAGACTCTTCATGATGGAATGAAGTTGAGTCTGCAATTCCTCCATTCGAGTAGAAAGAGTTGAAGAATCAGCATTAGAAGGAACAACTTGAGCTGTATTTGCAGACTTTGCATTTGCATTTGCAGTTTTGTTAGAAAACACCCTTTTCTTTCCTTTGTTATTGGGATGGTATGGATGATCCAGAGGGTATCCAACCAATTTGTTGCAACGATCTTTTGTGTGTCCTTTAATTTGACAATGAAAAACTTCAACAACAGGAATAGAAGGTCTATCACTGAACCTGTTTGGTATATAAGAAGGTGCAGAAACAGATGATTTTGGTACATTAGCCATCAAAGCAATTGGACTAACAGTTGAACTAGGAATCTGCCTTTGTTTCTCCTCTTGTTTGAGTAACATAAAGGTTTGATTTACTGTAGGCCATGGAGACATCATCAACAACTGTCCCCTAGCAGCAGTGTAGCTAGTGTGTAACCCCATAAGGAATTGAATCAATCTGGTTTTCTCTAACTGAGTTTCCCAATCCTTAGAGGAAGTACAGGTACATTTGATAGGAGGCTCTAAAGCCTTAAGCTCATCCCAAAAACCTTTCAATTTGTGAAAGTAAAATTCAATAGAATCTGTGCCTTGCTCCAGTTTGAACAAATCTCGTTGAGTTTCATAGAATTTATGACCACTCACCGTAGAAAAACGTTCATTCAATTCAGTCCAAACAACATAAGCACTATCCCTATAGTTCATACTATTACTGATTTCATCGGAAACAGTATTTAATATCCACGTAATCACCATATCGTTAACACGTTTCCAATGAACATAGAGAGTAGAAGCTTCACCAGGAGAAGTATAATCTCCAGTGACGATGATAAGTTTATTCTTAGCAGAAAGGGCGATTTGTAGAGATCGCTTCCAGGAAGCATAATTTTTAGTACCGATCAACTTTTTCGAGATTAAAATTATTCCAGGCTGATCATTGTTGTGAAGATAAAGAGGATGAGTGTTGTTATCGATAGACTGTGGATATTGTGTTTGTACGGTTGTAGTATGATTGTGAGAAGGTGATTCATGAGTTCGATTTTGGTGATTCTGAGTTTGTTGATTCTGAGTACTTGAATTAGACATTGGAGATGAATTTCTTGAAACAGCGTTAGCATAAGAGATCGGAAGATTATTACGACGAAGATCGTAAGACATTCAAGGTAAAACACCAATAAGAAATGATCGATACACAGAAATGATGATCGATACACACGAAACAGGATAAAATCGCAGAAAAATACGATTTGAAGCAAGAAAACAGAGATCGAAACAGATTGAACAATAGATCAAAAGATCACAATAGATCGTAACAAAAAATACCAGTAAAAGCTCAAGAATTACCAGTAAAAACTCAAGAATCAAGCAGATTGAGATGAAAAACAAGATGAAGATCACTCACTGATCTTCAAGATGAAGATGATGAAGACGATTCGCTACAAAAAATGATGAAGATGCGGAAGAGCTCTGATACCATCTTAAGATTCATGTATATCAGCTTGAACACGGTGAATTTACATTGTTATTCAAGAAGAAGCAGTTTACAGAGATATAGAAATGAACTAACTGATTTACAAGATGAGGAAAACAATCATATATACATCATCATAACAGAATCAGTTATGATAAGACTAACTACATATCTGTTGACTAAAAGGTGATAAGTACACTAATAGGTTGACTACTGATAAGCTATATGTATATGGTGCAATACAATCATAGTTGTTTCGTGATTCTTGATGTTTAAAATGATCTTTCATTTCTTGCTCAGATCTACATCATCGTTGGACGCAAAAACTGTTGTTGTATATGTTGAGTTTGTAATTTCAAATATGCACGTTAAAATGTATCCTTCTCGTCCATATTGGTTATATAAGTAATTCTTATTTCGAGACCGCGTTTCTTACCTACAACTTTATTGATCATCGGAAATATATTCACGGTAAAAGTTTTCTATGTTGTTTATGGGTATATACTGATTTAATCAACACGTTTAAATTATTAGTGATTATAGTGTTTTATTTTCCTTAAGAGTTGATAGCAATTGTGTATTACTAAGAATGACAATCTGAGAATAAAGAAATCTCCAAAAGCGTTCTTCACATATGATTGCGTTCTTTGCGTTTCTTTTTTATCTCTCTCTCAATGAGAATCGACTTCCATTTTTAGATCTAGAGTCTATTGTTTCTCTTCTTCCCTTCTTCATTCTCTTTTATCCTTTCATCAATTAAGTCCCCTTCGTTCTTCCACTCTCTTCTCTATTTTTTAATTTTTCAATAAAATCGAACTTTTGATCCAAAAGTTTCGAAATAACATCCTTTGAATTCTTAGGATTTTTCGTATCGCTTTATGCGAGTTTGGTTTTTTTAATGTTATTGATTGAATCGCTTTATGCGAGTGCTCTTGTGTTTGCTGTTTTGAAAATGAATTATGTGGTATATTGAGAGATTTGGATATCCCTCATTGATAATACTTTCGGCATGTCTATAGCTGGTGTCCGGCATGTAGATAGCTGGGGTGCTCTTGGAACGGTGGTGAAAATCGCATGTGCTCACCTCTCATAAAAAAAAAATTGTTCATAACTTGAGGCCTTTTAACTCAGTTTCTGCAACTTTTGTTCAAAACTTGAGGACTTTTAACTCAGTTTCTGCAACTGAGTCCTCTGAACATCGCACTATCCACGAAATTACTGTGAGAGTCAATTGCGAAGCTACTGTTTTCAGGAAAGATGTAGGCTGGATTGCTCGGGAGACCATTGAAGTCAATTTTAATTTTAAGAATATTTGTATTCAGTTTGTTAAGCGATTCGAAAACAAAGCGACTAATTGTAATATCCGTGAATTTTTGAATATTTTTTTTTTCTTTTCGATGTTTAAATTTAAATTTTATTTAAGAAACGATGCACTAGTATATTTTTTTTGTTATCAGTACGTTTTATAATTTTTTTTAAAATTTATATATTCGTAGTATATTTAATTATTTATAATTATTAGTGTTTATTAAAAATTTGAGAGAATTAGGATTTTATTTTTAGTCATATTTAATTTAGAAAACGAAGTTGAGTATCGTTTAAGCGGGGGGAAACGAGATCTTTTTACCAATCATTTCATTAAATATAGTCATGATAATTATTTTTATTTAGTTTATTTTCAGCATTTAATTTTGTCTTCCATGATGTATTTTTAAATTATTTATCCACTAAAAATATAATTATGGAGCACTAAACTTTGTTCATAATATTGTCCCCCATTTATATTACTTTCTAATTTTATAAAACCAAATAGTAAAACTAGTTTGGTTATTTAAACAGATACAGTAAAACCTCTATAAATTAATATAGTTGGGACCGGAGAATTCTATTAATTTAGAGAGGTATTAATTAATCGATAAATTAATAATTATTAATTTATAGATAATTTTTGACATCGAAGAAAATTAATTTCCAATTATATACATTTAAATAGAATGAATTGTATAATTTATGTTTTATATATATTGTTTACAAATTTAATGAGTATTTGGGAGATTCAAAGTAAATATTCATGTATATTTAGATGATATCAAGGATAAAATAACATATTTTAAACTTTTTTCACGTAAAGAAGCACCCAAGACATAAAAAACATTGATTAATAACTTTTTAATGCTCTACGAAAACACCACATTCGAACTTTTGGATGCAACAAAGATGGTTAAAGATGAGTTTCATATAGATTCAAATTTTAAGAATCTTATAATCATATTTTACAAAAAGTTAATACATATATTTTTATGGTTATAAAGGAATTATTAATTTATAATATTATTGGGACCATATATTTATATAGGGTTTCAAAAAAAATTATTATCTTATTATCTTATCGAAATTGATCATTTTTTGAACTGCCCCAAGTTGAGACCGAAACAAATTATTATCTTAGAGAGATTATTAATTTATCGAGTATTAATTTAAGGAGGTTTTACTGTACACCACTCATTTTTTACAGGAACAAAAACTGACCCCATTTTCTTTCAATCAAACCAAAAACTCGGACATACACATATATACACACAAATAGAGTTTTAACAGGAGGTAGTCATTTTCTTCTTGAATCATACGGGTTCGAGTTCGAGTAGTAATTGGGATGGGTTTTATGTTTGTTGTCGATGTTGGTTGATGGAGAAAGAAGCCACCACCGAGAGGTGGTGATGGTGGCTGTTAAGGGAGAGTAGGGAGGGAGTCGAGAGAGTGATGAGAGATTGAGGGAGGTTTGAATTGGGGTTATAAGGAGAGAAGGAGATGGGCGACGGGGAGAGAAGAGAGGAGTAATAGTGTGGTGGTGGTGTTTTGTTGTGTATTGATATGGTTTGTGGTGGTGTTGTTGTCACCGGAGAGACTGAACGAAGAGAGGGGAGGCGGAGCCAGCGAGATTAAGTTCGAGAGAAAGAAGGAGAGAGATTGAGAGTGAGGGAGGAGTGGTCGGTTGTGAGTGTGGTTGGGGGAGATGATGTTGATTGTGGTGGTTAATCGGAGAAGAGGGAGAGAGATGAGGGAGTGGTGGTGTTTTGTTCGGTGTTGACAGTAGAGAGAGTGGACGGAGGTGGCGAGAGTGAACGAAGGGGGAGAAAGGAGAAGGCGGAGGGAGAGATGTAGACCGGGAGAGGAAGATGCAGAGAGAGAGAGATAGCGAGAGACAGAGGTGGGAGAGAGAGAGGGAGAGAGAGATGAAGGCGGAGAGAAGGAGAGAGGCGTAGAGAGAGATCGACGGAGAGAGACCGGCGAGAGGGAGGAAAACGCAGGGGAGGGGGGTGGGACCCACGGCGGGGTAAGTGGGACCCACGTAAATCTTCTGTTAAATGCAATAATAATGGAATAATAGCGTAATAATAAAATTAACGGACGGATGTTTTAATCGGGATTTATTTTTTTTTATTAAAAGTGGGAGTTTTGTGATTTAGGAATAAAAATGGAATTTTAATTTATTAATTGTTAAAAAGAGAAATTAGAAGCTGGTTGGATTTATAAATTAGGATTATTTTAATAGAATTACATTTTTTGGTTAAAAGTGGGGAGCAATGATTATGGCTTAATAAATAGTCTAATAAAAATGGTATTATTTATTAATTAATTAAATTGAAATATTTTGTGATTATTTGGACATAATTTAGAGATTTAATTATTTATTGATAAAAGAGGTATTTAAAATGATGAGGGTATTAAAGTGGAATAATTATTATGGTTTTAAATTGAGTGAATAGGATTAATTGTGTTTTGAGGATTTATTTAATTCAAGGATTAATTGTGGACTTGAGGATTTATTTATTTAATTCGAGGAGTAATTGTTGTCTTGAGGATTTATTTATTTAATTTGAGGATTAATTATTAATTATTGTCTCGAAGATTTATTTATTTAATTTGAGGATTACTTATTGTTTCGAAGATTTATTTATTTAATTTGAGGATTAATTATTGTCTCGAGGATTTATTTATTAATTGTTGTCTCGAGGATTAATTGGTTAATTATGTTTCTTTATCATTGAGTAAGATAATTGTTTGAGGATTATTTATTGATTGAGTTTTTATATAGGATGTCAATGGTATTATTTTAGAGGCTTGATATTTAGCATTTTCGGATTATTTTAATTAACCGGATCGAATCAGATTAATTTAGACTAAAATCGGATTTATTATTTGTGAGATTTAAAAAAATGAAAAAGGTTTCGCGTAAAAATGTTGAGTTTTGGAATTATTCGAGGAACCATTTTTGGGTAGGATTTCGGATTAATTAGGAGACTCGTTTGGAAGTGCTTAAAGAACGAAAGTTGTAGATGTGCATAAGTACTATATAAAGGTGAATAGAAGTTGATTGAAAGGTGATCAGAAGTTGGGTTAAATAAATGCTGAACAGGGCCCGAGAAGGTGAAATGTCGATAAACCAGAGGCGTGAAACAAGTTGGAGTATGGTACCGCAAAACCAGGCAAGTTTACTAATTCGTACTCCATCGTTCGGAGTATTTAATTTTTTAAGATATGTTGATTAAATTTTCGATATACAAAATCAAATATTCTTTCTTGTGGTTTATATCAGAATCTATTGTTATTCGAGGTGTTGATATTATTATTCGAGGTGTTGATATTATTATTCGAGGTGTTGATATTATTATTCGAGGTGTTGAAATTATTATTCGAGGTGTTGAAATTATTATACGAGGTGTTGAAATCTATTTCATGAGTTGGTACATTTATTGAGATACTTCATTCGTATTTGTAGAAGAAATGATAAAGATATATTTAATAATATTTTCATACTACAGTATATTTATATTTAAGAGCGGGGTTATATATATATATATAAAGTAAGTTGTGAATTATTGCTTCTGAAAGCAAAAGTGACCGGAGTAACGCACCGGCCCATGAGGAGTTTAGGGTGTGTTCAAGACGTCGGCTCATCCTTCTATCGATAGAAAACGAGGCGGGACAATGGATTGATCATCCATTACTTGAGGAGGCGTTTGAGGAGAAATCCAATTATCGATATCCTAACGGTTAACCGATGCCTTTGTGGTTCTGTTAACTAGAGGGATGATCTGAGCAGTTGGTAAATTGTTTTTATTCATTCAAATTAATTGAACAGTTTTGAGGAGTTATTGATTTATTCTTTCATATGAGGAGTATTTTTGAGAAGTTATTGAGATATATTTATTATTTCATAGGGGCAGTATTTTGAGGAGTTACTGAGATATATTCATTTTTTGCATATGAGTAGTATTTCAAGATTTATAAAATTTTCAAGTTGATCTCTTTCAAAAGTATATAGATTATAAAGTGGTGAAAACCGTATTTTTGTTGAGTTGTTGCTATATTATATGATATATATATATATATATATATATATATATATATATATATATATATATATATATATATATACTTGCTGGGCATTCTTTGGCTCATACTTGCTATTTAAATATTATAAAGCAGAGGCGATCAGAGCTGGCTCTAGTATGACGAACCGTGATTAAGGAAAAGGGAAGTCAATTGTTTCAGCGTGTTAATTTTAGAGCTTTCGAGGAGGGTGCAGTCTGGGAAGGTATTTATATAATGTTTATTATCTAGTATTTTGGAGTTGTAATAGTATTTTAGAGATTCTGGGAAGTGAACTTGAGATGTAATATATTTTGGAACTATTGAGTGCTTGTTCTAAGACTATAACCCGTGGAGTAAAATGTGGAGTTGTCATGAATATTGTTGTAGATTATATTATGAGCAGGTGATGGAATATTCCGCAAGAGGTGTAGTGACCTGGATTCCTGTAGGGGATTTGGGGGCGTTACAGAAATGGTATCAGAGCAGTAGGTTATAAACCTTAGAACGAGAGTAGAAGGAGTGATAGCTATATAAGAGAAAGTTTAGAAGCCAAGGAATCGATAGGTATATATATAGTAGGATCTCAAGGAATAGTTAGGGTGGAGGCATGATGGCCATTAGCAGTAGTAGATTCAATTAGGACGAGAGAAATGTGTATCCATGATTTATTTATGGGTGGAATTTGAGTATATACAGTTATGTATCCATAAATATGCATATATATATATACAACTGCAGGTATATACATGTATATATATGAATATGTACAGATATGTACTGCTTTCATAAATAAATAATTCATGGGTATGCAGTTTTATTAGACTAAACCATATTGGGATAAGTGGAAACGAGTAAAGCTGTGACTATTGAAGAAGTGGAGAAGAGATAAATAGAGTGGATTTTATATATGGAGACAAAACAAGAAGAGTATGATGGTATTATGTATGGATTTGGAGGATGAAGGAGCTCGAATATTTCAACAGGGATTGAAACAATAGATTGGATATAATGATGCAGTGTTTTAGATAAGGAACTATGTGATATGGGTATAAGAAGTAGCCATGGTAAAAGCTTAAAGTGAATTGATTCAGAAGGATAAAGATGAGAAGAAAGAGGTATATTTAATGATTAGTAAGAGAAAATGATATGAGGAGTTTTAAGGAATAATTGAGATTTACTATTGAGAATATGGTGTATTTTGAGGATAGAGTGAGGATAGGAATAAATGAAGGAAGTAGGTATAGATGATGAGACGGTATGAAATTAGACGGTATAGCATAAGAGTTTATAATTGAGATATGGGGAGCAAAATGTTGGTAAAAGCGATGAAGAGATATTGGAAAGTGGAGTACGAAATAAGCAACCTTAGTTATTGCCTACGTTGATTCCGAGGACGGAATCCTTTTAAGGAGGGAAGACTGTAATATCAGTGAATTTTCGAATATTTTTTTTTCTTTTCGATGTTTAAATTTAAATTTTATTTAAGAAACGATGCACTAGTATATTTTTTTTGTTATCAGTACGTTTTATAATTTTTTTTTAAATTTATATATTCGTAGTATATTTAATTATTTATAATTATTAGTGTTTATTAAAAATTTGAGAGAATTAGGATTTTATTTTTAGTCATATTTAATTTAGAAAACGAAGTTGAGTATCGTTTAAGCGGGGGGAAACGAGATCTTTTTACCAATCATTTCATTAAATATAGTCATGATAATTATTTTTATTTAGTTTATTTTCAGCATTTAATTTTGTCTTCCATGATGTATTTTTAAATTATTTATCCACTAAAAATATAATTATGGAGCACTAAACTTTGTTCATAATATTGTCCCCCATTTATATTACTTTCTAATTTTATAAAACCAAATAGTAAAACTAGTTTGGTTATTTAAACAGATACACCACTCATTTTTGACAGGAACAAAAACTGACCCCATTTTCTTTCAATCAAACCAAAAACTCGGACATACACATATATACACACAAATAGAGTTTTAACAGGAGGTAGTCATTTTCTTCTTGAATCATACGGGTTCGAGTTCGAGTAGTAATTGGGATGGGTTTTATGTTTGTTGTCGATGTTGGTTGATGGAGAAAGAAGCCACCACCGAGAGGTGGTGATGGTGGCTGTTAAGGGAGAGTAGGGAGGGAGTCGAGAGAGTGATGAGAGATTGAGGGAGGTTTGAATCGGGGTTATAAGGAGAGAAGAAGATGGGCGACGGGGAGAGAAGAGAGGAGTAATAGTGTGGTGGTGGTGTTTTGTTGTGTATTGATATGGTTTGTGGTGGTGTTGTCACCGGAGAGACTGAACGAAGAGAGGGGAGGCGGAGCCAGCGAGATTAAGTTCGAGAGAAAGAAGGAGAGAGATTGAGAGTGAGGGAGGAGTGGTCGGTTGTGAGTGTGGTTGGGGGAGATGATGTTGATTGTGGTGGTTAATCGGAGAAGAGGGAGAGAGATGAGGGAGTGGTGGTGTTTTGTTCGGTGTTGACAGTAGAGAGAGTGGACGGAGGTGGCGAGAGTGAACGGAGGGGGAGAAAGGAGAAGGCGGAGGGAGAGATGTAGACCGGGAGAGGAAGATGCAGAGAGAGAGAGATAGCGAGAGACAGAGGTGGGAGAGAGAGAGGGAGAGAGAGATGAAGGCGGAGAGAAGGAGAGAGGCGTAGAGAGAGATCGACGGAGAGAGACCGGCGAGAGGGAGGAAAACGCAGGGGAGGGGGGTGGGACCCACGGCGGGGTAAGTGGGACCCACATAAATCTTCTGTTAAATGCAATAATAATGGAATAATAGCGTAATAATAAAATTAACGGACGGATGTTTTAATCGGGATTTATTTATTTTATTAAAAGTGGGAGTTTTGTGATTTAGGAATAAAAATGGAATTTTAATTTATTAATTGTTAAAAAGAGAAATTAGAAGCTGGTTGGATTTATAAATTAGGATTATTTTAATAGAATTACATTTTTTGGTTAAAAGTGGGGAGCAATGATTATGGCTTAATAAATAGTCTAATAAAAATGGTATTATTTATTAATTAATTAAATTGAAATATTTTGTGATTATTTGGACATAATTTAGAGATTTAATTATTTATTGATAAAAGAGGTATTTAAAATGATGAGGGTATTAAAGTGGAATAATTATTATGGTTTTAAATTGAGTGAATAGGATTAATTGTGTTTTGAGGATTTATTTAATTCAAGGATTAATTGTGGACTTGAGGATTTATTTATTTAATTCGAGGAGTAATTGTTGTCTTGAGGATTTATTTATTTAATTTGAGGATTAATTATTAATTATTGTCTCGAAGATTTATTTATTTAATTTGAGGATTACTTATTGTTTCGAAGATTTATTTATTTAATTTGAGGATTAATTATTGTCTCGAGGATTTATTTATTAATTGTTGTCTCGAGGATTAATTGGTTAATTATGTTTCTTTATCATTGAGTAAGATAATTGTTTGAGGATTATTTATTGATTGAGTTTTTATATAGGATGTCAATGGTATTATTTTAGAGGCTTGATATTTAGCATTTTCGGATTATTTTAATTAACCGGATCGAATCAGATTAATTTAGACTAAAATCGGATTTATTATTTGTGAGATTTAAAAAAATGAAAAAGGTTTCGCGTAAAAATGTTGAGTTTTGGAATTATTCGAGGAACCATTTTTGGGTAGGATTTCGGATTAATTATGAGACTCGTTTGGAAGAGCTTAAAGAACGAAAGTTGTAGATGTGCATAAGTACTATATAAAGGTGAATAGAAGTTGATTGAAAGGTGATCAGAAGTTGGGTTAAATAAATGCTGAACTGGGCCCGAGAAGGTGAAATGTCGATAAACCAGAGGCGTGAAACAAGTTGGAGTATGGTACCGCAAAACCAGGCAAGTTTACTAATTCGTACTCCATCGTTCGGAGTATTTAATTTTTTAAGATATGTTGATTAAATTTTCGATATACAAAATCAAATATTCTTTCTTGTGGTTTATGTCAGAATCTATTGTTATTCGAGGTGTTGATATTATTATTCGAGGTGTTGATATAATTATTCGAGGTGTTGATATTATTATTCGAGGTGTTGAAATTATTATTCGAGGTGTTGAAATTATTATACGAGGTGTTGAAATCTATTTCATGAGTTGGTACATTTATTGAGATACTTCATTCGTATTTGTAGAAGAAATGATAAAGATATATTTAATAATATTTTCATACTACAGTATATTTATATTTAAGAGCGGGGTTATATATATATATATATAAAGTAAGTTGTGAATTATTGCTTCTGAAAGCAAAAGTGACCGGAGTAACGCACCGGCCCATGAGGAGTTTAGGGTGTGTTCGAGACGTCGACTCATCCTTCTATCGATAGAAAACGAGGCGGGACAATGGATTGATCATCCATTACTTGAGGAGGCGTTTGAGGAGAAATCCAATTATCGATATCCTAACGGTTAACCGATGCCTTTGTGGTTCTGTTAACTAGAGGGATGATCTGAGCAGTTGGTAAATTGTTTTTATTCATTCAAATTAATTGAACAGTTCTGAGGAGTTATTGATTTATTCTTTCATATGAAGAGTATTTTTGAGAAGTTATTGAGATATATTTATTATTTCATAGGGGCAGTATTTTGAGGAGTTACTGAGATATATTCATTTTTTGCATATGAGTAGTATTTCAAGATTTATAAAATTTTCAAGTTGATCTCTTTTCAAAAGTATATAGATTATAAAGTGGTGAAAACCGTATTTTTTTCGAGTTGTTGCTATATTATATGATATATATATATATATATATATATATATATATATATATATATATATATATATATATATATATATACACTTGCTGGGCATTCTTTGGCTCATACTTGCTATTTAAATATTATAAAGCAGAGGCGATCAGAGCTGGCTCTAGTATGACGAACCGTGATTAAGGAAAAGGGAAGTCAATTGTTTCAGCGTGTTAATTTTAGAGCTTTCGAGGAGGGTGCAGTCTGGGAAGGTATTTATATAATATTTATTATCTAGTATTTTGGAGTTGTAATAGTATTTCAGAGATTCTGGGAAGTGAACTTGAGATGTAATATATTTTGGAACTATTGAGTGCTTGTTCTAAGACTATAACCCGTGGAGTAAAATGTGGAGTTGTCATGAATATTGTTGTAGATTATATTATGAGCAGGTGATGGAATATTCCGCAAGAGGTGTAGTGACCTGGATTCCTGTAGGGGATTTGGGGGCGTTACACTAATTGTTTAGCTCGTTTATTTAATTTTCAACCTGATTGCATGGTCAGTTGGGATTTGTCCCAATTGTGCCTTTTTCAAATTATTAATAAAATCCGTTTTAATTTTGACAAAAAAAAGAATGCCAACTCAAGTATATATGATACTTTTGATAATGCCTATAAATTGCTAAGTTTCCTTGTTGAAAAGATCGAAGTTGGTTTTTTTCTAAACATCTTTCACGTTAAAAGTTATCCAATAGCTGTTATGATTTTATCACCAGAAATGTAAAAAAAGTGCTTGATTTATAAATTATGTCCAAAGGAAGGTGAGTGCCCTAAATACCAACATTTTATTTATCCTTAACCAAAATACCCACGGCGCGCGAACACCTCCCAGAATGCCCACCACTAGGGGTGTGCACGGGTCGGTTCGGCTCGGTTTTTACCGAAAACCGTTACCAAACCGTGCATGTCGGTTCGATTTTTACCTATTAACCGTAACCGAACCGTTCGGAACAGTTTTTTTGGTTCGGTTAACCGTTTATCGGTTTCGGTTTTTTTTTGGTTTTTTTAACTAATTTAAAAGTCTTATACAAATTTATACTCTAATATAAAAGAAAATAAATTTAAAATTTACAAGGACACAATTTTTTTTTGAAAGGTCAACAATTTTACTAAAAAAATAGGCAAAGCTTGTGAAAATATATGTGACACATAACTTATACAGTAACATCTGGTTAATACTTTAAACATAGTAGCTAGATTACCCTAGCCTAGGTACCATGACTTAAAATAGATTTATAGTATATGTACTGAACAAAGCAACTTCTGCTAACACAGCTTCGATTTATAGTACTCGTACTAATCATTTCTGTATATTGGACAGTAAATTAAACATCTTTTGCTTACATTAAAAGGAGTAAACAAGTAACAACATATTCTTTTTGTTATGCTTTTTTTTGAAACTCTGTTGTGGTTATTATAAATAATTATACTAGATTTTATATATTAAAAATATATTATATATAATTATATGATAATAGTTTAATTATATATAATTTTATATGAACGGTTCGGTTTTTCGGTTCGGTTATAGGGATAAAACCGTAACCGTTACCAAACCGTTCCATCGGTTCGGTTCGGTTACGGTTTTTATCGGTTTTTGTCGATTTCGGTTTTTTTCGGTTTTTCGGTTTTTTTTTGCTCACCCCTACCCACCACATACGCCACTGGTATGGGCGTATGTGGTGTCACGCCTTTAGCAATAACATATCAACTGGTTACGCCCATGACATCAGCGAGACAGGCATTGCATACGCATCTTCAAGAGGCGTAACAGGTGATTCGAGTTATGGAACCACGCATCTGACGTCATCTTCGTCGTCGTTGGAGCTGGTGAGAATGGCGATTCCGGCTAGAAAATTCTTTCAATTCGTTCGTCCATACCACAATCTTTCCCATTACGTTCTATATACCAATAGAATCGCAATTCGATTCTCTACACATCCATATCAATTTTGTTACATTTCATTTGCTAGATTAGAAACACCCCATTCAAGTTTTTTTCTCCAATTGCAAAATCTGGCGAGCTTGTTCACGCCCTGCGGGGCCACTGGAGACAAACTGATAACGGGAGGAGGAAGGACATGCGTAGTTGATCATGTGGTGATGATTTGGAGGGTGGATAGTTGCTTGAGAGTTAGATCGATGGAGGCAAGCTGAGGTCGACAAGTTGCCGGCGAGGAAGAGCTCTCGATTTCTGGCAAGTTGGTTCGTTTTCTGACTGCTACAGTGCTCTCGGATGCGCCACACGGAACGGTGCATCCCGTGGGTAATTTGGGCAGTATTTCTGCATTTGGGCATTTTGGGTAGTGGGTATGGAAAAATTGGGTATTTTGGGCATTCTTTCTTCAAAGGATTGAGCTTGATAAATTCAGAATCAGGCAATATACTGAATATAATATTTTTATTGTGTTCCATTTTTACCTAATTTTTTAATACATAATTTTATTAGGTCATTTACATGTCCTGCATATCACTCTTTTAGGCACAAAGTGAATTGATAAATGTGGCACTCCAATTCTTAGCTTCATTTAGCAACTTAAAAAAAAAAAGATTCTATTTTAAATTGCCAAAAGTACAGATATACTTTAAATTTGAATTTTTTGTTTGACTTCAAAAAAATATTTTTTATATTGCATATTAAAAATATGATGAATGAGTGATACTATATATATATATATATAGGCATTTGCTCCATACAGAACACTCTTATATAACAAACAACAAAGAACACCTTAGATCTATTAGATCCTTTGGCCCCGCCAGGGGCACCCAATACAAAAAGTTGTTATTTTTTTACCCTCTATCAAGCCGGCAAAAAAAAATAAAATAAAAATTTACTGTTCATGATGACGTCACTGATGACGTCATCGTCATGAACAGTATTTTTTTTTTTTGAGATGATGGATGGATAGAGGGTAAAAAAATAAGAACTTTTTGTATTGGGTGGCCCCGCCAGGGGCATTGGATCTATTAGATCTAAGGTGTTCTTATTGTTTGTTATATAAGGTGTTTGCTTTGTAGTACAACCATATATATATATATATATATAGAGTCCCACTCTAGGGAGACTCAAGTTACATAGAGTACATGTGGAGACCCATCATCTGACCATTAAATCAACCAACGGCTGTGATTAAAACAATAAAAAACAAAAAGAAATTTAAAAAAAAAAAGACAAAGGACAAAACGGCTGCAACTTACACGCACAACTCAGCTCAATACTCTCTGCAAATATACACACGATACATACAAGCTCAGCTCGTACGTCGTCGTAAACGGAGAATACAGCTTCAAATCGTGATTTCATCTTCAAATCTAATCATCTAGGTAATGATTCTGTAATTTTTTAGATTTTAATTCATAATCTAACTAGCATTTTGTTAATTTCTTCAGGTTAAGCTCGAAAATGAAGTTTGGGAGAAGAATAGGTAATTTTTTTTATCTAATTCAAACTTTGATTCTATAGTAGAACTCGAAATTAGTAGGTAGTTGGTAGTTATATGATTCTACAGTAGAATACATTCAGATCTGATATATTTTTTGTGTTTTGTGTAATTTGATTCTATTATAGAATCATGTTTATTTTGACATTCTTTGGCTTCATTTTGTTTTTTGTATTTTGATTCTAGTATAGAATCATATTTGTATTATTAGCTATTTTTGCTTTAAAAAATGTATATGCATGCTTAATTAGATCTTATTCTACAGTGATTCTATAGTGATTGTTAATGTCAGTCACTTATTTTCATGTGTTATTACATCTGTTGTACATGTGGTTCTGTAATAGAACCGGTTTTGTGCATAAATTGTAAGGTATAAATTTTGTTTTTGTGCTAGAACCAAAATTTCTCATGTACATGTGGTTCTGTAATAGAACCAGTTGTTTAATCATTCTATTCTAGAATTTGAAATTAATAGATAATTGCTAATAATTTGATTCTACAGTAGATTAGAACCAGATGTAATCTATTTTTTTTTTGTTTTGTATATTTTAATTCTACTATAGAATCATGTTTATGTTGATATTCTTTGGCGTCATTTTTGTTTTGTGCAAATTTTTGATTCTACTATAATTTGTGCACTTGTAGTTTTTGATTCTACCGTACAATCATGTTTGTATTTGAAGCCGTATATAACTTGTATAGTAGAATCGCATGAGTTTTGTTGATTATAACATTGATTTGGTAGTAGAATGTGAGTTTACACTTATTTTCACATGTGGTTCTGTAATAGAACTAGTTTTGTACTGTTAAAATATATGATCCAATTGAACACCTTAAGTATTTCGGAGAGTTGTTAACTTAACATGCGACTGGTTAAACTAGAAGTCCCGTGGACAAGATTCGTGTGCATGTGTAGTTCTGTTGTATGCATTATTTCAATGAAATTTGGAATTACTTGAATTGACTGACAAAATGGTGGATGAAGATAGAAGCTTCCACTCTGGCAAGATCAAGGCCAGGACATAGCCTTTGTCCACCTCCAAAAGGAGTGAAGCTACAGCCACTTGTGTCTCTATTCTGTAAAAATGATCAGCGAGTTAATTAGTCAGCTAATTCAGTATTTAAATTGTTCAATGATCAGCGAGTTGATTAATGGTTAAATACATATTACTTCTAGTTTCTTAAGATATAATGATCCACTTAATTTCCATCTCCATGCATTGAACTTGTGAGGAGAGTCATAAAGATTTTCATCCAAGTGAACTGATCTAAAATATGTGTAGACACACCATCCTTTAGGTATAACATAACGCCCTTTTATCTGCACATATTTAATCGATATTTCCTAGTCTTAAAGTTTCTGTTATTACCTGTGCATGTAAAGTAACGTCGTTGTTTGTAGCATTAGCATAACATTAGTTAATTTCATAATTTCATGAAAGAATGTGCAATGTAACATTTCAAAACTGACTTACATTTTGTGTGAATGGCAATGACAAGTATTCACTCCATATCAACTCCTCGCCTGTCTGTTCTTTTAGTTTTTTCAACTCCATATTCTCCTCCTGAGATTCATTAACCACTAACTTTGTATGGAAAGAAGAGATATTTGTATGTAACTTTGCATATTTATGTGTTTGTAGTTTTTTGATTATACTGTAGAAGCTTTCTCTACTTATACTAAACTGCACTGTCCTTCTCTACTTGTACAACCCTGTCGGTTATAATGTGTTCTAATACTGTTGCATTGTAGAACAGAAAAAAACAGAATACAATTGATTCAAAATGTTTGTTTTAAAAATTTTCCAGGTACGCGTTCCGGGAATCGATTAAAACTTGTACAGAAAGGTTTTTCATCCAGGAGAACGAGAATGAAAAAAAAAATCTGAAAATAACATTAACATGGAAGAAGAGTTGAGCACAGATACATTTTATCAACATCAAAGGTAAAGAAAACATTCTAGTTTGTTGTCTTGAGTAGTTATGATTACTTAAGAAAACATAATGATGCTTATATATATATATATATATATTTTTTAAGTACTATCTGGAAAATGATACCAAGAACGAAAAGAGACGGATGCATATGTTTTGACCCTTTATGGTACAGTTCATATGCCAATAAGAAGGAAGAATCTAATGTAATGTACTGGATATCAATTGAAAGCGTTTTTGAGAAACGATACGTGTTGGTTCCAATGTGTCAAGCGTAAGTAAATGTTTAAGAATCAGTTGTTGTTTCATATTATTTGCATCCATCCATTGAATAATTCTGATTATTTTTAATTTTGTTTAATTACAGGAACCACTGGAACCTACTGATTCTATGCAATTTGGGTAAAAATGTGAATAGCACAACAAGTCCATCTATAATACTACTAGATTCACTTCACAAAGCAAACCCCGAATTGCTTGAATCAGAAATTAGACGGTACTTACTAGTTTATATATTTAATTTCTAAAAAGTAGAAAGTGTAATTATATCTGACTTGTTTGTGCTAATAATCTAATATTTTACAGGTTTGTCATTGATATTTACAAAAATGAGCACAAAGAAGGATATGATGACATCTCTTTCATGGTTCCAAAAGTCCCACAACAGAATGATGGTTCAAAATGTGGGCACTATGTGTTGTACTACATGTACAAGTTCTTGATGACATGTCCAGAGAATTTAAACATTGAAGAACATTATCCAGAATTCGTAAGGATCTTCAAGACTTTTATATTTTAGATAGTATTTTTAATTCTACTATAGAACAGATGACAAATTAGATGATTTTTATGGCAGCACTTTTGATTTCACTATAGAGTTTTTAGCTATAGCCTTTGATTCTATTATGGAATCAAAAAATAGAAATGTAATTTGTAGACTTAATTTATGAGTGTGAGTTTTTTATTTATATTCTATAGTAGAATCATAGTTTATATTAGAATTAGTAAATAATTCCATAATATTTGATTCTACTATAGAACCTTAATACTGTTTTTCACTTGCATTTACGATTTCTGCTTATTTTTGGCATTACGTTGTAATGCGTACTCATTCTTTTATTTATTGTTTTTCCTAACAGATGAATGAAAACTGGTTCACCGACAGTGATGTTCAAGAAATTTTTGAAAAAATAGCATCTGTTTCAAATGAACAAATTGAAAATGAAGACAAAGATGAGGATGATGCTACTGAAAATGATGTTGCAAAGAAAGATGCTACTGAACCACTGTTTGAAAAAGGTACGAAAAATGTAACTAACAAAGTTTATGAGGCAAGTCAGATAAATGTTATATGTTCTTTTAAGTAGGGTGGAAGGGAAATAAGTTTTAGTGTTGCTTTTGTATATATGGGCATTCTTTTCCTAGAATCTTTAGCTAATTATCTTTTTTAATCCAACTAATGAACATATAGGTGCAAGTACTCCAGATGAAAATGATCTGTTTAAAGGAAGCGATGCTCTGCGTGCACTAGTCATATACACTCCAGATAGCTCACAGCCAGAGAGCTCACAGGAGATGTTTAAAACAGTGCCACCAGTAGCAGATGTCGTGAACAACGATGAAAATAACAAGGACAAATCTGTCACTGTCATTAATGAGTCAGCTTTCAAAACCTCAAAGAAGCTTAAATTCAAAGTTAGGTCAACAAGAGTGTCACCTAGGCTTAGAGCTGCAAAAGCGAATGAAAATGATCAAGCACAAAAATCTTTAGTGGATATTCAGTTCAATGAGCCTGAGGTAATTGCAGTTTCTGATGTTCAAGATGAGCCGGAGATGATTGAAATTCCTAAAGTGCAGAAAAGGAAAAAACAAGATAAGGTATTATGCAGTTCGTATGATAATATATTTTTTGTGCTTATCGTTCTGCAGTAGAATCATTTATAACTAATACCAGGCCGAATGACATTTATTTTATAATCATTTCTAGGCTATTTCTATAGGTTTATTTGACTCTTTTTTTTTTGTTTGGATTCCATCAGGGTAAAACAACTAAAGGAAAAAAGAATGGAGGTTCGTCTATTATCATGAATGATAATGATAGTGATTTTGAAACGACTCCACCTAAGAAAGCAAGAGGAACAGACATGACGAAAAAAAGAAAGGCTATAGTGCAGGTATTTAAGATAGCTCAAATATGAATTTCCATTGATGTTAGTAATTCTGCATGCCACTTGGATCACTAATAATTGTTTTTCCCCCTTTTTCTTTCTATCAGGGAAGTAAGAAAAAAGTCAAGAAGGCAAAGAAAGATGTGGTAAATGCAAATAATTCTGAAAACCCAAAGAAAGTTAATTTGAGAGCTTACCCATCTACATTCACAGCCGTGGTTGAAGGGATGTCCGCTGCTCAAAAAGAATGGGTTAAAGAAGCAGGATTCGGTCACTTGTTGTCTTTCTCAATGGAGGGCAAATCATTCCCGCAGTTTCTGGCAGTGAACTGTTTATGGTGGTATGACCATAATTTGGGATATATGGCTTTACATACTGGCCGTAAATTGAAAGTGAAAGAAGAAGACGTGGTTGACGTCCTAGGTCTTCCAAGAGGACCACTTGAGGTTTCTTTCGAAGGTGAGAACGAAAGGATGAGGGAATGGAAAAAGCAGTTTGAGGGGAAGGCAGCAAGTAGGATTACCGAGAAGGACGTCCGTCAGAAAATTGAAGCATCGATGGTGGCGGACGACAACTTCAAGCAAAACTTCATGGTGCTTATGACAAACCTGTTCATTAAATCAAACAAAACATCCTTTGTGTGCCCAAAAGTTTTGAAGTTCCGCGGCAATTACGACGATGCAAAGAACTATAACTGGTGCAAACCAGTTATAGAAAATTTGAAATCAAGTCATGAGAGTTTGTGGGAAAATCCAATTACTCAGTTCTACACCGGTTCCATAGTATTCCTACTGGTCAGTAAAAATCATTTTGGTGTATGATTAATTAGTTTAAAGCACTTTTTAATTTGTAATGTGAGCTAATGCATTAGTGTCATGTCTGTACTTTGTAGTATTTCTACCTTACACGGACAGAGAATCGTCTAGTAACAGTAGAAAAGACATATCCAGCTTTCCTTGGATGGCTTAACTCAAGGGTAAGGGATAGAAACAGAGCTGAAATGCTTGACCATACTTTTGGCAAAGGAGAAATCGTAAGTCTAATTTTCTGGTTCAAAAGATTATTTACTTAGAATAATTCTGATATCTGCATGTTAATCATTTTCAAAAACACAATAATGCAGATTGAGATCGAGAAGCCAACAAATGTTGAGCAGGATGATGAAGAACTTGTTAATCAGAAGGATAATGAAGAACCTGTTGAGAATGTATAATTTAATTATAGTTGTAGCAGGCTGTAGTTCATGATGTAGTATATTTTTTGTTAGTTTTGGTTCCATTATATTACAGAACCAAAAATTACCTGTGTCATTTTCGATTAAAGAGGTTTAACTACAATATAAATTGCTTCTACCATAGAATCGAAAGTTTTAGTTTATTTATAGGATAATTCTAGTTAGTTTTGATTGCATTGTAGAATTAGAAATTTCGGTTAACTTCTATTAAGGGGAATAAGTAAAACATAAAGTTGGTTCTACGTAAATGAATGATTAGAGAATTAAGGTATTGGTGTGTAGAATTAAATTACAATACAACTTGCTGACAAATTTCATGCAAAATTTGAAAAAAGGAACTTGGAGATACTCACGTTGATGGTGATTTTGCTGAAGAGGAAGAGGGACGTGATGAAGAAACAGTTAAGAACATTGATGAAGGAACATTTAGCAAGGTAAATTTAATTATGTTACTTTTCAAATTACTATTATTGTTTAATATGTTTTATTTGTGGTTTAAATTACTATTATTATTGTTTAATTTGTTTTATTTTTAATAGAATCAGTTTTTAATGGTTATAACATTGATTCGGTAGTAGAATGCGAGTTTGTAATGTCTTTAATTTGGTTACATTATAGAGTCGAGGGAATATTTATTTCGTTCTATTATGTTAGGAATTTGGAGGCAATGACAATTTCAACACCCCAGAAGAGACAATTAAAGGAGTACCCTGCAGTCCAGTGGTCTCTCTAGACAACTCAATCAATGATTCTATATTGTCCATTGCTAGAGATGTTCAAAATAAACACAGTACAAGTGATACGATTACAGAAAAGGTAAAATTCAGTTTATAAATAGTGACTGAAACTTATCACATTGTCATATCATTGTGCACTAATTCAAATATTTGTGTGACACTAGGATATCAGGTCAAAACTGGAGAATGAATTTGTTGAACTGGAAAGGATGAAGAAAGCATTTGGTGACAGTTTGGAAATGGCAGAAAAACTTTTCCCAAACAATGAAAAGGTGAAAGAATATAAAGAAAGATTGGGAGCCAGCACAGAGCAAAGGTATAAAAATTTACTCAAATTGATTTAGTTACATAATATGTTACAAAGTTGTACTTGCAACAAATGTAGATATAACTTATTAGCAACCAATTTTTTTGTTCAAAACAGTATTGAAAAGGAATGGCCTTATTTCACAACCAGTGATTGGAAAACATTTGACATATTAATGCTTCCAGAACATGACAGGGCTTATAATAAGTTGATTGATATAGATGATTTCTTAGGTGAATTAAAAATAGGTGGTGAAATTGTTGATGGTGATATTTTTAGCAAAATAATTCATAGGAAATCCAGAGTGGAAAAAGAGTTTGGTTATAACAGAATAAGAAGGGTGCAGAAGGTGGGGGAATTACATAAATCACCATTCAGAAGTAGAACAATTGATTTGAACAAGCCAAAAATTACAAAAGAGGAAGATGAAGTTTGGAAATGGATTTCTACAGATCGACCAGGAGGAGGAATGTAAGTCGCTGTCTTTCTGTTCTTTTATGGCAGTGGTATTTATGAATTTAGTTATTGTCGAATTCTGAGTTCAGTGGTGTCCTGTTTTAATAATGCTAAGTTTCATTGTGATGTTTAGTTGTTGGTTCTGTTCATTTTGTTTTTATGCTAGAACCAAAATTTATGTTGTACATGTGGTTCTATAATAGAACCAGTTGTTTAATCACAACAAAATGATGTTATACTATAATTCGAAATTAATAGGTAATTGCTAATAATTTGATTCTACAGTAGACTAGAACCAGATATGATGTATTTTTTTTGTTTTGCATATTTTCATTCTACCATACAAGCATGTTTGTATTTTTAGCTGTATGTAACTTGTATAGTAGAATCGCATGAGTATCAGGCTTTTAATCACGTGTATGTGTTGTGCCTAGATTTTGATTCTACTATTGAAGCATATTTATGTGTGGGTGGTTTTTTGATTGTACTGTAGAATCTTTCTCTACTTATACTAAACTGCACTGTCCTTCTCTACTTGTACAACTCTGTAGGGATGAAATTTTTCGCTGGAAGAATACCGTTTGCTATAGGCACCACATTCAAAGTTTAAGGCTTGGAAATGAAATACTTTTCAATGTCGTGGATGCCTATACAAGTATTCTGAATGAGGATGAAAAATACAAATCAGCTGAGTCTCCTTTAAGATTCTTTTGCAACACATTGGTAACGGTAAATTCCATAAAACATCCCTGATTTAATCGTAGAAATTACAATTTATGAACTGTTGAGTTTTTCTCTTTATGTGTAGTTGGGAAACGTAGTCAAATCAAATCAAGTTGGGGACGAGAGTAAAGACAGCAACGTGGTATTTATGAAGTTTCGTGATCAATTGGATTTGATACTTTTCAAACATAAAGTTGAAATCAAAAATGTTGATCTGGTAAGTTCTTAGTTCACTGAGTTGCTGTGTGAGTTCTTAGTTAAATTGTTGTTGAGTCTATTTTTTTGATAATGCGAGTAGCTATCTGTCTGTTCTTTTATGGCAGTGGTATTTATAAATTTAGTTGTTGTCGAACTCTGAGTTCAGTGGTGTCCTGTTTTTATAATGCTGAGTTTCATTGTGATGTTTGCAGGCATCACAATTATAAATAGATTTTTTTTTAGGTTCAACGTTTTGAGTCTCCTGCCAGTAAGCAGGCATAATTCTGTATTTACTGATTATAGCTGTCGATCCATATAGATCAAACCGTGTCTAATGCTATGCACATAGAAGTTTAGTAAAGAATCACTTCTTTTATGTGTCAGTTGTGCCAGTTGCACAACATTCTTCTTTCTATTTTCTGCTGATCTTAAATCTAGCTCGGTTAGTTACATATCTTGTGATGTATAATTCGTTCCTCACTCTGTCTTTTAGTCTCTTAATATTTTAAAGTCGTGATACATACTGAATTGTGCTTAGTAAGTAACCTTATTGCCTTATCTGAATAAATTGAACAATAAGACCTGAATGTTTTGTTATAAAGTTCCTTGCTAGTCTTCGTAGTTCCTTTAGTAAGTAACCTTTTTTTTTTTTGCTTTGTGTATTTTGATTCTACTATAGAATCATGTTTATGTTGATATTCTTTGGCGTCATTTTTGTTTTGTGTAAATTCTTGATTCTACTACAGAAGGTTATTTGTGTACTTGTAGTTTTTGATTTTACATACAAGCATGTTTGAATTTGTAGCTGTATATAACTTGTATAGTAGAATCGCATGAGTATCAGCCTTTTAATCACGTGTATGTGTTGTGACTAGATTTTGATTCTACTGTTGAAGCATATTTATGTGTTTGTAGTTTTTTTTATTGTAATTAGCTGTCAAAATATTGTTTTCTGATTGTTGTTGAGTCTACTGGATTTTTATAGACAACACTGGTTCTTATGAGTCGCTGTCTGTCTGTTCTTTTAGTCGAGAGTAAATTCACTGAGTCACTCGTTAACATTTATGTTTTATGCGTAGATTTTCTTCCCCGTCTACAATGCAAACCATCACTACGTTATATGCTGCAATTTGAAGAAATTTGCAATTGAGATTATTGACAACAGAGTTGGGCAAGATATGTTTTTATTATATGATACAATCCCCGAGACTTTGGTAATTTTCTGGCCTTAAAAACTACCTTAAAATTAAATTGTTTCATCCTGTTAACTAATGCTAATACTACAAAATTTCAGCGTGAAAATCTTTCCAAGTATTTTGAAGATCACAGCCTATGGAAGACACAGCAAATAAGGAATGCTCCAATAACACTCTTAGAAATGAAATGGCAAACCAAAAATAAGAACAGCGAGTCTGGAGTGTTTGCAATGAATCACATGGAGACTTACATGGGAAATGGAGTAAGAAAATGGGAATGCCAATTTGCACCTGAAACTGTAAGTAATTATTATTATGAAACTGTATGTAATTGTTATAAAACTTGGTACACATATTGTGTACATATTGTGTTCAACTAGTTAGCTAGATTTAGTAGTACATATTGTATTGGAGGTGCAACTTTTATGATTACCTCAAGATCCAAGCTGTGAATGTGTGTGCTTAACTGTAGAATATACTTCATACATGCAACTAATTATTTAAATAAACACTGCTTTGATTCTACTACAGAATCGAAACATCTACTTAGGTACACTGTTTAGATATGAGTAATGAAGGAATATGTTGTGTTTGCATCTTTTATCAAATTGTCAGATGTTTTATCTCAAACTTAAGTCAAATCCTAGCTTTACTAATCCTAAATCTACCCTTGATTTACCTATCATTTATTAGTTATGAATTTTTGAACTAATTTTTAATATTGGTGCAGGAATATATGCAAAAAAAGCAGCTGCAAAGAGCACGCCAGATATATGCAGCAAAGATTATATACTCCCCCATCAATTATATCAAGGACAAGATGTTTGATGAGATCAAGGCGATGAATTAACTATGATAGTTCAATGAAATGACAAAGAATTATGAATGCAATTTTTGTTTCTCTCTTCAGAATTATCTTAGATACTTTGATTACATATTCTAGATGCTTTTAACAGTAAATGTGAAGTTAACTTTTGTCTGTTGAGATTGAATTTTGATATTAGTTGTACTGTTTTTCGCATTTTAAATTTAAAGAAATCTGGATTGGTTTTATTCATGTAGTATTGTAATATGATGTTGGTGACTACTTTCTATTGGTTTCTATTGGAATCATTAACACTTGATTGTGCATTCCATTGTAAAACCAAAAGATATGTTGCAAAACAATCAAGGGAAATTACTATCTACCTATTTCTACAATAGATTCAAAAGTAAAATTCGACACTCAAGCTTCAGTTTAGCAAGTTTCAATTTGTCAAGATATCTCAGAGTCACATTTGCCAAAACAAAATTCATAAACAGTCCATTATCTAATGTGGTTCTATTTTAGAACCAATATTTAAAAAATAATCCCATGTTACTTGTACAAGGCCTTTCAAGAGTAGGATTCATTACATTTTAAAGTACTACTATTAGATTCTAAAAAATAAAATAAAATATCATATTAAGAAATATATTTAATCTAATTAATTATATGTTTCAAAGTCATACTATAGAATCAAAAATTTATATAATAATTTTGTTAATTGCGTTTGTATACTAAATTCAGTATACGATTTATTCGTCATTCTGAATGTTTCTAAAACCCAAAATGCAAATGTTGAACCCCAAAAGTTAACGTTTGAAGCCATAAGGGAACACAGATAAAAAATTAAAAATTGAGTTTGCTTAATAAGTCCGGCGGCCTGGTTTTTAAAAAATCGGGCCCTAAACTCTAAACCTTAAACCCTAATTCAGTATACGATTTATTCGTCATTCTGAATGTTTCTAAAACCCAAAATGCAAATGTTGAACCCCAAAAGTTAACTTTTAAATTTAATAGTTCTAAAACGCAAATTAAACTCGTTCAACCCAAAATTAAAATTTTTTAACCCCATATAAAATACAAATAAAAACTTAAATAATAATTCAATAAAATACTCGAGTTTTTGATATTTGGTTATTTTATTCTACATTGGAATCAAAAATACTTGAGTATTGATTCCATTGTAGAACCAAGGATTAGGATGGGAAAAGATTAAGAAAAATGACCAAATTTTGAAACTGGTTCTACAATAGAATCATTAAATTCAATGTAAATCAAGTATAAAAACTGTACGAATGAGTCACGACTCATGTTTTGAATTGAACAGCTATATAAGTAAAGTTTCATTTTCAGTTACAACTACAAACCGCCACATCATTTCTTTCTCATAAAAAAACAACAAAAGAAACTACCCCTAATTTATACCCTGTACAATATGGCTTCATCATCCAAAGCATTGGAAAAATATGGCAGTTCATCATCAACAAGTAAGGAAATATGGTTTCTTGAGTGATATGGGCTAAAAATAAGCCCTAAAGACACATTTAATGTGGCATTAAATAAACCTAGATTGGTCCAAGGTTAAAGCCTACTAATAAGGCCCGAAACCCTAATTAAATGATAAAATTCGTGGGTCATTAATCAGCCTAAAAATCAGCTGACGAAATATTATCTAGAGAGGATAAACATCCCCAAAAATTGGTCTTCAAGTCACCAAGACACACAAGGAAACTAATTCCTACAATCAAGGATATGAAATCCTTATCAACTATCAATCAGGAGACTTGCCCACCAAGTCTCTTAAAGCTTCTCTAAATACAAGGCTTCTCAGCCTATATAAACAGGGTCTAACCCCTCATTCAGAACGACGTTTTGGCTCAATCCTCGAATAAGGACATACAAGCCACTGCGTCCTAGGTGAGCTCTCGCCTCCATAGCCTCGAGGGCACCATCACCTAGAACTACGTTTTTGGCTTGATCTTTGATACACATCAAAGTACGTAGGCATCTTGTGAAGGCAGATCTAGCCACGAGCACGAGAGCAGCCATTAAAGCACGAAGCTCACGAACCCTAGCATTAAATATACACAAACCCTAGCCGCAAATCATAACCTAGTTTTTATTCCACAACATTGAGGGTCGTAGGATTGAGGCCCACCCTGTGGCTGATTTTGGAGTCCAAAATCCCATTCAACCAGTCCCGATTGAACAACTTCAATCATGGATAACACCAACATCTGCCGAAAGGGTTATGCATGCAAAATCTCGCTATTCTGCAAGGGATAAATTTTTTTTTCTGATTTGGAATCAAAAGGTATAACTCCATTATACTACTATAAATGTTCGCTTTTTGATGCTATTTCGAATGAATCATGCAATGATATTCACAACACTTATCACTGCTCTTCCTGTAATTGTTCCACAATCGTCCATCCTCCATTACAATTCTTTGTAAATGCTGAAAAGGCCTGGAAACTTAGTTGCTTAGGCTATTTTGTTGATCATGCTTTAAATAAGAAGTCTAACCTTCAAATGGTACAACAGTTCATGTCATCAAGGTTTGAATCTTGGGGTTTTAATTTTATAAATTTTGATGAATCGGGCTTCTTTTATTTTAAATTTGACAATGAAGAAATAAGGGACAAGGTCATCTCTCTAGGGCCTGTAAATGTAGAAGGGAAGATTTTTGTTTTTGGTCCTATAATTCACAAATATCCTTCCATCAAATACACCCTTGATACTTGTACCCAGTGGGTGAACATTAAAAATATTCCAAGGCCATATTGGTCCGTGGAAGGGCTTACATATATTGCTGAGGCATTAGGTACAGTCATCCGCAATGATGGGCTTAGTACCTGGACTACCGCTGCCAGAAATGAGACAGGATATTCTGCCAAGATATGTCTCGAAATGAGTCATATGCACTCTAGGCCAAAACACATTCTTGTTGTAGTTCCTGGTATTGATGAAACCTTCACGCATGCAAGAATTACCATAGAATACATGCAAAATGGATCATGTTCACTATGTTGCAGCCCTGATCACAAACTTGAAAATAAATGTCCTCACAAACCAGGATTTGAGAGAGATTATAATCTCATGGACTGCTCTGCTGATCCTCTTGTTAATCTTTCTAAGGAAAGCTCTAGTACTGCCGCTAGCCATGTAGGTGATATAGATGAAGGGCATGACAGCAACATGGAGGTCGACTAGTGATCATGAACATTTGATCGCTTATTATGTTCTATGTAATCTAGACTTGTTGGTTAAAATTCAACTTTTATTTTGTGATTGCTTGTAAATAACTTTGTTGGACAAATTATGGTACTTGGTTGTAAATAACTTTAATTCCTGCACAAATTACTATTGTATATAAGTCGTTTGGAATTGTGTAATTTTTTCAAGGTGAATATTCACAAAATTCTGTAACAGAACCAAAAGTATTTATCTTTTGATTCTACTATGGAATCAATAGAAAGTAAAAAACTACAAATCGAAATCTTTGATTATCAATTAGTGACAGATTAAGTAATTTCATAGAACACTCGAATTTAAAAAAAAATACAAAAGAAAGAACATTACGTAATAAGGATGCTTAAAACCGTTCAAGCAAAACGGTGTCTTTTTACAATGTAGGAACAAAAAAGTTCATACAAAACAAAAGAAAATTGACATGATTCAGATATTCAAACTCTAAACAAAGAATTAGTCACAAATGAGCATTGACAGTCTTTTATCAATGTTTCACCAAAATAGAGTTTCAATCTTTAACTTCATGAACTCCCTCAGTGAAAGTGTTTGATACAATCCTCTATGTTTCTCAACACGCTGCATGAAAACAAAAACAAGACTTTAATTTGTTCATTCAACTGTATAACTATAACCTCTATCCGCAAACAAGTAAACAGTTAACTTAAAAATTCATTGTGATCCAGCTAGTATGGAAAATAAGACAATGAGCAAGAGTTACCTGTTTGTACTTCAATAGTGGAAATGGGAATTCCATTCGTCTAAACAGTCTGACAATCCAAAGACGGAGGAGGGTGTACTTCAATAGTGGGATCGGTGATTACATTCTGACCATCCAAAGCTGGAGGTTGCTTGGACTGATTTGATTGAATCTGAACGCCCTTAACCTGTTTCACTTTGTTCGGGCAAGTACGTTTATCATGATAGACATACAGATCACATCCTTTGCACTTCTTGAGTTTTCTTTTTTTACCATCACAACTTAACTCTGCAGGACCAGGAATCCTTTTTCGGCTTCCTTTGTTATTACTTGGCAGTGGCAGACGAACACTAGTTGAACCAGAAGGCCTAACACCAAATATTTCTTGAAGCATGTCATCCTTTGTTACTGGACACTTCTCGTATTTTTCTTTAATTCTAGTCCTCAAACACTTCATTTCATCCAACAAATATTGTAAACCATTTACATTACTGGAAACATTATCAAAGCAAGCTTGGTACTCCCTCCATATTTTATTTGATGTATCTCTAATTATCTGCCCATCACTACTAATTTCTGTTTCAGTAGAAAACTTCAATTTACAAAATTTATCTGCATTTCTCATCCAGCGCTTTAATAAGAACTGATGTGGAATTTCATCCACCCCCCAAAGACCTAAACAGTAAAAACAATGTCGACAGAGATAACCAACTCTAATAAAAAGCTTACAAGAACAGCTTACATCATTTGTCGACGGAGAAAAGCCAACCTCAAACAACTTTCCATTCAAACTATTATCACGAACTATGTACTTATTCACACCATCAACAATCGTTGGTTGGCCTGCCAGACTGATATGAAAACAACTCGCTTTTATTTGTTTTTGAACCTTGTAGAACATAGAACGAGTGTAAAGCCGAGTTGCATGCTTTTCAATGTCCTTCTCAGTTATAGGTTGTGGAATACAATTCAAGTCAGTATTATTCAATTTCTTTTGATCATGAAACTGTTTGTCAATGGCACTCTCATAACACAAGTAGAACTCTGAAAGTGTGTCACCTTTTTGGACAAAATGGTTAAAGAAAAAGTTGCTGCTTTCTGACCGTGAAGTTGTTCTCAGTAATGCTCTCATTGGCTTGTCCCTAAAGAAGGCAGGAATCCATGAGGCTCTAATAGAATAGATCTCCTTCAACCAAACATGGTCAGTCAATCCAAATTCCTTAAGCACCGCATCCCAACCTTCTTCGAATTCAGCAACCGTCAAGTGTGACGACCAAACAAACTTATTAAGTGCTTGCATGAAACCAGACTCCGCAAAAAAAACAGGACCAATCTACATTTATTTAAAAAAAAAACATAAACTCATAATAAAAGTACCAAATATGAGAACAAATACTAATTTAGTTCTTCTACATCTGTTGTATTTGTGGTTCTATAATAGAACAAATTGTAAGGTGTAAACTATGATTCTGTAATAGAACCAGTTGTGTGTATAAATGGAAATGTATAAATTTTGCTTCTGTAATAGGACCAAAGTTTGTCAAAATAGGTTCTATATTTGAACGACTATTTAAATCAAACTATGATTATGTAATAGAACCAGTTTTGTGTACAAATGGAAAGGTATAAATTTTGCTTGTGTAATAGAACCAAAAATTTGGCAAAATCGGTTCTACATTAGAACAACTATTTAAATCAAACTTATTAAGTGCTTCCATGAAGACTCATACAATACTAAGTTGGTTTTAAAGTTAAAACTTTTAAGAATTCATGTACCTTGGCTGGAAACTTCTGCATGATATGCCACATACAATATCGATGCATAACACGGGGAAATGTTGTATCAATGGCTACTTTCATCCCAAGACACTGATCCGTTATTATGCATTTTGGAGGGCGTGTAAAAGCTTTTAGAAAAGCCTCACACGCCCATGTGAAATTCGTTGCAGTCTCTTGGCTAAGCAAAGCGGAAGCAAATGTGACACTCTTCCAATGATTATCTGTTAGGTCGAATACACAATATATAATCAATTACTGTATGAATAAGTAACAAGAACACACGTTTTAACTCTTAAAACTGTTTGGAATTAATAATTCCTCTCTCGGTGATGTAAAGTATCACAGAGAGCTGCTTAGGTTACAAGAATGATATTTGTTCACGATGGATACCCTTCTAGGGTTAACCTAACTGTATTTATAAGATATACAGTTACGTACAATCATAAATTGATTCTCCTAAAATTAAGCTATACAATTGATATCAATTACGATTGCTACACGTCTTCTAAGTCAACTCAATCTCTTTGACAGCTATCCAATCTTCAAAGATATCGCTTCCATATTAATATTAAATTAATCTTCAAACTCTGTTGACTTGTAGACGCTCCCAGTAGACAGACTTTAGCAAACTCTGTTCTCTCCACGCTAACAGTGTTTGCGCTTCCATGTATTCAGCTATCAGTGTTTACGCTTTCCTCTGTCAGCGTTTGCGCTTCCAGCAATCAGCGTATACTCAAACTCTGTTACAACTGCTTTCAATAACAAGTTAAACTCTCTTTACCTGTAACACTTAAACACTGACATTAAATCACATCAATTATATCTAACAATCTCCCCCAACTTGTTCATTAAAAAAAATGTACAAGTTCATAATAATTGATGATGTCAAAACTAACAAATAAAAACACAGTGTTTAACATATAATCAGAGTTTAAACTTGACTTAGCAAAATTTACAGAAAATACGAATTACTTACAAATTCTGTCTACCTAACCTCCTCAAGATCTGGAGTTGTTCTGAGATAATCAATCAACAATCTCCACTCAGCATTTTCAAGTTCAATCTCCATAGCTTGCTTGATCTCTCTTAAATCTGGATCATTCTCATCAGTTTGAAAAATAGCAGCCCTGAGATCATAGATCTTGTTTCTTCTCATTTCATTTCCCAATCTGATGTACTTTAATTCTTCAGACTTTACATTGAAATCCAGAACTGTAATTCCAAGATCAGTCTTCAGCTTTGTAGTTCCCTTCTGCATTTCAATCAGATTCCCATTCCAGTCTCTGTACTTAGGAACATACTTTTCAGCAGACTTTGTTCCTGTAGCAACTTTAGCTTTCTGCATATACTCTCTTATAGAATTAGCAATAAGCTGTGTTCTTTGATTTCTAACTCTGAAGATATGCAAGACATACTGAAGTTCCTCAAATAATTTTAGCTTGATTGCTTCTTCATTCACTCTATACACTGACCCATCTGCCATAAAGTATAGTAGAAAGTGAATGTCTAAGCTCCTTTGACGAACTACCTGAACTGACTCCAACTTGTCTAGATTTTCTTGAGTTATACCAGAACCAAGAGATACAAGTGCAGAGGGATCTCTTGGACTGTTACCAACCCTCAAATCTCTTCTTGAACCTAAGCCAGAAGTATTCCTGCCTGGTGGCTTTCCTGAACATGCAACATTATGTTGATATCCACCAGTCACTCCTGCTTCTTCTTGCACTGGAATCTTCGGCCTTGAAAAACCAGGTAAGAGTTTACTTTGAGTCTGTACAACTTGTGTAGCAACAGAGGTTGTAACTATCATTTTGCCCTTGCTTTCTTCACCAATTTTCCCTTTTAACTTCAACTTAGCATCAAGAGAAGACTTTCTAACCAGCTTTCCAGTATCTTCTTCTTCTTCTTCTTGAATACCAGATAGTTTTTCTTTGATTTCAATTCCTTTCATTACAGGCCTTGCAGACTTTGAAGCTTTAACAACTTTCTTCACTTTCTTGGACTTTTGAGCTTTTAAATACTCTTTCTGCAACAGCTTTTCTTCAGCTTGAATATCCTCAAGTGTAGCTTCAGCATTCTCTTCACGAAATAATTTTGCAGCCAATTCTTCATCTGTTTGTGGATTGTCAGAGAATGACAAATCCTTTGGCTTTGAACCAGAAGTACTCTGAGTATTTGAATCTATCACCAAATTCGGCTTTGACCTTGAAGACCTTCCATGTCCTTGTCTGAGATTTGCATTTCTTAAGCCCTTATCAGCATTGGTGCCTTCATCATCAAGATGATCTTTCTTTGACAAAGTTTGATCTTTCTTACACTTGGTTTTAGAAATTCTCTCCCCCTTTTTGACATCATCACCATCTTGAATCAGAATCGAGGTGATTAACTCAAGAGAATTTGCAATGGAATCAACCTTCTCAGTCAGTAAAATCTGATTCTTCTCAACTGTGCTCAGTCTATCATTAATATTTGCTTGAGCTTTGGCAAATTGTTGAAAGAGCTTAGCATTAGCTAGTTGAGCTTTCTCTTCATGAGTAGCAACTTCTGTTCGAAGATCAACAATAGATTTCTGAGTATCATCAAATCTATTATTCAAAGTTTTGATTTGAATCACTGTGCCTTGCAAACAAGTGAAAATTTCTGGATTTTTAATCTTCTTAGAATTGGCTTCAAGAAACATTGCTGCCCTTCCAGGAGGAAAAATACACTCTGACTTGTACCAATCAGCAGTTTGCTTGGCCAAATAACTATCATCAACTTCATTTACAGAAGGCCCAGCAAAATCTGGTTTTTCACCTGTTTTCTGACCATCAGTCTGATTTTGTGGTTGTTCAACTCCTGTACTCTTAGCTTCAACTGAATCACTCATCGACTCACTAGTAGAGGCAACAGAAGCAATAGGTTCTTGAGCAGAAATAGGTTCTTGAGCAACCTGTTTTCCTTTATCAACTGGAGTTTGCTCTGAAGAAAGAACCTTTTCTGGTTTATCAACCTCCTCACCATGAGCAGAAACATGATTGGCATCAGAGTTCAACTCAGTGTGTGATGCAACCACAGTGTCTTCAAGAACAACAGTAGGCCCATCAGCAACACCAGTATCGATAGAAAGTGTAACCTCCATGAGTGGTGGAGTAGATGCTTCATGATTAAAAGAAATTGGAGTTTCAGCAAACTCTTCCATTGGAGACAAAACATCTCTAACAGCTTCATGTTCTTGAACCTTAACAACTTCTGGTTCAGAAAGCTTGACTTCGGATTCTGGTATTATAGGTTCTATGATAACCTCTGGCTCACCAGTAGGAATATCAAAAGAGATTTTCTCTTGAGCCTCTTCAACATGCTCATCATCAGAATCAGTTAGAATAAGCCTTCTCCTCTTAGTTTGAGGTACTGCAACCAATTCTTCTTCTGCACTAGAACTTTCACTAGAACTTTCCTCAACCGATGGTGTTGAAGGTCTATTTGCCCTTTGTATGAATCTTCTAGAATAAACAGCCTTTGGAGTTGTCTGTTTAGCCCTAGAATGTTTGGTGTTGATTGCAGTATGTTTCTTTCTTTTTGGCTTTGGTGGTGGTTGTGGATGAGTGGTAGTGACAGGATTTGTTGGTTCAGTAGTCATTTGATCAGGTTGTGTTTGAGGTTCTGTTTGTGTTTGAGGTGATATGGGTTGATCAGTGGTTGTTTGTATTGGCTCAGGTGATTGAGTAGGTTGAGATGGGATGTTTTCTGTACGATCAGTGGCTAAAGGTTCAGGCATAGATTGTGGTTCTGGTTGATGTGGTTGATGTGGTTCATGGTTTGGTGATGGAGAATCTTGTGGTTGATTGACAAAGTTCTGTAAAGCAAGTGGCAATACTAAAGGAGGTATGTCTTTTCCAACATCTTTGTTAGTCATATCAGAGAATATTCTCTTAGTGACTCGAAAAGGTTGAATTTCATCAGCTTCATCAATAGTTAACCCAGAAACACATGCATTGAACAGAAGTTGACAAAATCTAGCAAAGTAAACTGTAGTAGACTCTGACAACTTATCACCCAAATTCATTAAAACATATCTACCAAAATCAAAATTACTGCCATAGAGTAGAGAATACCCAATTTGCAGACTGTCCATTGGAATAGCATCCCAGTTGGTGACCTTCTTTTGGAATGTCCTGGTGATACAATCAAAGAAAAAATTCCACTCTTTTCTCAAGTTTGGCCTCCTCACACTGCCCAGCTTGGCAAGTGATTCCATGTACCCAATCTCTGTTAGCATTTCCCTCAGATTTTGCTCAGAGACAACAGCATATGAAGTATGTGTGTCGAAATCCATGACATCACGAACAGTTTGTGGAGTAATCACAAACTCTTGGTCTTCATGAGAGAAGATGATAGACGGAGTTCCATTCTCTCCTCCTTCTAAATATTTTGAGTTTTGCCAGAAATTAACAACTTGGGAAGCAGATAGAGTAGCCGGTTCAACCAGCGCTTGCCCAATCTCAGAATCTCGAAGAAAATTTTGCATTAGATGGAACGCCTCTGGAGCCCGGTCGTTCTCAAGTAAAGCTGCATAATTGTTAGGCACAAAGCGTAGACCAAACACAGTGAAAGGTTTAGTTGCCATTGAATCAAGAAATAAGCAAGAAACAACTGTGAAAATGTTTTGCAAGAAAGGTGTTTGTGAAAATGCCAAAGTGAAAAACAAAGATGTTTTCTGTTTTGGTAAAGTGAATACGAGTGGGTAAAAGTGATTGTGGCAAAAAGTAATTTGAGTTTTAATTAAAAACTAAACTCAAACGATTTTACTTGAAAACACGCAACTGTTCCCTTGAAAAGTGTAAAAGTGAGACATAATGATGAGTGAGTGGGACACGTGTCACACATGCAACGGTTCACTTAATACATGCGCAGTAAAAGCCATTATTACCGCTGTCGTTCCGTTTATCAAGACACGTTACCACTAATTACACTAATTAACAGTTGTCAACTACTCCATTTACTCCAAAATTTTCAAATTATCTTAATGAAAATTTACCTTAGAGTACATAACACAATCAATCAGTGTTTGTCAAATTTTCAATCTTTATCACAAAACCCTTTCAAAAATGCACAGTCGTGATTTTCGTGTGTGAGTAGCAGAGTTTACCAAGTCAATTTTTATAGCATCTAATATTTCATAAAATCCATAAATCAAAAACAATAAACACTGAATGCACAAACTCTCATATTAAACACAGAGTATATGATGAATGCTAAACTCTGTAGTTCCTTAATTACAGAAATCTGAATATCCCTGTTCCAGTTTATGATCATGATTATCCACGTAAGCACACAGTCATTAAAGACAAAAAGATCAGGAGATAAACATCAAAGCATCATTCAGTGAGTTACATGTCAAGGATTGTCTCACAAACTCTCACATCACACAAGTGTTTAGGTGAAGTGTTTACTCTCAGATTCAATCAGTAAAAGCAGATACTACCATAAGCTTGAATGTCCACCAAATCTACACCACTTCGATTACATTTATGCACAAATCAAAAGGACTTTGTTCAGGGTTATAATTGAGTGAAATCAAACAGATGAGAAGAGATGAGAATTTCTAACTGAACAATTTATTTGATCAAAATGTTCAGTCAAATGATTAGTACATATTTGTACAAGATGATCAGTATATATACCCTTTTTTTTTATATATATATATACTGAGTAAGATATCTTTTCTTAAGAAATACTCACCTGCTTGAATTTGATTTAACAAACGAATATAACTGCTCTTAATACTTCAGTATTCAAGAAAAATGAGCAGTTAATTTGGCTCAAAGGGGTTTACTAAGGGTAGTGTTTTATGAACAGTGTTTATGATCAGTGTTCAAAGAGGTTTTGAACAGTGTTTAAAGAAAGATGGTTAATCCTAATGCCTTTATCATTTTTATGCACACATATATCATGTAGTCCCAAAATGGTTTAATGCAAGTTCTAGAGCAACATACTTACTGATGAACATCACACAACAATAAAATCTGATTGATATAAAATGTATCAATCATTTATTCAGCTCAAAATCTCACAGGGTTCAGACATGAACTGTTTCTCACCAAACTAAACAATGACATATCTCAAGTTTTAAAATTTTCACAAGTGCAAACAAAGAATCATCAAGAATCAAGTATGACTTGGAAACAGAGTGTCACTAATCAAAGTTTAGAGTTCATCAATTTCAGTGTTATTCATGAGAGGCAATGCATACAGTATTCATAGATTCAGAGTTTAGGATCAAATAAACTAAGAGATGCTCTAAATATGAAACAGTATCATGCTGTGTTAACTTACTGTGCAATTTCTGATTAGATTACAGTGACTCAGAAAGAATCTAGATTTTTCACTGAAAATCATGCTTCATACATTTTTCTTCATCGGTACTTTCATTCAGACAAAAAATCAACTCAGAATTCACAGAGTTTAACAAACGTATTAACAGTGTATGACCAACAATCATGCTGACAGAGTTTAATTAACAATATTCACATAGCACTTTAGCAATTTACAGAAATAGGAGCAACACATTTTATTAGAAAAGTTTGAGTCTAACCAACATGTTTAGTCAAAACCAGATACCATTCCTAGTTCATTGACTAGTCTTGTAAATGTTGCTTCACTTAGAGGCTTTGTGAAAACATCTGCAAGTTGTTGATCTGTAGGCACAAAGTGAAGCTCTATATTGCCTTCCTCTACATGCTCTCTGATAAAGTGATACCTTATGCTGATGTGCTTGGTCATTGAGTGTTGTACTGGATTACCTGTCATTGCAATAGCACTTTGATTATCACAGAAAATAGGTATTTTACTATACCTCAACCCATAATCCAGTAGTTGATTCTTCATCCATAAAATCTGTGCACAACAGCTACCAGCAGCAATATACTCTGCTTCAGCTGTAGATGTAGATATTGACTTCTGTTTCTTGCTGTACCAAGACACTAGTCTGTCACCAAGAAATTGACAACTTCCACTTGTGCTTTTTCTGTCAATCTTACAGCCAGCAAAATCTGCATCAGAGTAACCAAGTAGCTTAAAATCTGATTCTCTTGGGTACCACAGTCCTAAGGTTACAGTGCCCTTGAGATATTTGAAAATCCTCTTCACAGCTGTTAAATATGGTTCCCTTGGATCTGCCTGAAATCTTGCACACAGACAGGTGGCATACATGATATCAGGTCTACTAGCTGTTAAATAGAGTAGAGAACCAATCATCCCTCTGTAGCTTGTCATATCCACTGATGAACCTGTATCTTTGTCCAGTTTTGTTGCAGTTGCCATGGGAGTTGTTGCAGATGAACAGTCAAGCATGCCAAATTTCTTGAGTAGATTTCTGGTATATTTTGCTTGATTAATGAAAATTCCATCATCTGTTTGCTTCACCTGTAAGCCTAGAAAATAGCTTAACTCTCCCATCATACTCATTTGATATCTAGACTGCATGAGCTTGGCAAATTTCTTACAGAGTTTATCATTAGTAGATCCAAAAATGATATCATCTACATATATCTGAACTAAGAGCAGGTCACTACCAGATTGAAAGTAAAACAGAGTTTTGTCAATAGTACCTCTGTGAAACCCACTTTCTAGTAGAAATTTAGCAAGTGTTTCATACCATGCCCTAGGTGCCTGTTTAAGTCCATAGAGTGCCTTGTCTAACCTGTAGACATGATCTGGATATTTTGGATCTACAAAACCAGGTGGTTGTTCAACAAATACTTCTTCTTCAAGTTTTCCATTCAGAAAAGCACTTTTCACATCCATTTGAAAAACCTTGAATTTCTTGTGAGAAGCATAGGCAAGAAACATCCTTATTGCCTCCAATCTGGCAACTGGTGCAAAAGTCTCATCATAATCTATTCCTTCCTGCTGTGAATAGCCTTTAGCTACCAGTCTTGCTTTGTTCCTTGTGATCACACCATCACTGTCAGTTTTATTTCTGAAAACCCATTTAGTACCAACAATAGATCTGTTCTTTGGCCTTGGTACAAGGGTCCACACCTCATTTCTCTCAAATTCATTTAGCTCTTCTTGCATTGCTGTTATCCAGTCAGCATCTTTCAGAGCTTCTTCTACTTTCTTTGGCTCAGTTTGTGACAAGAATGCATGAAACAGACATTCGTTTGTTGTTGCACTTCTTGTCCTTACTCTTGCATCTGGATCACCAATAATTAAATCAGGTGTATGTGACTTAGTCCATTTTCTTGCAGATTGCTTCTGTCATCATGTGATCCTCCCCCTTGATCCATGCTCTCCTGATTTTCTTGGTGTCTCTCTTCATTTTCAGATGCTCCCCCTGAATGTGACTGCTCAGAATTTGAATGATCAGAGTTTGAATCAACAGTGTTTGATTCAGAGTTATCAATTGAGTCACTATCAGTGTTTGAATTATCACTTTGATGTGATTCTTCATGCTCCCCCTCAACTGGTTCTTCCCTTGTTTCTGATTGAAAAGTTTCTTCAGTGTTTACCAGTAGAGGTTCAGAATTGACCTCAACAGTGTTTGTCAGATCTGTATCATCCGAGTTTAATAAATCTTCATTTTCAAAGTGCAGTTGATCATGCTCATTAACATCTTCAAGTCCAGTTATTTTCTTGTCATCAAATGACACATGAATAGACTCCATGATCACTCTGGTTCTCAGATTATAAACTCTGAATGCCTTTGTTGACAGTGGATAGCCAACAAAAATTCCTTCATCTGCCTTTAGGTCAAATTTGGTCAACTGTTCAGGATGAGTCTTCAACACAAAGCACTTGCATCAAAAAATATGAAAATATTTTAGATTTGGCTTCTTCTTCTTCACCATTTCATATGGTGTTTTACCATGCTTGTTGATCAGTGTTGCATTTTGAGTAAAACAAGCAGTTTGAACTGCTTCTGCCCAGAAATATGTTGGCAACTTTGCTTCATCTAGCATGGTTCTGGCAGCTTCTATCAAAGTTCTGTTCTTCCTCTCCACTACACCATTTTGTTGTGGAGTGCCAGGTGCAGAAAACTCTTGTTTGATCCCTTTACTCTTGCAAAATTCTTCCATAGATGAATTCCTGAACTCAGTTCCATTGTCACTTCTGATTATCTTCACTTGATGCTCTGACCCTTTTTCCAGTTGGATTATATGATCTGTCAGTGTTAAAGCTGTTTCATCCTTCTTTGCAAGAAAATATACCCATGTGAATCTGGTATATTCATCAACAATGACTAATGCATATTTCTTCTTTCCAAGAGACATCACATTTACTGGACCAAAAAGATCAACATGTAGTAGATGATAAGGATCAGCAATTGAAGACTCAGATTTGCTTTTGAAAGAGGTTTTTCTCTGTTTGGCCTTTTGACAAGAATCACACAGGCCTTCTACATTCAACAATGACTTTGGTAGTCCTCTTGCAAGATCATTCTTTATGAGCTCATTGATGTTGTTCAGATTCAAATGAGAGAGTTTCTTGTGCCACTTCCAACTCTCTTCACTAGACATTCTTGTTGACAGACATACTGCTTTGCCATCAGTGTTTGTTGACAATTTTATTTCATAGATGTTGTTGTGTCTGTTTCCAACTAGAGCAACTTTCCCTGTAGATTTACTGATCACTTGGCAATATTCTGGCTGAAAATCTACATGATATCCTCTGTCACAGATTTGACTCACAGATAGCAAATCATGCTTGAGTCCTGGAACCAGAGCTACATTTGTGATGATGACATTTCCAAGATTAATATTGTCATATCCCAGTGTATGTCCTATGTTGCCATCTCCATAGGAAACTTCTGGGCCAGCCTTCTCCTCATACTCTGATAGCAGGGCTTTATTTCCAGTCATGTGTCCTGAACATCCACTGTCCACGACTAGGGTACTAACCCTGGTGCCCTGCAATCACAAACAATCACTGATTATTAGTTTTAAGGATCCAGACTTGCTTGGATCCTTTGACTTTCTTAATTCTGTTAGCTTTTGCAGCGGAATTCACATTAACAGAGTTTAAGCTAACTTTTTCAGAGTTTACATTTGCAGAGTTTACTTTAACCCATTTCAAATTTGGCTTGGGTTCATAGTAATTATTGTAAATAGCATGATAATCTCTGCAAGTGTAAATAGAATGCCATGTACTTCCACAGTGTTTACATAAAGTCTGTGGTCTAGTTCTCACATAATCATTTTTAACTGCAGTTTTAGAGGGCAAAGAATTAATGTTCTTATTCTTACTGCAGAAACTAGCAAGATGATTAGTACTACCACAGTTAAAGCATGTTTTCCTAGGAGCTAATGAAGCAAGCATTGGCTTTATTCCTGATGTTATGCCTACCTTACCATTTCTGTTTTTCTTAGGCATTCTCTGTTTGTTGACAGACTTTATCTCCTTAAGCTTATGCTTGAGTTGTTTATATGTCATTAAGCCAATGTTAGCCTCTTTAACAAAAGTTTTAGCATATGACTCTTTAACAGCCTTTTTCTGTGCTTCAGTCTTAGGTCCACCTGTTCCCATGACATTACCCTCAGATGAACAATGTGGTCTAACTTTTACCTGATTTTCAAATCTAAGTTCATCTCCTACAGAGTAACCTAGACCTACTGTATCTGACTGAAACACTTCTTGAGTGTCTTTACCAGAGTGTGTCCACGTTTTAATGATGTGTTTAGTATCCTCCAATTCTGATTCTAGTTGCTTATACTTACCTAGCAACTCCTGTTCAATAAACACTGCATCATCTCTCTCTTTTTGAATTTTATTCAAGTTCTCTAGCTGTTCTTCAACAAGTTTATTTCTCTCTTTAAGTTGAGAGCACTCAGTCTTTATTCTCTCATTTTCTAAAGTCTGATCTCTATAACTGATATGCAATGCTTTAAGATAAATTCTCAATTCAGTTATATTATCAGTATTATAAGCATAGGTAGTTGGGGGTACCTTGAGATCATCATTTTCAGTCTGAGTAGAAGCCATGAGAGCATAGTTGACTTCCTCATCTGAATCTGAAGTGTCTGCCCAGTCTCTGCCTTTGGTGTAGAGTGCCTTTTCAGTTTTACCCTTCTTGCACTCAGGAGCATAGTGACCCATCTCCTTACACTTGTAGCATTGAATCTCAGACTTATCTTTCTTACCAGATTTGAAGTCCTTTCCCTCAGATTTCTTGAAATTCTTCTTATCAAACTTTGAGTAGTCCTTGGAGAATCTCTTTCCCTTCTTGAAGTTCTTGTATCCCATCTTCTTGAAGGTCTTTACCATCAATGCAGCCATTTGCATCATCTCTTCATCATCTTCAGAATCAGATGATCCATCTGTGTTTGAGTCAACATCAGTGTCTGATGACTCATTCTCTGAATGTATGACTAAAGCTTTTCCTTTTGCCTTTCTCCTTGATGCTTCCTTCTTTGATGGTTTCTCCTCAACCTTAAGAGCAACAGACTTTGACTTTCTACTAGATCTTTTGTTTCTCTGCTCCAATTCCAATTCATGGGTTTTGAGCAGTCCATAAATTTCATCAATCTCTGTTTCACCAAGTTCATAATTATCTCTTATAGTGGTTGTTTTCACATCCCACTTTTCAGGTAGAGAGAGAAGAAACTTGAGATTTGAATCTTCTAAATCATACTCTTTGTTCACCAATGACAAATCATTGAGTAGTTTACAGAATCTGTCAAATGTTTCTGTCATGGTTTCATCAGATTTTGCCTCAAAATGCTCATACTCCTGAGTGAGTATGTTCCTTCTGTTCTTCTTAATTGCAGGTGTTCCTTGACATCTAACCTCAAGTGCATCCCATATTTCCTTTGCAGTTGTGCAGTTTATCACTTTATTAGACATAACATTGTCTAACGCACTGTGAAGTAAATGCCTTACCTTCGCATCCTTTGCAATAGATGAAAGATCCTCAGCAGTTAGATCTTTCTTCTCTTTTGGAATGACTTTTGATTCCTCACCAGCAGCAGCAGCAGATAACTTTGTAGGTTTGTGAGGACCTTCATAAATTCTGTCCAGATATTCTGGATCTGTAGCCTCCAGAAACATGGTCATCTTCACCTTCCAAATTGCATACTCTAATGGCCTCAGTATAGGAACCCTAATTGTTTCATACCTACTAACAGTAGTAGGGGCTTTCTCAGATGGTGGAGGTATCTCTGCCATTGATTACTATTGTTTTTGGATCTTTAACTGTAATAAAGTAACAGATTTCGCTCTGATACCACTTGTTAGGTCGAATACACAATATATAATCAATTACTGTATGAATAAGTAACAAGAACACACGTTTTAACTCTTAAAACTGTTTGGAATTAATAATTCCTCTCTCGGTGATGTAAAGTATCACAGAGAGCTGCTTAGGTTACAAGAATGATATTTGTTCACGATGGATACCCTTCTAGGGTTAACCTAACTGTATTTATAAGATATATAGTTACGTACAATCGTAAATTGATTCTCCTAAAATTAAGCTATACAATTGATATCAATTACGATTGCTACACGTCTTCTAAGTCAACTCAATCTCTTTGACAGCTATCCAATCTTCAAAGATATCGCTTCCATATTAATATTAAATTAATCTTCAAACTCTGTTGACTTGTAGACGCTCCCAGTAGACAGACTTTAGCAAACTCTGTTCTCTCCACGCTAACAGTGTTTGCGCTTCCATGTATTCAGCTATCAGTGTTTACGCTTTCCTCTGTCAGCGTTTGCGCTTCCAGCAATCAGCGTATACTCAAACTCTGTTACAACTGCTTTCAATAACAAGTTAAACTCTCTTTACCTGTAACACTTAAACACTGACATTAAATCACATCAATTATATCTAACAATATCGACCCCAATGAAAGGCACAAAAACCATACTATATCTGGAATGGAAAAAAAATAACATAGTCAGTGATATATGTGAATGACTGAACGATGATTGAATGTAAAAGTAATATAAAAAACTTACTTATTTGTACGATATGTTGCATCGAAAGACACGACATTTCCAAAAATATCATAATTCCTGCGGCCTCGAACATCACACCAGAATAAACAAGTCAGGTGGCCATTTGAATCAGTCTGATATTCATAAAAGAAGCCTCCATCTGATGTGTCACGTTTATTTTCAAATTTTTAAAGCAACATGTCAGCATCATGCTGACCAATGTATAGCTTAATATCCCTCATCCAATTTTGGAAATCCACGGCAGTTGCACCAACAGAAGAGTAAGAACCAGAAATGGACTTGCAGAGGTTGTGAGCTCTATACGGGCCTAAGTTTGATTTTGCAGAATCTAAAACAAATCGACGCTCAAAAGAAGTCATGCATCGATTTGACCGAAGAAATTCTTTGTCAGATGCACATGATAACGGGTGGTTATGACCCTCAATAAAAGAGGAAACTGCATAGCAATTCAATCCCATATACTTCAAAATTATCTTTGCATTGCATTCACATTTCTTAGTGACAGTCCTCCTACATTTCACATCAATAGTACTGGACGAATGAGAAGAATCTGATTTAGCAGCCAGATTTTTTGACATAGAAGTTTCGTGGTGCCCTGCTTTTGAACAAACTATATATTTTGTGACAACAATGCCTTGTCTGACTTTTTGTGTTGACTTCCGAACCTCAAATCCACCCTGCCTTCCATACTCAGTGTAGAACCGAAAACAAGATTCAATATCAGTAAATTAAAGGCCAGGGTATGGTCTAACTTTGTCATCAAACACTTTGGGAATCCACAACTTACTGCTTTTACTAAAAGAATCATCAAAGCCTTCTAACAAATTTTCGACCATATCATTACCAATGGAATCAGATGCAAGCTCAACAGTATCACTATTTTCAGTAAACGGAACATTGACTGAAAAAAAAACAAAAAAAAAACCATTAAAATATGTTAGTCAGGATCAGGAACATATGTTTGAAAACCTTAAATCAAAATTATGATAATGTAAAAGAACCAAGTAAAAGACTGACTGACAATTGGCAGAGATGCAATTAGTGTACATCAGGTTTCAACTTGCTTAAAATATAGATGATTATATTTGTCTATAAACCCCGTACGAATGATTACAAAACTAGACATTACGACACTAACAAAAAAAATTAATTTCGTAGCAGATACGAATTACCACAAAAAAATTGGATACTAATTCATTGAGATGCCTTTAGGTTAAATATATATCGTAGCAGATACGAATTACCACGACTACTCAAATTTGGTCAACTGTATGTCGTACAATAACAAAACCAAATATAATTGTAAAACTACATAGTTTGAAATCACAAAATCTGACTACGCAACAATTTTGATGTTACTGGAGAACCAAGACAAAGAGTGACATAATGAAGTAATTGTTGAATGTAGAATCAAAGTAATTGTTGGTTATAGAATCAAAATTTTCATCATAAGCACTGAAAATCATAAAGCTTGTAAAATACAATGGAATACTAAATCCTATAAAATCGTAAATTTATTTGTGATTCTACTATAGAATACTATAAAAATCGAAAGATATGTATAAAACAATTATTGTTAATCATTCAATCCAGCTAAAACAGGAAGCATATAGGCACAAATATGAATTTTTATCATAAACAGTCAAATGAAACTAATATGAACAGTACTAACTGATTATTGAAGAAACTTGCCGGATTTTTAGATTTGATAACAGAATCATAAACTGTAGAATAAACTTCAGAAGAATAACTAAATATGTAACAAACATAATTTTTGATTCTATTACAGAATCAAAATATAAACTATCAATTTTTTTGTACGAAACTGAAGGATAAAGGTTCGAGTATGATGAGTAGTCAATGTACAATACAAGTATAGTTTTTAGATTGTGATTTGATTCTACTACAGAATCGAAGCATATATTATAAAATTATGTGTACAAGGTTAAAGATTAAAACCTGATGAAAGATCAATAGCAAAAGTAGAATCAAAGCTTTGAGCTTGATTTGATGAAGACGCCATAATTTCCATCGGAAAGAGATCGTACGCAAATTAAATTGATAAAAAACGATATAAAATGGACTGTAATAGAAGAGTGCGACAGAGATACAGGAGAGATATCGTGGGAGAGATTGCCGGTGGAATTTGATCGGAGAGATCTTCGGAGAGATTGAAGGAGACAAGCTAACCAGTGTATAACAAACACTTACAACGGTAATGACAGTAAAATTTTATTTTGATAATTAATTAGTATCAGATTATGAGAGCCGTTGGATTATACATTAATCCAAAGGTTGAGATTAAAGGAGAGGATTCTCCATGGTTCTCCATATAAAATGGTTCTCTATGGAATAATTGCCTATATATATATATATACCATTGTTCCATGGAGAACCATCTTACGTGGAGAACCGTGGAGAACCACTTAAAATACATTATAATTGCTTTATATATAAGGGCCCCGCAGGGGCATCTTCACAAAAAAGTCTTATAATTCTATACTCTATCTATTTATAAAAAAAAATTACAAAAAATTTTTTTTTAAAAAAATTTTCAAAAAATGATGACGTGGCAACATTTTTTAAAATTTTTTTAAAAGTTTTTTTAAAATTTTTTTTTTGATGAATGGATAGATGGTAGAATTATAAGACTTTTATGTGAAGGGGCCCCGCCAGGGACCTTATATAAAGGACTATTTTAATGCATTTTAAGTGGTTCTCCACGGTTCTCCACGTAAGATGGTTCTCCCTAGAGTGGGACTATATATATATATATATATATACATATATAATCATATATTCATTTTTGTTTGTTTAAGTTTGAATTTGAACATTTTTCTTTTATAAATGTAATATTTAAATGTCATAATTTATAACATGTCGTAAATTAAAAATCCGACCCAATTGACGATCTTTTAATATTTCGATTTTAGTAATATAATTTAGACATATGTATTCACATATTAATTTCAAATAATTGTTAAGTAATGAATTAGCTGTAATTAGATATATTAATTGTATAAATTCATTAATCTTCACAAAAAAGATAAGGGGTGGACAAAGAATATACCTTCAAAGATAAGTATTTTTTAGAATAGTTACGTTGTACGAAAACATCACCAAACATCATCGATCTTCAGAGTTCTCAAATTAGATGGTAACCTGGGCTAATATCTTATTGGTACATACAATCTAATTCATACGATAATTTTCCCAACAATTTCTTTTTTCTTTCCCTTGACATTGCTACTGGGAAACTTTTTTTTTTGCTTAAGCTACAGGGGCACACTTGATGTTTTCTTCATACACACCGTGACACAATTATTACACCATGGAGCTTAATTCTCTAGTAGTTAATTATCAGCTTACAGGCCCCTTGACCCAGGAATATCTATCCACTGCAATTGAAGTTCTAGTTCACCTTGCTCAACATTTCCAAGTCTAAGAATCATGTTCTGTACAACCTTGTCATCATCCCACGTTATGTTGCTCTCTTCCGCTAACCAATTCTCTCTGTTTGGTTTCACTTTCGTGATAATGGTTCCGTTAGGGAGGCTTTCTAACCGCATCTTGACAGCTTCTAGAAACGGGTTAATATCAATTTGTGCATCACCCATTTTGTCGTCAAGGGAGAATGTATCCTTGTCATACACTCGCTAACAAATGGTTTTAGAAGCAAAATGATTTAATTAGCTTTACTCATGAAAATATGCTCGGAAAAAAGTACATGTCAAAAATGAAGAATCAATAGACGTACCAGCTTAACTGGGAGACTTGGATCTGTAACAGTTAGGGTAAGATCTTCATTCCACTCAGGATTGATACTCTTAGAAATGACACTTGTCTTCAGCTTCTGCTTCAACATTGACCAATCAATACTTGTATTAATACACACCGTGCACATACACATAATACATTGGTATCATATATGCGCCTAACAAACATTTGATTTTTTCAATGAACATGATGATTCTAGCTATTAACTCTTTACATTTCCCAAAAACCAGAGTTACAATATCTACACTGTAGTTTTGTAAACGCTTGTTTGCAACTCACAACGTATAGGTATAAGGCCATCTCGAGTAGTTGTGATCCAAAAATTCAAATTTGGATCATCAATTGATCCAAATTTTGATTCAAATTTTTGACCAACTCCGTGATCCAAATTTTGATCCAAATTACTATTTACATATTATATTACATAAATATTATATCAAATTATTTAATCTTAAATTTAATATTTAATCGTTATTAACTATTTATATTATATTTAATAAGTTAAATAGACTAAAGATAGAAATTTTTTAATATACGTAAATAATATTAAAATTGTGTTCTTAGTTAACGAAAAACGCATTCATTTTATTAATTATGTACTACTATTAATAAAATAATTATAAAATCATAAATTAATTTTGAATCTATTAAACTAAAAATATATAAATAACAAAATCATTCTTTTAATATTAAATCAACTGATCCAAATTTGGATTAGGATCACCACTTGGATCATTGCGAATTTGGGGTAATCTACCCCAAATCTAGATCTTTGGATCACTGCTGGGTTTGCCCTAATTCCCTCATCTTAAGTGGAAGATCTTCCTCCCGGCTCTCCCCAGGTACCATGCAACATAGTCCCCCTTGCCCTTGTGATCTTCTATAATTTCTCATTTGGTGTTTTTTCCCCCCATGTTTATAGTTGGCATACCACCCCTTTCGTCCTTTCACAACTAACCAATTCTATCTTTTTCCCGAAATTCATCAGTTCCAGGTTTAAGTGTCTGTTCATCCATCTTCATTCCAAAGTCCAACATCGAGTCACTGTACTGCTATAGTTTATGGTCATTAGTTCTTAACTAACCCCCCGGTTTTTAGTACTTATATATTATGCCTGCCTTCATGAAGGCTTGCGGTTCATTACACCAAAGTCTTTCAGTAGAGGGATAATGCAACACAACAAAGATACTGAGGGCGTAGATGGAATATGCCCATGCCCATGCCCATCCTAGTGTCAATGTCACGATAAAGTCAAACTAATAATTTGGACAATTTGAGTCTAATATAATGCTACCTTGCAGCAGGTCAAATCAGACATAGAAACTAAATACATGATTCATGATTCACTATGTTACAACTGAAATTGTTTGACCCAGACCTGAGCAACAGAAAGTTAACGTAAACCACCAAAGAATTCTATAAGTTGAGAAAGCAGGAAAAAGTAAGTCCAGAACTTGAAGCTTGAAATCAAATAAGAAGGAAAAAAACAGAGCTACATGCAGACACGGCGTTTCTGTGTAAATTTTGTAAGAGACCATAAACTACATACACAGCAATAGTACGTAAATACCACCCAAACTTCATAAGCTAGTTGATAATTCACAAAAAAATAATAAAATCTGACAGATCACACTTGAACGGAAGAATTGACAATCTTAAGAACAGATGTGTTTTAAAAAATACAAAAATTGAGCAAATCGAAAGATCGAAGCCATACACACATAAGGATAAAGTGAAATTTCGAGAAGAAGTTGGAGTTAAAAATGTTACCTGTTTGCCCATTTTAACAATAACATAAGGATCACTGCTGAGGGTATCTCTTACAGCAAGATTTATACCTCTTTTTATGTGAATTCTAAGTAGACCCAAAAAGTTCTCCATCTTATAAATCTGAAAATATACTACGGTATGTATCAACTTAAATGTTGGTCCGATGATAAATCTTTTTGTGTGTGAGTGTGTGTGTTGTGTTAACAAAGTTGCAGGGGAAAGCTAGCTTAATAATGAAGCTGAAAGTGGACCAAGACTTTGAAGAGAGACTTTGAATAGTTGAGGTTGATTTTGTGGTTTGATGGTGGTTGGTGCTTTCGCATGTACAGAGAAAGAGCAATGACCATTCTTTGAATTTGTTTTAAAGTCAATAAGCCTACGTGAGCCGCTGCAATTGACCACAATTAAATTGGGGAAAATATTAGAGATGCAAAATTAAGTAAAAAAAATTTAGGGATATTTATAGAAATACATAAAATTTTAAGAATTCTATCCAATTTTACTACCACCCAACTATCATTTCACTTCTATAAAATCATTTTTTCAAAAATACTACCTCATTTTAATTTTAAGTTTTCAATATTCCAAAAATACTACCTTTCTTAATATAACCTCATATGTAACCTTATATGCAACCATATATATATATATATAATGTATATATTAGATTCCAAAAAAGTGGTAAAAAATGCTTAAAAAATGGATATTTTCGAAAACTGGAAAAATTGGAAATTGTAAGTTGCGACTTCCAGTTTTCAGTTGCAACCTTTGCAACCTCATTTGCAACCTTTGCAACCTCATTTGTAACTTTAGGGCGGCGCCAACCGTGTGCCTTTGCGACCTCATTAGCAACATTTGCAACATCATTTGTAACCTAGGGCGGCGCCAGCCGTGTGCCTTTCAACTAAGGTTGCAAAGGTTGCAACGGAGGTTGCAAAGGTTGCAAAAGAGGTTGCACAGGAGGTTGCAAAGGCACACGGCTGGCGCCGCCCTGAAGTTACAGATGAGGTTGCAAAGGAGGTTGCAAAGGCACACGGCTGGCGCCGCCCTGAAATTACAAATGAGGTTGCAAAGATAGCAAAAGAGGTTGCAAAGGAGGTTTCAAAGGCACACGGCTGGCGCCGCCCTGAAGTTACAAATGAGGTTGCAAAGGAGGTTGCAACTGAAAAGTGGAACAGTTGTAACTTACAGTTTCCATTTTTTTCCAGTTTTCTAAAATATGCAGTTTTCAGTATTTTTGACCACTTTTTTGGAATCTAATATATATGTATATACATATATATATGAGTAAGGATCTAGGGAAAACCTCGTTTAATGGAAAACTTAGAAAACTAAATCGAAATATAGCATATATGGTATGCAAACTAATCGTTGGGAGATGCAGTTTTCAGTATTTTTGACCACTTTTTTGGAATCTAATATATATGTATATACATATATATATGAGTAAGGATCTAGGGAAAACCTCGTTTAATGGAAAACTTAGAAAACTAAATCGAAATATAGCATATATGGTATGCAAACTAATCGTTGGGAGATGAAGAAAAATGTGGTGAAATTAGATTTAAAAAAAATATCACCGATTGACGGGAAAAATCAAATTAAAAATGGAGGGGATTAGGTGTGATTCTGTGTGTGAGGGTGTATTTGATTAGTGTGTAGGTGCCCCTGGCGGGGCCATTGATCTTAATACATCTAATGGCTAGGATTAGTACCTTAGTTTTCTTCAAAAAATAAGTTCTATTTTGAACACTTGCCTATATATATATATATTAGATTCCAAAAAAGTGGTCGAAAATGACATCTGAAACCCGGAACTTGCAATCAGAAATTTGTAGCATCGAAGTTGCAGATGAGGTTGCAACAGTTGCAATTGAGAAAGGTAGTATTTTTGGAATTTTGAAAACAAAGTCGGTATTTTTAGAATTTTAAAAAGGTTGGTAGTATATATTTAAAAATCCAATAGTTGACCTGGGTAGTTTTGATTTATATAATAATACTAGCCTATAACCCGTGCTATGCACGGCTGCTTGTAAATTTTTTAATTATATTTTATTATTAAAATTTTAAGTTGTATATATTTTTTATTATTAAAATATTACTTTAAGATGATACTCGTATAAATGTTTAATAATAATATGTTGTTCATGGGATTTGAACCTTGAACCTATAGAAATATTTTATAATAGAAAGAATATTTTTTTAGCATTACATGGTTCTCATTAATCTGTCTCAAAAACCAATAGTTGTTATTGAGTGTACCATAAAAAGTACTAAACTACCAACCAAATATATTCTATTTCGCTTATAATACTATAATATAGATAGATAGTATAGAAGTATAGATAGATAAATATATTATAAGCGAAATTCAAATATTATAAATATATAATTTCGCTTAATGTATTATAAATATTATAAATATATATTATTTCACTTAACGGCGTGAGCATCAAAGTGATACAGGAGCTTCGATTAGGACTTTTGAAGTGTTAAAAATGGACGCCGGAAACGTGATGTGGATGTTTTTGTACTGTTTGTGTTCAATGTGTTTTGAGTGTTCTGTTTACTTAAGATTTTTGAAGTGTTTAATTAGAGGCGTATGTTTTTTTTAATAATTAATAATAAAGATTTAATGTATTTAAAGAGAGTGCCTACCGTGTGTTTTTTTTTTAAATTTTATTAATAATAGAGATTTAACCAAACCAAAGAGTGACCAAAAAAAGAGTACCAAAAAAGTGTGACCAAAAAAAGAGTAGTAAACCAAATATAACATGTTTTGCTTATAATAGTATAGTATAGATGTGCTTCATTCTAATTGATTATCATTCAATTAATATAATAGAATAATAGATTCCTTAAATTGCGAGCAAAAAATCGAATAGACATTTAAGACCAATTAGATTATTTTTTATTGCTAGTTTTCATAAATAAATTCTAATGTATTTAGCTTGTTTTTATTTCTTTACACTAAAGTAGAAGAGATTTCGTGGATGGCCTTAAGCAGACGCTCTTTTTTCACTACCCTTGGATTAAACCTGGCAAATCGAATAATCGGATGAGTTTTGGATTGGATAAATTTTCGGTTTTGATATATTTGAATACAATTCGTATCGGATCTAATTTGGTTCGGGTCTAGAACAGTTTTACAAAAATTTAATTGGTATCGGTTCGGTTCGGGTCTAGTTTCGGATCAGGTCGATTTCAGATTAAAATCAAATAAATTTCGGATAAAGATCAGATAAAATTCGGTTCGGATCTTTTCGGATTGGATTTTATCGGATAAAAAAAAATTTAGTTTCAGTTATGTTGTATCAATTTTGAATAATCATTGAAACTAAATGAATGTCATTATTAAGTTTGTAGAAGTATAGTTATAATGCGAAAATAAATACTCAATTGAGTAATACTCCCTCCGTCCTACTGGGATCTTTACGTTCCTGGTGGGCACGGAGGACAAAACAAGTGGGTATAAAGTGGGTGTAATATTGTTAAAATAAATGAAGTTGTGGATATAATAGTGATTTTATTGTTAAAATAAGTGAAGTAGTGGGTGTAATAGTGATTTTATTGTTAAAATAAGTGAAGTAGTGGGTGTAAATGTGTAATAGTGTAAAGTATTGTTAAAATAAGTGAAGTAGTGGGTGTAATAGTGTTAAAACTTACTATTTTGGGAATGTAAAGAAATGAATGGGACGGCCCAAAATAGTAAGTGTAAAGAATCCATTGGGACGGAGGGAGTATAAAATTTGATTGTTTTTTGAGTATTTAATGTTATTTTTCTAGTCTCTACTTGGACGATTAATATTAAATAATATTTTTGCATTATAATTTTAGGAAAATAATATTTACTATATTATACATTATCCATTTATTTTTAAAATATGGGTTTTAATTACCTTTATTTTCACTTCTCACAATTTTAAAAGTTAATTTCGGGTTTTTAAATTTTGTCATCATGGAATACATACTATACCATATATAATTTAATTATACATACATGTAATATTGCTCGATGATTCCATCAAAATTCGAAAAATATTTAATACTATTTTTTTTATAATTTATTGATTTACATATCCTAATTCAACTTTCAAGCATATTCAATTATACGTGACAAATTTTTAATCTAAATATTTATTTTGTCTTTTAAAGATTTTTTAAGTGATTAAGTTTTTTTTAGGTGGCTGAAAATGAATATATTATTATAATTAATAACTCTCATTTATTCATTTATATTAATAAATGGATTTTATTTCTTAATCATTTAAAAAAAGGTTTTTCAATTAGTTGAGAAATAAATTTTTAGAATGATTTTTTAATTTTTATTTAATAAAAAATGTTCAAAAATTATTTTTTAGGTTTTTATTTTGTTTAACAAGAATCTTGACGGGATAGGTTGATACACATATTAGGAATGAGTATTTTTTTAAAACAGTTATTTAATAATGAGCAATAGTTATTAGTTATTTATTAGTTATTACCTTATTTTATTTAAAAGAATATATAATTAATTACAATTCACAAACATATTAATTACTAAACATGTGTATCCAGGAGATACGAAGGTTCAACCTCTGTAGACATACAATATATTTAATACCTATTTTCCAGAATAAATAATATCATTCATTTTTTTTTCTAAATTCAAATATTTACTATACATGAATATTTCGAAACATATCATTTATGAGTCAGAGAGAGAAATAAAATATAATCTTAATAATATTATTTCATCACATAATTTTTGGTATATGTGTTTTTAGTTTTCAATTTAGAACAGATACAGTACTTTGAGTCATATTCTCTTCGGACAATATTTTTTTCGAATTAGATCGGTTTCGGATCATCGGATCAAGTATTTCAGATTCTTATCGGTTTGATATTCGGTTCGACTAATTTTTGGATCGGATGAGATCAGTTTTCGGACAATAATCGGATTTGACTATATCGGATCGGATTGTTTCGAATTTGGTTAAATTTTAGTTAATCTAATTCGGATATAAAATCTGATCTGGGTTCAATGAATTTCGGATAGGTTATTCGAATTTATACCCAATTTGCTAGGTTTAGTTGGACATGTAAAAAAATGTATGGGCTTTTTCGTACTGGGCTTTAGTAAAATCGTCAAATGGGCAACATTGGAGTACAAAATTCAGTCTATCATATCTAGTGATTTTTTGTTCCACGTGGCAGTCGAAGTGTGTAAGACCTTAACAGTAACTGCTTGGAAAACAGAACATTGTTCTAAGCCACTCAACAGCACCACTCTGCAAGAACCATCTGCTCTGTAGTAGTAAGTACTTGCAATATATTATGCATCTATATGTATATATGTGTGTGTGTCTTTTAGTCCTATCTGTTTAGATGTGTACAATAGGTTTTGTTTAGTACATTGTTTGTAGATTTATTTAGAGATGTTTATGTTTGTTGTTTGGTTAATTGTCTGTTTGAGCAATTAAATTCTACAGAAAAGTTTTAAATTTACAGAGAAATCTTGTAAAGATAATATTACTCTGGTATGGGCATAGTTCACTGAATTTAGTTAAAATTGCTGTCTTTTTACAGGTTCCCAAATTCTTTTAGGAAGTTAAAATCCCAACAAAGTTCAGGTGAATGTAACCTTCAAAAGTCTTATTAAATGCTTTCGAGTCTGTTATTGTTTCGGCTTCAAAACTCCGTGGCAGAATCAGGTTGGAGTTGCCAGACTGGGCATAGTTTTGTTATAGTGAACTTTGAAGAAAATAATAGTTAATCATTCAGTAGAATGCCTTAGGATGAGTTTTATGTAAAATGAAACATGTATGTAGCCCAAGTTTTATGTGAAGTTCTGTGATGCATTGTACTATTCTTGAAGTCGGGGGGAGGCGGTTGCCTCTTCCCGCCAATGTACACCACTGTGGCACTATTAATACCTTATACCTCCCGTGAAGCTCTTTTTTCTATTTTAGATTAAAAGAGAACACGTGAGTACTATATACAGTATGCATCTGAGTATGATTGCAGCATCAACCTTGTGAAGAACTGTTTTCGCTCAAGCGTTCTGTTTCACAGCTGTTGTTTCTTAGATTTTAAATCGATTTCTTTTTGCATCAGTTAATAGGTTTTTGGTTTTTTAATGTTTCCTACATGCTATATAGGTACTCTGGAACTTTTCTGTTAAAATATACGTCAGTTCTTTTTACATCTAGAGTCTGACTTAGAAATATTCTTTGTTTGGCAGTAGAATATTATGGATTGTCATACAGTTGCTCCGGAAAAAATAATATTCTTGTCAAGGTAATTCTTAACTTTAGGAGTGCAAAAATTGAAAGAATCATGCGAGGTATGGTGTGTATGTTTCCTGAATTCTTGAATGGATTGTGTTTTTAATGTCTGTACTCTATTCAGTATCTCAAAGAAGCACAATTGCAGTTCAAAATTGGGTGGTTCAAATTTTGTTCATTTTTGTTTAGGACACTCATACCCTGTTACTATTTTAATGTCTCCAGCAGTTCCATTTCTTTACAACTAAAAATTACATTAATTTTGTCTTCAAAGTTTGTGTGGACAAGCTGTTGAATTATAATTTGAAATTTTGAATGTTTCCTTCAGTGCTTGGGGTTTTTCATGCATATTATGAGTTCAGTTGACTAGTGTACATTATACTTAGTTGTAAGCTTCTCTACGATTGTAGAGATTACGAATCTTTAAGCAAAAAGAGAGAGGATTTATCTGGAGCTATAGGATTGTGTTGGGTAACAAACAAAAAGCTGTAGTTGAATTTCTACTATTGGCTCTGTAGTCACGGTAAAAAATAATTCATTTATCAAAAACTATTCTAATTCTATACATATCCTCGGAGTCGGAGGCAATGTGATCTTAATTGCCAGTAGGAAATATAGGATATCAACTTTATGCCATTGCCAGCAATATGGTTTTTTATTATTTTTTATTTCACTTTGTACAGTCATTGTTCGAAAAAACAGATGCCATGGGTTTTATGGCCATTGCGAAAGCTGAAGATGGGACACCTCAATAGACTAAAATATATGTCGTACAAATATCAGTATTCCAATGGAAGACAGTCTATTCACCATACCTCTTGGCAAACATGTTGCACACATGTTATTCTGGAGGAGGAATATTCATCTCCACGAGCTGCAAATAATTCAAATCCAATGCATATTGAGGAGTTTGAGATGGAAGATGTTCTTTCACAGCCATTAAGAAGTGCTGAGGTGAGTACAATGTGAGCCTTCTTTAAAAGTTTCATGTAAGAAATGAAACTGATTATGTTCTTTCTGCCAAACCTTAAGTCCAGTGCTATATCTTACATTTGTGTGATATTATCTGTCTCCCGCCTTCAAGATAATAAAGGTATGAAGTGCAGAAATTATTAGTCTGCTTAGGCATAAGTGATAAGACACAAGGCAAGGAACATGACTGAAATTGATGCCCACATTTAAAATACGCATACATATACACATGTGATATATATATATATATATATTTTCTATATTAATGCCCCGCTTGGTTGGAAAGAATAGATTAAAAAATATGTTAAAAAAAATTTAAGGTGAAAGAGAAGGATGAAAGAGAGGAGAGTAAAGAAAATGATGTGCAAAGTCCCTCTTACAAGGTTTGTGAAGAACGTGGGTATTTGGATTGGTGGGATTGACCTCTAGTTTAAATGTGCATGGATTGAATAGATGATGGAATGAAAACTATATCTAAATTCCTACCAATTAGTACGAAATCACGAATTTCATAATTTCATTGTGTTCTCATATCATTTTATTCCTTTCAACCCATCGGAGAATATAGGAAGTTTAAGAAGTAGAGTTAAAATTAGATACAGTACTTGACAACTGGTAATGTACGAAACAAGCTATTGTAATGACTTTAGGGGCTTGCCACTTTCCATTCACGCATTGCCTCGCATACCTCTGCTTGGCTAGGCGTGCATCAAGCCATCAATTTTCTTGTGTCTCAAGCCAAAGAACATTAAAGGGGCTTGCTCTATGCAAATCAGCAAATGTGACCTTAAACTGATATGCCATGAAGTCATGAACCCTTGTATTTAGGTGTAGTTTTATACCAGTTGATTTTTTTTTGATGTTTCATGTAAGCAATAATTAATCTGTAAATTATTCAGTTTGTGTAGCTAATATTGTCCTATTGCATGTCACATAAGGAATGCTAATTGATATGGCAAGCCATTGAAATGTTGTGCTATAGTCGGCATCCTTTATACCCCTATATGTGCCATGCCTATAACTGAAATAAAGTACAGCTGACATCGATGCTTATGTGTCACGCTTGCATTAAATTTTTTACATCACTAATGCTCATGTGTATTTTCGTAAGTGGTTAAATTGCCGACATCATCAATACTTATATGTCATTTTCTTATTTAATCGATGATGTCATCTTCCACTTGCTTATTCAATTTTCTCTCCTTAATTATATCCCCACCACTCTAAAGACTTCTCAACTGCTGAAAAAAGGAAAGTTTATAGATTTTAGTTTACTAATGAGAAAAATTAAAAATTTAAAAAATAAAATTTCCAAGTTTATCCCATTAAGGATCCCGGGCCGGAAATGTGGAATATATCAAAGTACAAACTTCCTAGTCTAAACCTCATGAATAAACAGTCCTGATTCCGGAATCGACCCTGCCAGTTAATACTTTGATTAATTATGTACACGAAATACTACCATTGCAAATATAAATAAATCTCAAGTATAGGTATAAAAGAAATATTTAACCATTACTTTTGTTCCGAATCATTGATGATCTTGCTTCATTCTCTAGTTACCGTAGAAGAAGTTGTTCTTTGTTTTCTTTAAGGCCTTCATCTGGCTAAAGGATGGTTGCATTTGTTTGTTAGTATTTTGAGCTAATAATTCCAGTTCCTAGCAGTTAAGATCATTGATGGCTGATTCTGAGAGGACAAAGCTTATGAATAAACTAAGTGAAGCCAATAGACAGAATCGTTTTCTCAAGCGACAGGTTTGCAATACTAACTACTTTCCTTGATATTTAAAGAGATTTCTGTGTGTTCTTGATAATTTTGCAATTTTGAAACCACAAAAAAGTTCTGTTCAATCAATCTCCTCATTGTCCTCCAACCCCAAACCCTCACATTTATTTCCCAAAAATGACTTGGTCAATATTATCAGGTAAATATGTTTAGTTCTTTATATTTGCTTCAAATTTTGAAAAAACAAAAAGAACATATTTCTACATGCTGTGTAAGTCAAAGAAGAGGTAGATACAGCCTCAAATGAAAATGTACCACATCATGCTACTAAGATATATGTTATATGCAACCATCCTGGATTTCAATCCCTCGGTTTGTAACCTAGCAGATACCCCTCCCTTCGTGGAAATAAGAGGGTGAGAGTTAGAACCCCAGTGGAGGTAGGGTGTGTATATATTTCTGTAACTGACCATTACCAAAAAAAAAAAGATACCATAAAGTACAGAGATTATAGCATCTAAACATATATTCTTACTGGCATGGTTCCAGGCTTTTTGTTGTTAAGGTGCAATCTGTCCATCATAGAATCTTGATATGTTTATCTGCAAGTAACTGGCTTAGAAATATGGTCACTCATTGCTAGTATCTTCTTTCTTCCAAATATTGTATGCAGTCGCTTAGAAGAAAATCTGGGTATGCACGAGGTTTTCACAATTTATTTAAGTAATTCTTTTTAAATGATTGCAGAAGTACCCAAAGATCGGGTTCTATGTAAGTTAATATTTATGGCAGTTAATACATACTAAAGGAAAAAAGAATGAAAGAACATGAAAAATGAATGCTAAAAACCTATTAGTTAGCAAATATGGTTCCTAATCCTGTTTCACGTATAAAAAATTCAGGGCAGGTACTAAAGTCTCATCTTGTTACTTGCAGTTGCAAGAAAAGGACAGTGAATTGGTTAACTTCAAAAGTGATCTTGCTGCATTGAATTACGAAATTGAGGTTTTTTTCTATCTGTTATTTATTCTATTATTAGATTTTTGTTATTTTAAATACCTTGACATACATGTAACCTTTATGACCAATGTGCCTGCACAAATTGTCCTATCCCAACCAAGTTTTTCTGAGTCCAGATGATTTTAGTAATCACCTTGGAATCTTCAAAATGTGAAAATATTGTGCTACATCTGACTACTACTTATGGACAATAAACAAGCAACAATTGAAGAACAAACGAGCTGATACTTTAATTAAAACAAAGTGTTTGATACACCCTCACAATTTGAGAGGTGAGGTGCTCTCCCAGTACTACTAGAAAACCCTTAGAAACATCTAATAGCCCCAAATGAACCCAGCTCCCGTTCTTTTATCTCAACACTTATCCCAGTTGTGTAATGACTAGTGTGCCCTTGGACATGTACTGATATTCCCCATTTACCCTTTTGCTCTGTTTTCGTGTTTCTCTCTACTATATGTGAGTAAAGTTGCTGGTCCTGAGTCTACTTTAGCATTACCCCTGGCCTGAAGTCTCACCTTGTCCTCAAGGTGAAATTTTGGAAAAAATTGGACAATATTCTCGAATTGCTCCCAAGTTGCTTCAGCAACTGACATGCCTTCCCATTTAATTAAAACCTCCAATTCACTTGATTGCCCTGTTACTGCATTGCGAATTCCCAGAACTTGCTCCGGCTGACTTTCAAGAACCATGGAGTCAGACAAGCTTGGGGGCATGGTTATTGAGTCGACGACTAGTCGCCCAGTCGCTATTTTGTAAAAAGTCGACAAGCGACTTATTAATTTGGCATCCATGGGTTTTACCCGACCCGACCCGGTACGTGACCCGACCCGAACCTTCAAATATAGGGTTTTTAAGACAATACTTACGTGACTTTAGTCTCCAAAATAAGAAAGAGGGCTTTGTGCGGCTACAACGGTGGTTTAACACAACAGATCGGTCTCCAATTCGTCTCCAATTAACAAATCGGTCGTCTCCGGTGACAAATTCCGGCAACACAAACAGCGACTCGACTCCGGTAAGCATCTCTTTTGTTCTTCTTCACCTCTTCTTCTGTTCTTCTCTCTTCTTCTCTACTTTCTTCTTCTGTTGTTCTTCTCTTCTTCCCTACTTTCTTCTTTTCTTGTCCTCGACGTATGTATATACACACATATGCGAGAAAAGGACCCAAATATCACAGTTGTAGACTAATTGGTCCAAAATGTCACAATTCAAAAAGTTGGCCTCAAATATCACACTATAACTATATATCGTTTAGCGTTATGATTTTTGACTAAAACACTACGTTATTCAGCGTTGCACTTTTTTTTGTCAAAAGGCGTATTACAGGACACCCTGGCCTGCCCGGGTTATTTTCCGGGAACCTGCCGACCAGCCCCATGGCCAACACAGGTATGTAAATCTGCTAGCCGAGCGACAAGACCCAGTGGCCGGGGCTCTTAAGCGATACGTTCAGTATTCCCACGGTTACCTTTGTCAAACCTTCCACTGTCTCACCAACTCAGTTTTGCACAGGGGGCGGGTGAGGTTCGAACCCGTGACCCTTTGGATCAACGCAAGGCCCCGTTTCCACTGGGGCAGCTCTCACACTCAACACTTTTTTTTTTCTTTTTTTATTTATTCTATCACTTTCCCACGATAGATGAACCCAAAACTGACCCCAATGATTTCATTCAAAATGTAAATGAGGTGGTGGACCCCATTGATGTCAGTGTCCACTGTCCATGTTCATTTTCCTTTCCCCGGTAAGATACAAGGCACTCAACCCACGTGTATGTGTATGGGACCAAGTATATGGATTAGAATTTGCAGAAAACGCTAGTGCATGTAACGTTTTCCAAAAACGTTAAATTAGATGACGTTTGATGTTGACCAAAACACTATATGATATTGCGTTTTCGACTTTTTCTCACAGCAACGCAACACGCTCTAGCGTTTTCAGGAAACATAGGTTTAAATAGTGTTTTAAAGTGATATTTGGGGACATTTTTTCATATTGTGTCATTTGGGACCATTATTTTAGTAATTGTGATATGTGAGGCCAATACCCCACATATGCGTGTGTATATATGTAAACTTTTTATAAAAAAATGTTTTTTAATTATTCTTTTTTCACTTTTCTGTTTTTTTTTAATTTCATTACTTGTACATACAAAACGAATAATCCTTATTCAAAAAATTGAATTTTATTAGTTCTTTGCACAAAAAAAATCAATTTTCAAATCTTAATTGATTTTTAAATTGATTTTATCAGTTTTAAACTTAAATTATTTTATGAAATCTTTACATTATTTTATTATAATCAGTTTTATCAAATCTTTGAATTATTTTGCAAATCTTTCGGTAGAATTTTTTTACAAATTTATTTCAATCTTTACAAATTTATTACAATCTTTACAAATTTTCAATCTTTACAAATTTTCGATCTTTACACTTCAGACTTCAGAGATTACTGCCTGCATCTTACTTCATCTTACTGCCTTGGCATTTCTTTATCTTGCTGCAGTGTTCTTACTTCTTTGCCTCTGCAACAATAAATCAAAATTAATCAAAGGTCATGGAGCCAGAAAACAATTGGCAAGAGCTAGCTAAGGATCCTAAACGAAAAGCTAAGTCGTGTGATCCGGGATGGAAATTTGCTGTGTGGCCAGACCTAAGTAATAAAGATAAGGTGAAGTGTGTTCTTTGTAGGAATGAAAATCGTGGCGGAATTAACAGGTTCAAGCAGCATTTGATTGGCGGTTTTCCGGATATTATGAAATGTCCGAAAACAACAAGGGAGATTGCCAAAGAGATGGATGATTATGTGCAAAGCAAAAAGAAAAGTAAAACAACCAAGAATCAGAATCAGTTACAAGAAGAAGATGATGATGACGACGTTCAAGAGATCATATCTATTGCTGCCTCTAATACACTGCCTAGTTCAAGAACAGGTGGACAGAACAAAAGCAAGGCTGCCCAGAACAAACCATTTGAATTCCGTAAACCTACAACCTCAAAATCAGTTGCATCCATGCTTATGAAGACACCAGAGCAAGTAATTGAAGATAGACATACAAGCGGTCCAGCTCAAACAACACTCGAAAACCGACTAAGAACAAAAGAAGAAAAAGAAAGAGTTCACATGCACATTGCTAATTTTTTCTACGAAAATGGCATTGCTTTTAATGCTGCACATTCGAGGAGCTATGAGGTAATGGTGGAATCCATTAGGCAATATGGACCAGGTTTAAAACCTCCAACATTCCATGATCTAAGGCTGCCTCTACTTAAAAAGGCAAAGGAAGATATAGAGAAATTAAAGGAAAAGCATGAAGACATCTTATAAACTTCTTGGCTAATAGTCCCGAAGGCACATTTTTCTTAGGTTCTGTTGATGCCTCAGGAGAATCACACGATGGACAGATGCTGGCCAACTTGCTCGAGAAACAAATCAAGGATATTGGTGAAAAAAATGTGGTTACAAGCTAGCTGGTGGGATCTTAGCCACTCTCGTCTTGATCCTTTATGACAGATATGGGTTGAAATACGACAAGGAGCTGGTTTCATCTTGCCATTCCATCGCTCCCTTTTCCTGGAAATTAGTCACTACCTGAGCCACAGAAGATGCTTTTTGACCAATAGCTACATAAACACATATTACATTTTGGCCTTGTTGGTTCAGAATCGTATCTGTTGCTACTGCTGTTTTACCGGTTTGTCTGTCCCCAATAATTAATTCTCGCTGACCACGCCCTATAGGTATCATCGAATCAATAGCAATAAGGAGTTCCTGCTGTTTTAATGAGCTAGGGGTCTTCAGGGTTGTCCTGAAAATCCGGCGCCGAAACAATTTTAGACATTTGAATACCAACTTTGTTTTGGACTCCATGCGCTGCTCATTGTATTGACTTAATGTTAAAGGACATTGGCAAGATTCCAAACATTAAGAAATCAATTAATCAGGGAAGAAGGTGCACCACATTTATCTATAGGCATGGTCGTGTCCTTCATGCTTTGAGAGAGAAGACTAATGGAATGGATTTAGTGAGGACTGGGGCTACGAGATTTGCAACTGCCTTTTTAACATTGCAGAGCTTGAAGTGGCATAGGCCTGCATTGCGCTTATTGTTTACTGATCGAAATTGGGACAGATCCAAGTTATCTACAACTGAAAATGGCAGGAGAGTTTGTGAAAGTGTATTGTCATCAGTCTTTTGGCAGGGTGTAGAGGGCTGCTTATTATTTGCACAACCATTGCTTCAGGTACTACGAATTGCAGATGGTGATGAAAGGCCAGCCTTGGCAGAGGTTGCTTATGTTATGGATTTTGCAAAAATACAAATCAGGAAGGCATTTGGAAGTCAAAAGCTAGCAATTCAGAACAAAGTAGTGAAGATAATTGATGATCGATGGAGTAGCCAATTGGGGAAGCCATTATATGGGGTTGCTTTATTTCTCAACCCCGGAAAGTACTTTGATATCCTTGAACGAGATCCTGCATGGGCCTCTCGGATAAGGGAGGACTTTAATGACGTGCTTTAGAAGATGCTTACGGATCGTGATACAAGGAACAAAATCAGCAGTTTTGCCGATGCCTACAAAAATTCAAGAGAGGGATTTTCAAGAGACATGGCAGTTGAGCATAGGAAGGAAAAAAGTCCTCGCAAGTCTTTTTAAAATCTTGATAGAAATATGAAACGCATACTAATAGTTAGCTTAAAAAAATTCTTATCTTGTGTTATTGATTTTTTATTTATATTAGTTGATTGGTGGGATGCTTATGGAGGTCGTGCAATTGAGCTTCAATCATTTGCGAAGCGTATTGTTGGTTTATGTTGTTCATCTTCCGGTTGTGAACGCAATTGGAGTACATTTGAATTTGTAAGAGATTATTATTTCTTAAAGCATTGTTATCAATTTGCAACTATTTATGGTTAAGGCCTAATTGTTTATTATTCATTTGATTAATTTAGATACATACAAAGAAGAGGAATAGGTTGGAACATCAACGTTTGAATGATTTGGTGTATATCCAATACAACCGGAAGATAGATTCAAGATTCAAAAAGAGGCGTGAACAAGGAAAGAAATTTAATCCACTTGTACTTGATGAGTTGGAATGGACTAGTGAGTGGATAGGCGATATTGAGGATAGGTTTTGGAGTGCAGTGGATATTGCTTCTGGGGCATCAAAAGCACTCGAGGGACGCAGTCTTCCAAGGAGATCAAGAGGCAATTCCACTAGTGATGTGCTTACTTATACTCGGCGCAACACTAGTTCGACTCCACATGATCCTCTTGATGATGAAGATGACTATATTAATGATGATGAGGAAGTGGAGGATGATTATGGTTTACCACCCGACCCACCCGTGGAGAACACTCAAGGAGATGGAGATTTTAATGATGATTTCATAATGGATGACTATGTTTGATTAGTTGATTTCGCTCATTGTTATGTTTTTATTTGCTTAGGCCCTAAAAATGCTTGACATTTGGTATTTGAACTTATTAACTACTACGTTTGATTTCAACTATGAATTTGATATGTGTTAACCTATATATTATATGTATAATATTCTAAATATAGGTATATGAACGACTTGTCGACTTTTTTCCGACAAGTCGGGCAACTTGTCGACTAGTCGATTCCACGGTACCCGGGCGCCGAGCCTCGACTTGGCGCCGTGATAACCTTGCTTGGGGGTATGCTTGGGGTGAAGTTTACGTCCCCCACTAATTTCTTCAATTGGGAAACGTGAAATATTGGATGAATCCGTGACAATTAAGGCAAGTCTAATTTATAAGCCGTTGATCCTATACGATGTAAAATTATAAATGGACCATAATACCTTGCACTGAGCTTCTCAAAGGGCTGCTTGGCGAGGCTAGTGCTTCAAATTAACTTTTTCCCTGACCTGGAACTCCACCTCTCTTCGGTGTAAATCTCCTTGAACGTGAAACTTCATTCTATGTTGAGTCCTCACGAGGTTAGCTTTTAAGTCATCCAGAATGGCATCTCGTTCTAGTAGATGATCGTCGAGAGAGGAGAGGGCAGTTTATCCTGGCTGAAACTTCACCAACGTTGGGGGTTCACGACCATATAGGGCTTGGATTAGAGTGTAGCCAGTAAAGATATGGTTGCAAGTGTTATACCAATACTCGGCCCATGGTAGCCACCTTGACCAGGATTTTAGCTGCCCAGATACAAAACAGCGCAAGTATGTCTCAACACACTTATTTACTACCTCGGACTGCCCATCCGTCTGTGGATGGTAGGCGGTGCTAGGAAACAATTTAGTTCCTTGTGCTTTGAATAATTCCCGCCAAAATAGTGACTTAAAGACCTTATCCCGGTTCGAGACTATAGTAGCAGGAAGGGCCGTGAAGTTTCACCACTTCCTTGATGAACAATTGAGCTACAGATTGGACTATGAACGGATGCTTCAAGGTCACGAAATGTCCATATTTTGTAAGCCTATCGACCACTACCAATATGGTGTCTACACCCAAGGATTTTGGAAGGCCCTCGACAAAGTCCCTGGATATATCTTCCCACAATTTGTCAGGAACTGGGAGCAAATGTAAAAGACCAGCGGGACTCAAAGTGGAAATTTTGGACTATTGACACACTTGGTAGGCAGCCACGTAAGCAGCCATGTGTTTGCGCATATCGGGCCAGTACCAGTTGGTTGCTAGTCATTGGTACGTCTTGAATTTACCCAAATGTCCACCGATTGGTGAGTCGTGGTAATCCTGTAGTAAAATCTTGACCAATGATGAATTTCTAGGAAGTACAATCCTCCCTCTAAACTTCAACACCCCATTTGTTGTGGAATAAAAACGAGGGTCAGTATGCATTTAATGCTAGGGTTCGTGAGTTTCGTGCTTTAATGATTGTTTCCGTGTTTTGAGACTGATCGGTCCTAACAGAGTGCCTACGTATCTCATTATTGAGAATCAAGCCAAGACGTAATTATGAGAATGAGGGGTCAGGCCTTTTATATAGGCGTTGGGAGCCTTAGAATCGTAATAGGGTTAGGTGACTTGGTGGGCAAGTCACCGCCTTAAAGAAGGTTCCAGATCCTATCTCGTAGGAGTCGGTTTCCATATTGAATTTGGTGCCTTGGAGGCTTAGTCTGGTAGGAGTAATATCCTTATTTGACTCTTAATGCTGAGCTGTTTATCTCCTCCAATATTAATTACGAATTTAACATTGAAATTAAGGGTTTGGGCCCCACTAATGGGTCCCACGTTTGGACCATACTGGGTCTAATTAATGTCACATTAAATGTGTTTTTTGGGACTTACTTTTAGCCCATATCACCATTTGTCAACAATTACCCTTTCAACACATGCTTACCTGCTTCTATGCATGGTTGTCACGTCGGTAAGTCGAGTCGATGGAGGGGTCCGGCAAGTCGAGTCGTGACTAGTCATGACTAGTCGTCGACTAGTCGAGCCTTTCAATAAGGTATAAAATAAATAAATAATAAAAATAATATATATATATATATGTACTATTGTAATTATAACACATATATGTTTGAATGTTTCTAACATGTCTTCTTCAGTTCTTCTCTTATTAATACAGGAGACAATGAAGATAAAGATTGAAATATTGTAATCTTGAAGTTGCAATATGAAGAATAATTAATGTGATTGTAATCTAAATTTGTAAAAAACAAGGATATTGAAATTATGGTGAAATTGTAATTTTAATCTTGATTATATATATATTATTATACATGGGATTGGGATAGTGATAAAATAAGACAAAAGTATCCATTTAGCAAAAAAAAAAGACAAATGTATCCAAATTAAAATATATTTATTTGCTTTTAAAAATGCCGAAAGCATATTGGGATCACTTTCTATAATGTGAAGTTGCCTTTATGTGACAATTTAATCTAAAGCATATGTCTCTGTCTCTACTTTTTCTTTTTCTTTCTCTTTCTTCTTCTCCCTACTGTCTCTATCCTCTCTCTCGTTGATTTTACTTCTTCTTCTTCTTTTTTACACCACCATTAAAACTCTTCTACACAAGCATAGGTTCTACACAACCACAGAGAAAAAACAAGTAAAACAGTGTAGAAAAAATAGTGCAGAAAATCCATAAGTAAAACAGTGCAGAAAATCCCAGTCGAACGACTGGTGGACCCAGTCGCCCCGACTAGTCGACCCAGTCGAGGCAAGTCGAGCGAAATCTGTACAAATAGCTAGTCGAGCTTCCAAGTCGAGCAGAACAAAACGAAAGGTCGACTAGTCGTCGACTAGTCTAGTCGACGACTAGTCGCCCGACGTGACAACAATGGTTCTATGTCTGAGGTCAGTTGTCGAATGAAGGGATCCTTTGCTAGTAATGGTTGAATGTCAGCCCAACTTGGCCCTTCTTAAATCTCCACAAACTTTGAGGTTTTTGACCCTCATGATTCTGGCCAAGCCTTACCCGGCTATCAAAGCTTCATAAGCATACTCGACTATGAACCTGTCAGGTCTTTGCAAGACTAAACCTGCACCGCTAGATTTTGTTTTTGATGCTCCATCAAAATAGAGCACCCAATATTACTTCTGATCAGGTACAAGCTCTGCATCTTTATCCTCTCTTCCATGGGGGGTCACTATCTCCTGCCCCCCCGACTTGTTTGCTAATGGTACTATCAACCACGAAGTCAGTCAATGCCTGAGCCGTGATGGCTGTTCGAGGCTTGTATGTGATGTCAAATTCTCCGAGTTCGACCGCCCATTTAATCAGCCTTTCACTGGCCTTTGGGCTGTGCAAAATATTTCTCAATTGCTGGTCTGTCAGGACTTCAATCTTATGTGATTGAAAGTATGGTCGTAGCTTCCTCGAAGTTGTTATCAATGTCAAAGCAAACTTCTTAATAGGAGAGTAATTTAACTCAGCCCCATGCCACACCTTGCTCACATAGTAGATAGGCTTCTGAACCTTGCTTTCTTCTCGGATGAGAACAACACTCAGTGCTTGTTCAGACACCGCCAGATATAAATACAGAGTCTCTCCGGGACTAGGTTTGGCCAACAACGGGGCTTCAGTCATGTACTTCTTCAGCTGTTCGAAGGCCTCTTGGCTTTCAGGTGTCCACTCAAAGTTCTTCACCTTCTTCAATGCTTGAAAGAAAGGCAAGCACTTATCACCAGATTTGGAGATAAATCTCCCTAAGGCTGCAACTCGGCCCGTCAACTTCTGTATGTCTCATATAGAGCGGGGTGGTTCCATATCCAAAATCGCTTTGATCTTATCTGGGTTGGCCTCTATGCCTCTTTTTGAAACCATCAGACCCAAAAACTTTCTTGATCCAACGCCAAAAGCACACTTGGCTGGATTCAACATCATCTTATGGTGCCTCAGCACTTCGAATGCCTCTCTGAGGTGCTTAATGTGGTCTGCCGTGAATAGGCTCTTGACTAACATGTCATCAACATAGATCTCCATGGTCTTTCCAATCAGATGGGCGAATATCTTATTCACCAGTCGTTGGTAAGTAGCTCCTGCATTCTTTAGACCAAAAGCCATGACAAGATAACAGAAAACACCAAAGTCAGTTATGAAAGATACCTTTGGGATGTCATCCTTGCTCATCTTAATCTCATTGTAGCCGCTGAATCCGTCCATGAAGCTTAACATCTCATGCCCAGCTGTGGCATCCATCAACGTGTCAATCCTTGGTAGAGGAAAACAATCCTTAGGACATGCGTCATTCAAGTCAGTGAAGTCTATAAACATTCTTCACTTTCCATTTGCCTTCTTGACCATCACAGGGTTAGCCAACCATTCGGGAAACTGAATCTCCTCAATAAAACCAGCTTCCAAGAGCTTATCAACTTCTTGCTTAATGGCCTCTTGCCTTTCAGGGGCGAAGTTCCTCTTCTTCTGCTTTATTGTCTTTCGCTTAGGATCGACATTCAACTTGTGAGTTATGATTTGGGGATCAATCCCTGGCATATCAGCTGTTGTCCAAGCAAACACATCACTGTTTTCTTGTAAGAATGCTGTCAACTTGCCCTTCAAGGGTTCCTTCAGAGAAGCCCCTATATAGGTAACTTTTTCAGGGTTGCCCAGCTTTAGAGGTATGGGGATTAAGTCCTCTACTGGCTTCCCTCGGTGTTCATAATCACCACGGACATCCATGTCTTCAATAGGAAGTACCTGCCCCCGACTCCATCAGCTCTTAATGCAGATACATAAAAACTTCTTGTCATCTTCTGGTTGCCCTTCTGTTCTCCAACACCATTTCTGGTTGGGAACTTAATCTTCATGTGATAAGTAGAGGCAACAGCCTTGAACGCATGAAGTCTAGTTCTTCCTAGGATTGCATTATATGTGGAGGCTGCCTTGATTACCAGAAAATTTAACATCTGAGTAGCCTCTTTAGGTTCCTGCCCGATAGTCATGGGCAACTGAATAATCCCTTCAACTTTGGACTCAACTCCATTAAATTCGTAGATAGGCATGTTGGTCGAGGTCAACTGAGAGTCAGCGTACCCCATCTTTACAAACGCGTCATGAAACAGAATATCAACAGAAGCTCCATTGTCTATCAAGACTCGCTTCACCTCCGAGTTCCCAATCACAGGGGTTATGACCAACGGGTCGTCATGGGGGAACTTCACCCCTTCCAAGTCTGAATCATCGAAACCAATTGCTACTTCAGTCTTAGCACGTTTCGGGGCTTCTCCCATAATATGCATCACTTCTCTGACGTATGCCTTTCGAGAGTTTCAAGTTGTGCCGGCCGCTGTCGGGCCTCCCCAAATCATGTTAATAATTGGCCCTCGAGGTTGTGGGTTACGGTCACGATCATTATCTCTCCCGTCGTTGTCTCTCCTGTAATAATTCCTTCTTTGGTTTCCACGATCTTCACCCTTCGTGAACTTGCTTAGCTTCCCTTTTCGGATCAAGAATTCAATCTCGTCCTTCAATTGCCTACAATCATCTGTATCATGTCCTACATCTCTGTGAAACCTACAGTATTGCTCCTTTTTCTCTTTGCGGGGTCACCCCTGAGTGGCTTCGATCATCGAAAGTCCTTATCCTTCTCGATATCTAACAAGATCTGAATCCTAGACGCATTCAACCTTGCATAGTCAGAAAATCTTGGTCCCAAACTCTTCTTTGGTGGTGAGTCAGAGTCCTTGCTAGTCCGGGGATACTTGTCCCTAGCGTCATACTCTTGCTCTTGCTTTCGCTTCTTTGAGTCATTGGCACCCTTTCCATTACCTATTGCAGCCTCTTTATTCATGCTATCCTTAGCTTTAATATACTTATCAGCCCTTCGTTGGAGTTCAACCATATTCTCAGGGAATGCTTCGCCATCGCTAAAGACCTTTTAAAGAAGAGATTAGTGGTTCCGTGCTCTAGGGCTACCATTGCCACCTTATTCTCCAAGTCAGTGATATTTAGGGTCTCCTTAGTGAATCGCTTGAGGTAATCCCTTAGATTTTCATTCTTTCCTTGCACCACATACATAAGAGATGCAGAGCTTTTCTCATGAACTCTCCCGCTAATGAATTGGCTGACAAAAGAGGCACTCAACTCCTTAAAAGAGCCAATCGAATTCGCAAGCAACGGCTATACCATCTTTGAGCCATGCCCGACAGGGTTCGAGGGAACGCCCTACACTTTAGGGCATCACTTGTAGGCTGCAGCAGCAGTGCATTTGAAAACGTCCTGACGTGATTTGCGGGATCACCCGTTCCATCATAAGCCTTAATTGTCGGCATCTTGAACTTATTAGAAATACGAGCATTCATCACTTCCTCAGTAAACGGGGGTGTGGGATCATCAGGATCCCCAAGTGGCATTAGATCTTTGGGGTTACCTCTGGGGGTTTCCATCCTTGTTGTTCTTCCAGTTGGGGGATCAGCCCTTTTCTGTCTCCTTGAGGACCTCTCCAAGTCTATAATGGGAATCCTTCCTGTAGTCGGAAGAGGTTGATTTTGATTCAATCTTGATTGCTCTCTCGCCATGTTGTCCTTCAACTTTAAGATCTCGGCCTCATGAGCCTTGATTCTCTCGGCAGTTGTCAAAGGGGGTCCATCATGGATAGTTTGTGTCCTCCTTCGAGGTTCTCTGCTGGTACGTCGCCTCCTTGGGGCTTCATCACGATCGTCATCCTCAGATAATGAATCATCAGTATAGGGACCGGAGTAGTCGTCATATCCTTGATCTCGGATCTATAAGGCATGGCCACTTGGTCCAACACCTCGAGTAGCTGGAGGGTAGTTAGGCAGACCATACATCAGGTTGGTGCTCACAGGGAGATCCGTAGTGTGGATCAGTACCCCTGAGGGCAGCGGGTGATTAGGAATAACGAGAGGAGAAACCACCATCTGAAGAGGGTTGGCTTCTCGACTTTGATGAACGACCACAAGTAGTGTTCTCTCAGCATGGGGAATCGTCCCTGAAGGTTGAGAAACTTGAGGTTGGGTGATCGCCCCTGTTGTTGGGGGCACTTGTTCATGTTCAGTAGTGATGAGTGGATCAGAAGTGACGGGCGGAGCAGAGCTGAGGGGTATGGCCTCGGTAGAAGCTGGTGTTGTTCTTTGTGTGGTTACCCAACCTCACAGACGGTGCCAAATGTTGTGTAATAAAAACGAGGGTCAGTATTTATTTAATGCTAGGGTTCGTGAGCTTCGTGCTTTAATGGCTGTTTCCGTGTTTCGAGACTGATCGGTCCTCACAGAGTGCCTACGTATCTCGTTATTGAGAATCAAGCCAAGACGTAGTTCTGAGAATGAGGGGTCTTTATATAGGCGTTGGGAGCCTTAGAATCGTAATAGGGTTAGGTGACTTGGTGGGCAAGTCACCACCTTAAGGAAGGTTCCAGATCCTATCTCGTAGGAGTCAGTTTCCATTTTGAATTTGGTGCCTTGGAGGCTAAGTCTGGTAGGAGTAATATCCTTATTTGACTCTTATTGCTGAGCTGTTTATCTCCTCCAATATTAATTACGAATTTAACATTGCAATTAAGGGTTTGGACCCCACTAATGGGTCCCACGTTTGGACCATACTGGGTCTAATTAATGTCACATTAAATGTGTTTTTTGGGACTTACTTTTAGCCCATATCACCATTGTCAACAAATACCCTTTCAACACATGCTTACCTGCTTCTATGTCCGAGGTCAGTTGTCGAATGAAGGGATTCTTTGCTAGTAATGGTTGAATGTCAGCCCAGCTTGGCCCTTCCATAGTCATTAACATACCCAATTCAACTGGTCCTGGAAACTCCCTCGATAAATCATTAGCCACCCTACTCAATGCCCCAGTCCGGTAATGAATTTCAAAGTCAAAACCCATCAACTTACTCACCCAACGCTAGTACTCATTGCCTATTTCCCACTGCTCTAGAAGGAATTTAAGGCTCTGTTGGTCAGTACGGATGATAAACTTCCTATCCAATAAATAGTGTCGCCATTTTAGTACCGCCAACACAATAGCCATTAGTTTTTTCTCATATATTGATTTAAGCCTCGCCCGAATTCCCAACACCTTGCTAAAGTTCGCAATTGGATGCCCTTCTTGAGATAAAACTGTCCCTAAACCAAACCCGGAAGCTTCGTCTCCACTACGAAAATTTTGCAGAAATTAGGCATTGCAAGGATCGGGGCCTGTTTCATTGCACTATGGGACCACCCGAAGTGATCCTATCCAGTCTGATCCGTCAGTGGATGAGCAATGTGTGCATAACAAGCTATGAACTTGCGATAATATCACGACAAACCCAAAAACCCTTTTAATTCCTTAAGATTACGGGTTATGGGCCACTCCTCTATTGCTCGCACCTTATCAGGATCCACCGCCACCCGGCCCACCCCGGTAGCTAACTACTACTTATGAACAATAAACAAGCAACTAGTGAAGATCAAACGAGCTGATACTTTAATTAACAAAGTGTTTGATACACCTTCACAATTCGAGAGGTGAGGTGCTCTCCAAGTACTGCTACAAAACCCTTACAAACATCTGATAGCCGCCAAATGAACCCAGCTCCTGTTCTTTTATCTCAACACTTATCCCAGTTGTGTAATGACTAGTGTGCCCCTGGACTTGTACTGATATCCCTCATTTTCCCTTTTGCTCTGTTTCTGTATTTCTGTCTAGTGTCAACTGTATGTGAGTGAAGCCGCTGGTCCTGTGTCTACCTTAGCATATTCTTCCCAGGAGGTTATTGACAAAGTTAAGCCTCGTCGTGACGTGATCTTAATCTGCATAGAGTTCACATTCATTCTTATTAAACACTTCACGGTTTCTAAAAATAATTGAAAGTTTGAACTCTGAACTACATGTTTCAGGGTAAAAAATTTAAAATTTGAGAGATCTAATAGCAACGAAAAGGTTTTTTTGTTCTTTCTTGTTCTAGACACTTGTGTCAACTTTTTCTATGCGATATCAATTTGTCGCTCCCAATCTATCGATTTTAGCTTCAGAATGACATGTCTTTATATAGTAGATATGCAAATTAATAGTGTTGCGCTTATTTGGCCAGGAAGTAAAAAGTGTGTAAAGGAAATTATTGCGGGAAGTGAAGGGATATGAAAGGTGATGAGAGTGAAGAAAATGATAGGTCAATAGAGGATGATAATATATGTGGGTCTAAAGGAGAGAAAGGAGTGAGCATTCATTTGTAAATTGGAATGAGTGAAGCTAACTTAAATTTATGTTATTGGACGAGTTAAGGTGGAGTATTGAACAACTCTACCATATCTGTGGATTATACTGGACTTGATTTCTCTTCCCCTAAACCACCTGCTAAAAGGAAATTGTTCAATTTTTTTATTTTTTGCTTAATAGAAATTGTTCATATTCACTATCAAGTATTTTAAATGTATTATTTGTACTTAAAATGCTGGAAAAATTGTTTTATTGATGACAAATATTTGATTTTCTCTTATGCGGGGAATGAATCTGTAGCTTTTAGGGTCCTTATGCAGTTGATTTTACCAATCAGACTCACAATATTGTTCATATTGACTTGTAGGCATTGCTGTCATTGGCTGAAGAAATTTCTAAATCTCCCATTCCACAAGGTTCAAGAAAGATTAATGGGAAATACATTCAATCTCACCTTGTTTTACGATTACAAGGTACATAGAGTTCATGTTTTTTCTGAAATTGTTTTTTCTGAAATTTCTAGAGTCGTATTTTAACTGCTAGTTCAAACCTTTTTGGCTTGTCTCTGGGCCTTTTCCCTTTTCATATCAAGGTAAGCTTCTGAAACTCCTTCCTTTTATTCCTGGTATTGTCAGTTGCAAAATTTATAATACACACGCACACATGCCTCCTTCAACCTCTTCTTCCTAAGAAAATAGGAGTAATCAATAGCCTATAAACTACAATGCTAGGGTCTACCGAGAAGCTCCTTCCTTCAGTGAAGTGAAGTGTACTGAATTTATAATGTCACTGAAGGTTGTATGACAACAATGACTGTTAAACATTGGATCCTATTATAACATTGGATACAATCTTACATTGGATACCAAACATCTGCTAGTGCTATTACAATTATGCTATGGTTATGATGTTGTCTACTATCATTATGTTCCTTGTATTTTCACCTACATATAGGTCACATTCTTTGTAATTAAACATCTGAATATATGATATCTATCATTCTCTTCATTTCTCCTACTTACTAACATGGTATCAGAGCAGGTTAAGAGGATCTTTTAAAGCTTGAAGGCTTCTCAAAGAGAAGCTAAAATTGCTCCAAACTGTTACTAACCAAACTGCCCAGTTCAACAATTTTTCGAAACAAATCAGAACCAAACCAAACTACATACCTCAGAAGAAGAGCTGCAGAGAAGACAACCCAAGAAGTCCGGCCGCCAACCACCGTTACACGCGCCCCCACGCGCCGACGGAAGTATCCAGCCACCGCCAGACGCGCCTACGCGCCGGCGCGTGTGGCATCTTGCACGGTTTTTCCGGCGACGGTGCAGAAGAGTTTGTTGATCGTCTGGTCCTCTCGATTCCAGCGGTAGTATCATCTTCCAATTCTGAGATTTTTTTTTTGTTTTCTGCTATACAGGTGTATGTATTTGCGTATATAGATGAGGTTCTTTCAAAAAAACTGAAAAACAAAGGTTGCACCTGCGTACTTGATTATCCAGAAGAACTGAGGGACCCTCTGACTCAGGTAAGGCCTGCCAAAATTATTCGTGGAATTGTTGATGCTGTTGCCAAAATACCCAGTATTTAAGGGGGAAATTATTATCGAAAATGGCGGATACTGGTGAATCCACAATTTCAAGCAAAAGTACTGCTATAAGTAGCAGTAAATTGGGGTTCCATAGTACTCCATTTGTAAGTCCTAAATTCGATGGGAAGAATTTTCTTGAATGGTCGAAAGCCTGCACGATGGCCCTTAAATCCCATAAATTAATGAAATATATTAATGGGAAAGCCAAGCAACCCCTGGAGACAGACACAGACTATGATGATTGGGATTCAGAGAATGCCATGGTGTGTTCTTGGTTGTCTAACTCTATGGAGGTACATATTCGCAAAAGCTATATTTTTATTGACACAGCCGAAGAAGTGTGGAATTCTCTTACCCGGACATATTCTTTTTCCGGAAATGTGGCCAAGCGATTTGAAGTAAATCGGAAGATATGGGCGTTGGCTCAAGAAGAAGAAGTAAGAACTCTTGCTCAATATTTATTCAGAGCTGACATCCCTATGGAGTGAATTAGCTCATTACACTGTTTTTGCATGCAAAAGTGCCGAAGATCAAGAGAAATATCAAAAAATGATGACTGAAGAATGGGTGATGAAATTCCTGGATGGTCTGTCTGATGAGTATGACTCAATAAAAAATCAACTTATCGGACATGTTCCCTTTCCAACTGTAGAGGATGCATATGGTCGTGTTCAATTGGAGGAAAGTCGAAAGCGAAGCATGGCTCCTACGACTTCCTCTGATAGATCTGCACTTGTAACTGGAAAAATTCCGCAACCTGAGCTTGAAAAGGAAGAGCAGTCTCCAGTAGCTCTTATGGGTGAAAGATCTATTCTTCAGTGTGATTATTGTAACAAGATGAATCACACCCGTGAGAATTGCTTTATACTACACCCTCACCTAAAAATCAGAGGACGTGGAGGACGCAGCCGAGGTGGCTATCGAGGTATATCATCTAGAGGAACAGGCAGGAATACAGGCAGGGGCAATCCTTTTAATGCTCATTATGCAGTGTCAGAATATGAGGTGCCCCCTTCAACAGGAACGATGACCCCTTCAGAACTCAACAACTTTCGACAGTTAATGTGCCAATTAAACACTACTCCACCAACACCCACTGCTAACTCTGCTCATGGAGGTATATCTTGTCACTTTACCTCCGATAAATGTTCCAATTCATGGATTATTGATTCCGGAGCATCAGCACATATGACTGGAAATTCTAGTTTCCTAGAATCATATAATGGAGAAACAGGCAATATTCGTGTTGCCAATGGAGCTATTGTACCTATTCATGGACAAGGCACTTCTCACTGCTTCTCATCATCATTGTCATTATCAAATGTGTTACATGTTCCCTCTTTAACAGCAAACTTATTATCTGTTCAGCGTATTACTGAAAATCTTAATTGTTCAGTGACCTTTTTTTCTTCTCACTGTGTGTTTCAGGATCTGGCGACAGGCAAGGTCCTTGGCAGTGGTAAAGTGGTAGATGGGCTGTATATTATCGAAGGTAATTCCGTTATGCCCTCGACAAGTTATCAGGTGTCATCTACAACTAATCCTACATCTAGTCCTGTCTTAGAATCCTTGTACCAATGGCATAGGCGGTTAGGTCATCCATCTTTTGGTGTTTTATCGCATCTTTTTCCTACTTTAGCATCAAAATGTAAAAAGGAGGAATTTTTCTGTGAACCATGTCAATTGGCCAAACATAAAAGGTCATCTTATCCATCAAGAAATAAAAGAAGTTCTACCCTTTTCTCTACTATTCATACTGATGTTTGGGGTCCATTTAGACATCCTACCTATGATGGGTATAGGTGGTTTGTTGTCTTTGTTGATTGTCATTCTCGACTTACTTTTGTATATCTTCTCAAACACAAAAGTGAAGTATTTGGATGTTTTAAATCCTTTCACCACATGATACAAACCCAGTTCAATGCCTTTGTTAAAATTCTTCCGAGCGATAATGGTACTGAGTATGATGGGCCATTTACGTCTTATTTAGACACATATGGGATTCTTCATCAAACTACATGTGTTAAAACCTCTCAGCAAAATGGGGTTGCTGAAAAGAAAATTGGTCACTTACAACAGGTAGCACGGTCCCTCATGATAACTATGCATGTACCTAAATACCTTTGGGGCGAGGCAGTCATGCCTGCTGCATATCTGATCAACCGTCTCCCTTCATGTGTTCTACAATTCAGAACACCATTGTCTTTTGTTCCTGCACCTTCCTCTCATCCATTGCCTCTTAAGTTATTTGGGAGTGTTTGCTTTGTTCATAATCATTCTCCCTCACGGGACAAACTTGATTCTCGTGCTCTTCGATGTGTTTTCATTGGTTATACACCAACTCAAAAAGGATATAAGTGTTATCATCCTCCCTCACATCGCACTTTTGTCAGTCATGACGTTACTTTTTGGGAGTCAATTTCGTATTTCTCTCCTGGCTCCTCCTCTTTGCTTCAGGGGGAGATTAATCAACAAAGTCTTGATAATAGTGAAACAACAGAGGAGACACAATCACAATCACAATCACTTCCATTCATAAATGTGCCTAGTAAGGAACCAAGTCCAAACACATCTCCTAGTGAACCAAATGATCTGGATAGATTTGACAGGCCGGATTTGATCACATATTCCAGACGAAGAAATGATGATATCATCACTTTACCACATCCAGAGACTTCTGACCTCGAGGCAGATCCTACAGCTCCTATAATTGAGCCTCTTGATCCCTCTCTGAATCTTCCTATTGCTGTTAGGAAGGGTAAACGCTCTTGTACTAATCATCCTATCTCGAACTTTGTTTCTTATAATGCATTATCTCCTTCATCACTTGCTTTTGTGTCATCTTTGTCTAGTGTTTCTATTCCACATACTTGGCAGGATGCTTTATGTGAACCTAAATGGAAAGATGCCATGATAGAGGAGATGAATGCATTAAAACATAATGGCACTTGGGAGTTAACTCATCTTCCCGCCGGAAGGAAGGTAGTAGGATGCAGATGGGTGTTCACTGTGAAACAGAAACCTAATGGGTTGATTGATAGGTACAAAGCAAGACTTGTAGCAAAAGGGTATACTCAAACTTACGGGATTGATTACCAGGAAACTTTTGCTCCAGTAGCAAAGATGGCTTCTATTCGAGTCTTGATATCATATGCAGCAAATCTTGGATGGGAACTTCAACAATTGGATGTAAAAAATGCATTCCTACATGGAGACCTGAAAGAAGAGGTTTACATGGATATTCCACCGGGTTTTTCTACATCTGCGACCATTGGGAAAATATGCAAGCTAAAGAAGACTATTTATGGTTTGAAACAGTCTCCAAGGGATTGGTTTGGCAAATTTCAGGGAGCAATGATTAAATTTGACTACAAACAGAGCAACTCGGATAACACCATGTTCGTGAAAAGTCAAGATGGAAAAATCACAGTGTTAATTGTTTATGTCGATGATATTGTGATCACCGGCAACGACACATGTGAGATTGCTAATGTTAAACGCAAGCTTGCCTCTGAATTTGAGATGAAGGACTTAGGAAAACTACGGTATTTCCTTGGTATTGAGGTCTCTAGAAGTCCAGGTGGTATCTTCCTCTCACAACGAAAGTATACACTTGATCTTCTGAATGAAACAGGGATGTTGGGATGTAGACCTGCAGATTCTCCAATAGAAGCAAATCATAAGCTTTGTGGAAATGCTGGTGAAATTGTCGAAAAATCTCAATATCAAAGATTAGTTGGACGACTAATCTACCTTGCACATACAAGGCCAGACATAGCATATGCAGTGGGAATTGTTAGCAGGTACATGCATGATCCTCGTCAACCTCATTTAGATGCAGTTTATATGATATTAAGGTATCTTAAAGCTGCTCCTGGAAAAGGAGTAATGTTCACTAAAAACAATCATCTCGGGGTTGAGAGCTATACTGATGCAGATTGGGCCGGATGCCAAGACGATAGACGTTCGACATCAGGATATTGCACATTTGTTGGTGGCAATTTGGTTACTTGGCGAAGCAAGAAACAACCTGTGATTGCTTTATCCAGTGCTGAGGCAGAGTATAGAGCTATGCCTAAAGGTGTACGTGAATTATTGTGGATAAGATTGTTTCTACAAGAATTAGGACTTGCATCCGCAACTCCAATGAAGTTACACTGTGATAACAAAGCCGCTATTGCCATTGCACATGATCCAGTTCAACATGATCGGACCAAACATATCGAAATTGATCGACACTTCATTAAAGAGAAGATCAATAATGGCACCATTGGTATTCACTTTGTAAGATCAGAGGACCAGATAGCTGACATATTTACCAAAGGTCTGAATCGGAAGATGCTTCATCCTCTTATTGGCAAGTTGGGCATGAACGATATATATGCATCAACTTGAGGGGGAGTGTTAAACATTGGATCCTATTATAACATTGGATACAATCTTACATTGGATACCAAACATCTGCTAGTGCTATTAAAATTATGCTATGGTTATGATGTTGTCTACTATCGTTATGTTCCTTGTATTTTCACCTACATATAGGTCTACATTCTTTGTAATTAAACATCTGAATATATGAAATCTATCATTCTCTTCATTTCTCCTACTTACTATCAATGACACTGTGTATTCACTATTCAGATATCACTAAGCCACCAACATAAAGTTAATTAAATGGATTTATAATGGATTTTTCCCCTGTCATAGTGGTAGGTAGTCCTGCTTTTTTTAGCTTTCCATATAACTCTCCTTATTCTATATTTTGACAAGGCGATATGCTAGTCGAATTTTAATATTTTATAATATCATGTTTTTTGGTATAAATTTGTTGGACAGGAAGTGAGGTCTGAGGCTTCATACTTCGATTTCTATGTGTCATGCCCTGCACTAGTCAACTAAAGTCATACAGGAGGCGCAAGAAAATAGACAGAACCAACAGGGGCACAAGGGTCATTCCAGAAGACAAGGGCAAAACAGTCAATGAAGAAGGAAAATAGCTGGAGAAGGGATAAAGAGGAGAAGAAGGATCTAATTAGGGCATCGAAGAATTGAGAATTAGATAAGTAGCTTGGGAGAGGAGCTGGGCCTCTCGAACTGCCTAGCGAGCTTGTAATCCATATTTCGTTGGTTCGTATTTTGAATTGAGTTGTAACAAACAGTTTGCTTATTATTATTATTACCAGTTAGTGGCCCTTGCCTTATTACAGTGTTGAATTCGTTCATAGTTCGATAAGTAACAAGTAGATTCATTACAAGTGGTATCAGAGCGCGTACGATCTATGGCGCCACCAACAAACACAACCCCGTCGGTCAATCAACGAGTGGAAGAATTAGAGGAAGTGGTGGGTAATTTGGAGTCAAGGTTTTCAGATCTGATTTCTAAGGCAGTGGAGAAGGAGGTCGGTGCGGTGAAGGGATCGATGGCCGAATTGATTTTTGCAATGAAGAAGGATCAGGAGCAGTTTCAGTCGGAGATCCGCTCTACGCTCACGGGTTTTCCATCTGGGGTGAATCCAACTTTTGACAAAGGAGAGGGAAGTATAAATCAAGGGGAGTCATCGGTGAAGGGTTTTGTGCGCACCCCCACGATGGGAGTACCAGTCCAGGGGTTGTTTGGGAGTCCAGGTGGGGAGAGGGGTTATCAAGGTAGCGGAGGATTCGGCGGAGGAAATGGGAACAGCCATTGGAGGTATCGTAAATTAGATATGCCGCTGTTCGATGGGCATGACCCCGATGGTTGGGTGCTACGGGTTGAGAGGTACTTCGACTTCTATAAACTAACGGAACAAGAGAGGTTGGATGCAGTGGTAGTAGCACTTGAAGGAGATGCCCTCAAGTGGTATCAATGGGAAAACCACAGGCGTCCGATTCGTAGGTGGGATGAATTAAAGGGGTATTTGTTGCGACAGTTCCGGTCAGCTAGCGGAGGCTCATTATACGAGCAGTGGATGTCAACCACTCAAACAAACACTGTAGAGGAGTACCAACGGAGGTTTATTGAAACTGCTGCTCCATTGAAGGGGCTGACTGAGGAGATTTTGTTGGGGCAATATTTGACTGGGCTTAAAGAGGAAATTAAGGTGGAAGTACGGATTTTAAATCCCATTAATTTGGAGCAAGCTATGGAGTTTGCAGTGAGGATTGAGGAGAAAAATCGGGCTATGGGGATGAAGAAAAGTGGGTGGAGTATGACTCGTACAGGGACTTACAGTTACTCTTCAAAAGGGCCAGTTCAATCTACAATCTCGTCTTACAATTCTCAGTCTAGCCCTACATCGGTGCGTAGTTGGGCATCAGGAGGGGGAAGTGAGTCACAAATGTCAGGAACGGGGTCTAAACAGTCGAGTGTGGCATTAAGCAAGAATCCAGGGGAGATGCGTAGATTGTCAGAGAAAGAATTGCAGGAGAAGCGAGCAAAGGGCCTGTGTTTTAGGTGTGATGAGAAGTGGAATATCGGGCACAGATGCAAGCGAAAGGAACTTAGTGTTTTATTGATGGAAGACGAGGAAGATGACTGCTCTGATGGTACTGGAAGTGAACCACCCCCTTCACCAACCGAGGAAGCTCCGAACGAGGTACATGTACACCCTGAGGTCTCCTTGAATTCCGTAGTAGGGCTAACTAACCCACGTACCATGAAATTGAGAGGAGTGATTGCAGAAAATGAGGTAGTGGTGTTAATTGACCCGGGAGCCACCCACAATTTCATTTCATTAGATAAGGTGGCTGCCTTACAACTACCAGTTACCGAGTCGGGGAGCTTTGGAGTGTCGTTGGGAAATGGTGAAGCCATTAAAGGCAGTGGAGTATGCGAGAATGTGACTTTGCAGTTGGATGGGGGGATAGTTATACAGGAGGATTTCTTGCCCTTACAGTTGGGGACAACCGATGTTATACTAGGTGTGCAATGGCTAGAGAAATTAGGGGCTGTGGTTACTAATTGGAAAACACAAATTATGCAGTTCAAGGTAGGGAAGAGCACAGTTACATTGGTTGGGGACCCTTCCCTAGTACGGTCTCAAATTTCACTTAAGGCAATGATTCGCACCATTAGAAAGGAGAAGCAAGGATTCTGGGCAGAGATAAGGCAGTTAGAGAGTACTTCACAGGGGTCAGTTCAACAGGAAATTCCTGCATTTGTATCCGAGGTGGTGCATCAACACGAAGCTGTATTCGCTGAGCCAAAAGGGCTACCCCCAAGTCGTGGAAATGAACATGCTATTTGTCTGAAGGAAGGAAGTAATCCTGTGAGTGTCCGACCTTATCGGTATCCTCAATTCCAAAAAGACGAAATCGAAAGGTTAATACAGGAAATGCTCAAGGCTGGAATCATCAAACCTTCAACAAGTTCTTTTTCGAGCCCTGTGTTGCTGGTACGAAAGAAAGATGGGTCTTGGCGCTTTTGCGTCGACTACCGGGCTTTGAATAAAGAAACTGTCCCCGACAAATATCCCATACCTATTATCGACGAACTTCTAGATGAGTTACATGGGTCACATTTTTTTTCGAAGCTTGATTTAAAGGCGGGATATCACCAGATCTTAGTTCGTCCCGAGGATACCCACAAAACGGCTTTTAGGACTCATGATGGGCATTACGAATTTCTCGTAATGCCATTCGGACTTATGAACGCTCCGGCAACGTTTCAGTCACTAATGAATGATATCTTCAGGCCATACTTGCGTCGTTTTGTCCTCGTATTTTTCGACGACATTCTTATTTATAGTAAGACAGAGTTGGAGCATCGGGAGCATCTACATCTGGTATTGAGCACTCTGGAGCATCACAGCTTGGTAGTTAACTTTAAAAAATGTGTGTTTGGTCAGTGTCAAGTATCATACCTAGGCCATGTCATATCCAGTCAAGGCGTGGCAGCAGATAGTGAAAAAATAAGAGCTATTATCGAATGGACAGTACCAAAAAATCTGAGAGAGCTACGAGGGTTTTTGGGCTTAACCGGATATTATAGAAAATATGTTGCTGGGTACGCACAAATTGCACGTCCACTGACAAACCAGCTACGCAAAGACAATTTTGGTTGGGATGAAGAAGCGACCACTGCGTTTAACCAGTTGAAGCAAGCCATGATTTCACCTCCGGTTTTAGCGATGCCAGACTTCACCCAACTGTTTGTAATTGAAACAGACGCGTCGGGCTACGGATTGGGTGCCGTGTTGATGCAATCAGACCGACCTCTTGCTTTTTACAGTAAACTATTGGGCCCCAAGGCGCGACAAAAATCTATATATGAAAAGGAACTCATGGCGATCTGTTTGTCGGTGCAGAAATGGAGGTGCTACTTGCTCGGTAGGCATTTTGTAGTCCGAACTGATCAACAGTCCCTGCGCTATATGTTGCAACAAAGAGAAGTTGGAAGTGAATACCAAAAGTGGATGAGCAAGTTAATGGGGTACTCTTTTGAAATACACTACAAGCCTGGAAAAGCCAACCTTGTGGCAGATGCATTGTCCCGAAAGGCAGTTTCCAATGTAGAGTTGGGAGCAATGGTTTCACACTCAACGGTCAATTGGACCGAGTTGATTCAGGAGGTGCAACAAGACCCATTTCTAAACCAGATTGTGCAAGACCTGAAGTCGAAAGCCAAGGAACATGTGGGTTTTGAATTCGTGAATGACAGGTTGTTATACAAAGGTAGATGGGTGATTTCTAGCAAGTCGAAATTCAAATCCCAGTTGTTACAAGCCTATCATGGGTCACCAGTTGGGGGACATGGAGGAGATGTAAAAACATACTTGAGGATAGCCTCTGAATGGCATTGGGTAGGTCTACGGAAGGATGTGGCCAGGTTCGTTCAGTTGTGTCAAGTCTGTCAGCAGCAAAAGCTATCTCAGCAGTCTCCTGCAGGCCTGTTGCAACCTCTACCCGTACCAAATAGGATATGGGATGACATCTCGATGGATTTCATCGAAGGGCTTCCGAATTCAAAGGGGATTGACACTATCTTCGTCATTGTTGACAGGTTCTCGAAATATGCACATTTCGTAGGGCTGAAACACCCCTTTACTGCAGTAAAAGTAGCTGAAGTCTTTGTTCATGAGGTGGTACGCTTACATGGGTTCCCTGTGTCCATCGTGTCTGATCGCGACAAATTGTTCGTGAGTCAGTTTTGGCGTGAGCTATTTAAATTGCAAGGTACTAATTTGAGACACAGTACTGCGTACCATCCGCAAACGGACGGGCAAACCGAAATTGTTAACAAAGTCCTAGAGACTTACCTGCGGTGTTTTGTTGGAGGGCACCCACGTTCGTGGGCAAAATGGCTGTCATGGGCGGAGTATTCTTACAATACAGCCACACACTTGTCCACTAATTATACACCTTTCAAGATCGTGTACGGCAGAGAACCACCCTCTCTCACTCGCCCTGGCCACAGCCAAACACCAGTGAACAGCCTCGACGAGCTCCTGTTGGAGCGTGATGCCATCCTCGATGACTTGCACTTTCACTTGCTAAGGGCCCAACAACGAATGAAGGTTAATGCTGACTGCAAACGTCGAGAGGAGAGTTTCGAAACAGGGGAGAAGGTGTACCTACGTTTGCAGCCATATAGGCAAAGCTCTTTGGCACGACGGCAATACGAGAAACTGGCTGCTAGGTTCTACGGGCCTTTTGAAATAGTGGCAAAAGTGGGTCAAGTCGCATATAAACTGCAGTTGCCACAGGAATGCAAGTTACACCCAGTGTTTCACGTTTCTCAACTCAAAAGAGACGTGGGCAACTTACCAACTGATCCTGTCATACCACCACAGTTGAACGCTGATTTAGAGCTGATGGTGCAGCCTGAAACGTTATTAGCAGTCAGGAAAAAGGGGGGTGAAAACTCAGAAGTGTTCGAAGTATTGCTGAAATGGAAGAATTTGCCCGAATATGAGGCTACTTGGGAGGACATGGACAACATCAAGTTTCACTTTCCGGATTTTCACCTTGAGGACAAGGTGCTTGTTTGGGAACGGGGTAATGTCATGCCCTGCACTAGTCAACTAAAGTCATACAGGAGGCGCAAGAAAATAGACAGAACCAACAGGGGCACAAGGGTCATTCCAGAAGACAAGGGCAAAACAGTCAATGAAGAAGGAAAATAGCTGGAGAAGGGATAAAGAGGAGAAGAAGGATCTAATTAGGGCATCGAAGAATTGAGAATTAGATAAGTAGCTTGGGAGAGGAGCTGGGCCTCTCGAACTGCCTAGCGAGCTTGTAATCCATATTTCGTTGGTTCGTATTTTGAATTGAGTTGTAACAAACAGTTTGCTTATTATTATTATTACCAGTTAGTGGCCCTTGCCTTATTACAGTGTTGAATTCGTTCATAGTTCGATAAGTAACAAGTAGATTCATTACACTATGCCCTTCTGATTTTGTTTGCCTATTATGCGTCTCATGAGTCACTTAAATTAATTTTATTTTCTAAGATCTGTCACGCTAAACTGTTTGCCTGCTTTAAGACTTACTAATTAATAGCCATATTCTCCTAGTCCCTAGAAAGGTGGGGTAAACTAGCTATTCGTTAAATGCTGATTGGGTGAATATCAGCTCAACATATGGAGTGCCATTTTCAGATATTAGGTTTCAAGCAGAATGCAAAATAAAATAAAAGTGATCAAGTTCTTGTGCTTATCATGTGATGCTGAATAGCAATCATTGTCATTGAAAGTTTAAATGCATCTTTAAGAAGGAAAAAAACGGCCGCTCACAATCTTTGTGTTTGATTTTAAAGCTGTTAATAAGAAAATGAAGGAACAGATGACGGATGTGGATGCTGTACAATCAAAAGAGGTGCACTTATTTTGGAGTGGCATGGCAGAGGTGAGTGAGTGAGTGAGTGCACTTTATGAACTTTTTGTGAAATATCAATAAATCTTTGTTTCTCGGTGATGTAAAAAATATAAATTTAAAGTCGTGACTTTTTAGCATTCGCTCCAATGTCAAATCTTAATTTAATCCAAATCAGCCTTTTTTTCTAATGAACTGTCTAATTGATACTAGTTTGTTTCTGTGCTCTTTTCTGCATTTGTCGTAACTATAGCAAAATATGCTATTTGGTGTCAGAGTGTTCAAGTTATGGGCAGTTTTGATGGCTGGAGTCAAGGAGAGCACTTGTCACCCGAGTTTACTGGCTCATACGTGAAGTTCCAAACAACATTAATGCTTAGACCTGGGAGGTAATATCTGCTAAAACTAAGAATCTGTTCATCAGTGTATGCTATAAGCTAATTACTAATTATTAACACCGTTGTATGGTAAAAAGGTATGAAATCAAATTCTTGGTGGATGGAGAGTGGCTCTTATCACCAGAATTTCCTACTGTTGGTTCCGGTTCAATAGAAAACAACCTGTTGATTGTAGAATAACTTGCATTTGCGCTGGAAGATGAAGCCATCACATCATGATTCGTAACATTTTGTGCTTCGCTAGGGTAAAAGACTTCGAATTTGCCCTGTTAATTAACTAGTCTTTAGCATGTCCATAACCAGGTCGTATCAAAATCCTACATGGGATTTTTTTTATTATTATTATATATGGGATTGTTTGTTAGTTTTTCACCAGTGGTGGTATAAAGTAATTTTATCTTCGGATGCCTGGTATTGTTCTGTCATTTGAGGGCTGAGAACTATTTTGTTCCTTCTTTTTTGCTAACTACCCAATAACTCTGCATCTTTCTTTTGAAAATAGACTAACAAATGCCTTGTTTATGCAGACTCCAAAAATGAAAGAGACAATTCTCTAGCGGTGATAATATATAAATATAAAATATTTTTATCTGTAACCTATGAAACCGATAAATGTTTTATATAAAGCCAAACTGACTGTACCGTGTTGGTGAATGTTGGAGTCCCAAGGGCCTACATTAGTTGTTTCGATTGAAGCTGTCTGCCAATATGTTATTGTGTAGGAACATTTTTTATATATGTAGAGGATCTAAACTCCTGGTCTTGTAAGGCTTAAAATTGAAGAATCGCATTCTTGTACTGAAGAATAAAATTAGAATGTTTTGAGCGAAGCTATGCTTAGCTATTTCAGATGTAAGAGCAAGTCCAATAGATCCTTATATGACCTCCTAACTCAAATTATAAGAATTATAAGGGATAAGGTCTAAAGTTGTGCTCCAATAGATTCTTAACTTTTCCTTAAAAAGTTAAGATCATCATGTCATCCCTTATTTTTAAGGGTTTCCTTATTTCTTTTTTATCAATAAAATAATATTTTCTCTCCTCTTTCTAATTATTTTCCTCTTTTCTTGTTCTTCCTTCCTTCCTTTTATTTATTATTTAATAATTATAAGGATCAAATATAAGTAAATATTTAATAATTATAAGGAGTAAGCTTGTTGGAGTTGTCATACCTTATAATATCCTAAATCACTAAGAGCCTAATATTTTATAATATTTATAAGGAAAACACAAGGAGGCTATTGGACTTGCTCTAAGATAGCTAATTATGTAAATAAGCATAAAATGAGTGGTTCTTAATGACTCTTACACAGGAGTATCTAGAACAATGTCATCGGCTACAAACAAAAGATTAACCGTACTGTCATCTATTACTCTCAAATTTGTTAATCTTATCTTAATAGCATTTTGTGTCGCTCTGCGTGAGTTGTTAGGCTTTTTTTTTTTTTTTTCATTCATAAAGTCGTATTGATTCTAAGATCAGTCAGTCATTGAAGAAGATTGAAAAATGTAAACATATACAAAAACAGCTAGTTTGCTGCTAAAGTTTCTCTGTACACACACACATAAATACTTCCATTAGACCATCCCAGCATGCAACTTTTCCAAGTGTTATCTCCTTGAGGTTGCATCAGTTTACAAGCTATTATAATTTTTATTGTGATCAACCTTGTTAATTTCGACAAGAAATGAGTCTCAGTAATGTTACGGAGAAATTAATGCTGTTTGGTCAGAAGCAAAAAGAAAATAAAAATAAAGAAGAAAGAAACACAATTAACCGTAGTGCAGTACAGGGGAGGAGAAATCGATTCTTGATAATTGTGAATGTATTAGGGGGTTCCGGTCCTATCAAGTTCGTGGTGAAAGAGGATGATAGCATTGCAGCTGTGATCGGTACTGCTCTAAAGCTGTATGCGCGAGAGGAGCGCCTCCCTGTTCTTGGCTATGATGTAAACCAATGCCTTCTATATCCATCCAGTGGAGAACAAGATGGTACAAATGTTGTTTATTCCTCCAATGAAAACATTAATATGGTCATCTAGGTTTCTGCATATACATATAAGTGTGTTTGTTCAGTTGGATTAAGTTTACATTGTTGCCATTTTTTTTTTTTTTTGTTGCCAGCAGCTTTAAGTCCAAATGAAATTATCGCAGCAGGTGGGGGGAGGACATTTTTGCTTTGCAAAAAGCAGTCACACCAAGGAATGGCAGATGATGCCATGAGATCGCCGAAGACTAAATGTTGGAAAAAACTTCTTGTTAAACCTTTAAGGGCCATTAAAAGTTTTGTCGTAGTAAATACTAACTAGATAGCTAACATGTTACACGTATCATTGTATCATGATATGCTAACATGCACATTATCTGGACTTGAACTTTGAAGTACCTAGCTAGTGAACTGATCATGTATGATGTAGTCGTCACGAAAATATGTAGATATGTTATACAATATTGATATCTAGAAAAAGTGATTCGAAAATTGTCTAAGCATGATTTCGGTTTTGATACTTCGAATTGTTTTGAAGTTAAAGTATATTTGTAGGCCTTTAAAAATCTGTTTTTTCGAGCCTTTGGTCCATGATCAACTGTAAACTAAATTTTAGACTTAATTGCAGAATTATGGTTTGAATTTTAATATTTTTTGCATGAAAATGATCAATGAATAAAATGTAGGATCCGCCTGATTGAACAATTATTTTCCCAACACCGGATTAAATTTTGTTAATTGTGTCTAACGAAATGTTTTGAGAAATTTTTTTATTGAACAAGGCCGATCCTGACATTTTAAAGGTCTAAAAGCGACAAAAATATATGATACCCTTTATCTTTTTGAAAACATCTTTATTCCGTAAAAGATATATGGATCCTTTAAAATCATACTTTAACTATCCATGTTGACTGTTATAAGAAATAGAGAAAAGGATCAAAATAACAGAAAATACTATCCAACTGTCCAAAATGATCAATCGCGGGAACAGTGACCAAAATAACCAAGTGATTATGCATTGGCGGTCTGCGTAGCGTATGATACGCATTTTCAGCTTGCGCATCTAGTATAACGTATCGCCTGGATGCGCAATGACGTCATATGACGTCAGATGCCCATATGCGCAATGACTTCATATGCCTCTACACTTTGCCATATTCATTTGTTAATTTCTGGCCCCGCAGGGACGTGGACGAACAAGTCGAAAAAGAAATCGGAAAATGGAGCTCGAATTGGGGATGATATATAGTATGGTAGTCAAAGATTGTTGGAAAGGGATGAAAGATGTGGTCGAAGTTTTGGTCGGAACTCGCCTCCGACAGCGTTCAAATGGGACGGTGAAGTGCCACATACGCATGTTGTATATGTGTATCATGAGTTACGCATGCGCAACATGCGTATTCCAGTCATTATTCACGAGCCCAGAATTGATTTTAACAAAGCCCACGCAATGTGCATATGCGTGATCGACCTCACACCCCGCAAATGCGTAGTTCTCTGGTCAATTTGGGCAGATTTTCCGACAAATATTATTTTGGACATTGTTATTTAAATTTTGGTTATTTGGGACTTTCACCCAAAGAAATAAGTAATAATAGATTAATGATGATTTTAAAAAGATAATTATCTCAAATCTTTCTAGATGTAAAACCGTTGTTATTGGTATTAACATCAATTTTCACCTATTTATGTTTCTTATTAAATTATATTCCACATTTCGAGTTAAAGTTTTAGCAAATTCTAAAACTTAAAATGCAAATCTATGATCATCATATTAACAAACTTGCAATATTAAGAATTAACGGAAAGTTTCTATTAAAAACATGTCAAATTATTAATACATGTTAAATTATTTTTATAAATTTATAATTAGTAAAAGTTATGGGCTGTCAAACGGACATTTCGGATACGAATCTGCCTATATCCGAATTCGAATCCGAAATCACTATCTGAATTCGAATCCGACGGATATTAGAAAATTATATCCGAATTCGAATCCGACAGATATTATCCGGATACGGATAATATCCGAATCCGAATATCCGATTTTTGAGATTTTTTTAAAAATCCGAATATCTCTGAAAATCCGAATATCCGAATCATTTAAAAAATTTAAAAATAACAATTTTTTTCCATTCAAACATAGTAAAATAGAATAAACAGAATTTTTTAAACTACAGATATCATGCAACAATTAAAATAAAGAAAATAAACCCAACTACTAGAGAATAATAGGTGTTCCAGGATTCAAATAAAAACGTACGTACGTGTTGTGTGTATCTTTACTTATTAATGAATTAAATAATTAAATTTTAATACATAAATAATGTATTATAAATATTAAATTATTAATTATAAATTATATATATATATATATATATATATATATATAGGGTCTTGTTCTAATAGAAACTAAATTAGAAAAGAAACTAGAAACTAAACATAAATTAAATATTTCAAGCTAATCTAATGACCAAATTAGGGGTACCCCAATACAAAAAGTTCATAATATTTTTGGCTCCATCCAGCAAAAAAAAAAAAAAAAAAATATTGTTCACTGCTGACGTGGCAGTGACGTCAGCGTGAACAGTATTTTTTTTTTTTTTACTGGGTGGAGCCAATAATTTTAAACACTTTTTGTGAAGGTGCCCCTGGCGGGGCCATTAGAATAAATGAAATATTATTTATTTAATGTTGATTTCTAGTTTCTATTCTAAGATTGGTTTCTATTTGACCACTAGCCTATATATATATAAGGCATTTTTTCTACCTCACCATTGCCAATGCTCAAGTGACAACATTTTTAACATGGAAATGCAAGTAAAGATGTCACAGGAGTAGTCATAAAAGGTAAGTTTTTACCTGATGTCCGCCAACCTGGTCCCAGAACAGAACTCCAATCAACCTTCCGAGGTCCCCTCACCTCACCATATGGCTCACTCTAGTGTATCTTATTTCCCAAGAACTAAACAACATTTGCAATAATATACATATATATATACACATACATACACACACACACACATATATATATATATATATATATATATATATATATATATATATATATATATATATATATATATATATATATATATATATATATATATATATATATATATATATATATATATGCGTTCAGGTCCACAACCATCGTGGGTTGGACCAGCCACCAGGATAGCCGCAACCTTTCAATGCGGCAGAAGGGTCCGCAACCTTTCAATGCGGCAGAAGAGTCCGCAACCTTTAAATGCGGCAGAAGGGTCCGCAACCCTTCATTGCGGCAGAATTCTTGTGAAAATTAAATTAAAAATAGAAAAATAAGATAAAATTCGAATTTAAATTCATAAAATTTCAAATATTAATACTCATTAATTCTGTGATTAATTTTACATTAGATTCACTAATTTTCTATTTTTTGAGATTTTTACATTAGATTAACTAATTTAGGAGTACGGGTCAAATCGATAGTTGACCACGACTTTTACCTTCCAAATTAATTTATTATTTTTTGAAATATTGGGAATATCACTAAATTAGACATATATTGATTTACGTGCGGTTGTATCGTCGATAAGTATTTTTTAAAAAATAGAAACAACAATCCGGGACAAAGCACTAGTTAGATGTACTGGTCAAATCGATAGTTCACTACAACTTTTACCATCCAAATTAATTTATTATTTTTTGAAATATTGGGAATATCACTAAATTAGACATATATTGACTTACGTGCGGTTGTATCGTCGATAAGTATTTTTTTAAAAATAGAAACAACAATCCGGGACAAAGCACTAGTTAGATATACTGGTCAAATCGATAGTTCACTACCACTTTTACCATCCAAATAAACTTATTATTTTTTCAAAACTTGGGAATATCACTAAATTAGACATATATTGACATATGTGCGGTTGGATCGTCGATAAGTATTTTTTAAAAAATAGAAACAACAATCCGGGACAGGCATATACTAACTAGTGCTTTGTCCCGGATTGTTGTTTCTATTTTTTAAAAAATACTTATCGACGATCCAACCGCACATATGTCAATATATGTCTAATTTAGTGATATTCCCAAGTTTTGAAAAAATAATAAGTTTATTTGGATGGTAAAAGTGGTAGTGAACTATCGATTTGACCAGTATATCTAACTAGTGCTTTATCCCGGATTGTTGTTTCTATTTTTAAAAAAATACTTATCGACGATACAACCGCACGTAAGTCAATATATGTCTAATTTAGTGATATTCCCAATATTTCAAAAAATAATAAATTAATTTGGAAGGTAAATGTTACCATCCTGATTTATTTTTCAACAGTTATCTAAGATTGAGATGTACATGTCATTCCATCATTATTTAAACTACATAACATGTAAAAAATATCCATATTACATTATTAAAGATACTTTAAAGTTAAAATTAATATATTTTATTATTTTGATGCATATTTGAAGATTTAAAAATTAAACAAAAAAAAAGAAAAAATCTTAAATTATTGCCGCAATGAGACATTGCGGTAATTGTTCCTGCCGCAATGTTTGGTTGTGGCTCAGAAAAATTTTAAGACATTAATTATGGTTAGTGGCTGGTAATAAATGAACCATCCGCAGCAATGTTTCATTGCGGCAGTTGGCATTTAAGGCTTCCTGCCGCAATGAAACATTACGGTAGGCGTGAAATCTGTTTCCTTTAAGGTTACAGAATTTGTCTTTTTTTCAATTTCCTTTTTTCCAAACAGGAGAAAACACCAACGAATTTCAAGGGTTTGGAGCTCAAAAATTCATCCAAAATTAAGGTTAGTGCTCTATTCAATGGCTTCATTTTTATTTTGCTCTTCTAGTTCATCTAGTGAACGTAATGGTGATGATTATGTTACGCCGCCCGTTAAAAAAAATCATGTTTCTCGTAAATTATTCGTTGATGATGTAGATATTGATAATTATTATAGTAGTGTTCATAAACGTAGAGTGAATTACAATGTTCATAAAAATAAAATGAATGTTGATGATGTTGGTGGGGAAAAAAATGATGGTGGAAAGGGTAAAAACATGATAATTATTTGTGATGGTGATGATGAAAAAGATGAGAAATTTGGGATGGGAAAAAATGATGATGAAGGAGATGAGGATATTAGGATGGAAAAAATTGATGATGAGGAGGATGTTAGGATGGGAAAAAATGTTGATGATGAGGATGTTAGGATGAGAAAAAATGATGATGATGAGGATATTGGAAACCAAAATTTTGATTTTACATTTGCGGATGTTAATAAGGTTGTGCCTTGTGTTGGAATGATTTTCGATACATTAGATGAGGCGGAAAGTTTTTATAGAAATTATGGTCGAAATGTCGGATTCGAGATAATAATTAGGAATACTCATAAACATCAACGGAGTCATGATCCATCATCCCGTTTGTTTATTTGTAAGAAGGGTGGAAGAGTAGTACCGGAATTGGATTATCGTGATAAAGGAAAACGACGCATTAGGGATGTAGATCCACGAACGAATTGTCGTGCTCGAATGTACGTATGTCACCTAGTGAATGTAAACAAATGGAAGGTAACTTTGGTTGATTTGAAACATAATCATTCCATGGTAACACCAGATAAGCGACAATTTTTTGAAACATCACGCAACATCGATCCGATCACCCGATCATTGATTGAGTTGTTTAACAAATCGGGGATCGAGACGAGTAAAGTGATGAAATATCTTGGTGAGATATGTGGAGGCATTAAAAATTTAGGGTTTTCTAATCAAGATGTACGTAATGTCATACGGGATATTCGGCACCGAGTGTTTGATTCCGGTGATGCGGAGTGTGGCTTGGCCTTGTTACGAAAGTTACAACAAGAGAATGCGTTCGGTCATTTCTTCTATCGAGTGGATGTGGATAACGAGAATCGTGTTAAAGGTTTGGTGTGGGTTGATCCTCGATGCATGAACGCTTACAAGAATTTTGGTGATGTGGTGACGTTCGACTCAACTTATCGAACGAATAGGTATTGTATGCCTTTCATACCTATTACGGGGGTGAACCACCATTACCAAAATATTTTGTTTGGATTTGCACTCATGAGAGATGAGACCGAGACTTCTTATCAATGGGTTTTAGAAACTTGGTTGGAGGCCGTTGACAACAAACCTCCCACTACAATAATTACCGATCAAGACATTGCTTTGGGAAATGCTATTGCCACGGTTATGCCCGAAACAAATCACTTATATTGTACATGGCATATAAGTAGTAAATTTCCCGAGAAGTTATCTAGTTTGTACACCAAATATCCGGAATTCAAAACGGTTTTAATGCATGTGTGTACAAGTCGTTGTCTCCCACGGAATTTGAAGGTAGATGGGAGGAATTGGTCGAGAAGTACAAACTTGAGGATCATGTTTGGTTAAATGAAATGTATCGCATTAGACATCAATGGATTGGTGCTTACACAAAGTCGCATTTTGCCGCCGGTATGACCACTACCTCTAGAAGCGAATCAATGAATGCATTTTTTGATGAATATGTGCAAGCATCTACCAGTTTGAAAGAATTCATTGAGAATTCCCAAAAGGCTTTGGAGGCACAATATCTTAGGGAGGTTAAAAGTGACTACGAGAGCGAAGAAAGGGAAAGGAGACTAGTATTGCAATCATCATTGGAAATTCATGCATCCGAAATTTACACGAAAGAGATGTTTAGGCGTTTTCAAAAGGAGCTTCTAAAAAGTACATCTTATGTCGTGACGAAAACTAAAGGTGGATGTCATTTATTTAAAATGTTCGTGGTTGAGAAGTCTACCGTGCCGGAGGATCGTAGAAGAAGCTATCGGTTGACGGCCCATATTGAATGTGTTTGTATGCAATTTGAACATTCCGGGATGATTTGTAAACACATGATCCGTTACCTAGACATGAAACAAAAAATACGTATACCGAATGATTACATCATGTCTAGGTGGACAAAAAATGGCAACAAAATTGCCGGACCTCTACCTTATACCCCTCCCGTTCTTGGTAATGTTGGTGAATCACAAGCATCAAGGTATAGTGCATTGTGCAAATCATTTCAAAATTTAGGCGCTGTTGGTAGTTGTTCCGTCCCACGTTTCAACTACGTGATGAACTTGATTGAGCGAGAGAGGTGTCACGTGGAAATTGATTTTCCACAAGAAGATAAGATCGAACAAATGAACGAGTCGTTTCCTCAAGAAGATTGGGATCATGATCCGATATTCGATCCTCCAATGTCACAAACCAAGGGACGAAAGAAAGCGGCAAGATATAAAAGTGGTATTGAAACGTCAACTTCAACAACCAAGCAACGAAAGTGCGGAAAATGTGGGTTGGTAGGAGCAAACCATGATAAAAGAAATTGTCCTGGCAATTAGTTTCAATTGTATTCTGTAATATTTGAAACTATTTTTATTAATTATAATCTTAATTTTCAATGTAAGGTATTAATATGCAATCCATGCATTTGTACTAGTTTAAATTAGAATTATTTCCAATTTTTCGAATATTAGGAAAAACACATAAATTAGTAAAACACTTAACGAAATCTTTAATTTATCTCGAATTTTATATTTAACAATTGAAATAAATTGGAATTTTATCATTTTCCAAATTTTAATATCAAGAAAAAAAAAATGTGTCTATCTGCAAGGCCTCATTGCGGCAGGGATGTGTCTATCCGCAAGGCCTCATTGCGGCTGGGAGGAGTCCAGTAGCTTTTCTCTCTCCTCCCCTGTTTTCCCCAGGGAAACAGGGGAAAACAGGGGAGGAGAGAGAAAAGCTACTGGACTTCTCCCTGCCGCAATGAGGCCTTGCGGATGGCAATAATTTTTTATTATTATTTATGTCCTGATATTAAAAATTGGAAAAATGATAAAATTACAATTTATTTCAATTGTTAAATGTAAAATTCGAGAAAAATGAAAAAAAATATTTTTTCCCCAAATTTTATTTTAAAACTTGACAAAATTTGCATTTAAAAATCCAAAAAAGGCATAAATTATATTTTATTCCTAATAATTAATTTAAAATTCGAGAAAAATGGGAAAAAAATTTCGAAAGAAAGGATTAATTTAAAATAAAATTTGATGTTTTTTTCGAATTTTAAAGCAATAATTATAAATAAATAATTTAAAGGGCTCTTTTGAAAAATAAATAGGAAAAAGTAAATTTTTGCACATTTACTTTTGTTAAGAAAGACTATTTGCAATTTTACTAAACTAAGTTTCAAATTGCAAAAATACTAACCCTAATTCTCCCCCTCCCCTTTCCTCAATTTCTCTCTCCTCCCCATCAACATGCACAGCCGACTTCACTTGTGTCCTTTTTTTTTTTTTTTTTTTTTTTTTTTTTTTAAGGTGGGAGCTATTTTGGTGGATTTGGATATTTTGGCCCCGCAGGGGCATATTCAACTAAATTTGCAACTAATTGCAACTGAATGCAACTAAATTTCTGATTTCAAGTTCCATTTGTCAGTTGTCATTTTCGACCTCATTTTTGAACTTTTATATATATATATATATATACATATATATATATATATATTTAAGATGGGTGATATTTTGGTGGATTTAGGTTTCCTGGCCCCGCAGGGGCATATTCAACTAAATTTGCAACTAATTGCAAATGAATGCAACTAAATTTCTGATTTCAAGTTCCATTTGTCAGTTGTCATTTTCGACCTCATTTTTGAACTTTATTATATATATATATATATATATATATATATATAAGATGGGTGATATTTTGGTGGATTTAGGTTTCCTGGCCCCGCAGGGGCATATTCAACTAAATTTGCAACTAATTGCAACTGAATGCAACTAAATTTCTGATTTCAAGTTCCATTTGTCAGTTGTCATTTTCGACCTCATTTTTTAACTCAATTATATATATATATATATATATATATATATATATATATATATATATATATAATTGAGTTCAAAAATGAGGTCGAAAATGACAACTGACAAATGGAACTTGAAATCAGCAACTTAATTTCCGATTTCAGTTGCATTCAGTTGAATATGCCCTTGCGGGGCCTTGCAACCCAAATCCACCAAAATCACCCAAACCAATAATATGTAGTTGCAACTAGTTGTAACTAGTTGAAAGTAGTTGAAAATAGTTGCAACTAGTTGTAACTAGTTGAAAATAGTTGAAACTAGTTGTAACTAGTTGAAAGTAGTTGAAAATAGTTGTAACTAGTTGAAAACAGTTGAAAATAGTTGATTTGGTTGAATATTGCCCCTGGCGGGGCCTTGGAACCCAAAATCACTCAAACCAATAATATGTAGTTGCAACTAGTTGTAACTAGTTGAAAGTAGTTGAAAATGGTTGCAACTAGTTGAAAATATTTGAAAACAGTTGAAAATAGTTGATTTGGTTGAATATTGCCCCTGGCGGGGCCTTGGAACCCAAAATCATTTAGTTGAATATTGCCCCTGGCGGGGCCTTGCAACCCAAATCCACCAAAATCACCCAACCTTTTTAAAAAAAAGTTGTATTTGGTTGCATTTAGTTGAATTTGATTGAATATGGTTGCAAACAAAAATCCACCCAAATAGCCCCCATCTAAAAAAAAAAAAAAAAAAAAAAAGTACAAATCGGCGGCGGCATCTGTGTTGATCAGGGGGAGGAGAGAGAAAGTTGAGGGAGGAGGGGCCTAGTATTTTTGCAATTTGAAACTTTGTTTTGGTAAAATTGCAATTTATTAAGTAAGGTGGTATTTTTGCAAAAAGAAACTTTAAATCTAGTATTCTTGGTAAATATCCTAATTTAAAATATTATTACTTAAAAAAATATTGAAATATGAGCGGAATTCATTTCGCATTCATATATGAACGGTTGCTAAAATGAACAGATGTGGCATTCCTGGCCGAGCGGGTTGTTGCGAATCGAAACTCCGAGGTTAAGCGTGCTTGGGTTAGAGCAATTTTGGGATGGGTGACCCCCTGGGAAGTTCCCTTTTTCCAATTTTTTTTTTTAAGTTTGCTCAAAAAAATTATTATCTAATTTTTCTGAATCTACTAAATTATTTTTTTCTGGGACATTTGGATTAAAATATAATTTAAAAAAAAAATTATCTAATTTTTTTGAGCAAACTTTAAAAAAAAAAAAATTGGAAAAAGGGAACTTCCAGGGGGTCACCCATCCCAGAATTGCTCTAGCCCAAGCACGCTTAACATCGGAGTTTCGATTCACAACAACCCGCTCGGCCAGGAATGCCACATCTGTTCATTTTAGCAACCGTTCATATATGAATGCGAAATGAATTCCGCTCATATTTCAATATTTTTTTAAGTAATAATATTTTAAATTATTTATTTATAATTATTGCTTTAAAATTCGAAAAAACATCAAATTTTATTTTAAATTAATCCTTTCTTTCGAATTTTAGTTAAAAAACTGGGAATTTTTTTTTCCCATTTTTCTCGAATTTTAAATTAATTATTAGGAATAAAATATAATTTATGCCTTTTTTCGATTTTTAAATGCAAATTTTGTCAAGTTTTAAAATAAAATTTGGGGGAAAAATAATTTTTTTCATTTTTCTCGAATTTTATATTTAACAATTGAAATAAATTGTAATTTTATCATTTTTCCAATTTTTAATATCAGGACATAAATAATAATAAAAAATTATTACTATTCGAAAGGCCTTATTGCGGCAGTAAGCTGTTGTAGTATGCCGTGATGAGTCATTGCGGCAATATTTTTTTTAAATTTTACTACCGCAATGACTCATTGCGGCAGGGTACACACACCAGTTTGACACAGTCTTCCATATGTTCAACTTACATTCCCAAAAATTCAAATGTTATTTTCAAGATACATTAAATTTTATTTTGAATTTTAATGTTGAAAAAATTTTACTTTGAAATATTTTCTCTATAAATACTCACACCCTCAACCTAAAATTTCATATTCTAATCTTCTTCTCATTTTTCTCTCTAGCAACCTAAAATTTTTCTTATCATGGATTCAAAAAATGAGAAGAATGCTAGTTTAAAAACAAAGTTGGTAGAAGCCAAGAGAGAAATCAAGCTTCTTGAAGATAAAGTTGTAGATTTGGAGGTAAAAGTCGAAGAGCTCGAAGAAGCCTTGAAAGAGGCTAACATGGAGAATGCCTATTTGAGGAAATTGTACGGGCATGGAGATGAATATCCGTAGACGGAAGAAGAAGGAGGGCTCCGAAAAAATTGTTTTAAATAAAAATTGTATTTTGATGTTTTCCCCCCTCCAAAATTATTATTAATGAATTAAAATTTTCTTTTCATGTTTATTCTAAATATTTTGTATTATCTCCAATTCAATTAAAAAATTATATATTTTCAACATTTATTCGATTAAATAAATATTTTTGGGTGAATTCAAATGAAAAAGATTTTTTTTGTAAATTTTGGAATAGAATTTTATTTTATCAATTTTTTAAATTTTAAAATAAATTTTGGGAAAAAAATAATTATTTCATTTTTCTCGAATTTTACATTTAACATTTTAAATAAATTGTAATTTTATAATTTTTCCAATTTTTAATTGAAATATTATGAATTAAATAATTTTTAAAAACTGGGTTAAAATCCGCAAGGCCTCAATGCGGCAAGAACAGGGGAAAACAGGGGAGGAGAGAGAAAAGCTACTGGACTTCTCCCTACCGCAATGAGGCCTTGCGGATGGCAATAATTTTTTATTATTATTTATGTCCTGATATTAAAAATTGGAAAAATGATAAAATTACAATTTACTTCAATTGTTAAATGTAAAATTCGAGAAAAATGAAAAAAATTATTTTTTCCCCAAATTTTATTTTAAAACTTGACAAAATTTGCATTTAAAAATCGAAAAAATGCATAAATTATATTTTATTCCTAATAATTAATTTAAAATTCGAGAAAAATGGGAAAAAAAAATTCCCAGTTTTTTAACTAAAATTCGAAAGAAAGGATTAATTTAAAATAAAATTTGATGTTTTTTTCGAATTTTAAAGCAATAATTTAAATAAATAATTTAAAATATTATTACTTAAAAAAATATTGAAATATGAGCAGAATTCATTTCGCATTCATATATGAACGGTTGCTAAAATGAACAGATGTGGCATTTCTGGCCGAGCGGGTTGTTGCGAATCGAAACTCCGAGGTTAAGCGTGCTTGGGTTAGAGCAATTCTGGGATGGGTGACCCCCGGGAAGTTCCCTTTTTTCAATTTTTTTTAAGTTTGCTCAAAAAAATTATTATCTAATTTTTCTGAATCTACTAAATTATTTTTTCCTGGGACATTTGGATTAAAATATAATTTTAAAAAAAAATTATCTAATTTTTTTGAACAAACTTAAAAAAAAAATGGAAAAAGGAAACTTCTCAGGGGGTCACCCATCCCAGAATTGCTCTAGCCCAAGAGCACGCTTAACCTCGGAGTTTCGATTCACAACAACCCGCTCGGCCAGGAATGCCACATCTGTTCATTTTAGCAACCGTTCATATATGAATGCGAAATGAATTCCGCTCATATTTCAATATTTTTTTAAGTAATAATATTTTAAATTATTTATTTATAATTATTGCTTTAAAATTCGAAAAAAACATCAAATTTTATTTTAAATTAATCCTTTCTTTCGAATTTTAGTTAAAAAACTGGGAATTTTTTTTCCCATTTTTCTCGAATTTTAAATTAATTATTAGGAATAAAATATAATTTATGCTTTTTTTTTTATTTTTAAATGCAAATTTTGTCAAGTTTTAAAATAAAATTTGGGGAAAAAATATTTTTTTTCATTTTTCTCGAATTTTACATTTAACAATTGAAATAAATTGTAATTTTATCATTTTTCCAATTTTTAATATCAGGACATAAATAATAATAAAAAATTATTGCCATCCGCAAGGCCTCATTGCGGCAGGAAGGAGTCCAGTAGCTTTTCTCTCTCCTCCCCTGTTTTCCCCTGTGCGGATATCCGCAAGGAGTCATTGCGGCTATGTTTTGTTTTGTTTTTTTTTAAAATCTGCTTGTTTTTTCTTCTACCCAGTAAAAACAGACAGCAAAAAAAACTGCAATAAGGAATCTGTTTTTACTGCTTTCCATCTACATTTTATAAAACCTGTTTTAACCACATAAACGCGAAATACCATATCAACACAATCCCAACCAATATAAATACCACAATACAACTACCTATTTTCAAAGCAAAATTAACAAAATAATAATACAATCAAATAAACAAGATCAAATTTAACTAAAGTCCCAGCTGCCTCTGTTGTAACCCGGCAATAGTCATTTTTCCGTGCTTCCCCTTTAAAAAGCTCCCAAGCTATGCGATACCGGAAAGTCAAAACATCATATACTGGGTGCCACATTACATCTTTCAATGATATGCCGCCAAGTATAGCATCCATATACTTGCAAACGTACACGCCACAATCAGAGCTGCCTTGTTGCTTCGGTCGATCCGTAATGAACTTCACATTCATGAAACTGTCTTCAGCAAATCTCAAAGGTTCCAAGAAATGAAGCATGCACGGTAGACCTGGCAATTCGTTCGTTTCGTATACTTTCGTGTCGTGTACTTTCGTGTTTCGTGTACGTAATGCTAAATCCAAAACCGACCCGTTAAGGATTCGTTTCGTTTCGTGTTCGTGTACCTTCATTTCGTGTACGTTTCGTGTCGTGTTTCGTGTAATTTTTGAATAAAAATAAAAATATTTAAATATTAATTTTTTACTAGTCGAGTCTTAAGTCAATATGTCATAAGGAATGAAGTGTGCTTAAGTCTTGTGAAACTAAAATTTGAAACTATTTTGTATTTATCTTATGTAAAATTATATATAAAATATCATTTTAAAATATGTATTCATATAATTTTAATAAAATCATTTAAATATTTATTTATTTCGTGTATTTTCGTTTCGTGTCGTGTACCCAAAGGTAAACCCAAAACCGACACTAAATTCATCCGTGTAATTTCGTGTTCGTGTACTTTCGTGTTCGTGTACCACAAAGGTCAACCCAAACCCGTAATTTTCGTGTCGTTTTCGTGTCATGTTTTCGTGTCGTGTACGAAATTGCCGGCTCTAATTGCACGGCAATAATTTTTCCTACAAATTTACCACAAAAAATTAAAAACATATTCAAGAAAGAAGACATATTTAAAAAACATTGCATAAGATTACCATGACATAAATCTCCTTGGCGTACACATTTCGTAAGTCACAATAAGATCCATGGTCCCGGAGAGGATCAATTAAAAGCAATTTCAATCGTTCAAGGTCCACAACAAACAAAAACCAATGACCACCTGTGCATACGGGGAACATAGCAACATCACACAAGTGTATTGGTGGCCCAAAGTGCTGGTCTTGGTAGGTAACATAGAAACTTTCTTGCTCTTTCAACCTCTCCGGAGTTTTACAATTTGGATGCATCTGCAAAAAAGAGAAAATAAGTTATGAAATGCAAGAATTCTTGCAATTTCTATTATTCTATATTTCTTGCATTTTATAACCTTATTTCAATAATTTTGCATTTTAGACCTTCATTTCTCTACTTCTTGCATTTTAGACCTTTATTTCTATAATTTTGCATTTTAGACCTTTATTTCTCTATTTCTTGCATTTTATAACCTTATTTCTATAATTTTGCATTTTAGACCTTCATTTCTCTATTTCTTGCATTTTAGACCTTTGTTTCTATAATTCTGCATTTTAGACCTTTATTTTTATAATTTTGCATTTTAGACCTTTATTTCTCTATTTCTTGCATTTTAGACCTTTATTTCTCTATTTCTTGCATTTTAGACCTTTATTTCTATAATTTTGCATTTTAGACCTTTATTTCTCTATTTCTTGCATTTTAGACCTTTATTTCTATAATTTTGCATTTTAGACCTTTATTTCTCTATTTCTTGCATTTTAGACCTTTATTTCTATAATTTTGCATTTTAGACCTTTATTTCTCTATTTCTTGCATTTTATAACCTTATTTCTATAATTTTGCATTTTAGACCTTCATTTCTCTATTTCTTGCATTTTAGACCTTTATTTCTATAATTTTGCATTTTAGACCTTTATTTTTATAATTTTGCATTTTAGACCTTTATTTCTCTATTTCTTGCATTTTAGACCTTTATTTCTCTATTTCTTGCATTTTAGACCTTTATTTATATAATTTTGCATTTTAGACCTTTATTTATCTATTTCTTGCATTTTAGACCTTTATTTCTCTATTTCTTGCATTTTATAACCTTATTTCTATAATTTTGCATTTTAGACCTTTATTTCTCTATTTCTTGCATTTTAGACCTTTATTTCTCTATTTCTTGCATTTTAGACCTTATTTCTATAATTTTGCATTTTAGACCTTTATTTTTATAATTTTGCATTTTATAATTCTATAATAATGCAATAAGTTATGAAATGCAAAAATTAACTAATTAACCAAATAATAAGTTATGAAATGGAATAATTAACCAAATTAAGGACTAAAATGCAAGAAATTTGAATTGATTTACCTCCAAGTCGGTGCAATGCCCAGTTGCAATGGTCGTGAAATAACTCATGCCAAGGAAGAACCTCTTGCATTGACGGCCTAGCACTTTATGCTGAAAATATGTACTCTCCCTAAGCTTCAGCAGGTCAATATATGCATCCAGAACTGACGACTCTATTTCACGATCGCGTTTTAGGCATTGGACATTTTCCCAAGCAAGCTCCGCAACCATCCCACCAACACTCTTAATAAAATTATGCTTTTCACCCCACCAATGCTTAAACAACCAGTTGATTTTCCGATTTTTCAGTGGCCTCTTCATATCACCTGATACATAAGCAGGCCGCCTCTGCGTATCCTTGTATTTATCCTCTTCAGTGTCCAACTGCAAATACATGTCAATACCCCTAATCATGATGGATATTCATGGCATATGGAAAAAATATCAAGCCAAAACGAATGTATGATTCAAGATACATACCCCAAGCATTTCTCTTAAGTTATCAGGAATAACACTACTGATACTACCAAACTTCACAAGTCCACCCGCCACTGGGGTAAACTCTGAATCAGGAGTAGTGGTTTCATCCTGCCATTCGATGAAGATACAAAAATCATATAAACATTTCAAATACAATACGTCACAAAGTTGAGTCAAAGTTAAAGATTATTACATCAAGGTTGACACCAGGAGGGATGGGGCGGTCTGATAAAGGTGTTACCATGTGTGTAGAAGGAGAAGGAGCAACTGTAGTCTGAACATGTATCGGTTGTGAAGGAGGAGGGCTAACCTGCAACCACAATGTGATAAAAACATGAATAACATATTCATGCTGTTGGTATATAAGAAAGGAAATCACAAATAGGAGAGATTAGTACCTCAATATGAGCATCAGGGGGGACAGACTGTGAAGGAGGAGGGCTAGATCCCAGGGTCGGCTGTGTAATAGGAGGAGCAGCTACTGTAGTCTCAACTGTAGTCTCAACCTGTATAAGTTGTGAAGGAGGAGGGCCAACCTGCAACCGCAATGTGATAAAAACATGAATAACATATTCATGCTGTTGGTATATAAGAAAGGTAATCACAAATAGGAGAGATTAGTACCTCAATATGAGCATCAGGGGGGACAGACTGTGAATGAGGAGGGCTAGATCCCAGGGTCGGCTGTGTAACAGGAGGAGCAGCTGCTGTAGTCTCAACTGTAGTCTCAACCTGTATAAGCTGTGAAGGAGGAGGGCAAACCTGCAACCGCAATGTGATAAAAACATGAAGAACATATTCAAAGTTGAACATATTCAACCTGTAGTCTATTTCTTGCATTTTAGACCTTTATTTCTCTATTTCTTGCATTTTAGACCCTTATTTCTCTATTTCTTGCATTTTATAACCTTATTTCTATAATTTCGCATTTTAGACCTTTATTTCTCCATTTCTTGCATTTTAGACCTTTATTTCTCTATTTCTTACATTTTAGACCCTTATTTCTCTATTTCTTGCATTTTATAACCTTATTTCTATAATTTAGCATTTTAGACCTTTATTTCTTTATTTCTTGCATTTTATAACCTTATTTCTATAATTTTGCATTTTAGACCTTTATTTCTCTATTTCTTGCATTTTAGACCTTTATTTCTCTATTGCTTGCATTTTAGACCCTTATTTCTCTATTTCTTGCATTTTATAACCTTATTTCTATAATTTTGCATTTTAGACCTTTATTTCTCTATTTCTTGCATTTTAGACCCTTATTTATCTATTTCTTGCATTTTATAATCTTATTTCTATAATTTTGCATTTTAGACCTTTATTTTTCTATTTCTTGCATTTTATAACTTTACTTCTCTATTTCTTGCATTTTAGACCTTTACTTCTCTATTTCTTGCATTTTAGACCTTTACTTTTCTATTTCTTGCATTTTAGACCCTTATTTCTCTATTTCTTGCATTTTAGACCCTTATTTCTATAATTTTGCATTTAGACTTTTATAGTATTTTTATAGAAGTACAAACCTCAGTATTTCGACGTATGATCCAGTCCTTGGGCCATGCAACATGAGATCCAACAGCTTGCTTGACCGTCTCCATCTCACCAGGTACTGGAATTGGAATCAAGGCTTCTAGTTGGATCCCACTATCCACTGACACTCTCAGACATCCAGTAGGCATTGGCTTGCCATGTATTTTCCTACTCATTTCTCCTCCATCCGGGTAAGTGATGCCATAGGCAACCTTGTTGCCATCCACTGCCAACTCACATGGTATTCGAGCCTACAATTATGATAACAAAAGTCAAATAGGAGAGATTAGTACCTCAATGGTATATAAGAAGAAAATCACAAATAGGAGAGATTAGTACCTCAATCTGAGCATGATGGGGGACAGATGCCGGGGTAGGCTCTGTCACAGCAGGAATAGTGCTAACCTGCAACCACAATGAGATAAAAACACGAAGAACATATAAAAAGTTGGTATATAAGAAGGAAATTACAGTAAGGAGAGATTAATATGAGCATGAGGGGGATAGATACCGGCGTAGACTGTGAAGGAGGAGGGCTAGATACTGGGGTCGTCTGTGTAACAGGAGGAGCAGCTGCTGTAGCCTCAACCTACAAGATACACCGATCATGCATTTTATACCCTTATTAATTTCTATAATTCTTGCATTAAACCAAGCGTTAAGGATTGATACCTCAACTTGGACTATAGGCGGGACAGATACCAGGGTAGGCTGTGTAGCAAGAGCATCTGTAGTCTCAACCTGCAATTATATGTCAACGAACCGATCACATAGTTATATATATAATTCCTCCTAAGTGACTCGAATTAAACCTAGCATTAAGGATTACTACCTGACGAGGACGTTTATAAGAGACATGAGGTGTGGCATCGTGCGTAAGTGAAGCATGAGAATCAACAGTCTCAACCTACAATAAAATATACAACAATCATATATATATTCAATCCACTACATTCAAAGATAACAAGTATCAAAAGATTACTACCTCACGCAAACGTTTTTGAGAAACGACTAGTGGAGGCTGCTGCGAAGATGAAGGACCGCTGGGGTCAATATCCATATCATGTGCACGAGAGGGTCTATCAAAACTAGGTCTGATAAATCCAACACCCCTCCACTCGGTGTTGATCCGATCATAACGAGCCAAAAACTCAGTGATGATTTCAAAGAACCACTCGGGGGGATCACGCTCGTAAATGGCATGTAATGTCCTCATTCCACAATCCAGCTGCATTGAAGTATTTAGATGCAGGAATTAGATAAATAAAGGTCTAAAGTGCAAAAGTATATAAATAAAGGTCTAAAATGCAGAATTATACAAATAAATGTCTAAAATGCATGAATTGGAGAAATAAAGGTCTAAAATGCAAGAATTAGAAAAATAACGGTATATAATGCATACCGCATCAGCCATGTCCTGCTGGGGATACCAGTCACGAGGCACAATCTTAGAACGATGCTCAGCCACAAATGGAGCAATCCTTAGCTTACTGACGCGCCTGTACCAATACATGTACTCCTTTATAGACACGTAATTGCCCTCCTCGATATTAGGTATCATGCCATCATTAAAAGCATGCCACTCCTCAATGTAATCTGCCAAGGTCACTGTATGATTGTCCCGTACCCAACGAGATGCTCTCTCCGTCCGCAGTGAAGTCATGGCAACCGGGGCCTGTGGGATATGCTGTAGAATACCAAACTATCTCAAGACTCTATCTAGCATGACATACTCAACGATATCAAAAGAAATGAGAGGGACACGACCGAGAGCCATATAGTGAGCATCCATCAAATCGATATTATAATCCACAGAAACATCCTGAATGTCATAAAATCTCTGATAAGGCTGCCATGTCAGCCAACCAAGCTGAAAGCTGTCAAAGTCCCCCCGATAAAGACCTGTATGGTGGTGGGGGTTAACCCTCCTCTCATCTACCGGCTCAGCCCAAGCCAATGCCCTCGGCCAAACAAAATCCATACGAGGTGCTAACAGAGGTGCCCCAGGCAACAACCTCTCGTAAGACCAAAGCTACAAAAGCATGGTGCACCCACTAATAGCTTTGGCACCCTTCTGAGCAGCCTTGGCCAAACCCCTGAACAAATAACTCAAAACCGCAGCTCCCCAGGCATACTCCTTAATCTCATGCGCATTCTGGATTAACTGTAAATACCTGCAAAAATTCAGGAAATGCAAATTAAGGTAAGAATTCAATAATTGGAGAAATTAAGGATGAACATGCAAGAAATGTGAAATTTAAGGCATAAAATGCAAGAATAAGATAAATTTAAGCATAAATTGCAAGGAATAGAGAGAGAAATGAAGTCAAGAAGTACCTAGGATGCACGGTGTCTCTATTCGATGAAGGAAACAACACACCCCCAATGATGTAAAAAAGATAAGCCCGGGTGTACACAAGGTTATCATGCTCGATAAACTCGGGAGAAGGCTTCTCCGGTTTCTTTTTATACATTTCCCTCAACCTATGAAGCTTCACCCCACCTAAATTGCAAAGAAATAAAAATTTAAGGTATAATATGCAAGAATTAAACAAATAAAGGATTAAAATGCAAGAAATTAGAATTTATGGGCTAAAATGCAATAACTAGATAATTATCTTCCTAAATTGCAAAGAAATGAAAATTTTAGGTATAACATGCAAGAATTAAACAAATTAAGGACTAAAATGCAAGAAATTAGAATTCTTGGGCTAAAATGCAATAAGTAGATAATTATCTTCCTAAATTGCAAAGAAATGATAATTTAATGTATAACATGCAAGAATTAAACAAATAAAGGATTAAAATGCAAGAAATTAGAATTTATGGGCTAAAATGCAATAACTAGATAATTATCTTCCTAAATTGCAAAGAAATGAAAATTTAAGGTATAACATGCAAGAATTAAACAAATTAAGGACTAAAATGCAAGAAATTAGAATTTATGGGTTAAAATGCAATAAGTAGATAATTATCTTCCTAAATTGCAAAGAAATGATAATTTAATGTATAACATGCAAGAATTAAACAAATTAAGGACTAAAATGCAAGAAATTAGAATTTATGGACTAAAAAGCAATAACTAGATAATTATCTTCCAAAATTGCAAAGAAATGATAATTTAATGTATAACATGCAAGAATTAAACAAATTAAGGACTAAAATGCAAGAAATTAGAATTTATGGACTAAAATGCAATAACTACATAATTATCTTCCTAAATTGCAAAGAAATGAAAATTTAATGTATAACATGCAAGAATTAAACATGTTAAGGACTAAAATGCAAGAAATTAGAATTTATGGACTAAAAAGCAAACCTTTTTTATACATATCTTTGCGTTCGGTCTCAGTCAACCTCAAATCATGCCACCGTCTTAGCCAATATGGAAGCGGTGCGGAAAGCTCCGTATGAGTAACAGCACGACCACGAACAGGCAATCCCAATATCATGTAAACATCCTCTAGAGTGATGGTGATCTCACCAAATGGGAAATGAAAGGTGTTGGTCTCTGGCCTAAACCTCTCCACCAACGCCGTGATCAATCGGATGTCATTCTGGGGAATCGAGCGTGGGTTAGTAAACGCTCGGAAACCCCAGTCTAACAGCAAACTAACCTGGGTGTAATCAAATACCCAATCGTCGAGGTTGGCTGTCAACTGGCGGACATCCAACTTCTCCCGCTCACCCCCCTGCCATATGTGACTGCTAATATGATCATCCTGCATGGTCAAGAGGGACCTATCGAGAGGCCCGCACTGTATATTCATAGCATTTGCAATGTGCAAGATCAAAGAAATAAGGCACATTTCATAAACATGTACCAAAAATGGCTAAAATTATCATTCCATTAAGACATATTTAAAACAAGAATAAATTAACACCGAATATAATTTATCAAATAAAATGCAGTACTAATATGTTAATTAATCAAAATTTGAATTAATAAATCATATTAATTCATAAATTCGAATTTTAAACTCAAAAATTCAAATTAATAATTCAAAAATTCGAATTAAAATTTCCACAACTCATAAAAAAATTATAATTATAAACCCTAATAATTCGAATTAATTCATAGTTTTAATAAAAATTCGAATAATAATTCGAAACCTAATTCTAAATTGGGCATTTCGAGCTAATTCAACCTAATTAAAGATGAGAAACCCTAATTTCAACTCAATTGAGGGTAAAAGCCCTAATTTCAAACTAATGCAAACCAAAAATGGGTAAAATTCGAACTATGAACCCTAATAATTCGATTTAATTCATGATTTTAACTAAAATGAAGCAAATAAACACCACCCACAGTTAAAAACGAATCAAACCATGTACATATAATCGTCAGTAGCAATGTATATAGTAGTGCGTGTGTGTATGTATAACTACGTGCGTGTGTGTGTAAGTGTCAATTAGAAGATACCTTGAGGAGAAAGATGGCCTGACATTCGCAGCTCTGTGTGTAAATCGCCCGGAATCGCCTAAAATCGCCTGAGCTCTGTGTTTAATTAGGGTTAATCGGGTCGCGGCAACCGCAATGGGTGGTTGTATACGTCTCCTATCCGCATTGTATTATTGCGGCAATGATTTAAGGGTAAAAAAGTAATTCCATATTTTTATGAATCCGCATTGTATAATTGCGGTAGTGATTTAAGGGTAAACAAGTAATTTCAGATTTTCATTCATCCGCTATGTATCATTGCGGTAATGATTTAAGAGTAAAAAAGTAATTCCATATTTTTATGTATCCGCATTGTATCATTGCGGCAATGATTTAAGGGTAAACAAGTAATTTCAGATTTTCATTCATCCGCTATGTATCGTTGCGGCAGCAAATTGGAGGGTGAAAACGTAATTTCATATTTTTACTTGTTTCTATATTTCAAATTAACAGCTTTTATTAATTTATTATTTTTATTACTTTTATTAAATATAAAACTATAATAATTTATTTAAAATTTTATGTAATAATTCAAATTTTATAAACATTTTTATATTTTATAATGTATTAATTTACCAATTTTTTTAATTTTAATAAATAATAAAAATAAAAGTATAAAAACGTAAAATAATATTTAATACTGTTTTGTTTTGTAGTAAATTACAAATAAATTTATTTGGTGTAGTGGTCATGTTGGTGTTATCTCTGGTGAAGGACCTGAGATCGACTCCACATAAAATAATTTTTTTTTAAGTTTTCCTGCCGCAATTGTTCAATGCGGCAACCTTCTTTTTTTTTTTAAGTTTTCCTGCCGCAAGTGTTCATTGCGGCAGTGTACGAGTTGGTGGTTATGGGCCTTTTTTAACCAACGGTGGTTGTGGAAGGGCACCATATATATATATATATATATATAGAGTTGCACTCCATAACAAACACCTTATATAACAAACAATAAAGAACACCTTAGATCTAATAGATCCAATGCCCCTGGCGGGGCCACCCAATACAAAAAGTTCTTATTTTTTACCCTCTATCCATCCATCATCTCAAAAGAAAAAAATTAAAAAGTTACTTTTCATGATGATGACGTCATCAGTGACGTCATCATGAATAGTAAAATTTTAAATTTTTTTTCTGGCTTGATAGAGGATAAAAAAATAACAACTTTTTGTATTGGGTGCCCCTGGCGGGGCCAAAGGATCTAAGAGATCTAAGGTGTTCTTTATTGTTTGTTATATAAGAGTGTTCTGTATGGAGCAAAGACATATATACATGTATATATATTAATATATATATATATATATATATATATAAATTTTTGGATATCAGATATTTCGAATACGGATGTGCCTATATCTATATTCGCTATTTTCGGATACGAATTCGGATACGAATAATATTCGTTTCTTTCGAATACGGATATTATCCATTTTTTTTCAAATTCGGTATCAAATTTTTCGGTCGGATATCGAATTTTTCGGATTTTTTTGGTAGCCTACTCTGAACTCGTCCTTCCTCCCTCCCTCCAGGACCGATCCTGTTATTGAATGACTATATTCATATAGATCCATGCTGTTGTATATATAAATCCTAGATATGTATAAACAAACCCAACTGATGACTAGGATGTTAGACAATCTGCGATAAATACAAATAATATGATAATTGTGCGTGTCTGAGTAACAGTAGCGTGTATAATCAAAACAAACAGAAAAGGAGACAAGAACGAAAAACCTGAGTCCAGTGCGTGACTGTCTCCTTAAAGCGTATTTTCCCTCACCAGCGAGCTTGAAACGAGCAAGAATATCACCAAAGAAAAAGAAGAGGTTGTGTATGAGAAGAGGAGGTGTGTTTTCGAATGAATAATCCTAGACCCTAAAGGGGGGGTATTTATAGGATAGACAAGACTTGTTCGCTACACAACTGCCTAACTTAATTAAACGCGTTAATTAAGATATGACTGTAACGAAAAGATAAGGATAAAACTTGTGCACGACACAATATCTATAATTAAATCAAATCTCTGATTTAACAAAATCAATCAAGCAGATTTTGATTTAACCAAATCAATCAAAATAAATTTTGATTTAACCAAATCAATCAAAACATATTTTTGATTGATTTATTTTTAAGCCCAAGCCTAGTGGAAATAATAATTAGTAAAACTAGTTCGGGTTCAGTCGGCCCAATATTTTGCTGCATTCGTATCCGCACGTCACACACGTGGAAAGTCTAAAGGCTTGCTAATTTCCACTTCTAAGGGAGCAACTTTGGATAATCATAACTCATCCATCCCTTTGTCGTTTTTAGTGTTTGAATATGTATTGGAAAGCTCTCGCGGAGGAGAACACTCTCCAAGCACAACTTGTTGCAAACACGCACACAAAGCACACTCAAATTTGAGCTCAAAATGACTCGACAATGTGAGTCTAAAACCCACATTTTCCAACATAGGAGGAAGTTAAGCTTCGAAGACATTTGCTCATCCAACAGACTGCATTTTCTATTTTCTGTCCTTGTATTTTTTGTTTTCTGACACTTACTGGCACCTTAAAAAATGTTCCAGATTGTCATCTGCATTTGAGACTAGTGTAGATTTTTCAAAGTCTTGAGACTCTCCTCTAACCTAGTCTCTTGTACATTTAGACTGTCTCGAACTATACTCATTGTTCTAAAAATTTCCGATTCAATCGATTAAGTCGATTCGATTTTTAAAATTTCTGATTAATCTTTACGACCACTTCTTTATATATCGGAGTATTTTTAATAAATTAATAAAATAAAAATAATATATTATTCGAATATGAATTATTAATTATTTTATGATATAATAAATACATATTACTTAATAAATAACTAATAGAATCATAATAATATACTAAATAATATCAAAATATTAAAATACATCCAATTTCTACTCCGATTAATCCTTTCAATTAATCCCCAATTTAACGATTAATTCTTGCAAGATCCTCTTACCGATCTTGTCCGATACCCGATTTCTATAACACTGAGTATACTAATAAAATGCAGTATATATGCTTCAACATAAATAAACAACTAGCATAAATGCCCGTGCGGGGCACTGTAATAATTTTTCGTCCGAAATTGTATATATTTAAATAATTTTGTAATTAAAAATATGATAAACAATAAAATCTCAATTTATTGAATATTTTTATATTTATTTGTAATATTGCATACCAATTTTTTGAACCAAAAATTTTATAATTTGATTAGATTTCATAAAAGTTGGATAAATATTTATACAATAATAATCACATTAATACTTATGATTGTTAAATTATTATTTAGTTTTCAATTGCATGATTTGAACTTTATTAGATTGAGCAATTGAGTATAATGTAAATAATTATCGTATATGTAAAACTATATTTTGAGATATATTACAAAATCTCTTAAAATTGAGTAAAAGTCATCATTATATTTATCTCAATCATTTTTTCTAAACATATACATTTATAAACTTTTAAAATTAAATATTTAATTTTAGTCTATAATGTCTATACCATAATATAGAAGTATAACAAAAAATTGGGTAAATTAAATTTTTTATTATAATTCTGAATTATTTTTTAACTCAATTTTAAAATTTTCTAAATATTCCAATCGATGTAAAGTATTATAACCTTAATGATCTGTGCATATATATGAAATCTAAAATTAAAATTTTGATTTTAATGTATATTGATCTAAGTATATGTTATTGATATGGGCTAAAAATAAGCTCTAAAGACACATTTAATGTAGCATTAATTTGACCAAATATGGTCCAAACGTGGGGCCCACCAGATGGGCCCAAACCCTATTTATGATATTAATTTCGTAATTAATATTAAGGGTAATAACCAACTCAGCAATAAGAGTCAAATAAGGATATTCCTGCCTGACTTAGCCCCCAAGGCACCTACTTCAACATGGAAACTGATTCCTACAAGGAAGGAGTCTAGAACCTTCCTCAAGGCGGTGGCTTGCCCACCAAGTATCCGAATCCTACCATAATTCTAAGGCTCCTACAGCCTATATAAGGGTCTGACCCCTCATTCTCATAACTACGTTTTTGGCTTGATTCTCAATAACGAGATACGTAGGCACTCTGTGAGAACCGATTAGTCTCGAAACACGGAAACAACCATTAAAGCTCGAAGCTCACCAACCCCTCTGCGTTAAATACACATAAACCCTAGCCGTAATATTCATAACCTAATTTTTATTCCACAACATTTGGCGCCATCTGTGGGAAGACAACATCAACCATGGTAACCACACGAAGAACAGTACCGACCTCTACTGAGGCCCTGCCTCTAAACTCTGCTCCGCCCGCCACTGAACAATTACCCCCAACAACAGGGGCGATCACTCAACATCAAGTTTATCAACCTCCAGGGACGAATCCCCATGTTGAGGGAACATTACCTGTGGTCCTCCACCCAAGTCAAGGAACCAACCCTCTTCAGATGGTGGTCTCTCCTCTTGTTAATCTTGATCACCCGTTACCACCAGGGGTCACTACGCCATAAACGCACATACGCAACCCCCATTTTCAGTTGCGTAAGGCCTGAAAAGCGTTGCGTAAGGTCTTACGCAACGCTTTTGGGGCGTTACCAATACTGGCGTTGCGTAAGACCCCTAACGCAACGCTTTTCCAAGCTATTGCAACACTTCGAAAAGCATTGCATAAGAGGCCTTATGCAACACCAAAAGCATGCAAACGCAACGCTAAAAGGGGTTGCATAAGATGTTTCAGCCATGTCAGCATGCTGACATGTAAGCAATGTGCCACGTCAGCATGCTGACATGTAAGCAGGTGCCACGTCAGCATGCTGACGTGTCATTAGTGGGACCCACAAATGCCATGTCACAAATGGAGGGGCATGCCACGTCAGCAGTGGGGCCCACATGCCACGTCAGCAGTCAGTCCACTATCTAACGCAACGCTATTCAAGTCTAATGCAACACTAAAATTCTTTTTTAAGCAACACCAATCTTGTCAAATGCAACACCATTCTTTTTTATTGCAACATTACAACTATGCTAATGCAACATTAAATAGAGTCAAATGCAACGGTTTTTTATAAAAAAATTGAAATGGCAGCTTTGTTCATACATAATACCAGCCTGTAGAAACCAAGCCTACAACTCCTAAATAATGTAGCCAACAAAACTACTTAGTTTTACATGTACTAAACCAAGCACATACACTAATTCTAAGTTCAAAATGTACATGTACTTCTGTGATAATATCTCTGCTTGAACTTTTCTTGTTGTATTTGTAGCACAACCAACAAGAATGAGAACCGATGTGCCAGCTAATCCTCTAAAAGCAGTCAGGTGTGTAGTAACCATCTACAGTCCTGTCCTTCGGCATTTGCAGGCCACCTGCACACATTTACAAGCATACTTAGACAAAATACATAAGTGGGATTATCTATGTTACTGTCACAGAATTATGTAATGGAAGAATAATACAATCAGAACATTTAAAAACTCCAAATAATATTAATAGGATAGCATAAGTAGTGAACATATATATAAGACATTTACAGATTTCAAAATATTCTCAAATACATGTCATGGTACTAAGTGCTACACTTATATTATTATGGAACACAAACTGGCATACACTTATAAGAAATAAAAAAGATGCACACAGAAGTAGCAACAAGAGGCAATTCCAGAATTGATCAAACATTTCCTCTTCCACGGTCCTTGAGCACATAATATCATATTGAATATCAACTACCAACAAGTATCATATTGACCAGAAATATGGAAGCTTAGAACATACCATATATAGCAGAAATCTTTTTCTCTGGTAAGACACACAAGATTAACTGAAGATGCTGAGGAGGTTCTGGAATCTTTGATCATGTAAAGCTAGAGAAGGTAGTAGGTACGCTCACCACGTAAGATACATCCTTCAGGTAGCATACACCCATCTCAATCAAGTCCCTTAACCGACCAGGAGTTCCAATGACAAAGTCCTGTGTGGGCAAAAATTTTAACAGATATATGAATCAAATTAAAATGTAGGTATACATTAGACATGTCCATGAGAAAAAATGTCATGAATCACAAACAAAACAAGCTTCATTTATTTACAATCCTTTTCCAAGATCAACATTCATCCCCATGATTTCTAATAATGCATTTCACAACAAACATATTATACCAAACCTACCTACCAGTCATGTAAACCGGCTAATGAAGTTGTAAGGTAAGTAAACAGAACTGTGAATAATTAAAATATATACTTCTCTCAGTCACAGTATATTTATACACCTCATGGCTCATACTATATCCTGCTGTGGATGAACTTAAACAACTGACAGATAAGAACAAGTACCAATTTATTATTACTACGAAATCCACAATTAGTGCAAAGATATATATATAACCCAACTCCAACATAAGCAGTGGAACACTGCTGCTCTATTACAACCAGATTTCTTTAATAATTAAATCATCATTACAACTCAACTTTTACGTTCGTCAGCACCATGTGAAATTAATATAGAAACAATGCTTTCGGTGAAGGGTATGTACTTTAAAAGTACCTAACTTATGGAAGCTATAATATCAGGTCATCCACATAGGAGCGAAAGAAAAAAATATCTTACCACCCCGGATTTGAGAGCTGATATTTGTGGCCCTTTTGAGGTTCCTCCATAAATACAAACTGATTTTACCCCACTGGGTTTCCCGGCATCATATAAGACATCTGAAATCTGTTGACAAGCAATATTAATTTTTTTTTGGTCATATGCATATCCAAATATGACAATTAATTATTAATCAAAACCCCAAGAACATCATCCTGAATATTAGTATAGTAAAATAAGTTCTTCACCTAAAACAAATTGGATCTGCACCCTGTTTGACCCTAACCCTTACCTGTTTTATTAAAAAAGGCTAAGATTTAATTTGGCTCATTAAACACACATCATTTATGGCTTATGCCTCCACTAATAAGCTTTGATACAACACTTCAACCTTGTATCAATTTATATTAATATTTTATTCTCAAGATTCCCCTATACAATGTTCACTATCACTTAATTGTTCATTATGATGAGTGTAATACAAATAATAGTCATACAATTATCTGAGGGAAAATAATAATCACACATGACGTCACTACACCAAATATGGGCTGTTGCAACACCAAAAAAGTGTATCATTAGGCTCCAAAAGTGTTACAATAGATGTTTATGCAACACTTTTGCTAAAAGTCAGTGTTGCATTTGCCGGCGTTGCAACAGCCTTCTATAGCAACGCTTTTTGTGTTTATTGCAACGCTTTTTAAAGTATTACAAAAAGAGTTTGGTGTAGTTTGTTGTAACACTTTTGCATGTTTTAGCAACATTTTGAATATGTTACAACAGACGAATGCAACACTTTTTTGCAACATTAATTGACTTAAAAATGTTACAAAGTGAGTTTATTGCAACATATTTTTGCAACATTATTATGCATTTTGCAATATTTTTGGTTTTTTTTTGCAACATTTATGTGCAACATTTTGGAACCTTTTGCAATACTTTTTGATATTTTTGCAACATTTCTCTGCAACATTTTAATTACTATTGTAATACTTTTAAATTTTATTGGCAACACTTATTTGCAACATTTTTATTAGTTCACATTGCAATGTCCTGTTTGAAATTTCAATATCCATGCATGAAAGCATATACCAAACCAGAAATGACATTTCATTAATGTCCAACCAAACCAGAAATGACATTTCATTAATCTCCAGCAAACACGTCAATAATGAAGGCCAAACATTAAACGCATAGTCTAAAGTCGAAACACACAAGTCGACTTACACCAAAAGTATGTCACTCTGCGTAGTCTAAATAGTTAATGTTACTACACCAAAAGCACGCATATAGAAAGCAATACTTATGCACTGATCGTCAATCATCATTTTCGTCGTCGGCCTCGTGAGCATTGTCATCAGCGCGATCATCCTGCTGCTCTGCCTTCCTCACTTTCGTCACCAGATGCAAGACATAACTCTTCGACATCAAGGTACTTCAAATCTGGATTGATTTCTCCCAATTTTTCTACTATCTTTGACATTTTCACACACACCTTTTTATCTACCATCTCCTGCATTTCAGCCATGATTTCCTCCCTTAAATACTTTTTCAGATCATCAGTATCATTTACAAACAAAGAAAGGCTTTAACTTTAAACGTAAATTGAATGAGATAATCACAAAATTTATATCTATAACATATCATTTACATAAGCACCTGATAATAATAATGAAACCTGGTTGGCATATCGCATTCCCTTTGCCTTCAAATCTTCCATAACAGCCCACCATATACGCTGACCTTTAAATTGTAATCCAGCAGCCTAAAAGTATAAAACTAGTTTAGAATTGCACACATGACTTGCAAGAATAATTGATTAGAGATAAATTTATAAATAGCATAATCTTCATGTTTTCGAATGCACAACACAAAGTAGCTGCAATTGTAAGCATCACGTAAACCACACGCATACACAGATGCAACATATCTTCAGATACAAGTTACGTGAATATCCATCCTTACACACATAAACCAGAAATAGGATACAAATGCATAATTTTAGAAAGAATAAATAGAAGGCTTTCTTTAAGTATCTTTCTGGTAGATGGCCTGATCGAATAAATTATATAAGAAAAGGAATGCTTTTACATACTAAACACAAACCTTGTCTTCACTGTCGCCTGCAAAAGAAGCACCATCACAATAACGGAGCTTAACTCTATTCCAGTTGAAAAAGTCTGTAGAAGAAAGACAACCTTCAGTAACCAGGCATAAAACGAAACTCCAATTTATTGAAGTGATGTTAATGCAATCTATATTAAGCAGATAATAGGGACATGACATTGATTAAAAACCTGGATTTTCTTCAGCCTTATAGCTAAGTATTCCAGAAAAAACAATTTGTTTTTCCATATAGTTTAGCGATCCACGACGTGTCTTCTTTCGGTATACACAAGACCTGACGGTGTCACACCATCCTCCTCCCTGTCATGGTTTTACACAAGATCAGATCCCTCACTTGAGAGTTAAAACCAACAATATTGCCTAATAGAGTGTAGATAGTTAAATTTTGAAGTCAAATTCAATGCGTAATTTGATGTTTACTTAATAAGATTATGCACTTAAAAAAAACTAATTTGACATCAAAGATAAAGAACGGCCACGTAGATGAAAATGGAGGAAAATACAATTTTTATACAGATATAGTACTACTTTTTAGTTTGATGAACAACACTGGAAGTACTACTTTTTAACTATGAACAAGATATAATTTGCAAACTTAGAAGCAAACTTTATTCAAAATTTGTGCAAGACAAAGACAGCATACATTGTTTTAAAAGATTCGAATCTATCTATGTATAAGACGCAGGTCTTACTACCACTAACATTTAGTCACTAAAACTAAATAGATAAAACAAAAATGAATTGGGAGGAATACTATCCGCAAATTTAAGTTCTACTAATAGTCCAAACTTTTTTATTGACAAATTAGTCCAAACTTTAGGACTATTGTGAATACGAACACACCACTTGTAATAAAGATTCAGTTAATTCATCTTTTTTCCGAGAACAAATCATCATCGTTACGACTCTTATGACTATGAATGAGGCCTTCAAGAGGATTTGCTTTGACATCTAGAAAGTACTAACAACTTGTTACTTGCTTGCCTTCCATCTCAGTGAAGAAATTCAATATTTTTATTGACATTAACCATTCCCTAGTCAATTATTCGACCTCTCAAAAACAACTTAAAATTAACAAAACAAAATAAACTTGAACAAAACTTAGCAAATCAGAAAGCGCAATCAAGAAGCATATAGCAAAATCATAAATTTGCATCAAATGAACACTGAAAATAACCTACTAAAAATAAAAACCAAAAAAGCAAGAAAATTAAAGAAACCAATTGCAATGCATTGAAACAAAAGTTAAAAGTAACATGTATGTATAATGTAAGTAGAGATTGGAGTATACCAGCGCCTCTAGAGCCAGCTCCTCGAATGAAAGTAAGGCCAACTGTAAGAGGACGATAAGAAGTAGCAGAAGCTTCAAAGGCAAAATCTTTATACAGGCTAGGAAGAGTATAGCAATTGCATTCTGATAAAAAGGATTAAGCACTGTTTTATTCCAACTAAGAGATATGATCTGTATTGTTACATGTTTCTCCTACACTTGCAATTTTGTTCACATTACTGACATGATACAGAGAGCAGCAAAGATATCACTCACAGAACAACAGACTCAAGTAGTCTTTATACCCAACAAAAAATATGTCCTGGATGTTACTGCAACTCCATTCATTACATTACTGACTATATAAAAGAAAAGAAGCAAAAAAATTACACGCAAGAACAACAGTTAGAAATCCAGGAGACGCTTATATTAAATTAATTTACATGTATATACAAAGGGAAAGAACATTCAAACATATAAAACGTAGAAGGTATTTTAAAACAAAACTAGAAGCTTGGGCTAAATTGCATACTATGCGTGTGTCGATAATGGAAGTGATGCATATCCAATTACCACCTGTACAGATTAAAAATAGGAATTGTTAACAAAAACAATGAAAATATAATTAAGTGGCATTTAATAATCTAAATGAGGCACTACAATGAAAGGTTAGCATCACACCAAGTATAATTAGTTTCCAGTGCTACCAACATGATCAAACACACACAAGTACGTACTTGTAGAAAAAGTTACATAAACTCGAAAAATATAAGTAGTGTTTATTTTTGCAAAATAGGGTGAACCAAATACCCCCATTAAATGTAACAAGCATTAGGCCTACAGATTGGACTATGCGGGGTTGTAATTGTGTTGAGCTGCTTCGGAAGCCTGCTTCTGTGGTATTCGATGTCGTAGTGGTTTATGTTGTTTTTAGTGATGTCCTATTGTCCTTGAGATGCATTCTATCAAAGGAGGGGCTTCCTCAGTACTGCTGTTACTTCTAAATTAGATAAGTATATCAAAATCCCTACTCTGGACCCGTGAACAATTATAAAGATCAAGCTGTTCACCCGTAGAAAGGTTACTTACACCATACAAATGTAAACAATTATTTATCAGTATTATTATGATTAACGTATTCTAGCCTACAGGTATACCAAATCAGGTAATCCTTCCATTCAGTAAGAATATTTTGGTTTCCCTTCTTTCTGAAACAGAACATTAAACAATAAGAAGCATATGTAGAACATATATTACATATTACTGTTCTGAAAATGTTAAATGATAATGCACAGCCTCACAATAGTTCAGATGAAGCATTCCAATCAAGCTATTCTGCTAATCCATGTCAAAAGATATGCAACTTCAAGAAAGGAACTGCTCTCGGCCAATTTTTGTGATGTAAGTTCCCTGCAACAGAACCCAAGGGAAAACAAACAAAAAAGAAACAGAATTAGGTAACATAATAATTATAAAAGAAAAGGAAATGTCAGTAAGCAATTGAAAAGGGTGAAACAGAGATCAAGCTAAGTAGTTGCACTTCGTTTACAATATTAGCAGTACATGGTTTGCTAGGTCAACACCCAGCCTCGACTTTGCCACTGCCGTACTCAACATATAGTGCGCATTATTCCAACATTGCCAATTGTAGCATTATCCCAACCTTGCAAAAGATTGCCAATTGTGGCAACAATTGCCACCAAAGCAGCTCCGTTCATCTTTGCAGCAATTCAAAACTGAATTATCAACCCTTTTATATACACAAAATAAATCACCCCCTACAAGAAATAAATCCAGATTACAACCCAAAAAAAGCAAGATCACTTCCATAATTAGATCCATACACACACATCACATCAGCTAGTTTTTATTTCCATAATCATTTAATTTAAAAAGAAAAAAATGGAATAAATAAAAGAACATCAAAGCAGAGTTTGTTTGGGTCTATGCTGACAAATATACCTGCGGGTAAACGTAACTTATCCAAAAGCTCATTCTTTTTATCACGAGTTAAAACTTCAAGAAACGTCTCCACATCGGAAACTGCTCTTGCACTTTTATATTTCGGTTGATATTCCGATATCAATCCTTTTGCCTGCATTGCATAATTTACAAGAAAAAATCAAATTCCAGCACAAGTTTAATTTGGAAATCACATACTAATTGTAAGAACACAGAGTTAAGAATTGAAGTGAATAACAAGATTTAAGCTTCGGTTTCGCTTAACTAATGCAAATCGATCAATTTCTACGCAAACAAAAGTTAAGGTTTTAAGTAATTGAAATCGGGTCGACCTCATTTGGACCTCGATTTCTGTGGGTGTGTGTGTTTTGAAAGAAAAGCTAGAGTTCTAAAGAAAAGCTAGGGTTTTGATTTTATGTGGGTGAGTGTTTTTTGAGAGAGAGGAGAGAAAGAGTGAGAGAGCGGAGAGAAAGAGTGAGAGACAGGGTCGAGGGAGATACACTGAAAGGGGGAAATACTTTGGGGGGAATGAAAAAAATTAAGGGGGAAATGTTTTATTTGGGGGAAATGTTTTTGGGGGAAATATCCCGCCCAACGAAAAAACCAAACTCCCTCCTACAATTTTGACTGAAATCATTTAGTCTATTGTAACGATTTTTGTAAAGTGTTGCAATTGTTATAAAATTCAAAATTATCATTTTGCTTGCAACACTTTTGGTATTTCTTGTAACATTTTAAAAAATATTGCAATAGACTACCAAGTTTTGTGTCTATTGTAACACTTTGTGTAACACTTATACATATCGGTGTTGCAACAGGCCAAATATGGTGTAGTGCGTAAAAAAGACCAATTCATTTCAGAAAATCTAGGAGAGAGGTCGAGTAAACCCCAACCTAGGACCTTAATCAAACCATAAGAAAATAGGGGATTCCTAAAAAGCCTAATAATATTGCCCCTATCTATGAAGACATCGTTTATATGTCAACAATAAGTTACTTAGAATATATATACTACCTTGGTTGACAGAGCAAAAACTGTATGGATGCTAGAGATTCCTCTCCATAGTCAATTTTACAAGCACTTTTAACTTTCGAGGATCTTAGTTCTTAATACCAAGCTTCCTCAAAACTGTGTAATATCCTTACACCAAACTTATTATGCACAATTCTTTCCATGAAAGTTTAAGATGCAGGTTACACTATATCTGTATATCATTAGTTTGTCGTATCCAAAGAGTTACCTTCACTGGTCAAATTGAACCTCGTTCAAAATTGAACAAGTAGTGCAAACATAAAATAATTCTAGTATAAAAACAGGCAAACCGAATTTCAACGTCGTGACAAAAAGCATACTCACTTGTTGAGCTAGCTCCCTAGTTGGTGAAAGAACAAGACATTGCGGATTCACCCGCTTACATGTTTTGTTCTTCTTCTTGTTCAGCACGTGCATAATAGCCGGAACCCCAAATGCCAATGTTTTACCTGGGAGCACAAATTCATAAAAAACACATTAAAAAAACAATACCCGACAATGACACATAAATAACTCAAATCGGACAACACAAATTCGACATGCTTTACACTAGAATATAAACCATCAAAATTCAAACAATCAAAACAAAAATTTATACTGTAGCTATCTATATAGATATATTGATTAATATAGATAGTATTTGTAATTCACATGATCTTCGAATCTAATGTATCCTGATTCAGCTCCCATTGTGAAATCAATAAACTACAGAAGAAAAATACTATATTAGATGTTACAAATATAACTTTAAACTATAGCAGCTAACAAAGTCTGTCTCTTTTCTACTATATAAAAGAAAAATATGCAGATATCCAAAAGAATATAAAAAATTATTCATGGTTAGACTCAATTTAAATTCTAGAAACAGGGTTCAATTTGTATTAGACTTCTGCCACCGTTTAGGCGTTTACTACAGAATCACCAGTTGACTTACTCTTCGGTGTAATGGATTCACATAATGAATCACCATTTGTCCCACCGGAATTGAAGCCCTAATTGTAATTGTTGTCATAAGAAATAACAGAATTAGTTGTAACATAAGTTCTGAATTACTGAGTAATATTAATACACAAGAAATGTAAAGAGAGAGAGAGAGAGAGAGAAGGAGAGAGAAGGGGAGAGAGAGAGAGAGATACAGGGAGAGAGGGAGGGAAAGAGAGAGAGGGTGGGAGAGAGAGAGAGGGAGGGAGGGAGGGAGAGAGAGAGAGAGATGACATACTATGAGAGAAGCAGGGGAGTGATGGCGAAAGATACGAGATCTGGATGTACGCGTGGTGGACGAAAGTATGACCGACACGTCTCCAGCGACGGAGCTTGAAATTTGCATCTTCTCGATACATTTTGATATTCTTATAGGATTGAATCGATTTAGGATTTATCAATGACAGCTTGGATCCCAATTGAAGCCCTAATTGTAACCAAAACATTGATTCAATTCTAAATCGAAGCTTAAATCCCTAAATCAATCCCTAAATTGAAAGCTTGAAAGAGGGGATGGAGAGAGAGAGAAAGAGGGCGAGAAAGATAGAGAAAGAGATGGAGGGAGAGAAAGAGATATGGAATGAAACACAGAGAAGGAGATAGAACGAAAAAGAGAGGATCTTAATTTGTTAAAATTTGGGTGAAAGGGGAGGCGGTATTATTTGCCCCTCAAACATTTCACTGAGCGGGCATTATTTGCACTTCAAAATATTTCACCGATATGCGTGTCATTGTGTGATATTGTCAATATATTTATGTATTTTTATTTTTATTATCAAAAATTGTATATTTTAAATTTAATAAATAAATATTTAAATTGGTACTTAAATTTAATAAGACACTTTTCTGAATTTAATAAGACACCCGTGCGATTGAAACGTCAAAAAAATAATTTAAAAAAATAGATTCATCATTCGGGACAAGACTAGTTGAAAGGAAGGTCGACTTTGACCGGTTTGACCGTTATAAAACTCAACCAAATAAATATAGGAAATTTTTTAAAAAATTACCACATCACTAAAATCGTTATATCTTGACACTCGTGCAATTGGAATGTTGAAAAAATAATTTAAAAAAATAGATTTATCATTCGGGACAAGACTAGTTAAAAGGAAAGTCGACTTTGACCCGTTATAAAAGGCAACAAAATAAATATACGAATTTTTTTAAAAAATTACCACATCACTAAAATCGTTATATCTTGACACCCGTGCGATTGGAACGTCGAAAAAATAATTTAAAAAATAGATTCATCATTCGGGACAAGACTAGTTAATAAAATAAAATAAATATCTAATGCAACACTTCAAACAGCAAATGCAACACTACTGATACCTAATGCAATGCTTCTGACACGTCAGCAAATGCCACGTCAGCATAGGTGGATCCCACTTCTGCCACGTCAGTAATTGTGGGTCCCACAATTGACACGTTAGCATGTTGGGTCTCCTGCCACGTCACCCATGTGGGTCCCACACTGCCACGTCATCAGTGGTGGGTCCCACATCTGCCACGTCATATTTTTTAAAAAAAATATAAATATATCTAATGCAACACTTCAAAGAGCAAACGCAACGCTACTGGTATCTAATGCAACGCTTCTGCCACGTCATCAAATGCCACGTCAGCAAAGGTGGGCCCCACTTTTGCCACGTCAACAATTGTGGGTCCCACAATTGCCACGTAAGCATGATGGACCTCCTGCCACGTCACCCTTGTGGGTCCCACACTGCCACGTCAGCAGTTGTGGGGCCCACATCTGCCACGTCATATTTTTTTAAAAAAAATATTAATATATCTAATGCAACACTTCAAACAGCAAACGCAACACTACTGGTGTCTAATGCAACGCTTTCTGCCACGTCAGCAAATGCCACGTCAGCAAAGGTGGGCCCCACTTCTGCCACGTCAGCAAATGTGGGTCCCACATGTGCCACGTCAGCAAATGCCACGTCAGTAAATGTGGGTCCCACTCCTGCCACGTCACCATTTATAAAAATAAAAAATTATCTAACGCAACGCCATCAGTTAGTGTTGCATAATGTGAAACACTGTGGGTAATACGCAACGCTAATCTATATCTAACGCAACACCAATTCAGCTCAGTTGCAAAAGACCCAAAACTTCTATCTAACGAAACGCTTTCTGTGCAACGCTTTGTAAAAAGGGTTGCGTATGCTCACTTATGGCGTAGTGGGTACAGATCCATACTACGGATCTCCCCGTGAATACCAACCCGATGTATGGTCTGCCTAACTACCCTCCGACTACTCAAGGTACTGGACCAAGTGGCCATGCCTTGCAGATCCGCGATCAAGAGTATGACGACTACTCCGACCCCTATACCGATGATTCGTCATCTGATGACGATGATCGCGATGAAGCCCCAAAGAGGCGACGTACTTGTAGAGAACCTCGAAGGAGTACTTAAACCATCTATGATGGACCTCCTTTGACAGCTGCTGAGAGAATCAAGGCTCATGAGGCCGAGATCTTAAGGTTGAAGGATGATATGGCGAGAGAACAAGCTAGGTTGAATCAAACTCAGCCTCCTCCAACCTCAGGAAGGATTCCCATTATAGACCTAGAGAGGTCTTCAAGAAGGCAGAGAAGGGTTGATGCCCCAACCGAAAGAACAACAAGGGTGGAAACCCCCAGAAGCAACCCCAAGGATCTGATGCCACTTGGGGATCCTGATGATCCCACACCTCCATTTACTAAGGAGGTGATGAATGCTCGTATCTCAAAGAAGTTCAAGATGCCGACAATTAAGGCCTATGATAGAACGGGTGATCCCGCAAATCACGTCAGGACATTCTTAAACGCATTATTGTTGCAGCCTGCAAGTGACGCCTTGAAGTGTAGGGCGTTCCCTCAAACCCTGTCGGGCATGGCTTAAAGATGGTATAGCTACCTACCTGCGAATTCGATTGGCTCTTTTAAGGAGTTGAGCTCATCTTTTGTTAGCTAATTCATTAGCGGGAGAGTTCATGAGAAAAGCTCTGCATCCCTCATGTATGTAGTGCAAGGGAAGAATAAAAATCTAAGGGATTAACTCAAGCGATTCACTAAGGAGACATTGAATATTACCGACATGGAGAATAAGGTGGCCATGGTAGCCCTGGAACACGGAACCACTGATCTATTCTTTAAAAGGTCATTGGCAAAGCATCCTCCTAAAAACATGGCCGAGCTCCAACGAAGGGCTGACAAGTATATCAAGGCTGAGGATAACATGAAGAAAGAAGCCGCGAGAGGCAATGACAAGGGTAACAACGACTCCAAGAAGCGAAAGCAAGACCAAGAGTACGATGCTAGGGACAAATATCCCCGTACTAGCAAAGACTCTGAATCACCACCAAAGAAGAATTTGGGACCAAGGTTTTCTTACTATGCAAGGCTGAATACTCCTAGGAGTCAGATCTTGTTAGATATTGAGAAGGATAAAGACTTTCGATGGCTGAAGCCACTTAGGGGTGACCCCGCAAAGAGAAACAAGGAGCAATACTGTAGGTACCACCGAGATGTGGGACATGATACGGATGATTGTAGGCAGTTGAAGGACGAGATTGAGTTCTTGATCCGGAAAGGGAAGTTGAGTAAGTTTACGAAGGGTGGAGTGTGGAACCTAGAGAAGGGATTATGATAGGAGAGACAATGACAGAAGGGACAATGATCGTGATCGTAACCTACAGTCCCGAGGGCCAGTTATCAACATGATTTGGGGAGGCCCGACAGCGGCCGACACAACTCGAAACTCTCGAAAGGCATATGCCAGAGAGGTGATGCACATCGTGGGAGAGGCCCCGAAACGTGCCAGGACTGAAATCGCAATTGGTTTTGATGACTCTGACCTTGAAGGGGTGAAGTTCCCCCATGACGACCCGTTGGTCATAACTCTTATAATTGGAAACTCAAAGGTGAAGCGAGTCTTGATAGACAATGGAGCTTCTGTTGATATTTTGTTTCATGACGCGTTTGTGAAGATGGGGTACACTGACTCTCAGTTGACCCCAACCAACATGCCCATCTACGGGTTTAATGGAGTTGAGTCCAAAGTTGAAGGGACTATTCAGTTGCCCATGACAATCGGGCAAGAACCCAAGGAGGCTACTCAGATGTTGAATTTTCTGGTAATCAAGGCATCCTCGACTTATAATGCAATCCTTGGAAAGAGTGGACTTCATGCGTTCAAGGTTGTTGCCTCAACTTACCACATGAAGGTTAAGTTTCCAACTAGGAATGGTGTTGGAGAACAGAAGGGTGACCAGAAGATGGCAAGAAGTTGTTATGTGTCTACATTAAAGGTTGATGGAATTGGGGGGCAGGTACTCCCGATTGAAGACATGGATGTACGTGGTGATGATGAACACCGAGGAAAGCCAGTAGAGGATTTGATCCCCATACCTCTAGTGCTGGGCGACCCTGAGAAAGTCACTTATATAGGAGCTTCACTGAAAAAACCCTTGAAGGGAAAGTTGACAGCATTCTTACAAGAGAACAGTGATGTGTTTGCTTGGACATCAGCTGATATGCCAGGGATTGATCCCTAACTCTTAACTCACAAATTGAATGTCGATCCCAAGCGAAAGACAATAAAGCAGAAGAAGAGGAATTTTGCTCCTGAGAGGGAAGAGGCCATTAAGCAAGAGGTTGACAAACTCTTGGAAGCTGGTTTTATTGAAGAGATTTAGTTCCCCGAATGGTTGGCTAACCCTGTGATAGTCAAGAAGGCTAATGGGAAGTGGAGGATGTGTATAGACTTCACTGATTTGAATGATGCATGTCCAAAAGATTGTTTTCCCCTGCTGATGATAGACACATTGATAGATGCCACAGCTGGACATGAGATGTTGAGCTTCATGGATGGGTTTAGTGGCTACAATCAGATTAAGATGCACAAGGATGATATTTCAAAGGTATCTTTCATAACTGACTTTGGTGTTTTCTGTTATCTTGTTATGGCTTTCGGTCTAAAGAATGCAAGAGCTACTTACCAACGACTGGTGAATAAGATATTCGCCCATCTGATTGGGAAAACCATGGAGGTCTATGTCGACGACATGTTAGTCAAGAGCCTATTTATGGTTGACCACATTAAGCACCTCAGAGAGGCATTTGAAGTGCTGAGGCACCACAAGATGATGTTGAATCCAGCCAAGTGTACTTTTGGCATTGGATCGGGAAAAGTTTTGGGACTAATGGTTTCGAAAATAGGCATAGAGGCCAACCCCGATAAGATCAAAGAAATTTTAGATATGGAGCCCCCACTCTTAATAAGAGATGTGCAGAAGTTAATGGGCCGAGTAGCACCGTTAGGATGATTCATCTCCAAGTCTGGTGATAAATGCTTACCTTTCTTTCAAGCACTGAAAAAGGTGAAGAACGTTGAGTGGACACCCGAAAGCCAAGAGGCCTTTGAACAATTGAATTACATGGTTGAAGCCCCATTGTTGGCCAAACCTAGTCCTAGGGAGACTCTTTACTTATATTTGGCGGTATCTGAACAAGCACTGAGTGTCGTCCTCATTCGGAAGGAGAACAAGGTTCAAAAACCCATGTACTACGTGAGCAAGGTGTTGCACGGGGCTGAGTTAAATTACTCTCCCGTTGAGAAGTTTGCATTGGCATTGATAACAACTTCGAGGAAGCTATGACCATACTTTCAGTCACACAAGATTGAAGTCCTGACGGACCAGCAGTTGAGAAATATTTTGCACAGCTCGAAGGCCAGTGGAAGGCTAGCCAAGTGGACGATCGAACTTGGAAAATTTGACATCACATATAAACCTTGGACAGCCATCAAGGCTCGAGCATTGGCTGACTTCATGGTTGAATGTACCATTGGCAACCAAGAAGTCGGGGGCAGGAGATAGTAACCACCCCTAGAAGTGAGGATAAAGATGAAGAGCCTGTACCTGATCAGAAGGAATATTGGGTGCTCTATTTTGATGAAGCATCAAAAAAAATGTAGTGGTGCATGTTTGGTTTTGCAAAGCCCCGATGGGTTCACAGTTGAGTATGCTTTGAAGTTAGATTTTCCTACTACCAATAACAAAGCTGAGTATGAAGCCTTGATAGCCGGGTTGAGCTTGGTCAGAATCATGAGGGTCAAGAATCTCAAAGTTTGTGGGGATTCAAGACTAGTAGTGTCGCAAGTGAATGGTGAATTTGAGGCCAAGCATGAAACTATGGCAAAGTATTTGAGAGTTGTGAAAGCTGTTACGACTCAGTTTGATGAGTGCTATGTGGAGCATATTCCAAGAAATGAGAACGTTAAGGCCGATGCCCTGTCTAAATTCGCTTCTTCTAAGATAGAGAATTATGCAGGGAGTGGTTACTTCCAGGTCTTGAAGGCCCCGACCATCAACTCTAAGTTGGTAGCACCGATTGATGAAGGAAGCTGAAGGATAGACCCTATCAAAGCTCATCTTGAGACTGGTTGGCTCCCTGATAATGCCTTGAAGGCACGAAAACTGTTAGTGAGAGAGTGTTGAGATAAGAGGTCCTTTGTCATTCCATACTTAAAATCTTGAATCTCAAATCCCGACACAAAAAATTAAGCCTTGATGGCCAACAAGGCTGTCTGCCTCCAATCGAGCTTGTCGTTTGAGTTTAAGGGCTCGAATCAAAAGTCATTAGTCAAGTAGAAACCTAAGCAAGGTTATATGAGTATAAGAATAAGTTTGGAATCCTAGAGTCAAGATAGAGGAGTGACAACTAGCCAAGGCACACCAGACTTGAAGTCAAGTGCTGAGTGGCAAATGAACTTCTTGAACGATCAACCGAGAAGCAAGACCTCCACCACATGAAGTAAGGGTTGGTTATAACCGACAACCATAAATGGATTCAAGGTTTAAAACCAAGGATTTAACAAGCGAGTTAAGGCCCGAAGGTCACGAAGGTTATAAAAGCCAATTTGAAGTCAAGGATGTCTGTTTGGTCATCGACTTTAAATAATGACATTCGACGATCGAATACTGATGTTGAGGTCAAAATATCGACGTTCGAATATTGACTTTGAAGTTCAAGGACCGAGAAAAGGCCGACCAAGCTCCGAGGGCTGGCCGATCGAGCTCCCGAGGAGGCTCCGGCCGACCGACCACCGACCGACTAACCTCCCGTGGGAGCTTCGACCGATTGATGGCGATCATCAGTACAAGATTTCAGCCGACTGATGGCGATCATCAGCACGAGGTTTCGCCCAGCCGACCGAGAACCAGCCGACCGGGCTCCAACGAAAGGCTCCGGCCGACGGACCTTGATCGTCAACACGAGGTTTCGCCCAACCGACCGAGAACCGACCGACTGACATTGATCGTCAATAGGAGGTTTTGCTCAGCTGACCGAGAACTGGCCGACCGGGCTCCAACGGAAGGCTCCGGCCGACTGACATTGATCGTCAACATGAGGTTTTGCTCAGTCGACCTAGAGCCGGCCGACCGGGCTCCGACGGAAGGCTCCGGCCGACTGACATTGATCGTCAGCGCGAGGTTTTGAGTTTTTTGTTTCTCGTATCGAAGGTCAATGTCGATGTTAAGGTTGTCTTGAACGTGATAACCAAGCGGAAGCTGAAATTAAGATTAGCACCGTTTAGCGCCGTTTTATGCTGTTTAACGTCATTTAACATCGTTTAAATGTCATTTAAGGCTGATTAGCGCCGTTTAGTGCCGTTTTATGCCGTTTAACGTCGTTTAACACCGTTTAAATGTCGTTTAAGGCTATTTAGCGCCGTTTAGTGTCGTTTAGCACCGTTTAGTGCTATTTTATGCCGTTTAATGTCGTTTAACACTGTTTAAACGTCGTTTAAGGCTGTTTAGTGCCGTTTAGTGTCGTTTAGCACCGTTTAGTGTTGTTTTATGCCGTTTAACGTCGTTTAACACCGTTTAAACGTCGTTTAAGGCTATTTAGCACCGTTTAGTGTCGTTTAGCGCCGTTTAGTGCTGCTTTATGTCGTTTAACGTCGTTTAACATCGTTTAAACGTCGTTAAGGTAGTTTAGCACCATTTAGTGTCGTTTAGCGTCGTTTAGTGCTGTTTTATGCCGTTCGACGTCGTTTAACATTGTTTAAATGTCGTTTAAGGCTGAGTAGCGCCGTTTAGCATCTTTTAGCGCTATTTAGTGCCGTTTTATGCCGTTTAACGTTATTTAAACATTGTTTAAACATCGTTAAGGCTGATTAGTGTCGATTAGCATTGAATTAACATTGTTGTAAATGCGTTGGTCGCTCCACGCTTTACATCAAGACAATACTCGTGAAACACTAGTGTATGAAGATGAACCCTGACCCGAGTTTTGGAAAGGACTGTTAAAACTTCAAGGAAAACCTGATCAGTTTTCCTAGAAGTTGTGGGACAAATGATATGGGCTAAAAATAAGCCCTAAAGACACATTTTAAGTAGCATTAATTAGACCCAATATGGTCCAAACGTGGGGCCCACCAGATGGGCCCAAACCCTATTTATGATATTAATTTCGTAATTCATATTAAGGGTAATAACCAACTCAGCAATAAGAGTCAAATAAGGATATTCCTGCCTGACTTAGCCCCCAAGGCACCTACTTCAACATGGAAACTGATTCCTACAAGGAAGGAGTCTAGAACCTTCATCAAGGCGGTGGCTTGCCCACCAAGTATCCGAATCCTACCATAATTCTAAGGCTTCTACATCCTATATAAGGGCCTGACCCCTCATTCTCAAAACTACGTTTTTGGCTTGATTCTCAATAACGAGATACGTAGGCACTCTGTGAGGACCGATTAGTCTCGAAACACGGAAATAGCCATTAAAGCTCGAAGCTCACCAACCCTTCTGCGTTAAATACAAATAGACCCTAGCCGCAATATTCATAACCTAGTTTTTATTCCACAACAGTTATAACTTAACCATTAGATATTATATTTATCAATATATTATATAAAGATTCGTATGTACCATATTTTATAGTCGAGTTATAATGTAATTGATCATTTTAAATAATTATTGTACCTTTGTAATATTTATGATTCAAAATTTTATATCTTTTTTTATTTAATTTGAATGTTAATTATATTATTTTTTATATATAACATACAACATAATTTTAGATTTTTCATTTTTAACATAATTTCAATTATTTTCCGTATATATTTAAATAATTATGTTTTTGGGCCAATCATATATTTAAATCGTTGAAAGTCTAAATAGTTGGTCGACCAAATTCCTCTAATATAACTCTCATATTTAAAATTTTTTATATATAAAAGTTATGTGATGCAATCATTTAATATATACGATTTGATAATTAAAATTTATATATTTCTTAAATTCAAATCTTATTTTTTATTTATATATTTTAACATCTACATGCATACGCAAGTAAATAAACTTTTTTCTTTTTGGACTCAATTATATTACGTATAATATATTTTTTTTCCCTATACCAAGTATTTAAAATGGCAAAAGAGAATTGTAGAGTATGCTCAATCGACTAAATAATTTTTTTATAATTTTATCTATCCAATATTCTAGAAATAATATGAACCAATATTTCATTTACTAAAAAAAAAGATGAGGTAAAAAGGGAAGAGAGATGATTTATCTTATAGAATTTTTTAATACCACTCAGAATCAACTTTAGCACAATAAGGCATGAGTTTGAGAGTAGTAGGTTAGTGGTTCGAATCCAAACACAAACATAATTTCATTACATTTTACATATTTATTAAAGGATGACATTTTTGTAATTTTCTAAAAAATAAGGTAAAAACGTAACTTCACACATATTAAAATGGGGCTTAATTACCACCCTAAGGTCATAGGTTCGATTCCTAATAGACGCGAAAGTAAGTGGATTGCTATATTCGATGGGTACGAGTGTGCTAACAATCCTCCGGAGTTACGCGAAAGCTGGCCCGGATACCGGATTATCAAAAAATAGTAATAGAATTACTGTACCACATTACCACTGCAAAGTTTATGCTAACATTACAAAATTACTGATTGATGAAAATTCCCTGATTTGGTTACAAGATAATTATGCAGATCTTTTTACCAACATTAATAAGGGGTTATATCATATATGTATGGATATGGTCATTGAATGAAACTTTTCTAAATCCATTATATTATATCTATTATAGGCCAACATGGGTTTTGTGCCTATTTAGTAAATTACAAATTTGTCCTTACATTTATATTAATGTTAAAAAAACTTATATTAATGTTAAAAAAATTGAAGTTGGAAGGAATTGAACCCACGACCTTACAACAACTTGTAACTTTATGTTTACATGTGCAACCACTAGACCAAATCACTTTTTTTAGAAACATTTTAAACTCATTCACTACATGCTCAAATAACCAACTATTAGCAATATTTATTTTATAACCTTACAACAACTATAACTTTATGTTTACATATCCAACCACTATACAATATCACTTTTTTTGTGGACCATTTTAAACTCATTCACTACATGCTCAAATAACCACCTATTAGCAATATTTCTTTTATAATTTATTCAGGATAAAAGTGCCCACATAATTTTACTAATTTTAATAAGTTGAATTTTGATAAGAATAAAAACAATGACATTTCATATACTCATAAATTTATGCTCACATTTATTTTTATGATTTATTAGGGATAAAATCGTTAAAATATTTTCACATATAATAGAAAAAAATGGTAGTCGGGGAGGGAAAATATAGATTGACAAAGATGATGTCGTCAAAGTCAATTAAGAAAGGTACTGAGTGGTCGAAAATTGGTAAAAAAAAAGTCAAAATGAGGAGGTAGGTGACGAAAAATAAGTAGAAATTTATCTCAAGTAGGTAAATGGGCGGAAGTGAAAATAGATCTATAAAAATTTAATACAATATTTTCTCTTTTAACAATTATGTCTATATATTAGTCAAATAGCCAGAATATGTTTATTATTAAACTGTTACAAAAAATGATGAATGAAGTGTACAACATATTTTTACTCGATATCAATAGATTTATTAGGGATAAAATCATTAAAATATTTTCACATATAATAGTAAAAAATGGTAGTCGGGGAGGGAAAATATAGATTGACAAATATGATGTCGTCAAAGTCAATTAAGAAAGGTACTGAGTGGCCGAAAATTGGTAAAAAAAAAAATCAAAGTGAGGAGGTAGGTGACGAAAAATAAGTAGATGTCTATCTCAAGTAGGTAAACGGGCGGAAATGAAAATAGATCTATAAAAATTTATTACAATATTTCTCTTTTTTAACAATTATGTCTATATATTAGTCAAATAGCCAGAATATGTTTATTATTAAATTGTTACAAAAAAGGATGAATGAAGTGTATAACATATTTTTACTCGATATCCGTATAATATTTTATTTAAAGTATGAAAGGTACTGAGTGGCCGAAAATTGGTCAAAAAAAAATCAAAGTGAGGAGGTAGGTGACGAAAAATAAGTAGAAGTTTATCTCAAGTAGTAAACGGGCGAAAGTAAAAATAGATCTATAAAAATTTAATACAATATTTCTCTCTTTTAATAATTATGTCTATATATTAGTCAAATAGCCAGAATATGTTTATTATTAAGTTGTTACAAAAATTGATGAATGAAGTGTATAACATATTTTTACTCGATATCAGTATAATATTTTATTTTAAGTATGAAAGGTACTGAGGTGGCCGAAAATTGGTAAAAAAAAAAATCAAAGTGAGGAAGTAGGTGACCGAAAATAAGTAGAAGTTTATCTCAAGTAGTTAAACGGGTGGAAGTGAAAATAGATATATCAAAATTTATTACAATATTTCTCTTTTAACAATTATGTCTATATTAGTCGAATGACCAGAATTTGTTTATTATTAAATTAATACAAGAAATGATAAATGAGGTGTAAAACATATTTTTACTAAGCCAAAGAAGAAACTTACAACAACTTTTTAAAAATCATTTACTACATGCACAAATAATTCGCATGCTCTACTTTATTTAATATTTATTTTGTGATTTAATCAAGTTAAAATTATTAAAACGAATTGTGTTGTGTTTAGTACAGGCCAAAATGATTTTTTGACGAAAACTCTTATACTAATTTAAAACATTATTTTGTGATCAATTAAATAATTTACATGTGAGATATAAACATTGTATTAATTTTTTAATTAAATAAAAGAATTGTAGTTTGGTTAGAAAACGATATTATAAATTAGTTCGTAGATTCAATACAAATAATTATGAGATTAAGATCTATACCTATATTAATGAAAGATAGATATTTAAAAAGAGAATACTAAATTGTATAAAATACACAAATTATAATTATCGATTAGTTGAATTTAAGGACTGTAAAAATGATTGAATTTAAAAAGATAAATTCAAAAAATAACTAATTAGATTGTATTTAAAAGAAATTCAAAATTATAGGTCACTAAAAGTGTTTTTAAAATAAGACTACTTGTAATGTACGTATACACAATTATATAATTGTTAGTAGTTACTTATGAAGCTTTTATATATAATACATAAAAAAAAAATCATAGATCATGTATTTCATATTAATAATCAATATGTACGAAAATACTATATAAAAGTCGTGTGTTTCTCGATGGATACATCACTATCAATACCACCATTAACAACACATCGCTAACACCACTACCACCACAATATCGTCACTACCATACAACAACACTAGAATCACGAGCGAAATCACTAAAACTTTTAATGCAATCACATCAACACACCCTTTGCACTACCAAAAAAATCAAAATGAAAGCAGAATTACTCTACATTCAACTTGAATCACCAAAAACTGAACCCAAATCACTAAAATTTTAAATGCAAATTACCAAAATTTCCAAAATTTGAAATTCTGATAGTGTTCGGAGGTGCTGGTGTTGATGGTCGGTAGTAAAGTGGGTGAAAACGACATCGATGGAGCTCTATAAACTCGGATCTTATGTGAGAGGACAACAAACGAGATGAATGAGCTAGCAGAGTAGGGTGGTTGGAATTCGATGATAAACGTGTTCGCAAGTTATTTTTAGAGTGTTTGTCGATTTGGTGACACGAAGAAATGGTTTAGTGAGGAAGGTGTATAGATGTATACACACAATGTATACAAGTAGAGAAGAGGTGGTGATGACATTGTTGTATTGTCGAAGATGGTGTAAAAAATCTTCAAAAATAGTAGAGGTGGAAGGGTAAAGTTGGAGATGTAGGTTATATTTGAATGTGCACCACCACTTACTCCACCAAAATCAAAGCAGAATCAAAGAAAATTCAACTAGAATCACCAAAATTATACTAAAAGTTTTGAATACAAATTACCAAAAATTTTCAAATCTGAAATTTTGATAGTATTCGAAGGTGTTGGTGATGGCATTGATGGTGGTAGAGTGGGTGAGAACGACATCAGCGGAGATTTATAAACTCATTTATATTGTTAGAAGATGAAAAATGGAATGAATAAACTATCGAATGTGGGGTCGGAAATGTGGTTGGAACTTGGTGATAAAAATGTTCATAAATTATTGCTAGAGTGATGATCGATTTGGTGACACGAATGAATGATTGAGTGAGAATGGTGTATATATGCACGCATTATACATTTGAGCATGAGATTAGTTCTCAGTCCTCATTATAATCCTCATTATAATATGAGTTATCATTTGAGCACTTTCCTATATATGTCTATACGTGAGTCTCCTAAGATAAGGATAAATTTTTCAAAATACTTATTGTTCTGTCTTTCTAAACTAATTTTTTTAATTAATTTATAAAAATGCATACGAATTCTTAAGTGTAAAAATTATACATATAACATTATTGTTTGTTAAATTTTATTATTTGAAAGTTTATATGATAAATTAAAAATTATGTGAAATGTAATTAAATTTGAATATTTAAAAATTAAAGAGAAAAGAATTAGGTGAAAAAAACATGTTTCAGTTAAATTATTGAATAATAATAATAATAATAATAATAATAATAATTTTGAAGATATTGACGAACCTATTTTATCGCATAAAAATGTTTTTGAAATCCAATATTGACAAACATTTGCAAAGTTTGACATTGAATAAGTAAAAATAACATTTGTGAATCTTTTCTATTGTCGATGACATCATAAAAGACGTGATTGCTTAATTTGTTATTAAATTATTAGTTAGTAAAATTGATTGTACGATGAAAAGAATTAGAATGTAAATGTGATGAGAGATGTGATTAATTTCACTTGTCGATATATTTGGTTTTATGACGAAAAAAGTAGAATTCAAATGCATATTGTAAGTCATGATTCATGTTTTTTTGGAATGATCTGACACCCGTATCTCTACATTTAATTAATTTTTCAGAGCATTTCATAAGAACTGTTTTGTTTGTAACATTAAAATTAAATTCATGGACACATCAAAGTGATACTCACATTTTCTAATATTCTTTCATTAAATTTTATAATAAATTTGTACATATATTTGTTTTTAAAGCCGATGCTCGTTTTATAACACCCTTACTTAATGCTCAAAAAGTGAGAATTTGTTTAAAATAGTAAAAATCAACTCCTTAAACACCTTTTACTTTTTTCTATACCAAAATACAATGTCAACATAATTCCTATAATAAAAATTTGTAAATATTAAATATAACTAATTAACGATTTTAAACACCGTCTCCCATCTCATAACATAAATGCATGATTAATTGATTAGTAATCTATACTATCTATACTATTATATAAAAACCGAAACATTAAAAGTTTGGTTCAACGGTACCTATTGAATTTACCTAATTACCCTTACTCAATTAAAGATTTACTAACTAATTAATTTCCTTTTTCAGTTTACACATATTATCTTTTCTATTTTCAAGAACTAAATAATTTCCTTTTTTAGGTAAAATACAATATCTTTTATATGTTATCTAACTAAAATTTCTCATTTATTAATCAATTTCCTTTTTCAGTTTAAACATATAACCCTTTCTATTTTTCAATAACTAAATAATTTCCTTTTTCATTTAAAATAGAATATCTTTAAAATTTCTCCTTTTTAAAAACACTACGAGCAATTTTGTTGTTTAATAAAATAACATAATTATATATAATTACTATTAATTAATCAATTACCTTTTTCAGTCAAAACACATTACCTTTTCTCTATCCTCTAACTAAAATCTCTCTTTTTCCAATTATATCATGGACAGTTATCTTTTTCGGCAAAACACGTTACCTTTTTTCTTTCTTCTTACTAAAACCTCCATTTTTCTAATAATATTACAGGCGTTTCTATTTAATAAAAAAAATATTTTAATAATAATAATTAACCAATTACCTTTTCAGCTAAAAATAACATAATTATATATAATTATTATTAACTAATCAATTACCTTTTTCAGTCAAAACACGTTACATTTTCTCTTTTCTCTAATTAAAATCTCTCTTTTTCCAATTATATCATGGACGGTTACCTTTTTTCAACAAAACACGTTACCTTTTTTCTTTCTTCTTACTAAAACCTCCATTTTCTAATTATATTAAACGCGTTTCTATTCAATACAAATAAAATAATATTATAATACTAATAATTAACCGATTACCTTTTCAACTAAAATATATCACTTTTTCTATTTTTTCTAATTACATTCCCTTTTTTCTAGAAATATAACGGGTAGCGTTAATTTCTAATTTTCTAAAAACTATGAACAATTTTATTTCGTAAAATAACATAATTAAATTATAATTACTATAAACTAATCAATGACTTTTTCACATAAATCATGCACGTTACTTTTCTATTTTCTCTAACTAAAATCTCTTTTTTTTTCAATTATATCACAGACGGTTATATTTAATAAAATAAACTAATAATATTATAATCTATACTATTATATAAAAACCGAAACAGTAAAAGTTTTGGTACCTGTTTTTTGGTACAAGTTTTTCGGTACTTCGTAAATTTACTTATTTATCCTTCATTATAAAGAAAAATAAATACACCTAAAATAAATAATAACATAATATAATTAATGGTAATTAGTCGATTGCCTTTTTCATATTTACTTTTTGTTGAAGATATTACCTTTTATAAACACCTTAAAATATATACCCACCATAATTTTCAAGACAAATATATCACCTAAATTAAATAATAACATAATATAATTAATGGTAATTAGCTGATTAACATGATAAAATTAATGGTAATTAGTCGATTGCCGTTTTCACATTAACATAATAAAATTAGTCGATTGTCTTTTTCACATTTACTTTTAGTCGAAGATATTACCTTTTTATATATACCTAAAAACATCAATCAATCATTAATATTTCCTTTCGAATTAAAACACATTATCATTTTAATTTAAAACAAATCTTATAATCATTATTATATACCTAAAAATATCAAACCATAATTTTCAAGAAAAGTATAACACCTAAAATAAATAATAACATAATATAATTAATGATAATTAGTCGATTGTCTTTTTCACATTAACATAATAAAATTAAAGGTAATTAGTCGATTGCTTTTTTCACATTTAATTTTAGTTGAAGATATTACTTTTTATAAATACCTTACCTTTTTTCGAATTAAAACATGTTAACTTTTTAATTTAAAAGAAATCTTATAGCCCGAAAATATCGCACCATATTTTTCAATTATTAATAAAATATATTAAAAATAATATATGTTGTTTATAAGAAGGAAACATTAGTATAATCCGTAAACATGAGTATATTAAATTATATCAAATTAAAAAAATTGATTATATAAAAATATAATTTTAATATTAAATAAAATTTATAACATATTACAAGAATTATAATATTAAAGTTGAAACATTGAAAATTTTATCAGTTTGGTTTAGGTACAGTTATCTTAATTAATAAATAAAAAATAATACAATTAATGTTAAGCAGCCGATTGCCTTTTTTAATTAAAATACGTATTTATACTACTATATTAAAGTCGAAAGATTGAAAGTTTGTTTATTTGGTTATCTTAATTATTAAAATAAATAATAAAATCATATAATTAATGGTTATTAACCAACTGCCCTTTTCACATATACTTTCAGTTGAAAATATTACTTTTCATAAACACCTAAAAACATTATAATATTTTTCGATCATTAATATTTTATTTCGAATTAAAACAAGTTACCTTTTTAATTTAAAACAAATCTTACAATCATTAATATATACCCAAAAATATCACACCATAATTTTTAAGAAAAATGTACCACCTAAAAAAAATAACATAATATAATTAATGATAATTAGTCGATTGCCTTTTTCACATTTACTTTTAGTTGAAGACATTAAATTTTATAAACATTTAAAAAGATAAATTGTATCATATATTTCAATCATTAATATTTCCTTTCTAATTAAAACACGTTACCTTTTTAATTTACAACAAATCTTACAATATATACCCAAAAATATTAAACCATATTTTTCAATTATTAATAAACTATATTAAAAATCGTATACGTTGTTTACAATAAGGAAACATTAATATAATCCGTAAACATGAGTATATTAAATTATATCAAACTAAAATTCAAAAAATTACTAAAATTAGTGATTATATAAAAACATAATTATAATATTAAATAAAATTTATAACATAATATAAGAAACTCGTGCATTGCACGGGTTATAAGCTAGTATCTATTCTATTATATTAAAGCCGAAACATTAAAAGTTTGGTTGGTTGGTTGGTTGGTACATGTTGATTTTACTTATTTACCCTTACTTAATTATAGATAAAATATAAAATATTTTATCTAACTAAAATTTTTTGCTTTACTAATCAATTTCCTTTTTCAGGTTAAACATGTTACCTCTTCTTTCCTTTTTAATAACTAAACAGTTTCCTTTTTCAAGTAAAATAAAATATCTTTTATATTTTATCTAAACTAAAAATCATATTATAATTACTATTAACTAATTAATTAATTTTTTCATTCAAATTATCTTTTCTCTTTTCTCTAACTAAAATATCTCTTTTTCCAATTATATCACGGGTTACCTTTTAAAAATCTTCTTTTATATTTTATTTAACTAAATTTTTTACTTTACTAATCAATCTACTTTTTCAGGTTAAACATGTTACCTTTTTTTTTAATAACTAAAAATTTTCCTTTTTCAAGTAAAATATAATATCTTTTACATTTTTTCTAATTAAAAAACAAATTATAATTACTGTTAACTAATAAATTAATTTTTTATCTTTTTTTTTTCTCTAACTAAAATATTTTTTTCCCCAATTATATCACTATTTAATAAAATATATTAAAAATCCGTATACATTGTTTATAATAAGGAAACGTTAGTATAATCCGTAAACTTGAGAATATTAAATTATATTAAATTAAAATTAAAAAATATTAAAAATAATGATTATATAAAAACGTAATTATAATATTAAATAAAATTTATATAATATAATGAAAGAAACCTGTGCATCACACGGGCATTGAAAGTTTGTCCGTTCGATCTTCAGCACGGTCATTCTAATTATTAAAATAAATAGTAAAATAATATAATTAGTGATAATTAGTCGATTGCCTTTTTTTAATTAAAAGAGTTTTACTTTTAATTGATTGATGATATTACCTTTTATAAACACTTAAGATATCGTATCTTCCAATCAATAATATTTCTTTCTAAATAAAACACGTTAACTTTTATTTTAAAATATAATCTTACAATAATTAATATATACCCAAAAAAATAACACTATAGCGTCTAATCATTATGCACTAACAAAAGATAAAAGACATATATATATATATATACAACGAATAATGACCGTTATATTTTTAGTAAAAAATTAGAACCATTAGATCTAATGATTAGATATATTATATGTTTAAATTAATTTACTAAAATTTCAAGGTTCGAATTCTGTCAGACATATTTTTTTAAAAAAATTAATAATATAAATTTTAAACCACATAATTTTGCAATCATTAATGTACACCGAAAAATATTAAACCATTTTTCTGTTAGATTTTTAGTAATTAATAAGAACCATTAGATGTAATTATAAGATATATTTTTTGATTAAAGTATTTTACTAAAAATTCAAGTTTCGAATCCCGTCAACGACATATTTAACTTAAAATTCTATAATATTGTAAATTTTAAATCATGATTAACTAAATCTTATATTAAATTATATTAAATAATATTAAAATAATTTTTACAAAATAATGATTATATAAAAATATAATTATAGCATAAAATAAAATTTATATAACATATTAAAAGAAACCCGTGCATTGCACGGGTTATAAGCTAGAATTATATAAAAGCCGAAACATTAAAAGTTTGGTTCAACGGTACCTATTGAATTTACCTAATTACCCTTACTCAATTACAGATCTATTAACTAATCAATTTCCTTTTTCATGTTACACATATTATCTTTTCTATTTTCAAGAACTAAATAATTTCTTTTTTCAAGTAAAAACAATATCTTTTATATTTTATCTAACTAAAATTTCTCATTTATTAATTAATTTTCTTTTTCAGTTTAAACATATAACATTTTCTATTTTTCAATAACTAAATAATTTCCTTTTTCATTTAAAATAGAATATCTTTTACATTTTATCTAACTAAAATTTCTCCTTTTTAAAAACACTACGAGCAATTTTGTTTAAAAAAAATAACTTAATTATATACAGTTGCTATTAACTAATCAATTAACTTTTTCAGTCAAAACACGTTACTTTTTCTCTTTTCTCTAACTAAAATCTCTCTTTTTCCAATTATATTATGGATGATTACCTTTTTCAGCAAAACACATTACCTTTTTTCTTTCTTCTTACTAAAACCTCCATATTTCTAATTATATTGCAGGCATTTCTATTTAATAATAAAAATAATAATATTATAATATTAATAATTAACCAATTACCATTTCTGCTAAAAAATAACATAATTATATATAATTATTATTAACTAATCAATTACATTTTTCAGTCAAAACAAGTTACCTTTTCTCTTTTCTCTAACTAAAATCTCTCTTTTTCCAATTATATCATGGACGGTTAGCTTTTTTCAGCAAAACACGTTACCTTTTTTCTTTTTTCTTACTAAAAACCTCCATTTTTCTAATTCTATTATAGGCGTTTCTATTTAATACAAATAAAATAATAATATTATAATACTAATAATTAACCGATTACCTTTTCAGCTAAAATATATCATCTTTTCTATTTTTTCTAATTACATTTCCTTTTTTTTCTAGAAATATAACGGGTAGCGTTAATGTCTCATTTTCTAAAAACTATGAACAATTTTATTTCGTAAAATAACATAATTAAGTTATAATTATTATAAACTAATCAATTACTTTCTCCACATAAATCATGCACGTTACCTTTCTATTTTTTCTAACTAATTTTTTTTAATTACATCACGGACGGTTCTATTTAATAAAATAAACTAATAATATTATAATATTTTTATGGGTTAATTTTATTTCTACCCAACTTGAGTACCAGACTTTTAAATATACTACTCGACCTTTCAAAAATTACAAATATACGGGCCTTACTTTCATTTTTTTTAAAATACTTTCATTCTGTTATAAAGCCCATTGTCTCTCTTATTCAAACTCAACGCATCTCCGACCTTCAGCTTCGACCTTCATCTCCTTCGCGCGAACGTCATCTTCTTCTACTTCTAGCAGCAGGCCCCGCAGGAGAAACTTATCAATCGAAGCTCAATTTTTCGTATATCAATTAGGGTTTCAAAAATTTGGGAAAATCAATTGGGGGTTAAATAGAGGGTGGTTGGATTTGTTTCGGTTGTGTTAAGTGGTGTTGTGGATGTAAAGCGGGTTGCAGTGGGTGTAATAGCAGCGACGACGCCATGGATACATGTGGTCGTCGATGGTGGCTGATTGTTGAGGAAGGCGAAGATGCAGCGGCGACGGGAAGATGTTGGTGGTGGTTTGGGTCGTTACTTGGTGGATGTTTGGTGGCTGGGATGGCTTGTTCAAATACCGGTAAACTAATTTGCTCAATATTTTTACTTGTTACTAATAACATTATACTATGTTGGTCTTGGTGTATGTATCTACCTTGTTAGATACTTGTATAATTTTCTTTCTGCTCAATTTGTGAATTTTCTATGATAGATCACCTTAACAATCGTGTGAAATTGCATCGATTGTAATTCATATACATAAAAAGGAATTTCTTTGATTGCCCTTGTTGGGGTAAGGTACTAATGAGTGTTGGGGTAAGGTACTAATGAGTGGTTGGTTAAAGTACAATGTTATGTCAAATGTACCTACATCTTAGCAACATCTATCAGACAAATTTGAAATTTGGAGTTTGGAAACTAAGAATGTACCCTACAATCTACAGGCAGTTTTGTTAAATACTTTAATGTATATGTAGCATCATTTCATAGATTTGTATATTTATTCTTCTTTACCACGTACCAAAATCTCATCTATGAATTTCCCCGATTGACACCTTCGAAAACTCTAAACCACAGTCCTGATTCAGACAAGCTGGTTGTAGCTCAAAAGCAAATCTTTAACCCTTTCTTATTTATGGTAGAATATTGATGAATGGTATAATTTCTTCTTATTTATGTTATAAGTACAGGCCCCGCAGGGACACTCATCTTAACTTTGTATTTCTATCAGTTTCAACCTTTGCAACCATAGTTGCAAAGGTTGCAAGCATGGTTACAAAGGTTGCAAACATGGTTGCGAAATAGTTTTTCCATTCTAGTCACTTGGGTTTCTCTTAGGCACTGGTTAATTATTACTCATTCAATTGTCTCACATGTCTTTTTCTTGCAGTACTTCTGGCTACCAATTTGGTAAAGGTTGCCACTTTCTACATTATGTTCCTGGTGGCTATAGTGTGGTTGATCAGATGACAAATCACGATGGGCCAACTGTTGGAACCCTGGTCTGCCATCCTTTGGCGATGCTCCTTCTCCAACTCTCAAAACTAAGATATGCACAAAGTACAACATCCCAGAAGGTTGTAAGTTTGGTGATAATTGTCGTTTTGCCCATAAGGATAAGTTTGGTAGGCCTAGTTTTGAAGATGGTCGATCCTTTGGATCAATGCCCCAATATGGTAGGAGGGCTGAAGCACCCCCACCTAGATTGGGTGCAGCGGCCAGCTTGGTAGTTCTGCAACAACCAAAATAAGCATAGATGCATCACTTGTTGGACCAATTATTGGAAAGGGTGGTGTGAACTCGAAACAAATATGCTGTGAGACTATCATGAAACGGATCCTAATCAACGAAACATTGAGATTGAAGAAAACTTTGAACAAATTAAGATAGATAGCGATATGGTGCATGAGCTTATCATGAACCTGCGTCCTACCAACGGAGGCCCTGCAAGAAACCCGAGGACCATGCCTATGCAAGCACCTTCGGCAAACAATATCATTTTAGATGTCAACAAACACTATGTCTATATTCGTCATCTATGTATAGGCGATATCATGCCTATGCCAGTAATACATGTTTTAAGCTGTCTAGCTTTGTTGCTAATACTTAATTTTTTTTATTTATGTAGCACTTGTGAATTTGCTCTGAAATATATCCAAACGCAGGGGCACACATCTTTCACCAACAAGTATATATTCGCATGAAATATATATCAGTTTGGTGAAATATATATTTGTTTAAACATGACTTTTTTTATTTATATAGCAACATGGTTGCATTGTTTACAAGGATTATGTCAGAAATATGAATTTGATTTTTTTGGGATAGGCCCCCTAGGGGCACAGGGCACTCATCTTCTTTGTCAGATTTAACTATTTCTTTTGTGTAAGTTGCAGAGGTTGTAAAATTGTTGCAAACATGTTTGCAACTTCTGCAACCATGATTGCAACCTTTGCAAACAAGGTTGCAGAAGTTGCAAACATGGTTGCAAAGGTTGCAACTGATATTGATAAGTTGCAAATAGTGTTGCAACTGATATTGATAAGTTGTAAATAGTGTTGCAACTGATATTGATAAGTTGCAAATACTTATGTATAAGTTGCAAATGTTGTGGCATAAGTCGTAAAATTATTGTAAACATGTTTGTAACTTTTACAATCATGGTTGCAACCGTGTTTGCAACCTTTACAACCATGGTTGCAGAAGTTGTAACCATGGTTGCAACCTTTGCAAACATGGTTGTAAACAAGGTTGCAGAAGTTGCAAACATGGTTGCAAAGGTTACAACTGATATTGATAAGTTGCAAATAGTGTTGCAACTGATATTGATAAGTTGTAAATAGTGCTGCAACTGATATTGATAAGTTGCAAATACTTTTGTATAAGTTGCAAATTTTGTGGCATAAGTCGCAGAATTGTTGTAAACATGTTTGTAACTTTTACAATCATGGTTGCAACCGTGTTTGCAACCTTTACAACTATGGTTGCAGAAGTTGTAACCATGGTTGCAACCTTTACAAACATGGTTGCAGAAGTTGCAAACATGGTTGCAGAAGTTACAAACATGGTTGCAAATGTTGCAATTGATAAAAATAGTTAACTCCGACTCTTGCGATGGGTGCCCTTGCGGGACCTGTTCCACATCAAATCATATTGTCTTCATATTACCATTTGAGGATTATAGTTTGAATCATTGTATTATTTGTAGTGCTGGTTCGAGATTAGTTATGATCAGAATTTATGTATTTATACTCATATAACATATGGAATGATATATTAATTACTTTTCTATCAAATGGTGAAAATATAAAAGATAATGAAAGTTGCAACTAAACGTTAACTTACAACCTTTGCAAACATGGTTGCAACTTCTGCAACCATGTTTGCAATTGTTGCAATTTTTTGCAACTTCTGTAACCATGGTTACAATGGTTGCAAATATGGTTGCAGCAGTTACAACCAAGGTTGCAAAGTGTTACAGAAGTTGCAACTGATATTACAAAAGTTACAACTGATAGAAATACTTGAATATGACTATTAAGATGGGTGTCCCTGCGAGGCCTGTTATAGCAAATCCAAGCTATAGGAGAAGCTAGCTAGTATGGAAATATAATAACAAAGACAAAAATAGCAAATGCATGTTGATTGAGAGAGACAACATTGTCATCTTACACCAATATCATCCAATTGAACAGAACAAACAAGAAAACAATTAGCAAAGATGGTTGCCCCTGCGGGGCCTATTCCATATAAAATCACATTGTCTTCACATTTCTGTTATGAACTGATCCTACTCCACTACTCCTGACTTTAATGGAATAAACACTACTGTCTCAAATCTAGCCATTTTTGCTAAAAATGACCTTGACTGATAGTGTTCTAAACTACTTTTCATGTCATAAACTTTGCATTCCTCATCGACAGGGTTTGTCTCGAAAAAATCTTCTAATGGGTCTTCACTTTCTGTTACTACTGCACCTGGCTAGAATACCCTTCAATGATCTCTCAGCAGCCTTTCTTAAGGTAGCAAGACAAACTAGAAGCAACAACTTCAACAAAAATCATTAGGCTTAAGATCCCTAACTGTAGATGAATGTTTCCCAACTAAATGCCTGCATTTTTTTATACATAAATTACATCAATAGATACATACACAAACAGATCAACCATAAAACAGACCAACAATAATTTACCTGATTCCCAGTTGAAGGTTAAGCATCAAATCATAATGCTTATGCCCTTTAGTAATCATTTGTCCAGGCTTCTTTACTTCTATATTAAAACAACATGGGTTTCTCCTAAACTTCCGAATATCATCCATTATCAACATATTACCACCTCTATACAACATAGTCGCCTCCACATTATCAATAATATCATATGTAACATCCCCGGCCTCACCATCCGATCTCCAAATACAAATTCTAGGAAAACTCCTCACTGCTATATAATTGATCTTCTTGAATTAGACATGTAAAATTATATATACGAATTTAATAAAAAAAATGAGGGGAAAATTTGTACCTTTGTAAATGAGGTGCCCCTGCGGGGCCAACTAAAGCAATGGCAGTGAGTGTGGTGGATATAATCGAGAGGAGTCGACTTTGTACTAGTGGCGGTAGTGAGACATGCTAGAATGGAGCAAGAATGTAATAGCTGGCTAGTTGCTACATAAGCAAAATTACATGGTCCTAAATCATTTGACCTCATTTGGTTTAAACTTTTTTAGCAAATCCATTTTGTGAAAAAACCTAATACTAAATCTAGCTTCACTAGTTTGCCATTGCCTTAACATGAGCTGATAAAATTCCATTGCCTTAAAATGGTCATGTCACTCTTAACAGAGGCAACAATCCAAACCCAATACCACCTGCATTCCTCAATAACACCAGAATCCCACATAACCCTCCAAATTCGACATGTCCAACTACTCAGCACAATAACATTGACCCCCTGAATCCCCAAAATCCAACAAAAACCTGCCATCAACACAGTTTTTTCCAGACACGAAACAGAGGCTCGAGAAATAAAAACCTCCCACGACCTGACTTCATACCAGCAAGAAACAAACCGAAAAAACATCATACACTAGAACATCGAGCATATATCAAATTAAAACATCATACATAATTCACCAAATCTCTACAACAAGTACAAACTCAAGCAACAAAAGCGTGTATATAATCTAACGATTTCACTAATCAAATTGTGGATGATAAGAATTGAGAAAGTAATGATCAAGCGATCACTCACAAAAAACGTCAAATCATACACAAACAGTAATCAAACTCAAGTGTTTGTAGTGTGTCATAATTAGTGAAATTTGTTCGTTTACAGTATGTATTGATGGAGAAAATAAGTTGGAATCAAATATAATACTTGAATAACAGATTAACGGACTAAAAAATTAATCTACGCAGGAGATGAAATCAATCAATTTGTAGCTTTAATCACAATAAACAAGTTCGATTAGATAAATACTAATCATCAAATTGCTTAATTAGAGAAGAATTACGCAGATAAATGAGTAATGACGAGAGCAAGCACCTCCTCCTCCTTTCATCACACACATAATCTCTCTCTCTCTCTCTCTCTCCGATCGACGGCTCCAACGAGCTCGACAAGACTCTGATCGACGGAGATGAAGGTCGCCTGCGGTGCCGATATGAACATGACAGCGACTGTGGGCGGTGGGTGGAGGTCGGGGATGGGGTGGCAGAAGGGGGTAGCCGGGGAGGGGGAGCAGAGCAGATGAGGAACATAGCTTGTACATGAGGGTCGTATTTTTAAGATATTGAAAACTAAAAACAGAAGGGGGTGGTAATTTTAAAAAAATGGTAATATAGAATTGAAACAGTAAAGCTGTGACCGTATTTTTGTAAATAGTTCTTTAAAAGTTAGGTATTTTAGTAAATTTTCCTATTTTTAATTAACCGATTATCTTTTTTTTTTTTTTTTGCTAAACACCGATTATCTTTTTCAGCTAAAACATATAATCTTTTCTATATTTTCTAACTAAAATCTCTTTTATAATAGAAATACCACGAACAATATTATTTTCTCATTTTCTAAAAACATTACTAGCAATTGTATTTAGTAAAATAACGTAATTCAATTATAATTACTATAAACTAATCAATTACCTTTTTCACATAGAACATGTAATCTTTTTAATTTTCACTAACTAAATTCTCTATTTTTCTAATCATACCACGGACATTCTATTTAATAAAATGAAGTAATAATTCTATAATTACTAATAATTAATTGATCATTCTTTTTAACTAAAACCTATCATCTTTTCTATATTTTCTTACTAAATCCCTCGTTTTCTAGAAATATCACGAATACATTTATATAGTTATTATCAAATCGTCTCATATTAAAAAGTAAGCCTCCAAAATTCATGTTTAAAAAAAATTAATTTTAATTAATGAAATTTTTTATATAATATAAAAAAATTCCGTGCATCGCACGGGTTTTAGGCTAGTAGTATTAGAATGTGTTTAATTAGAATATTAATTTTTCCAACACAAAATAATCAAACAACGAATGGGTAATTTTTTTATTGATTTAATTGACGAAAAAAGGGTCCACTTGATTCAATTTAATCGAGTTGGTCACACCCCATGTATAATTTGTTCAGGTATAAATGTAAATTCTACGATATTACTTTTATTTAAATTGTGGATGTTAATCGAAAAATATATATACTTATGTATCTTATCATGATTCTCACGATCATTAATTACGAATTTATCGAAAAGTTAAAATCGTCTATTAATTATTGCCAAAATATTTGCAATGATTTTGAATAAGGATTAGAAATGACGATAAAAATTATTTTATTTTATTGTTTTACCTTAAAATAATGGTATTTTTATATAAATCATTAATATTTTATAACAAAATAATAATAATAATGTTCTAATAAAATTGTTAAACTTTTATATTAAATATGAGATAAAGTATATTTAATATATATTTAATAGGTATAATTAATTATTAATTAAATGCAAGAAAATTATTTTAATAAAAAATAAAAATGTGAAAATTCAAGAAAAATATTTTGAAGCTTCTGAGTGCAAGTCTCTCCAGTTTCATGTTATTATAATAAATTTTTATATAAAAATACTGTAATAGATAAATTAATTTCTATTATTCTTAAAAATTGATTGGTCTCTTATGAATTTTCTATTAAAAATTAATTTAAAAATAATTTACATGAATTATTATTTAGAAAAATATTTTCAATATATGTATCTAAAATTTTGATAATTTTAAAAACATCACAAATATATAAAAATAAAAATTACAATATGAACGTAATATTTACAATCAAAAGTTACAAATATTGAATACAACTTAATAACGTTTTTTAAAACTGACACACATCTCATAATATACATGTTCAATAATAGTTTAAGAATTTATTTAATTTGAATACTAATTTATTTTGACACAATATAATGAAACAATGGGCATATAATTTTTTTATCAATTTAATCTTCCGATAAAATGGTTGAGTTTGTTCAATTTAATTAGTTTGGTCATAACTCATGTGTGTATGCGCATGATTTGTTTACAAATTTCAGATATTAAGTAAAGATCCATGTATTTCCATAATTTACTACGATTCCACAATCATTGATAATAAAGATTATTTTAGAAGTTGGTTAATAATGTTTTTTAAAACCGACAGCCCTCACATAATATACATATTCAATAATAGTATAAAAATTTGTTTAATTACAATAAAAAAATTATTTCAATACAATATAACGAAACAATGGGTGTATAGCTTTTTTATCAATTTTATCTTCCGATAAATGACTGGATTTGTTAAATTTAATCGATTTGATCATAACTCATGTATATTTATTCATGTGCAAAATTGAAAATCTATCTATACTGTTTGTATAAAATTCCAGATATTAAATAATTATCTTGTACTTCCATAATTTTTTACGATTTTCACAATTATTGATAATAAAAATTGCTTGAAAAGTTAAGGTCGTGTACCCTATAATCATCCGAAAAGAAATTATAGTGATCTTGAATAGGGAATAAAAAATAACGCAATATAAACAATTGTTATTCGTCATTTTAACTAAAAATAAACATAACTATATATAATTAATATTTAATATTGAAAAAATAACTATAATGTTCAACTAAAGTTTGCTAATTTTTAAACAAATTAAATAGAGTAAATTTAATATATGTTTAATAGGTGTAATTAATGATTAATTAAAATGTCATTAATAACTATTTAATGCAAGAAAAGAATTTTAATAAAAAAAATAAAAAAAAATGAAAATTCAAGAAAAATACCTTGAACTGTTCTGGTGCATTTCCGATCTCCAGACATTATAATATATATAGATATATTATATGCTAATATGGCTTTCCATATCATTTAGTAATTTACTAAAATACCCTACCATTTAGTAAATTACTAAAATAGCCTCAAATTTTATAAATATATTCAAAATAATGTTGTTGTCATGGGATTGAACCCATGACCTCTTGCTAAGAATCAATTTCATGTTCACACCAATTACAATTATGCTAGAAGCCCATTTTATGCAAAGTATGGAACTCATCCACTAGATTCTTAAATAGTTCTTAATTCTTCTTTTTATTTAACACTTATTTTAGAAATAATTTCAAAAAAACAAATGAAATACTGTCTCTTTTCATTTATTATAGGTCAAAATACACTTTCAAGCCAACTTAGTAATTTAACAATATACCCCTCTTTATATTAATGTTAAAATAATTATTTTTATTAGGAATAAATTTTATAAGCCTCCCTATGATACAAACAAATTTATGCACACAACCACTACACCATAACAATTTCTGATATCTACTTTAAAAATCATTAACTACATTTTCAAAAAACCCGCTTCCTAGATTTTCCTTGATTTTTAAAATTTATGCATGCAAAACTATCAAAAATATATTTTCATCTCATTTAATTAAAATTAAAATTATTAAAATTATTATTTATATTGCTATTATTATATTTTCGTGAAATTTTAAAATTATAAAGTATTCTTTTTATATTAGGTATGTGATACAAAAATGATACAAATTCACATTGTACACAAAATTACATAAATTCAAATTTTAATTTCTGGTACATGTATAATAGTATTTTTTGGTGAAATCATAAATCATAATATTTATTCTTGTTTGTTATGTTCATG